>JAKSZU010000002.1:88237974-88837974 GCA_026018925.1 Tupaia tana
AAATTGTGACTTCCAGAATGAGTTCCCCGCTTCTAAAATTGAAAAAAAAAGAAAAAAAGATTCAAACTATCTGATATTTTTTATCGCTAAGAATGTGGAGGAAATAAATTTAGATATATCATAAATAATTTAACTTAAAAGGAACTTTAAATAATGATTGTTATTGAATATTACAATAGGTTTTCAGAGGGGGCTATAAAATCAATTTTCTTCATTAGAACTTTTTGGAAAGAAGATATCATCTTATTTGTCCAACTTGTACCAGGAGGCAGAAGAGTCAGTTACCAGAGACTTGTCTTTGACCCAAGGGACCCAGACTACGAGGGGATTCATCATTAGAGGATTCTGGGACTTCATGAAATAAAGCAGAGATTAAGAGCATCTAGAACACAGACTAATGGGTATTCCAAATTCTTTCGTTAAAGAAAGTGAAGAAATATATACATATTCTCCCTGTGTGAATGGTTTTCTTATGTAACTTTTTTATAAATACGTAGAGATGAGCAATGTTCACTACAGTTATCTGATCAAGAAAGCATAGGAAGATACAATAACAGGATTTGAACTGGGTTCCACATGATGGCAAAAATGCTGGTCTTTAGCCATTAAAGGGGAGGGGTCTCATTGTTTTTAAACTATTTTTCTCAATATTTTAGGAATAGAAGGAAAAAAATCAACATAAGACCAAGTTTCAGTGCCCACTTTTTGCCAGGATGACAATTCATACAGGTTAATGTGAAATCCAACACAATTGTATAGATATCTTGCTTTCTCAATGAATCTTGGCTGCCTACTATAACTGTCTTGTATGAATGGATATCTATTGATCAAGATGGATAATGCTCATAGCTGACTGTTTTGAAATCATGTGTAGCGTAGAAAACTGGGTGTTAAGCATTGTTTTCCCTCTCCTGAGATAGTTGCAATTTTTACCTTTCTCCAATGCCTTTTTAAACCTTGCCCCTGTTTAGACAATAAAGTCCACTTCTATTATCTTTACTTTTCTTATTATTCATATAATATGGATTCATTGTAAACCCCATGTTTTCCCTCACAGGTATCTCCATCAGTTCTGTTTATAGTTTTATAGCATACCTTTATTTACTCTCTGTAAATCTTTTGTCATCATAACTAAGATAGAAATTAAGATTTTCCAACATATTAATCTTTATATTTGCCAGACACCATTCTTCCCTTTTTATATTACTTTCTAGGTTTTAGACAGTATTTTAACAGTGATAAAGTCTGTTGTAAAATCTGTTACAATGCAGCAACATATAGCATATTTCCATGTTGCAATCTTATAGTGGAATGCCAGATGCCTCACTTGAGATTGTTATATTGAGTGTCATTCTATAAACCATGAACCTTCTGCCCTAGTGGGATTTCTATACTCATTGCCTCTAAAAATACCTTTCTTGAATTCTTTCTTACTCCCATTCACCCTGAATACTGACCTCTTACTTACATTCTTCAAGGCCACTTTCATTTCTAATTTTCTTGAGGCATGTTCTCTGATGATCTCTGCTCTCAAATCCTAAAATCTACTCTCGTGGTATTTTTTATTTCCCATGTAGCATACACAATTAGTATTGTTACTCTATTCCATGTTTATGTCATGGCTTCATAGCTGTAAATCTGTGTAGGAGGGCAAAAACTTCTGAGTTACATGTTAGATCTACCATTGTGTCATCTTGGGCAAGTTACTTAACTTTTTAAACTTCTATTTTAAAGAATAGATCTGGGACCCATCTCTAAAAGGGATTATAACTTCTGTATGGAATTGTTTCCATGAATAATGAAACACTTAGGTGTTTAGCCCAGTGCCAGACACATAGTATGTATTCATCAAACTGAAGACAGAGCTAATGTCCAGTATTTCTTGGCAACTCTTAAAGTACAGAGCACAGGTATTTTTTCAAACTAAGAGCTCAATAAAATATTCACTAATTGAGTGAAAGTATGCAACTCTTTACCAGTATTGAGTGTTTACAATGAAATGGCCCTGCTGTTGTTTAAGTGCTTTATTAAGTCAGTTCCCCAAATATTTACAACTCCCATCAGGGCTGCAGATACTAGATGCAGAGAAATATCTAAATCAATTCTTCACTACAAAACAAAACAAAACAGAAACAAAAAACCAACCAACCAACCAACCAAACAACCAAACAAACAAAACAAGAGGAAGCTTGAGTGGCAGAATGGAAGGGGGGTGGTGGTAGGCAGGGGTGGATTTGTGGCAGAGTGTATTATCTTCAGTCTGACATTGTTCACTTGTGACCTAGTAGACAGCCAGAAAGCACATGTCCCCTAGTTTTATTTCTATTTATGGAAAATCTGTTTATATTTTAAGACACAGAACAAGTGACACTTTCTTTAGGCAGTTTTCCTGATTCTTAACCCATAGCACCTCTCTTAGATGCTTGTCCTTGCATGTCATTGGTTCCATTGCCAATAAACAAAAGCAACGTATTGTTTTGTTTTGTTTTTTAGAGAGGTTTTTGCTATAGGGTGCATGTACTCACTGGAGAGACAGAGAGACAGAAAGCAAGAACTCACCCCCTAGATGGGATGGCCATGCTTCAATCCCTTCTCCTCCAGACTCCTCTCAGGATTTTTTTATTCCCTCTCAGGATTTTCAGCATGCATGCATACACACTCTGTGTGAGTTTCAAGCCGCTGGATCTGGGACTCGAACCACTGTAAACTACATGGGAGTCCAGTGACATAACCATTACACCATCTGCAACACAATTTTAAGCACAGTGGTAGATGGTTTTCTTCCCATTTTGTATGCTCTTTGCATATAGTACTATTATCGATATGATGTGTGCAACAGGGTTGTTTGGGGAGTCATATAAGATAGTGTTTATGAATGCAATTTTTAAAGTATTAAGATTTATAAATGTACAAGTTATTTTTGTTCCTGTGTTAGAGCTACTCTCATGGAAATTTATATGAGAGTTTGGAGTCTTTTAGGCATCTTGAGAAACATGAGCAGTTTAAACATGGTCCAATGCATGATCCTCAGCTCTCTATCAATTTATATGATTAAGAATTGCTGTCCAAATGAGATGTATATGAACACAGAAATTAGGATAAGCATGTCATGAAACCAATGAACCTACCCAGACATGATTTTAATTGCTTTTTGCTATTAAGAGAACTGTCCAGTCCTAACATCAAGTTTCATGACCACCGGCAAGCCATTTCTCTGTCTGTGCCTCAGTTTCCTTATCTGTAAGATGAAGAATTTGGACTGAGTACAGCTAAGGCCTTTAATAAGTTTAAAACACCATGTTTTCTTATCCTTATTCATGGGCATTTTTGCTCATTTAGTGTGCATGTGTTGTGATAAAAGACTAAGATCATGCCTGTGATTGAGGTCTAAGGGTGAGCCCCTGAGCAGTAAAGTTACTCCTTTTGTAACATTGTCTTCTGAGAGGGTAATGGCGACTTTTGCTGAGAGAGCCTGCTTACATATAGATTCCTGAACCTGCACTTACTATGAGAAAGAGGTATCTGACTTCCTTTCTCAGACTTCTCGT
This sequence comes from Tupaia tana, assembly GCA_026018925.1. Taxonomy (NCBI): domain Eukaryota; kingdom Metazoa; phylum Chordata; class Mammalia; order Scandentia; family Tupaiidae; genus Tupaia; species Tupaia tana. Next base: position 88,241,523 of record JAKSZU010000002.1, read on the forward strand.
GCACATGAATAAGTCATTCTCTTTCCAGCTGCAGTTTTCCCCTTATAATCAGTCAATTCCTCGTCTGAGCTGTGACGTTTCCGCAGTCCTTGAAGCTGAGGATTTTGTGATGTGTTAATGCTTCCGTTTGGGCTTCATGGACTGGATTAGGTCACTGAAGGTGGTTGAATGAAGAGGCAAATCCATTAATTTGACAATTTAATCTTATGAAAGGTTTCTTTTCAAAAATACAGGAAAACCGTTTTAGGGTTCATCACAATGCCTATGAAAACTTTATAGATGTTGAATTTAAGTCCTAACTCCTTTTTGGATCATCTTATTCTTTATTATTTTGAATAAATTACTGCCTTTTCTACCTGATTTATCTTTAAAAAATTGAAAACTACTACCAAATTGTCCTTCAAAAGTCTTTGAAGTGCTTTTCAACAACAGCAAATATGGGAACCAGCAGTTAGCGTAATGGCTATGTCGCTGGACTCCCACGTAGTCGACCGCAGTTCGCGTCCCGGACCCGGTGGCTTAAAACTCACGCCGGGCGCATGTGCGTGCGTGCCCAAGATCCCGAGAGGAGAATGGAGGAGAAGGGATTGCGGCGTGACCATCCCCCCTGGGGGGTGATTTCTCGCTTTCTATCTCTCTGTCTCTCTCTGTCTGTCTGGCGAGCGCACGCGCCCTATAGTGAAAAATCTCTCCAAAAAAAAAAAAAAAAAAAAAAAAAAAAAAAAACAGCAAATGTGTTTATGCCCTGCCAACACTAAATCTTATTAATTTTTGAAATTCTGACATTCTGGTAGGTTAAAAAAAAAAGTCTATTTTAATTGTACTTTCCTGATAATTAATAATACTCAGCATTTTAAAAATATGCTTGTTGGGACCAGAAGTTGGTGTAATGGCTATATTAATGAACTCTCATGTAGTCGACTGCAGTTCGAGTCCTGGACCCGGTGGCTTAAACTCATGCTGGGCGCATGTGTGTGTGTCCCCAAGATCCTGAGAGGAGAATGGAGGAAAAGGGATTTCAGTGTGACCATTCCCCCTGGGGGATAATTTATCACTTTCTTTCTCTCTGTCTCTCTGTTTTTGGCGAGCTCACATGCCCTAGAGCAGAAAACTCTCCAAAAAAAAAAAAAAAAAAAAAAAAAGAAGAAGAAAAGAAAAGAAAAAAAAGTATGCTTGTTAATACTTTTATTTAAAGTGCTTTTATTTTTTTTAAAGTTATCTTTGCCCAATTTTCTGTTGGGTTGTCACAGAAATGGATTTTTCTAAGTAGGTAAGTAGAACATCCTAAGTACCAAGATACATCTTTGAACAAGTTACAGAAAGGTGTTCTCATGGAACTTATGTTATAGGGTGAAGAGAAATCAACAACAAAAAATCAGGTATAAACATATCAACTTCAATAATTCTCCCAAAGTTTTAGAATACATTTTTTTTCTCTCTGAGAATAGCTGGCTGTTATTATGTAATAGCTTCCCATTTTTTATTACTACCACAAAGGAGTAAAGCATTTTTTAGTAATTATTTTATTTTATTTTATGTTTTTGGAGAGGTTTTTGCCATAGGGCGCATGCACTCGCCAGACAGACAGAGAGAGACATAGAGACAGAAAGCGAGAAATCACCCCCCAGGGGGGACGGTCACACTGCAATCCCTTCTCCTCCATTCTCTTCTCGGGATCTTGGGCACACACGCACAAGTGCCCGGCGTGAGTGTTAGGCCACCGGTTCCGGGACGCGAACCACGGTCGACTAAATGGGAGTCCAGTGACATAGCCATTACGCTAACTGCTGGTTCCCTATTTTATTTTATTTTTAAGAGAGGTTTTTTGTTGTTGTTTGGTTGGTTGATTGGTTTTTGCTATAGGGCATATTCACTCTACTGGAGAGTTGCAGAGAGAGAAGGTGAGAAATCACCCCCCCCAGGAGGAAGGGTCACACCACAATCCCTTCTCTTCCATTCTCCTCTCAAGATTTTGGGCACACACACATTTGTGTCCAGCGTGTTTCAAGCTACCAGATCTGGGATTTGAACTGAAGTGGATCATGTGGGAGTCTCACTTTCTTTCTCTCTGTCTCTCTGTCTTTTTGACGAGCTCACATGCCCTATAGCAAAAACCTCTCCAAAAAAACAAAAAAGAAAAAGAAAAAAATATATATGCTTGTTAATACTTTTATTTAAAGTGCTTTTATTATTTTAAAGTTATCTTTGCCTAATTTTTATTTTTTTAAAGTTATCTTTGCCTTAACTATTATGCCACTTTCTGGCCCCAATAATTATATATTTTTGCTGTTAATAATTACAAGTGATCATATTTTGAATAATTAATGAAAAATATAATTGGATCTACAAAAAAAAGAGAAAGCAATGCATATGATTAGGATGTATTGAGAGGTGATTTCAAGCTAACTGATGAGGAAAGACTTTGAGAGGAAGTGATATTTGTCTCAAGATATGATTGACAGTAACATATGGTAAAAGAGCATCATTTCAGGAGATGGGAACAGCTGACACGGGGACATGGGTGAGTTTGTAGCTTTCCAGAAAGAAAAAGATGGCCAAGAGCCTGGAAAAAGTCAGGGAAGAGAAGTAGGCAGAGATGGGGTTGGAGAAGTTAAAAGGCTCAGCCCGTACATAGACTGGTCTAGGTAAAGAACTTTCAGTTTTGTTTTAAGCATGTCAGGAAGCAATTGGAACTCTCTGGAAAGGAGTGACATAATCTAATTTACCCCTTAATAGTCCATTTTGGTTGCTAGGTGTGTAATGAATGTTGGGAACAATTATGGAAGCAAGAGGACCCACAAGGAAGCTAGGATGATTGTCTAGGTAAGAGCTATTTAGTCTAGAGGATGTTGTTGATTGTTGACGGCCCACCCAGATTCTATTTACCCACTTAGTACACCAGTCTCTCAGCTGCTATGAGAGTAGGTATCTATCAATTCCAACTCCTCCCTTCTTGGGCAACTAGAACACCCCTTTCCTCTTGTAGACATTAACTATTGACTGAGTGACAAAGGGGTCCCCTTGCACAAGGATGCACCTAACTCTATGATATAATGCACTCTAGGACTTCCTTATAGGACCAATCTGAAGCTCATCTCAGCCGAGATAGCATTTCTGAATCCCTCTCCCCTCTTGTCCTTCCCTGCTCCTATTACTCCTCCTCTCCTCAATAACATATTGTACTTGAATAATAATCTTAACCCTAGGCTCTGTGTCTGGGAAATCTGATTTAGAGTGGCAAGGGTTGTAATAGAGGAGAGAATAGAGTAGAAATATTCTAGAGGAAGAGTCTACAAAAATGAGTTTGGAATGTCAAAAAAAAAAAAAAAAGATGGACATCAAAATAGTTCCTAAATTGAACAATTTTCTGGGTAAAGGCACTGTTTCCTAATAGATGATATCTGGAAAGAGCAGATTTACAAGGTGGAGAAGGGAAAAAAAATTCTATTCCAGAAATGTTGTTTGAAGTGTCTATAAATGAATATGTTGAGTAGGCAATTGAATATGCTAGTCTTTCATGCAAGGAGAAGTTCAATCTGAAGATCTATATTTGGGTTTCAGCTGTAGTATTAAATTGTATTTAAAGGTGTGTGACTTAGAGTGAGAGCATAGAGAAAGAAGAGAAAATTTTCCAGGACAGAGTTCTGGTATGGCAGTACTTAGAGACTGAGCAGAAGGAAAATCTATTGGGTCATCAGGAAAGTCATGATGCATTTTTGCAGAGAAAAACATAGAAAAGTACATCATGACTTTTCCGATGACCTTAGTACAAAAACATTGAGGAGTGTTCAGTGAGTAGTGAAGAAATCAGGAGAAAACTGTGTTACCAAAATCAAGATTACGCAGTTTCAAAGAGGGTCTGGCCAATTATTGAATGAGCTGAGTTATTGATGAAGATGAAGACAGAGAAAAAAATCATGGGATATGGCAATGGGGGAGATTATGGGTGACTTTAGTAAGAAAAGATTTCAATAAGAGAAGATTCTGAGGTAATGGGTATGGATGTGTCCTAATCCACCAACACGTTTTATTAAATGTATGCAATTTTTTTGCATAGTAATTATACCTCAATAACAAAAAGAGAAAGGGATTATTAAAAAGGAGAAAATGGGAGATGAAGAAGCACATACATTGACCTTCGCAACTATTATTGTTGCAAGCAAGAATAGAATGAAATAATAGCTCAAGTGAGACAAGTAGTCTAAGAAATTTTTCCATTTGGATTGATACCATTCGAAGGTAGAAATTGATTATTTGAGAAAGGGCGGGTGGGGGAACAATAGTAGTATAAATTCCTTGGACAGACAAGAAGTGATAGGATTTAGTGTCCTTGAGCAGGGGTTGGCTTTTTCCTGAAGTAAACACATACAGCAAAGTTTACTTAAAACTGCTACAGAAAGGATGACTGTAAGTGCCGAGAAGGTTCATAAATGTAGTGTGTGGCTGACTTTGTTTTTGTCTGCTTCTGTGCTCTTACTGAGTTTGATATGAGAGACAGAGAGTGAGAAGGGATAAGTAATTTGGAGATTTGGAGAGAAAAGACTAGAGATAAAATAATCATGTTTGACACTAAGAAAATTTATTTACAGGGGTGATATAGTATAATTTCCTTGTACTATTGAGTATCCCTTTTGGTATGTGAGCTCATAAATCACTTTTTTAAAAATTTTACCAGAGGGTGTGTGTACACTTGCTGGGGAGAGAGAGAGGAGACCCTCCCACACACACACATGGGGAATGGTCATACTGCAATCCTTTAGCCTCTGTTTTTCCCTCCTTTAGGGATTTTAGGCACATATACACATCCACCTGGTATGTTTTTCAAGCTGTGCAGTTAGCCATGTGGGATCCAACTTCCTTAATCACTAGACTATGTTTAGGTGCTCATGTATACACATGAAATAGGCTGGCTTTAGCTATAAGAAAATCAAAGAGAGTTAAAGAATTTACAAGAGACTGATTATGAAGGTAGGCTATAAGAGCCGAACTGGGCTAAGAGGGAAATGAGAGGGAGGATGGAAGGAAAAACAGGATTAGAAGTTTCTATGAGGTTGAAGAAATGCTGCAGGTGGTAGTAGGAGGTAAACAGAGACTGGATGTTAGAAATATCTGTACTAACAATGTCAAAAGTATGACCATGGAAGTGCGTGGGTCACAGGAAATATCAAGGAAGGGAGGAAGTTGAGAAGCTTTGAGGACTTGGTAGTAGATGCATCAGACACTTGGGGATGAAAATCCCCAAAGTTGCAGAAAGAATTAGGGACATAGAGGCTCCTAAAATGTGCACTACTTATCAGTGAAATAGAGAAATGGGGAATTGATCAAGTGTGATATTTGTTTTATTTCATTGATTTCTATGGATTATTAGGTTTTAAAAGTGTATTTTGTTATAAAAATGTTACGAAATAATAAAAATATTAATAAAAGTCACCAATCTCCCATAACTCATCACTGCATCAGAGTGATGGGTTGTCTAAACCCTGCAACTGTTTCTGGCCTGCTCATCTCTGGTGGGCCAGGTGTTCCACTTGCTTTGCTTTCTCCGTCTTGGCGGAAATGTTGTAGGGCTTTATATCACTAGGAGTGGCTGCCTCCTAACCTGGCAGCCAAATGAAGAGGCCCTCAGATGAGTGGGCCTTCTCATGGTGCTGGCTGGCCTCTCTACCTTTCTGTTCTACATGATTAAAATCTAGGACAGCCACTATCAATCATGGTTGTAAAATAAGGCAGCAATCCCGTATTTCACAAACCTTCTTTCACTGGGAATGCCATATCTCAGATAGTTTCTCATTATTTTCAGAGTCGATTGATGATATTTGATTATTCTCTAATTTGTTCAGAGCATCCTTTAGTCTCCGAATATTTACAAATGACTTGGAAAGTCTGTCCTTTCCATTCCTGGTGACTAACATGTCCTTACTCCAATTTTTAATTGCTCTTGCTACCACAGTTGTTTTGAATATCTTCTGATTGTTTCTGGACAGGGAATTATGGAGAGAGTGGAATGGACGCTTTCAAAGAGCTGGCTGCCCAAGAAGGCCTCTGCATCGCCCACTCAGACAAAATCTACAGCAACGCCGGGGAGAAGAGCTTTGACCGACTCTTGCGCAAGCTTCGAGAGCGGCTTCCCAAGGCCAGAGTGGTGGTCTGCTTCTGTGAAGGGATGACAGTCCGAGGACTTCTCAGCGCCATGCGGCGTCTTGGTGTCGTGGGGGAGTTCTCACTCATTGGGAGGTAAGTAGTCAATCTCTCTCTCTTTTTCTTTGTCTCATGCTTTGGCACACTTCTGCATCCTTTTACACAGTGAACTTCCTGACTACAAAGCTGGTGAGCTGAGCAGTGCTGAGCTGTACTATTTCTGCATTTCTCTGATAATGGGGCTATTGGCATCTTCCTGATAAACAAGAGAAGGGCATTCCATAAAACTATGATGGCAAAAAGATGGGAAATTGTTTGCAAGAATGTATCTTGTCCAGAAAAATTATTCTTTTCATTTACTTCCTCTACCCTCCAAGCAAACACTTTAGCCTTCTTAGGCATTGACATTTTCATGGAATATTGGTGGGTGAAGGGCAGGAAAGAAATTGGAACTTATGTATTAAGATTTAAAATGTGAAGAGTATATCAAAAATCAGGAGACTTCAAACGTTTTTGAAAATATAGAAATAAAGGACAAGATTATTTTGGTGAAAAAAATTTGAAACCCATCACTAGTTTTTTTCATAATATACATTTCCATAAGCTTTTTTTTTCTCCTTAAATTTATTTATTTTTTACATTAATTCACTATACATCATTACAGCATATAAATGAATTTTCCAGCCAAAATATACTGTGTACTGGCTTAATCAAGCACAACAACATACATGTTTTCAGCAAATAATGTTCCAATTTTTATGTCTTGTATACTTTATTTTTGTTTTGCCATCCTTGATTCCTTATCCCTCACCCTCTGCCATGTCTCACCCTCCTCCCACATTGTCTCTGATATCCATGGTTGCTTTCTATGCCTTCCCCCCCATGTAATTGATTTGCTAATGAACTTAATTAGTCTAAATATATCCAATAGCTAGCACAGCTGATATATACCTATACATGAACCCAAGTCTGACTTTAGGCATAAACCCCAGTGAGTAGAATGAACATATTATAAAGTAGTACCCAGCTGGGGCTATATAGCTTACTGCAGTCATCAAATATGCATTTTTTAAAAAATTTTGATACAAACAGTTTTACCATTTTTGTTTCTCCTGCAACTTTTTTAAAAAAATTACTTAACATTCATTCCCTGAGCATCATCACAACGTACTAAATGTGGTGTCCCATCTAGAATAAACTGCATAGTGGCTTAATCATGCATGTTATCATCAATAATATTCTATTTCTACTTTCATACATATGTATACATATATATATATATGTTTTTTACCCCATGTTTGACCCTCTGCCCTTTCCCACTCTCTTATTACACTATCTCTGCTATATACAGTTGTCTTCCATTCCTTTTTCCCCAACATTTTGTTCATCACACAATATCATAAGTAATCTAACTACTTTCAGCAGGTAATTTCAAGAAGAGTAGTTTTGAACTGGTAATGATATTTCCTTGAAACTTAAAGCCTAGAAACAGGTTAGTATTCTGTTCAAATAGTAGGTACATGCACCTATCAATAGCTCAAGACAAGACAAAAATCCTTTAAAACCGGAAAACAAAGCTGAGGAGAAAAGCAGCAATAATTCAGTCAAGTCACAGAATGTTGTTCCATCGGTTCAGTCTCATGTACTTAATCTTACTTCTGTTAAGGTTCGGTCTTCCAGATTGAATTCTGGGATATAATATTCATCTCCAAACATTGTCCCTACAATTAAGTTGCCCATTTTCTTAGTTTTTGAACTCTTATTTCTGTGCGTCTGCATTTAATTTAACTGACATAGCACTCCCTTAAGAACTTCTTGGAGATCTGGTCTGGTGCTGGTAAATTCTTTCAGGTTTCGTTTATCTGGGAAAGTTCGTGTCTTTTCTTCCCAAATGAACGATAACCTTGCTGGGTACAGAATTCTCGGTTGAAATTGCTTTTCCCTTAATGTATATTTACTTTCCCTTAATATATATATATACTTTTCCCTTTGAATATATTTTCTCATTCTCTCCTCGCTCGCATTGTTTCCGATGAGAGGTCTGCCATTAGTCTGATGGGATACCCTTTGTAGGTAACTTGCCAGTCTTAGTATCTTGTCTTTGTCTGTGGTTTTGGTCAATCTGGCTATAATGTATCTTGGAGAAGATCTTCTTGGGTTGATTCTATTTGGGGTCCTTTGTATTTCTTGGGACTGAATCTTTGAGTGCCTCTCCAGGTTTGGAAAGTTTTCTTGCAGGATTTCATGGAATAGATTATCAATGCCCTTATGAGTCTCTTCACCCTCTTGGATGCCTATTATCTGGATGTTTGGACGTTTAATTGTATCTAGTACTTCTCACATATTATTCTCAAATTTTTGGGCCATTTTCTCAGTCTTTGTGGTGGGTTTTTCTAGGCCAGCCATTTTCTCTTCTACATTAGAGATTCTATTTTCTGTATGATCTAGTCTGCTTTTAATACTTTCAAGGGAGATTTTGACTTCTTGTATTATAGCCTTCATTTCTAACAGTTCTATCTGATTCTTTTGTAAAGTGTGAAATTCCTCTTTCAGATCTTGCATGAATTTCCTCACCTCCTGGAACTCTTCAACTCCTTTCTCCTTACTCTTCAGCAGATCCTTGTCTCTCTTCTCTTCCATCTCTGTTAGCTTTGCCATTATGAATGTTCTGAATTCTTTATCAGACATTTCCATGATTTCCATTGAACTGTGTGTGGATGAAGAGGAGCTATCCGTTTCCCTTGTGGGAGAGGTATTTTCCTGCTTCCCCATATTTCTTGTGGTCCTGCAGCGATTTCTAGTCATCTGGTAGATGGTCAGTTTCTTCCCAAACTTGGAAGTTCAAACTGAGGGTCGAGGAGTGTGCAGAAAAGGAAGCAGAGAGAGGGAAACAATACCAACAACAGCAAAAAAACAGACAAGAAACAGAGAAAAAGAAGAGAAAAACTTTTAAATAAATCTACAAAAGAAAATTTAATATTCAAAATATTTCAATGAAACTCAAAAATTAGAAAACTGCGCAGCACGCTTGCACGCTCTGTGAAATGGCTAGATCGCAGGACCCATGGAGCTGGCTGTCTCTTGAAGAAGGACTGTTCTTGGAGGAGGAGAGGGGATTATTAACAAGATAAAGGGCTAGCTAGGAGGGGCCAAAGGGCCCTGTGAAATGCCTCACCTTAAAAAATTCTAAAAAGCAAAAATTAAAAAAGACAGAGAGAGAGAGAGGACAGAGACAGAGAGAGACAAAGACTGATAGAGAGACAGGAGACTTGAAGGGGGTCTTCCTACCACGCAGGTTTTGTATGCTGGAGGCCCAGTGATCAGTGGGACATCTTCCTTTCTCCCAAAATGGCTTGATCGCAGGAGCCATGGAGCTGGCTGTCTCTTGAAGAATGGCTGTTCACGCGGGTTTTGTATGCTGGAGGCCCAGTGATCAGTGGGACATCTTCCTTTCTCCCAAAATGGCTAGATCGCAGGAGCCATGGAGCTGGCTGTCTCTTGAAGAAGGGCTCCCCATAAGCTTTTTGAAGACCTCCATCATTACAAGTGAAGGCATGTCGCTGAACTTTGGAACTTGATAATAGAATGGCCTGTCACACTGATGGGTTGGTTAAATAGAGATGCTTCCACCATGTGATACCTAAAATAGCAGCAAATAGGGTCCAAAATCTCGGCCTTCTTTCTAGATTGTGTGTGCTTGCATGGGAATAGAATTTCAGTATCGTTCTGTTTTCAATAGGGGTTTTGACCTAACAGATACCTTGCTTAATTTTTCATCTTCTAATATTGTATAAAAGAAATGTTCAATTTTTCTAAAGGATCTACTGAGTTGACTTGAGTGAAAACCTCTGCTAGTAACCCTGTCACACTCATCTTCCACATCTCTTTGCCTCCTGCCATCTCCCATACTGGCTAGATTACTATTATATCACACCCATTGAAGAAGCACAACCACTGATCTTCTCTTAGAGGCAGGGGAGTAGTGGTATGGACACCGTTCCAGGACCCTTCCCTTCTGCCCTTGTCTTGTAGTAATGACTGCAACAGTAGTAAGACTATTCTTGACATTATCTACAGTTAGAGCCATAAGACATTCTAAGGATTTTTGAGAAGGTAGGATATAAATACAAATAAATAAATAAAAAAGGAAACAAAGAGCTACCCTATAGGCATGAGGACTGGAGCCAAGGTCAAAGTGTAATTTAAGATTAAGAACATGGGTAAAATAGTCCAGTAGGAAAAAGATTTGTTTTCACGTCTTCAACATGATATGGTTGCTTGAAGCCCTGTAAAATGTTCATAAGAAAGCATGTCTTCTAAACAGTATTTAAAGAAGGAATGTGATTTCTTTTAGGAGTGAAAAGGATGTAAGCAGCATTTTTGAAGTGTTACACAGAATAATGTTCTTAATATATGCACCATGACAGATGGTGTACAGATATTCAGTCCTTTCCATTGCTTTTAAAAAATGACTTTTTTTTTTTTTTTTTTTTTTTTACAAAGTATGCTTGTTTTTGAAGAATGTCTCACGTATATTATTTTCAAAACAACAATAGTCTGGCTTGCAGAATTTATTCTCTTTAAGTTCTTCAAAGAGACTATCTTCATAGGTTCTGGAGATCTTGTATATATGTGATAATATGTGAGCTTTGGGGTCTATACACTGCCTAATGATAGAATACAATTATACAGAATGCTGTAGTGAGTCATCGGAGTGTAAAGAATGCATTCCATTATCATTATTTCAAAGGTAGGCATGGATGGAAATGGTTGCTTAAACTTCTCTGTTTTTTGTTTTTTGTTTTTTGTTTTTTGTTTTTTGTTTTTTTTTTTTTTTTTGGAGAGGTTTTTGCTATAGGGTGCATGCGCTCGCCAGACAGGCAGACAGAGACATAGAGACAGAAAGTGAGAAATCACCCCCCAGGGGGGATGGTCATGCCACAATCCCTTCTCCTCCATTCTCCTCTCGGGATCTTGGGCACGCATGCACACGCGCCCGGCGTGAGTTTTAAGCCACCGGGTCCGGGACGCGGTCGACTAAGTGGGAGTCCAGCAACATAGCCATTACGCTAACTGCTGGTTCCCAACTTCTCTGGTTTTTAACTAACATCTTAATAATGCCACTAAGCTCATATAGTCATTTCTGATATGTGATTGCCCATGAATAAATTGCCAGCTACTTGTGAAGTCTGCTTCTTTTACTTCTCTTCTTTGCCCTGCTTCTGCTGGGTTCTGCTGACATATCCTAGGGAACAACCATCACCATGAACACTTGAGTTTCTGAAGATACTGCTCTCTGTACCAGTGGTCACTGCCACTAATGTATACAGTCCTTGAGATGCCAAAGCTATACAGCTTCACTGTCCTTTATTTGAAATGTTTGGGATAAGAAGTGCTTTGGATTTCAGATTCTTTTTAGTATTTTGGAGTATTTTCATATACATAATAAGGATTCTTGGGAATAGGACCCAAGTCTAAATAGGAAATTCATTTATGTCTCATATACACCTTATACATTTTTATACAATATTTTCTGTATTGCAGCATGCTAAGTGCAAACTATCACATGCGATCAAGTGTGGAGTTTTCTGACTGTGGTATCATGTTAGTACTCAAAAAGTTTTGGATTTGGGAGCATTTCCAATGTTCATATTAGGGATGCTTGACCTATATTACATCATATCATCATATAGACTTTCAGGTATTGACTTACAGCTTCTTTAACAGTAGGGACCAGGTTTAGTATAGTTCTTTATCCCTCCATTATACCTAACATAGTGTTTGGGCATGGTAACAGCTTATGGTAACTATGTCAAAAAGCTTAAAAAGTACAGTCATACATCACTTAATAATGGGGCTATATTCTAACAGAAGCATCCATTAGGTGATTTTGTGGTTGTGCAAACAATGTAGCATGAACTTATACAAACTTACATGGTGTAGCCAACTATACACCCAGCCTATATAGTATAACCCATTTAATCTTATAGAACTGCTATTGTAGATGCAGTTTGTTGTTGACTGAAGTGTTGTTTTGTGGCTTGTAACTGTAGTAGAGAGAGCAGATGGCCTCATTTCATGGACTCTGATTTCCTTTGATAGTCTGCAATCAGTAAATTTTATCTGCTTTGGTTTGAGTTGATGTTCTTCTACTCTACTTCTAGAATTTGTCTGTAAACTGAAATTTATATTTGTCCATTTCTCTGTTTGTTGTATTTATCCAAGCACAAAATGCCAGCTTGCCTGGTAGATTGTAAATGAGGCTTAGAAATAGTTTCCTTGGGGGTACCTTAGCTTTTCTAAATCCGTTCTTTTCTGAGGTGAATGAGCGCATCCTCACTTTATGATGCCTAGTGTTGCTATTATCCTCAGTGTCTACCCTGATTCCCTCAGCTTGGAAAACCTTAACAGAAAGTTTATATCACACCTTGTTAGGAGGCTCTGGCTAGGAATACTAGCTATACAATGTTTATTTATATAGTTGCTGGTCCCTTTATTGGATCATGACTACGTCTTCTAATTTCTCCACTGTTGAAAAGAAACATCCCATAAATATAATAGAATCAATAACTTTGGATTTTATTTGCTCCTTACTTTATATTAACCAATCAAATTATAAATATATGGCATTTCAAATGCCTATTTCTTATTGCTATATCCTGGTTGTCAATCATCTTTCCTAACTTTGTGGTCTTTTTAAAAGACCAACTTTCCATTCTCTGTCACTACAGAGAAACACTACTGTCATTCCTTATCTAAACCTTTATCCAGAAAATGCTCAATCCATGTTTTTGAGTTAAAAGCACAACAAACACATTAAACACAAATTTTAAAAATGGTTGAAATGGAGCATTTGCTTTATTTGAAAAGAACAGTTTCATTTGAAAATAAATGACATATTAGGTTTTTACTATGCAAGTATTAGGATCTTCTTTTTCCAGAACCTAAACATATATTTGGAAAACTGACCTCTATACCCTTGAAATATGATATATAATATGATAGGGTATTAAATTTCCATACATTTTTTTAAACAAAAATGAATTATTTTAGATTTTACCTTTCCATTAGGGGGAATAAAATGAGGAAAAAAAAAAAAAAACTAAAGTTTGTAGCCTTCAGGCAAAATTGCAAAGGTTATGTGTTCTAAAGTAAATGGGAATTTTCAATGAAGCATGTCATCCCCCAAAAAGGATTATAATCAACAGGCCAGCAAGGCTGATGAGCATTTTCTGACCTATAGTGGTCAGGACTTACAGATACGTTACCTGACCTTCGCTCGGCTCCCAAGGGCAGAACATGATTACACACCTGCTCACAGGCTTTCCCTTCCTTAAAACACTCCTCTTCCACAGACAGATTAATGAAACCTTTGCAGAATACACTGCTAGAAAAAGATTCTAAGAAATGTGTTTTGAGGAGGAGAGAACATTTAATTTCAAGAACTCTGGAGAATAAACATTATTTATAAGATATTGACAGATATTTTGAGCATAGATTCCAGACACAGAAATGCTGAGGATTTCCACAATAATTAGGGTAGCTGATTTGCATTAAAATTAGTAATTATTAATCATTCCTTTATACTAATAGCTATTCTCATGTTTCAGATAATGAATATCTGAAAAAAGAAAGACTCCATTTTTGTGATCTTTTCTTGCCTTAGGGTGTTAGAAACACTGAGACATTTCAAGTGCCTTCTGTATCTATAAAACATTGTGCAATTTGAACAGATGAAAAAGAGGGTCATTATATTTTAGTCCATTTTGTCTTTGAAGGTTGATCTGAGACAACAGAAAATTTATCTTAATGCATTTCCATAGTTTGAATGATGGTCTCTTTCCCACCTCGCTGCACATTACAACTAGAGGAAGCACTTAAAAAGACATATTCCCGATCTCACCCCAAGCTATCAATAAGATTTCTTGGTGAGGACTTTGGATCTTCTTCTTTCTAAAAACTTTAAATGAGTTGACTTTTAGAAACATTACCCAATGATGCCTATATCAGTATCTTGTTCTCATGTGGCACCCACTATGAATGAACTGCTTACATCATGGACTTGAAAGGGAAGACATAATGAAAGTCCAGGCCTACTGCCTGCCATTCTGCTATTTTAGCACTGTTTTTTTTATTTCTTGAAAATTACTTGCCTTCAAGATTTTTGTTTTAAAGTGCAGATAATCCAAGAATAGTAAATAATGATAGTCGTCGTCGTCATCATCATCATTTCCATTATCTCTTTGCAGCTCTGCTTATTTCCTGTGTTTCTGTCTTTGCCTGCTTCCTAAACTGGCCTATTGGTTTGCTCCTTGAAAACATAGCCATGTTACAGTTTTCAGACTAATCAAGATTCAGAACAAGAAGCATTTTTTAAATGGAGAAGATTTAACCTAAGTCATCTCTGAGTCCATAGTTGCCCAGGGTTGACCAATGAACTACTATCTCTTGCTACTTACTTGAACTGGGATCTGTTGACCAAGTTATTTCTGTAGTTGGTTACCTCATAGTAGCTTATTGATACATATAAATCTGGGAGGTTTTTAAAAAAACTGTAGCTTCTTGGGTTGGCACTGTAGTGCAGCTCTTAAGCACTATGTATAGGAATCCAGATCTCACATGGCTGACTATGGTTCAAATCTTGGCCCAGTGGCTTGAAAGAAAAAAAAAATGTATATAAAAGCAGAGGAGGAAGGACTGTGGCATAAGCATGCCATATTGGAGGCTTCTCTCTCTCTTTCTGTCTACCTGTACCTTACTGCCTCTGGTCGGCACACATGCCTTTGGACAATTAGAGAAAAAAATAATAACTTTAGCTTCTTTTTTTTTGGGGGGGGGAGAGGTTTTTTTTTGCTATAGGGCGCGTGTGCTTGCCAGACAGACAGAGAGAGACAGAGAGATAGAAAGTGAGAAATCACCCCCCAGGGGGGATGGCCACGCTGCAATCCCTTCTCCTTCATTCTCCTCTCTGGATCTTGCATACGCACGCACACGCGCCCAGCGTGAGTTTAAGCCACCGGATCCGGGACTCAAACCGCGGTCGACTACGTGGGAGTCCAGCGACATAGCCATTACGCTAACTGCTGATCCCAACTTTAGCTTCTTGAGTTTCACCTTCTTCAGATTCTAATTCAACATGCCGGACTAAGAAGTTTATATGTACTTCTCAAATCAGCACTATTGAAATTTACCAATTTTAAGTGTATGGTTTGATGAGTTTGATCACTGTATATGGTGTTGCTATACTGATGTAAAGCACCATCACAATTTTAATGTAGACATTTCTGTCACTGCAAAATTTTCCTTACTGCCCTTTCCAGTCTTCCCTTCCTGACCCCTGGAAACAGGCAAGCATCGATCTGCTTTCTCTCATTACATTTTTGCCTTTCCTAGAATTTTACAGAGAAAGAAATCATAGGGTCTGGTGTTCCAAGCAGCCATATCCCACACAGTCAACTGCATAGTTTGAATCTCAGACCTTGCAGCCTGAGTAAAACACCAGGTGTGTATGTGCCCAAATTACTGAAAGGAGGGAGATATGGAGAAGTAATTGCAATTTGACCTTTCTCAGTGGGGCTTGCTTTCTCCTCTCTCTCTTCCCCTGTCTCTCTGTCTCTGTCTCTGGCAAGTGCATATGCCCTCTAGCACCCCCACAAGAAAAGGGAAACAAATCATATGGAATGTAGTGTTTTGTGTCTAAATTGTTTTATTGACAAAACACTTTTGAGATTCACCCATGCTGTTGTGTGTATTACTAGTTTTCTTTTTATTGCTGAGTGGTATTCCATGGCATGGATATGCCTCAATTTGCTTATTCATTCACCTATTGGTGGACATCTGCATTATTTCTGGTTTATAAATATTATAGATAAGGCTACTGCAAACATTTACGTACAAGTCTTTGTATTGACATGTATTTTCAGTTCTCTTGAGGAACTATCTAGAGGCGAGATTATGAGTCATAAAGATATGTTAACTTTTATAAGTTACTTTATAAGAAACTGCCTAACTATTTTCCAAAGTGCCTATACAACTTTGCAATTCCACCAACAGTGTATAAGAGTTCCAATTTCTTGGGACCAGCAGTTAGCGTAATGGCTATGTCGCTGAACTCCCATGTCGTTGACCAAGGTTCGAGTCCTGGACCCGGTGGCTTAAACTCACGCTGGGCGCGTGTGTGTGCATGCCCAAAATCCCGAGAGGAGAATGGAGGAGAAGGAATTGAGGCATGGCCGTCCCCCCTGGGGGGTTATTTCTCGCTTTCTATCTCTCTGTTTCTCTCTGTCTTTCTGGCGAGCGCACGTGCCCTATAGCAAAAACCTCCCCCCCCCAAAAAAAAGAGTTCCAATTTCTTCTCATCTTTACCAGAATAGTATTTTATTTTAGCTGTTCTAGTGAGTGTATAGTGGTAACTCTTGTTGTTTAATTTTCATTTCTCTAATAACTAATATTGTTGAATACTTTTATGTACTTATTTTCCATCTTAATATCTTTTATAAAGAATTATTTAATTTAATTTATTATTGTTATTTACAATGTTCTGTAGCACATGTGCACACACCAGTGAGAGACAGAAAGACAGAGGGAGAGAGAGAGAGAGAGAGTGGGAAAATGAGAAAGCAAGCTGCTAGGTTTGGGACTTCAACTGTAGTCAGATATGTGAGTCCAGTGTCCTAACCATCATATATGTGCTGGCCCCTCTTAATATCTTTATTGTTGAAATCTCATACAAATGCATGTCCATCTTATCAGTTGCCTTGTTACATGAAGTTTTAAATGTTCTTTATAATTTCTGTACACAAATCATTTAACATATATATATGTTGTAAACATTTCTTTCAATACATATCTGAAATTTTTATTTGTTAATAGTGTTTTCGAAAGATGAAACTTTAAAGCTCGATAAAGTACATTATCATTTTCTTCTTTTATGATTTATGGTCTTTGTGTTCTATCAAAGATACTTTACATACTACAAGGTCAAAAATATTTTTCTGGAAGTTTTATAATTTTTGTCATTATACTGGATATATTGTTTACTTGATCTTAATATTTTAATTTTTTAAGTATGTTATGAGATAGGATGAATGTACTTTCTCTTTGTTCTTTTTTTATTTAAATTTATTTATTTACATTCATTCACTGTACATCATGACAACATACAAAATGAGATTTTCCATCCAGAGTACACTGTATATCGGCTCAATCAAGCACATCAGCATACATGTTATCGTCAACCAATAATTTTCCATATCTTGTTTTCTATATGTTTTGCTTTTTTTTTTCCCTTGTCCTTGATTCCCTATCTCTTACCCTCTGCCATCTCCCACTCTCCTCCCACACTGTCTCTGGTATCTATGTTTGCTTTCTATACTGTTTTCCCCCACATTTTATTGAGTCACTAAAGATCTTAATTAATCTAAATGTTTTCATAGCAAGCACAGCTGATGTAGACATTTCTATGAACACGAGTACAACTTTAGGCATAAGCCTCAATGAGTAGAATGAACATCCTATAAAGTAGCACCTAGCAGGGGCTGTATATCATACTGCAGTCATCAAATAGGTATTTTTTTTTTCTGAAACTTTTTTTTTTTCAACTTAATTTACATTCTTTCCCTAAGCATCGTCACAGCATACAAAATGTGATTTCCCATCTAGAATATACTGCATAGTGGCTTAATCATGCATATTATTATCATAAATTTTCCATTTCTAGTTTCTAGAATTTTCTTTTTACCCCTATTTTTGACCCTCTGTCCTTTCCCACCCTCTTCTCACACTATCGCTGGAGTCTACAATTGTCTTCCATTCCTTTACCACCCACATTGTATTGATAACACAATTTCTTAAATAATCTAACTACTTTCAATAGCAAGTTCACTTGATACTATTAAGAAAACCAGATTTAACTTAAATAAAAGAAATGCTAAGGAACTTTGCTTAAAGCCAGGAAACAGGATAGGATTCTGATCAAATGATAGGTGCATGAACCTATCCATATCTCAAGAAAGGACACAAATCCTTACAACTAAATAACAAAGTCTACAAGAAAATAAGCAATATTTTAGTCAAAAGTCATAAAATTATACTTCACCAATTCAGTCTCATGTACTTTATCTTCTGTTCTGGTTCAATTTTCCTGATTAAATTCTGGGATATAATATTCAACTCCAGACTTCTCCCTATGATTAAGTTGGCCACTCTCTTAGTTTTTGAACTCTTATTTCTGTGTGTGTGTATTTGATGTTCCTGATATAGCACTGCCTTGAGAACTTCTTGGAGATCTGGTCTGGTGCTGGTAAATTCTTTCAGGTTTTGTTTATCTGAGAATGTTCTTGACTTTTCTTCCCACATGAAAGATAGTCTGGCTGGGTACAGTATTCTTGGCTGAAATTGCTTTACTCTTAACACTTTGAATATATTTTCCCATTCTTTCCTCACTCGCATTGTTTCTGATGAGAGGTCTGCTGTTAGCCTGATGGGATATCCTTTGTAGGTAACTTGATATTTTTCTCTTGCCAATCTTAGTATCTTGTCTTTGTCTGTGGTTTTGGTCAACCTGGCTATAATGTGTCTTGGAGAAGGCCTTCTTGGGTTGATTCTATTTGGAGTCCTTTGTATTTCTTGGGACTGGGTCTTTGAGTGCCTTTCTAGGTTTGGAAAATTTTCTTGCAGGATTTCATGGAATAGGTTACCAATGCCCTTATGGGTCTCTTCGCCTTCTGGAATGCCAATTATCTGGATATTTGGACATTTGATGGTATCTAGTACTTCTCATATATTATTTTCAAATTTTTGGGCAATTTTCTCAGTCTTTGTGGTGGATTTTTTTTAGGCCAGCAATTTTCTCTTCTATGTCAGAGATTCTATTTTCTGTATGATCTAGTCTGCTTTTAATACTTTCAAGGGAGATTTTTACTTCCTGTATTATAGTCTTCATCTCTAACAGGTCCCTTTGGTTCATTTTTTAAAGTGTGTAATTCCTCTCTTATATCTTGCAAGAATTTCCTCACCTCCTGGAACTCTTCAACTTCTTTCTCCTTTCTCTTCAGCAGTTCATTGTCTCTTTTCTCTTCCATCTCTGTTAGCTTTGCCATTATGAATGTTCTAAATTTTTTATCAGACATTTCCATGATTTTCTTTGAACTGCTTGTGGATGAAGAGGAGTTATTCTTTTCTCTTGGAGGAGAGGTATTTTCTTGCTTTCCCATATTTCTTGTGGTCCTGCGGTGATTTCTAGTCATCTGATGGGTATTGTGTTTCTTCCTAATTCTTGAAGTTCAATCTAAACATTCAGGAGCAAGCAGAAAGAGATGATTTCTCAGTTGTTCTGTTGTGATTGCTTTGTGCAGTAGATTCAATAGATATTGAAGAATATGTTAACCCTAATAGTATTTGGATGTTTAGCTACAGTGCCCTTAGATCCGTCTGGAAACACAGTAAATGGATATTAAAGAGTGAAGAGACAAGAAAAAAAGAAATGAAAAAGTGAGAGAGAAACAACAAAGAAACAGAAAAAAAAAGAAAAAAAAATTGTAATTGTTTCCCTTTTCAAAAAAAAAGCACAAAATAGAAAACTGCCCAGTGTGCTTGTGTGCTGCATGAAATGACTATTTCGCAGGAGCCATGAGGGATCTTCTCCTGAAGGCCTGACCTCTCTTGCCTGGGTGGGAGGACCAGAGGGGATTATTAACAAGACAAAAGGCGGAGCTCAGAGCCAGAGAAAAACTTTACCTTTAAAAAAATTTTGAAAAGGGGAAATTAAAAAAAAAAAAAATGAGAAGACAGAATCAGGGAGAGACAGAGACAGAGACAAAGAGAAGAGATAGAGGGTCAGAGGAGAGCTCCCTACCATGCTAGCTTGTTTGCTGGAGACTGAATTATCAGTAGAAAATCTTCATTTCTCTTGTACCCTGAAATGACTATTTCGCAGGAGCCATGAGGGATCTTCTCCCCTTTCTTTTTTTCTTAATATAACAAAATCTAGTTGCTCCAAATGTTTCATTGAAAGGATTATTATTTCTCCATTGAAATGACTTGCCATTTTGTTGAAAACAAATGATTACACGTATTACTCAATTATACTTTGACTTGCATAATTTCTAGTGTGAAATCTGCTGTAATTATCTTTGTTTCTCTAATATTTATTATTTCTGATTCCTTTTGAACATGTTTACTTATCACTAGTATTGAGACATTTCATTATGATAAGCCTTAATGTGGTATTCTCTATATGAGAGGACTTTAAAAAGTTCATGAAAAAATGGAATTAAAGGATAAAAATCAGCGACTAGCAGTTGGCGTAATGGCTATGTCACTGGACTCCCATGCGGTTTGAGTCTCGGACCTGGTGGCTTAAACTCATGCCAAGCGCATGTAAGTGCGTGCCCAAGATCCTGAGAGAATGGAGGAGAAGGGATTGTGACGTGGCCATCCCCCCTGGGGGGTGATTTCTCGCTTTCTGTCTCTCTGTCTCTCTCTGTCTTTCTGGTAAGCGCATGCCCCTATATCAAAAACTTCTCCAAAAAAAAAATTTTTTTTTGTAAGTGATGATAGCAGCTGTTTAATCTATCTGACAGAACTAAGTTTCCTGGGAGTTAAAACATATCCATGCAGCCTTTTTCACATTATTAACTAAAGAAAAATAGGTGCCCTTTAAAGATCTTTTAAGATTAGGAAACAAAAAGAAATTAGAAGGCGTCAAATCAGTGCTGTAAGGTGGCTACCTAATGATTTCCCATGGAAACGCTTGCAAAATTAGCTTTATTTTATCAAAGGAATGAGCAGGAGCATAGTTGAGGAGAAAGGCTGTTTGGATTTCCTAGTCATTTTTTTCTAATAAAGCTTCAGCTAACCTTCTAAAAACACTCTAGTAATAATCATATGTTATCATTCTTTAGTCCTCCAGAAAGTCAACAAGCAAAATGCTTTGAGTGTCCCAGAATACTGTCGCCATGACCTTTGCCCTTGACCAGTCTATTTGCTTTGACTGGACCACTTCCACCTCTTGGTAGCCAATGCTTTGCTTGTGCTTCATTTGTAGTATCATACTACTAAATCCATGTGTCATCTCCCGTTACAATTTATTGAAGAAATGCTTAAGGTTTTTGATACCAGTTACTTAAAATTTCCATCAAAAGCTCTGCTCCTGCCTGCAGCTTATCTGGATGCAACAGTTTTAGCAGCCATCAAGTAGAAAGTTTGCTTAACTTAAATTTTTTAGTCAGAATAGCATGAATTGAACCAATTGAGATGTCTATGTTGATGGTTAGTGATCCCTGCTGTTAAATCTAGATCCTCTTCTATTAGGACCCAAAAGAGATGAATTTTTTCTTGCAAATTGTTGTGGATGGTCTACCTCTGTGGGTGTCATCTTCAACATTTTTCTCATGCTTTCTTAAAATGTACTATCCATTTGTAAACCTTTGATTTTTTGGAGACCTTGTCTCCATAAATGTACTGTAAAACATCAATAATTTCACCATTTTTTCACCTAACCTTCACCATAAATTTGATGTTGTATTCATTTCAGTTTTAGCAGAATTCATGTTGCTCTGATAGGGCCTTTTCCTTTTTTTTGGAGAGGTTTTCGCTATAGGGTGCGTGTGCTTGCCAGACAGACAGAGAGAGACATAGAGACAGAAAGTGAGAAATCACCCCCCACGGGGGATGGTCACGCCGCAATCCCTTCTCCTCCATTCTCCTCTAGGGATCTTGGACACGTACGCACACGTGCCCGGCGTGAGTTTTAAGCCACCAGGCCCGGGACGCGAACCGCGGTCAACTACGTGGGAGTCCAGCGACATAGCCATTACGCTAACTGCTGGTTCCCGATAGGGACTCTTTTTAAACTGATGCCCTATTCTTTTTAGTACCTACAACTGGATACTGTCCAAACATGTAAGAACAAGTCACTACCAGTTTATTTTGGTGCAAAGAGATTTTTAAATCCATGCATGACTTTTTTCTTTGTATACATTTTCCACAACTTTTTGAAGACCAGTCATGTTTATGTGACAAGGTTTATTAAAATTTTAGATAAGTGGGCTTATAGTTTTTTTGTTTTTGTATTTATTTTTTAATATGCTATAAGTCACATGTGCTTGCTGGAGAGAAAAAGAGAGAGAGAGAGCCAGACATAGAGAGAGAGAGAGAAAAAAAAACATCCCTCCAGGGTGTACCATGTTAAAATCTCTCCTCCTTGCTTTTCCTCCTGGAATTTTGGGCTTGCATGCACATACTCTCAGCATGTTTTTTAAGCTGCCAGGTCCAGGACTGGAATTACGCAGTAGGCCATGTGGGATCCAGCTGCCTTTATCACCATACCACCAACTGGCCTGGCTTATAGTTTTTTTGAACAAATAAAATATGGAGAGTGATTAGCCATTATTTCCTCAAATATTGTTTCTGTGTTTCTAATTCTTTTCTGTCTGAGACTTAAATGATATGTGTTTGATTGGTTGATATGGTTAAGCAATACATATCAAGGCTCCGTTATTTTTACACAGGGAAATTATTTGTTTTTCCCCTACTTTTTCTTTTTTTTCAACAGTTATATTGCTATGAAATTGAGTAAACCTTTTTTTTTTTTTGGTAGAGGTTTTTGCCTTAGAGTGTATGTGCTTGCCAGAGAGAGAGAGACAGAGATAGTGAGAGAGGAAGTGAGAAATCACCCCGCAGGGGGAATGGCCACAGTGCAATCCCTTCTCCTCCATTCTTTCTTCAGGATCTTGGGCATGCATGCACATGCACCTCGCGTGTCAAGTCACCAGGTCAGGTACCGAACCACAGTGGCCATGTGGGAGCCCAGTGACATAACTGCTACGCCATCTGCTGGTCCTAAGTACACCTATTTTTCTTTGACAGTGTCTAAATTGTGTTTAATCTTATACGTGCATTTTTATTTTAGATATTGAATTTTTTATCTCTAACAGTTACTTTCAATTTGCTTCTTAATGTGGCCATGTTTTTCTCTACCTTCTGGAATATATAGACCATATTTAGAATAGTTGTTTTAACATCCTTATCTTTCTTTCCAGAACAGACTTTCTACTGCAGTTTATGGGGGTATGAGCTATTCTTAGTATTGTGTAAGTTCTAGGATTTGTTTGTTCTATATTTTCTAATGAGTCTTTCTCTATTTTCAGGTAGCTTCTTCTCACATATCTGCACAATCAGAACTTAGCCAAACCTGAGAGGATCCCTCCACAGAGCTCTCTTTCGCGGCATCTTCTCCTTTTCATTACTTTGCACTCTAGGAAGCAAGCTTGCCTTGATCTTCCCGAACTCTAATCTCTGTTTTCTTGTTCTTTGTTAATTTTCCAAAACTTCCTTGCTCTGAAGCCCAGGGACTGCCATCAAGCAGTAACATGGGCAGTTTGGCTTATCTCTTTGATTTTAATTTTCTGAGGAATCATAGTCATTTTCTGTCAATGGTTGGTTTACGTATTTTATTTGGTATTCTAGTTGTTGAAGTTAGGGGGATATTATTTTACATTTCCACCAATAATATATAAAGGTCCCAATTTCAATTTCTTTATGTTTTCGCCAATACTTATTACTCACTTTTGTCCTTTTTTGTTTGTTTTAATAACCCTCTTAGAGGATATGAAGTGATATCTCATTGTGGTTTTGATTTGCCTTTCTCAAATAGTTCTTTATCTGGAAATAGCTTTATTTCATCTTCATTTCTGAAAAATAGTTGCTGTGCAAATTCTTAGAAAATAAAGTTTCTCAGACTTTTGAATATGTCATCCAGTTGCCTTCTGACCTCCAGTTTCTCAAAAGAGATCACTAATCCTATGGGGGAAACTTTTTAGGATTTCACTTGCTGTTTTCAAGACTTTTTCTTTAGCATAGCCTTCACCATTTTTACCATGATGGGCCTGGATATAGATCTTTCGGTGTTTATCCTAAATGAGAGTTTCTTGCTTACTTTAAAAACAGTTTTTTTCTTTCTCTTTCTCCATTCTTTTTTTTTTTTTTTTACTTTCATATGTAGGTTTGTACACTGAAAAAGATCTACTATTTCTCTGAGACTGTGCTCATTCTTTGATTGCTGTTTTCTTTCTTTTTTGTTTGTTTGCTTTTATTTCAGAAGCTCTATTGATCTATCTCTAAGTTTGCTTAGTCTTTCTTCCACCACTTCAAATCTACTGCTGAGCCCTTCTAGTAAATTTCTCCTTTTGTTTATTTCAACTTTGTAATTTTTAAGTCTAGAATTTTCTTTTGGTTCTTTTCTATAACTTATTTATCCAGTTGATATTCTCTACTTGATTAAACATTGTCATCATATCTTCTATTACTTTTGTAAGCTTGGTTTTCTTAGTTCTTGCATTTATTTTAAGAGATACTTGAAAGTCTTTGTTATAACTAACATCTGGTCCATCTCACTAGTAGTTTGATTGCCTGTCTTTTTTTCATGTGTATGAGTCATACTTTTCTGTTTCTTTACATATTTCACAATACTTTTTTTTAAAGAAAACCGGACATTTTGGGTAACATAGCAACTCTGACTACTTACTGTCTTACTTCTCTGGAGCTTATTTTGTTATTACTTATGTTTTTATTCTCTTTGTGACTTGGTTGGGCTATTTAGTGAAGTCTATTTCTACAATGAGAAATCATTTGAACTAATATTTTTAGATTCTATACTGTGTACTAGGGGCATGCTACATGTGATGAAACGAGGTGTGATGACTTGTTCAAAGTTATACAACTAGTAACTAGTAGTAAAGGTATTTAAATAAAGGCTTGTTTGTCTCTAAAGCAAACTGCTATGTAAATAGAGTACAATAATAAAGGTGGTAGAGAGGCTGTTCTGTGTGTATGCTTAGCAGTGTATTGTCTATGTTTTGCTATCACAAGTTGTTAAAAACTTCATGATTTAAAGAATACAGTTTTTTTTTTTTTTTTTTTTGAGCGAGAATTTTGCTCTAGGGTGCATATGCTTGCCATAGAGATAGAGAGAGATGGAGAAAAAGAAAGTGAGAAATCACCCCTAGGGGGATGTCCCTTCTCATTCATTATTCTCTTGGAATTTTGGGCACACAAAGACATGTACCTGGCATTGAGTTTCAAGTTGCCAGGTAGGTCCGGGACTTGAACAGTGGTGGTCCATATAGGTGTCCAGTGTCTTAACCACTATGCCACTTGCTATCTAGAACACAAAATTTTAATTTTAAGATATGGATGTCAGGGACCAGCAGTTTTGGCTATGTCGCGAAACCCCATGTAGTCTACTGTGGTTCGAGTCCCAGACCTGGTGGCTTAAACTCATGCCGGGCACATGTGCATGCGTGCCCAAGATCCTGAGAGGAGAGAGGAAGAGAAGGGATTGCAGCGTGGCCATCCCCCCCGGGGGGTGATTTCTCACTTTCTGTCTCTCTGTCTCTCTCTTTCTTTCTGGTGAGCACACGTGCCCTATAGCAAAAACCTTTCCAAAAAAAAGAAAGAAAAAAAAGATCTGGATGTCAGATATCTGAAATGTCCGACATTTATCTCACTGCGCTAGAATCTCACTGGGCCTTTTTGAGCTTCTACAGTCTGTCTACATTGCTTGGCTCAAAGTCTTCTTCCTCTAGTTTTTAAAGCCAGACGCTTTGGGTGGGATTTTTCTTACACTGCCGTTTCTCTGATTTTTCTTCTTATTTCTTCCTACCACTGTTAGTAAGGCTGTGTTTACATTGGGCCCACCTGGATAATCTAGAACAATCTCCCTAACTTTAGATGATCTTATTAGAAGCCTTGATACTATTTGACAACTTAATTCCCCTTTGCCATCTAACTCAAAGACTTCACTGGTTCCAGAGATTAGGGCATCTTTGGTTGGACATTTTTTGAGTGAAAGGCCAAAGAAAAGAAAGCTAGTTACCTGTGGAAAAGCAATGTTTAGGAACTATTTGGTGTGGAGGGGGACATGAGAGTTTGGTTGTTGAGAAGAACTTGGTGGTAGTAAGCATTCTGAAGTTATATGGAGGTAAGTGAGAAGACAGAGTAGTCTTAGCACAGTGCTATTCAGTGTTGGGTAGGGATGAGGAGGTAGGCTAGTGGTTTAAAATCAACAGTATTTGTTATATTCCTAGAACTTGTTTCTGTCATTATATTTACTTAAATGATATTTAAATTTAATTTTTAGAAATGTGTAACATTTTATACTTTTTATAAAGATACAGGTTTTAGAAGAATAGAAAGATACGGCCTAAGAGGTTGGTGGAAGAGAGGATCATGAATAAATGTATGAGGACTAGGCTTTGAAAACAGAGGCAACATGTTTTTCTCTGACTCAGAAGAGTGAGAATATAGCTGAGCCAAAGTTTAGGTGGGCTTTGGTGGTAAAAGTGTTTATAAGAGGCATGTTTCAGTATGAAATTTCTTCCTACTGAAAAATGCTTGGGGGTAAAGTCTCTTTACAATCTAAATGATGTATAGCAATTGAATGTATAAATACTACTACTATAAATAATAAAATAAATTTTAAAAAAGAAATATGCTTGACCCTTGGTAACTCTAATCATATCTCATGAGTCTTTGAGGATAAAATAATCTCTAGAGATAGTAAATAACTAAGATTCACTGTTTTAGCCATTACAGAGAATGAAAATAAGTAGATTATTTATACTGGTAAATTATTCCAGGGTTTTATCTAAATTTTCTGGAATAGTTGAAAATTGCAGATATCTACTCCTTCCTCCCGCCCCTGAGGGGCTCACACAGAGTTTTAGTTCTAGTTATTGTCAAGTGTGTTCAAATGTTTGGAAAAATTTGGATCATCCTTGCTTTTTATTCCTTAGAAATGAGCTTAAGTTTTCACACATTTTTAAGACAACATTGAAATTAAAAAAAAAAAAAATTCTCTGAACATTCCATTTTAACAATGTTTACACTTACCCCCCTCCCCACCCCAGTAATAATTTTATCCATGCACCAGGTACGTTTTCTAAAAATTTCCATAGGCATTTTTTTCCTTCAAAATGCAGGCACAACTTCAGAGATTTGTGGGAACAGTATACTGTGACCAGGGAGCACAACCTCAAGAAGCACTATATTTCACATTTCTTTACAATAAAGAAATATACAAGTTTATTTTCTCTTCTTTGTTCATCAAGTATAACACATTGAATAGTTATTAAAATTTACTCTAGTCAATATCTATGGGGATTACAAACCCAGCTAAAAATGCAAGAGAGCTGGAATCAGAAAAATTGTTTTAGCAAAGAAGTATAGAACAATAGCTTGCCTGCATGATTGCCAAAGTAGAATAGCAAAAATTATTAAATCAATATACTGATTTTGGTCACTATACCTGTTGCAAACAACCACATTAATTGTTAGAAGATCAATTAACAAAGCTTATAATTCCAAACAATAACCAAGAGTTTGTTAACTATGTTTTAGGTTATGAAATTTGGAATGTTTATATTTGTACTTGTATCCTATGGTTTTGTGCCTTGAGTTTTCTGTAGAGTGCAACATGTCTTCTGAGCCTGACTTTCTGTAGAGAAAGACTTGGGAAAAGCAAATAATTTTTATCTATTGAAAATTTTGTCATCTTCAGGCTTGATTTGGGAGAATCTGCTTCCAAATTTACTTGGCTGTTGCCAGATCTTGGGTTCTTGCTGACTGTTTGCTAGAAATATCAGTTTCTTGCCACCTGGGCCTCTCTGTGGGGCAGCTAATCTGACATCTGGCTTCCCTAGAGTGAGCCAAAGATGGAGAGAGTGAAAAGCAGAGAGAGAGAGAGAGAGAGAGAGAGAGAGAGAGAGAGAGAGAGAGAGAATGAGAGAGGTCAATTGATCATGATCTTTTCCATATTAATTCTGGAAGTGATACCCTGTTACTTTTGCCACAATTCTATTTATTAAAAGTAAGTCAGTAGGTCCAACAATTCAAGAGAAGATTGTACAAGAGAATGAATACCAGAAGACAGAGCCATCCTAGAGGCTATTACAATATTATAAACAAAAAGACAGTACTTGCATTTTAAATTTACTTTTTTTGAGTAAATGATGTTGGCTTTTAGTCATTCTGTGATCTAATTTTTAAAGCTATTATGCTATTGCAGTTAAAGCAGGAATCACAATGGAACTTTTTCAGTGACACCATTAAAGGACATAAATACTCCCTACTCTCATTATCACTCAAGTTTTTTGAGATTTATTGTAGACACAGCCACTCTTCACTTAACAACCTACCTATTTAATGACCAATCCAACTTATGACCAGTTTTCCAGCATGGGGAAATCCTTTCTCAGTCTGTGTGTGTCTGGGGAATTTCCTTTCTCAGTCTTTGTTTTATTCTCACAATCAATACTCACTACACAAAACTAAACATTTTGTTTATAAATTTGTACTTTATTGTGCACCCATAGTAATATTTGGAATAAATAGAAATGATTATGCCAGATTTATATGACTGTGTTGTGGTGTGTCTTGTCATTTTCTGGCACTTAACTAATGTATGCTTTTTGTATGGATAGAATTAAATTATTCTACTGTGTTGTTGAGTGATAGTGCTTGGAAAATTCATACTCTTTGGTGCCATAACACACCATTAGACATCCACCTTTAAGTTCCTCACTAATCAATCAATTCTCTTAATGAACTAATGGGAGGAATGTAACTCAGTTGTTAAGCACAGAGTATCTGTACCTACCGAACCTCTACTTTATCTAACTGTGATCTATTAAAAAAGCTTTAGGGGACCAGCAGATGGCGTAATGGTTATGTCGCTAGACTCCCATAGTCGACCACAGCTGTTCAAGTCCTGAACCTGGTGGCTTAATACTTACTCTGGGCACATGTGCGTGTGTACCCAAAGTCCCAAGGGAAGAATGGAGAAGAGATTGCAGCGTGACTACCCCCCCAGGGGGTGATTTCTCACTTTCTGTCTCTCTGTCTCTCTGGTGAGCACTTGTGCCCTATAGCAAAAATCTCTCTCTAAAAATAAAACAAAATAATAAAATGTTTCAGGAGAGGCTAGCAGGTGATGTGGTAGTTAAGGAAATGAATTCACACATGGCTGACTCTGGTTCAAGTTTCTCTCTCTCTCTGGTGAGTGTAAGTGCCCTATAGCAAATCAAAAAATAATAAAAATTAAATTAAAAAATGATTAAAAAAAAGTTTCAGGAAGACCTGTTGCTATTTATCTGAATCTACTTATACAGATGGTATTTTTCTGCTGGATTTTTTATTGTATTACTCAAAGGACCTCAAAGAGCGGTATATTAGAAACAGGGACATTTTAGTTTATAGAAGTTAGTTTCACTTTCTAGGTTTGCTTTCAAAATAGTAAATAGTAAAAATAAAAAATATAATACATATAAACATAAGTGCAGAATTCATTTCTTAAATCCAAAATATCCTGTTCTAGCTCACTTGAAAGTTTTGTTTTAAAATCACAAACTGGGGTTTTCAAGTCTTCATGCATAAATCCTATGATAAGGAAAACAAAATATGATAGTTTATCTTAGTGGAATAAGAAAGGCCTACTATCTTTCTTATTAACAGTATGGTATGGGTTATGCTGGGTTTTGAAACTATACTGGTTATATTTCATGGAACACACTGTAACACTCGGTCTAGCTAAACCAAGTGGTGTGATAGTTATGTTATAATAGGTCTTAGATTCGGAAACAACTCTAACATTCTTTCCTCACTTGTAAAAGGCAGATGAAACTGTACTAAATATACTACCTACTTCATAGAGTATTTTGATGACTAAACGATAAACTATAACCATGATAAGGGCACCATCTTTTGTTTAGCTCATTCTTAAATTCCAGGTACAATGCCTGACACTTAGTAGGTACTCAATAAATGCTTAATATTAAACACCATATCTACAGTTCAGTACCTAGTACACCGTAAAGTCTCAATAAATGTTGACAGTTGTGATGATCTGCTCATAATAAAGTGAGAGTTCTTTAGGAGTCAAAGTCCTTTGAGTGGAAATAGTTAAGCAGAAGATTTAGAACCACCTATCAGGAACTGGAAGGCATCACATACAAGATGATTTATTGTCACTTTAAGTAATATGTTGTAATTGCTGTTTTAGAGTTGATGGATCAATAGGCTTTCCTCTATTTGAAGATCAAAGAAGATAGATATATTTTGAATGTTTCCTTAAGTGCTTCTGTGGACCACTGGGATAAGAAAATCAGATTCAGATATCTTGTCTTACTAAAATTTTGACTTAAGTCACCTGGCTCCATGTCCTCTAGAATAAACAACTTAAACTACTTGAAAGGATGGCCCTGCCACAGTGGCACAGGCAGTAGAACACCACTGTACAATGCTGGAGCCCTACAGGGAAGCCTGGAGTTCACATTTCAGGTCGACTTACACACACTGGGCGTGCCTGCAATCCTGGCTGGCAGGAGAACTAGGTTTAGGGGATTATAATATGAAAAAAAATCTCTGTCAGTGATTTTTTTCTCTCTTACAAAGCAATAAATACATAAACTTAAAAAAATATTTGATAGAGAGCCAACCAGGTGGCACAGTGATTAATACCATGGATCCCACATGACCAATTGCACAGTTAAGTCCAGGATCTGGTGGATTGAAATACATTCCAGGTGTGTATGCATGCATGTTCAAAATCCCTAGAGAAGAATGCAGGAGAGGGGATTGAGATGTGTTAATCCCCCCCACGCCCCATAGCACCACCCCAGAGGGGTGATTTCTCCCTACCTCCACCATCTCTTTCCTCAGTGCACATACCCTGATACAAACTTAAAAAACAAACGAACAAACAAAAAAAACTGTTTGTTTTACTTCAAGATAAATATTATTGTTCTTTTAGATTGTCTAAGAAACAACAAAGTTGTATCTATTATATACCTAAATAAGTAGTTGGTTCAGTAATGTCTTATAAGAGGTAATTAAACCTTTTAATAATTATCTCTCTAAATTATCAATAAATTATTTCAAATGATTTCCCTAATAGAATAGTTTTTGACGAGCAGTTATAATAGAAATACATGGATTCTAGTCCTAGCCTCCCCCTTCATTGCTAAGATACCTGAAGTAATTTACTAGGCCTTTCTATAATGCAGTACTACTGCATTAGGTCTAGTGTCATGAAGACAATGACACTCAAATGCTTCACGGAATTCACCTGTGTGTCACTAATCCATTAGATTAGCTGTAAGTTTCAGTCTCTTAATACTGAATGGACTCAGTCTGAGTTTTCTTGTTTCTTTAAGCATTAAGTATTTGGCCTCAGGTCTGTATGTTATTTTCCTAACAGAACACCAGGAGAGGAAGCAGCAAAGTGAGCCCTCTATGCCTGACCTTTAGACCATTGTTCCAATATATGATTTTCTAGTCCCAACCCAGTGGAGTAACAAGATCTGACATGTATTCCCAGAGTGACTTTCTCTGACAACTCACAGCAGTCTTTTTTAATTCTGAAAATGTTAGATTCTCTTCATTCTCTTTCTGCTTGATATGTTCTGAAAATTGTCCAGACAAGGTAAATTTTATCTCTTTCTTTTAAGTTACTATTAAATGTGTACTTAAAAAAATTTGACTCAGGGCCAGAAGGTAGCAGCTGGATCCTAGATGGTTTGGGTCCTAGACCCGGTGGCTTGAAAATAGCGCTGGGCTATTGGATGTGCATGCCCAAAATCTCAAGAAGAGAATGGAGAAGAAAGGATTGCAGAGTGGTCATCCTTCTGGGGGATGGTGATTTCCTTTCCCTCTTCCTATAGCAAAATAAATAAATAAATAAATAAATAAATAAATAAATAAATAAAGTTGGCTCACTTTGATTTTCTATGTTGATAAATGTATATATATTTTTCATATGTTTAATGTTCTTAAATTTCTAGCATTTAGTTGCAAAATTTTTATGTCAGTTTTGAATCTGATATGGACATATTAGCAAATAGATTAAGCTGGATCACTTAGGAGTGATATTTTAAAAGAGGAATTTTGTTCATTCCTCAGTTGTGATTATTGAAATGGCATCTCTGCTTTTGCTGAAATTTTTCACTATTGTTTAAATTAAATGAAGTTTTGGAATCTTGGCTTGATTGTTTCTTGTTCATGCCTTGAAAATTACATTTTAAAGCAAAGGTGTAGCTAAGAACAATGACTGAAAGATTTTAGTCTCATGGTCATGTAAGTACAGCTCCTTGTAAGTCTATAGAGATTATTTTTGTAACAGGCCTATGAAACGCTTTCATTTTGTCTATGATTTCATAAACTTTACTCTTTAGAATAATTTTACTGATTTTGAACAGATTTATAGAAAAATGGTTAAGATAGTATGGTAGACAAATTCCAACATCCAGTATCTCTTATCATTGTGTTTTTACTGTTTTAATGCCCTTTTTCTTTTATTTTCCTTATTTCTAATTGAAAGAAAAAGAAAGAGACAGGGTAAGTGAGAAAAAGAAAGAAAATACTCCCCAGTAGAGCATGGTCACACTGCAATACCTCTTCCTCCATTTCTCCATCTGTCAGAATTTGGGATATACATAGACACAAGTGCCCATGTTCAAGCCACCTAGGCAGAGATCTGAACTGCAGTCAGCCATGTGGAACCTGGCTCCCTTTGCACAGCACTTAACTGCTGCACTATGGGGCCAACTCTCCCTGGTTGCTAATATCTTACATCTGTAGGGTATATTGTTACCATTAATGAATCATCATTGGTGCATTACAATCAAAAGTCCATAATTCATTCTGATTTAAAAATTTTTTACTTAATGTCTACTCTCTGTTCTAGAGTCTACATTTCATTTAGTTGTCACCTACTCTTAGACTCCACTTGGCTGTAATGGGTGTCTCCAACGATTTAAACAGTTTTGAGGAGTATTGGTCAGGTATTTTGTAGAATGTCCCCCAACTGGCACTTGTCTGGTGGTTTTCTCACAATTAGATTGAGGTTATAGATCTGGGGAGTTAGACCCTGGAGGTAAAGTGCCAATGTCATCATGTCATACCAACATGACTTACGACCATTGATGTAACCCTTGATCATCTCCTTTTCATATATTAAAAAAATTTTTTTTCTCATTAAAGGCCATTTTTATGTGGATACTAAATGTCTATATAGGTTTATTGATGTTCGGTAGTGTGTTCTAGATCAGCTTCCCAGTGTTTTATTATGTACAGCATCAACTGGCACTACTGAAGTGAAGCTATATAAGGGACAGTCCTGCAATTTAATTCAAAGCCATTAATCTACCCAAGGAAGCATTCTAAATATGGGATATTGTTGTAGGAGTGAATGTGTAGGTGAATTAACACTTTGGAAGAGGTTCCTGTGAGAAATAACACAGTGGTCATAACCTGATACATGACACATAGACTCTTCGTCTTGGAAGTAATCTTTTTTCTTTTCTTTCTTTTTTTCATTTGCTATAGGGTGCATGCACTTACTGGAGAAAGACAGAAAAAGAGAGAGAGGGAAAGTTAAAAAGCATCCTAAGGGAATGAGGAATGGCTTACTACAATCCCTGTTCCTCTATCTTCCTTTTGAGATTTAGGGCATGCACATATACACAAGCACCCAGTGTGGTTTTTCTGCGAGGTTCAGAACTTGGACTGTTTAGGTGGCCCTGTGGAATTCAGCTGCCTTATTACCACACTGATGGCTGAACTGGAAGTAGTCTTTTTAAAATGGGAAATAGAGTATCAGACTATAAGCCACTAAAAAAATCTCATTTATACAAGTTGAGAAAATAGAGTGTATTGAAACTACACTTGGCTTAGCTGAACTTCCAGAGAGATGGTTTTATGACCACAGATAAGCCTTCGGAGATGGAATGGGTTGGTATCAGTATGGTGTTAATAGAGTGAACATTCTGCTCCTTCATTTACATGGAAGAAAATTGGAGAACAGCATGCCTGTGGTTTAAATTGTGAAAAATCAATAGCATGCCCAGAATTAGAATTCAGAACTCTTAATTTGTCTGCTTTTATTTCTTTATTTATCTTTAATTTTTTTTCTTTATTCATGATGGGACACATGTGCATGCATGAGACAAAGAGAGAGGCAGAGAGAGAAGAGAGAGAGAGAGGTGAACACCATCTTCAGGGTTCAGTCACAGTGATATCCCCTCCTTTCATTCTTCCAGTCCTCCAGGCTGTCAGATCCTGGGCATCCTGTATGTGTACCCAATATGTTTCAGGTTGATCAGGCCAGGGATTCAAACCCCATTTGCCATGGGGGCTCTGGCTTCTTTTGAGCAGTACAATACTGTTGGCTTCAAAATGACCCCTTTTCTTTATTTTTATTTATTGATTTATTTGTTTAAGATTTTTGCCATAGTGTGTGTGATCACTGGAGAGAGTCAGTGAGAAGGAAAGTGAGAAATCTCCCCCCCCCGCGGGGGGGGGGGGGGGATGCCTACACCACAACCTCCTCCATTCTCCTCTAGGGATTTTGGGCGTTCATGCCCATGTGCCAGAATGATTTTCAAGTCACCAGGTCTGGGACTCGAATCGTGGTCAGCCATGTGAGAGTCCAGCACCTTAACCACTATGCCACCTGCTGGTCCTCCTTTTCTTTATCTTTTAATGGTTAAAATAGAAAATCTCCATAGAGTTTTTTTATATTTTTCTGTCATTTCTTAACTTTAAGTTGTATTTATTTTATGCAGATCTTAACTATTTTTACATTAGAGGAACAACTCATTTAAGGGTTTTACTATAGACTTTGTTGCAGCTTATGTTAGGGACCAGATTTCCCAATTAAGCAATAGTTTATTTTCATTGATGATGAAAGGTAAAGTGAAGATTTAGTTTATTTCTACTGATTATGCAAGAGGGAAAAATAGAATTCACTAAGTTTTATGTCATGAGTTTATACTTAGGAATTATTTCTTTTAAAAGAGAAGAAAAAAAATTGGCCTTTACACACAGAGGAAATTAGATCTTAGAGCTCTTGGTGGTGGTGGTGGGGAATCAGTGTTAAATATGCCTTATATGGGATGCTAGATGATAAATTTTCTTTCTGCACATTCTTTTTAAGAAAGAGCTAACGGGGAACCAGCAGTTAGCGTAATGGCTATGTCGCTGGACTCCCGCGTAGTCGACCGCGGTTCGCGTCTCGGACCCGGTGGCTTACAACTCACGCCGGGCGCGTGTGCGTGCGTGCCCAGGATCCCGAGAGGAGAATGGAGGAGAAGGGATTGCGGCGTGACCATCCCCCCTGGGGGGTGATTTCTCGCTTTCTGTCTCTATGTCTCTCTCTGTCTGTCTGGCGAGCGCACGCGCCCTATAGTGAAAAACCTCTCCAAAAAAAAAAAAAAAAAAAAAAAAAAAAAAGAAAGAGCTAACGGGACCAGCAGATGATGTAATGGTTACATTGCTGGACTCCCACGAATCGAGTGCTGGACCCAGTGGTTTAAACTCATGCCAGACACATGTGCACACATGCCCAAAATCCTGAGAGGAGACTGGAGAAGGGATTGCGGTATAGCCATCCCCCCTAGGGGTAGTGATTTCTTTCTTTATGTCTCTCTGTTTATACAGAAACAGAGAGCACATGTGCCCTATAGCAAAACTCTTAAAAAAACAAAAAGAGCTGACATCTTTTTTCTGTTTCAGTCTCACAGACTTCACAACTTTGATAATTTTCATAGTTTCTTTCTTTTTCTTTTTGATCAAAATGGAATGTAGCATCCAAATGTCATGAACTTAATTAAACTTTATTAAAAATTGGTTTTCTTCATAAGACTTAAAACTGACTGCTCATGGTTTACTCTCCTCAGCCTGGTTATCCTTTTAACATTCTGTACCTTGGGTTTAAAATGATCTAATAAAAGAGTACTTCTCTAAGATGTGACTT
Organism: Tupaia tana; assembly: GCA_026018925.1. Lineage (NCBI taxonomy): Eukaryota > Metazoa > Chordata > Mammalia > Scandentia > Tupaiidae > Tupaia > Tupaia tana. The sequence goes on from JAKSZU010000002.1 coordinate 88,277,470, forward strand.
GAAGCAAAATTGATTCTTGAAAAAGAACTCACTTTCAATGACTATTTCAAAAAGTAGACCTTTCTGTTTAGCTCTCAATATAATGGTAGAAGATTTAATCCTGGTCTAACTGAAAATGACTTCCATGTGATAACACACTTAAAACCCATAGAGTTATAAAATGTATTATTATAATAGAACTCCTGCTAAGGAGCATTTAAACCAAGAAAGGGATAACACTGTTTCACTGCCCATCGATCAAGGATAATTTGCAATAACACACCTCGAGTACACAAATAGATGTGTAGTGCACATGGGTAACAAATGCATTTCAGCAAGAGATTGCAGTGAATACAGAATGAGCTTAGAAGGAGGCTCGGAAACTTGAAATGTTCACACATAACTTGCCACCTCTTAAAAAAAAAAGACAAACCAAAACAAAAGTCCACATATTCTCCGAAGAGTAATGGTGAGAAATGAAGTGTTTGAGGCACTGAATAATGAAGTCTTCCATGATAACTTCAGTTCACACAAAAAAATGTGTCTTATGTCATCATCCTAGGATATGATCATATTCAAGACTTAAAAGAACACCCAAAATAACTTTCAGTTTTCAAGTGAGAAAAAAGAATGAAAGAATGAGATGCATACCTTTAATTCATCACTGTGTTGAATGTAAGTTCATTCTGCCATGATTGCTATAATAGTTCAAATATATCTACAGTATTTGGTAGCTAATAGCTACCTAACATAATTTTGCTAAATGACTTCAGAAGGAAAAATATTCATAAAGAATTACGACAGACTGTTAAAAATTCATAGGTTGTTTTAAAATATCACTGTAGTTCAAGTTGCCAATTTCTCCCTTTGTCCAAACCTCTAGCAAATAAAATAGTTTTGTCTCCTTGTCCTTTGTTGCATATGTTAAGGGGGTCCAGCCTGATGGTTTAGTCAATAGCAAGCTGAACTTGAATATTGGAAGCCATATTTTAACCATGGTTCAAATCCCGGGGTCAGACTAAAAACTCATGAGGCGTGTGCTTGGATGCTCAGGATCTTTTTTTGTTTTGCTTTGTTTTTGTCATTGTTTTTTCCTTTTTTAAAATTTATTTGCATTTAATCACATATATATTTACATTGTACAATATTTCTTTTTTCAGCATGAATACTATGCATATCAGTCAAGACAAAGATATCACTATATACATTATCATCAGAAAATAGCTTCTCATTTTTTGTCAATTAAATGTACTTTTACTTTTTTCCTTCCCCTTTCCCCTCCCTCTCTCCCATACTAAACATTTTTTTCACATTTTATTGATTCACAAAAGATCCTAATTAAACTAAAAATATGGACAAAGCTAAAATCTAATGATAAGTGCACTGTAATTTTCTTCTGAATTTTTTTCCCTCTCTCTATTCCTCCTTTTACTAAAGAGAGGTATAAACTAACTTATTTGCAAAAGAAAAAAATAATAAAGTTTAGTCTTTATTTGGTCTGTTATTTGCACAAAACCCCATAAGAATTCAATTTTCAGTGAAGAACCTTGACAAGCTGGAGACCTGGGTAAGGGGTTGTGTCATGACAAGACCCTGTCAAGGTTCTCCTCTTTCTCTCTCTTGTGGATAAACATAAATAAAGTTTAAAAAATGCAGTGAGGACTAAATACCTGAATCAGGTGAGACGAGGAGATAAGTAAATATTAGATCAGGATGATTAACAATGCAAATTAATTTATTAATTCAAAAAGCAAAAAGGAAATCATGTAGTTAGAGAGTATATAAGATTTTTCTTGGAGCACACAATAGAATTACAGGGATATAAAATAAGAAAGAGATCATTACAAAGGAAAAGTGACTGAGAAGGGGTAATTGTTTTCATTATAAAAAAAAAGTTGAGAAAGGTTGTGGCAAGAATTTCCATAACTTATCTAAGAAGTTCTCATTTTATTGGAAGAAAATTAATTGGGCATAACATGAAAATGACCAGTCTACTTTGTTATTGTAAACTGAGCCTTTATACCCATATGTCATTTTCATAGGATATGCTTTAAACATTCTTCTGTGGTAAATCATAAAATTTTACAGTACATGGTTTGCAAGCCAATTTATTTCATTAATAAGCAAGAAAGACAAGAAACTTGATTACTAGAGTGTTTTTTCCTCTGGCAAATTGTTTCTCCCTAAAATATGTTTTCTAGAGTTCTCTTTAGTGGAAGTTCCAAATGACAGGTGGATAAAACTTTTCCTCTTTTGAATTTGTCTTGATTGCAAGAAATTAGCTAATTTCATCCCTCAGTTCTCCTCAAGTCAGTTACAGCTGTACATGCAATATTATCTGAATTGGAAATATGCTTAAAAAATCATTCATTTGCATGTCCTATTAGAACAGGCAAAACTTTAATCGCAACAATTACTTGCCCTTTCCTGATTCTCTTCAAATAAAGTGCTTAGCAAACTCACATAAATTGTACCTTGAACTTTTTTATTATCTATGTAGGATATATTCTGAAAAAATTTCTTTTTAGAGCGTCTAAATGGAGTATATATCTAGTAGTGCAGATTTTTATATCCTTTTTTTTTTTTTTCCTGGAGCAAAATGAGACTTGATAGTTCACAATGCGAAATAGGTCATACATGCTGGGTGTTAATCAATAAACCATTCCACTCTAATGCTTTCTTTGAAGAGAGACACTAACCAATGACCAAGTACCAAAAATGAAAACAAAAACAAAAACAAAAACAAAACTAGAAACAATATTTTCTCATGAAATTGGTGATAAAAGATACCTGTTTTGCCATATTATCTGGAATAGAAATGAAATGGGTACTGCAATAGAAATGAAACCAACACTTAATCTGAAGACAGGCAGTTCAGGGGTGGTAGGGTAGCTCTACTCCATGAGATCTTCTAGAGATTCAGAGATCAGCAGATGGTGTAATGATTATATCCCTGGACTCACACGTAGTTGATTACAGTATGAGTCCCAGATCCAGTGGCTTATAGCTCATGCTGGGAACATGTGTGTGCGTACCCAAGATCCTGAGAGGAGAATGGAGGAGAAGAGATTTCAGGCTGGCAATCCCCCCGGGGAGTGATTTCTCACTTTCTGTCTCTCTCTCTGTGGAGTGCACACACCCTATACAAAAATCTCTTTCTTTTTTTTTTTTTTTTTTTTTTTTTTTTTTGAGAGGTTTTCTCTATAGGGCGCGTGCGCTCGCCAGACAGACCGAGAGAGACAGAGAGATAGAAAGCGAGAAATCACCCCCCAGGGGGGATGGTCACGCTGCAATCCCTTCTCCTCCATTCTCCTCTCGGGATCTTGGGCACACACGCACGCGTGCCCGGCGTGAATTCTAAGCCACCGGGTCCGGGACGCGAACCGCGGTCGACTACGTGGGAGTCCAGCGACATAGCCATTACGCTAACTGCTGGTTCCCCAAAAATCTCTTTCTAAAAGAAAAAAATTATCTAGAGATTCAGGCTGATTTTCATTTCTATCATCCCCTTTGTGGTGGTGCCACTGGCAAGTTCAATATGGTTTATCACATCATCTATTTTCTTGATTTTGGAAAAAGTAAAGGAGGCAAGTGGTAATTCCTTGACTTTGAGAGGAGGATATAGAAGTTCTCCATATCCATTACCTGCCCTCACATTCCATTGACAAGACTTTAATACATGCTACATTTAGCTCCATTTAAGGTTGAGAGGTTTGTTCTTTTAATTGACCATATTATGTAAGAAAGGAAGAGTGGATTTTGAGAGACAACTATTATTTCCACCCTACCTCGCAATTCTTAGGATTACACCGAGGGTCAAATTAAGTGATGGATGGACAAGAGTTATGAATATTAGCGGATAACAAGTACAAATGGTAGATACTGGTCTTGAAATCAGCTACTTGGGTGGAAGTACATCTCAATGATCTTAAGTACATTCTTGAATTTTAGTTTCTACTTATAAAGAGATCTGAATTAGATGATTTCTGTGTTGCTTTTCCATGCCTTATATTATGATTTTTCTTGAACATTCAATCACTGTATATCATTATATCGTACAAAGTGAATTTTCCCAGCATGAATACACTGTGTTTTAGTTCCGTCAAAGATACTATTATACACATTGTGAATTTTTAAAGTTTTATTTATTTATTTATTTATTTATTTATTTATTTATTTTTTTATAAGAGAGGAAGAGCTACCTCCAACATGTATCGATGCTACAATCCATCCCCAGCTTCAGCTAGTTCCAAATCATGGCATATACATGCTTGATGTAGTCAGTATGAACCCAGAACCTTCCCATGTGGGTCAGCCTCACAGAGCATTACATTATTTCTGTACCACTATCCAGCCCCTTAATATGATCTAAATATTATTAGGTGTGTCTTTCTATTCTTATCTTTATCTTTATTTTTTATTTATATATTTTATTATTTATCTAGTTAGATTTTTGCTATAGGATATGTGGGCTCACTGGAGAGAGAGACAGAGATACAGAAAGTGAGAAATCACTCCCCGGGAGCTGGCCAAGCTGCAATCTCTTCTCCTCCATTCTCCTTTCAGGATTTTGGCACACATGCATGCACGCCTGGTGTGAGTTTTAAGCTTCTGGGTCCGGGTCTTGAACCATGGTCAACTACATGGGAGTTTAGTGACATAATCATTATGCCATCTGGTGGTACCTATATATTTTATTTTTAATGCATTCAATGCTGTATATCATTATAGCATTCAAAATGAAATTTCCCAGCATAAATACACTCCATTTTAGTCCAGTTAAGATATTATCATACACATTATCTTTGACAGATAGTTTTCCATTTTTGTGTCTCTTAAATGTTTCACTTCTCTCTTTTTCCTTGATTCTCTTCCTCTCACCCTTGACCATTTCCCGCCCTCTTCCTACACTGTTTCTAGTATCCACAGTTGTTCTGTATGCTTTTTATATCTTCTAGTCTTTCAGACATTCAGTATATATTGAGTAGGGACATACAATGCCTCTCTTTCATAGTCTGGCTTGCTTCACTTAGCATTATTTCTTAGATATTTATCCACTTCTTAAATCAAATTCCAGGATCTCAATCTCATTGTTTGTTTGTGTGTGTGTGTGTGTGTGTGTGTGTGTGTCTTTCTTAAGTGATGCTGTGATCTTCATCTAGGACCTGTGTGCCTAGGCTGACAACTTATCATTATCTTGTCTAATTCAGATAGTTTTTTCTCTTTTCCTCCTTTATCTGACTTCTGATGTTGGGGGTTCCAGTTTCTTCCCTGGTTCGTGTTTTTTACTTTGGCCTAAATACCTTCACTTAGATAAGTTCTCTGTGCTGTTTCTGCAAGGACAGGGACACAACTGAAAATGGGAAGGCATATCTCAGGAATTATGATAATAACCAGGCCATGTATCCTGTAAATCATAGTTGAAGTGGGCAGTTAAATAGGTCTCCTCCCCACTGGGAACCCTGAAGCACTGTAGAATGTAGGACCTGGAACGCTGCTGGATTTAGCCAGGAATTCAATATTAAAATAGGTCACCTCGAACATATAGAAGCATTGTTAGATGATAGAAAAAAAGTTTAACAGGATTATCAGATATTGCAGATTCAGTCTGAGCACTTAGGCTCTACATATCTTGTTTTAAATCAGTTCAAAAGAGATAGAGAAGGAGATTATTAAAATCATGAAAACTTTATTTTGAGGGGGTGGGGAGAGGTTTTTGCTATAGGGCATGTGCACTCACCAGAATGACAGAGACAGAGAGACAGAAGGCGAGAAATCATCCCCTGGGGGGATGGCCATGCTGCAATCCCTTCTCCTCCATTCTCCTCTCCGGATCTTGGGCACGCACGCACATGCACCTGGAGTGAGTTTAAGCCACTGGGCCTGGGACTTGAACCATGGTTGACTACATGGGAGTCCAGTAATGTAGCCATTATGCCAAATGCTGTTCCCAACAATCATGAAAACTTTCAATCAGAAAAAAAAATGTACAGGCCATTTCATTTAAGTTTCTTTCCAGAGTAGAATTCTCTTTCCAACTTCCTTAACATGTCTATTCTTTTTCTTTGATTGAAAACTCTGCTTTCTGTCACAGTTACTGTTTTATTATCATATTGAAAAATCCTCTAATCATGTGCTAATATTTTCTTTTGTTTTTCAATTACCTATATGTGATTTTCTGACTGGGTCTCATTGAATGCTGTGGAGAATTCACTAAGTAGCATTTTCCTTGACTCAGAGTTTTGTTAGTGCTGAAATGCCTGCATGAATTTAGTTCCAGATTTTTATTGAGTCCTGTGATAAGCAAATCTCTGATTTCCTATGTATCTTGTATTAATCAGAGAGACTATGCTTGGCCATAGCAACAGACAACCCTAACACTTTTGTAACTTATGACAATAAAATTGTGTTTATTGCTCATGTATATATCATCTCAGATTTGTGGGACTCTGCTTCTTTTTGTCTTTATGCAGGCGCATAGTCTAATGAAGCTTCCGTGATTTATAAGATTGCTTGTTAACATAGAAGTGAGAAAGGAATGTGTCAATCTGAGTTCTTTTAAAAAATTCACCCTGAGGAGATCACATTGCTTCAATTCACATTTACTTGGCAAACTTTGTCTTATGGAAGAGAAGTGTAATACAACTATATGTCTGAAAGGAGGAAAACCAGAACTATTCATTCTTCAATAAAATATTAATGACAAACATGTAATATTTAGTTAACAAGTGGTCAGTTTCCTTTCATTCCCCTGGGCACAATACATTTACCTCTTTCCAAAGGAGATAACCCAAAAATCCCATCCAGTGCTAAGATAAATCTTATAAACCAATATATCTACATGACAAACAGCAGCCTCTATATCAGGTCTGAAAGTGACTCCTTTTTTTTTTTCTGGGGACACACACATTAAAAATACAAGTTAACTCCTCTTAGCCCAATATATACTGGTCAAAGTGGATAGGATAACTTCAGTAAACTTTCTGATTTATAAAGAGGGAAATATAAACATGTAACATATGCCAGTCTGGCTCCAAACAAGTCTATATGCCATCGAGCCCAAACTGTGTTAGCTGCCTACCTTGAGATTTCTGGGAAATACTCCTAGTACAGGCCATAGTTTTGCTATCTGGGAGTCTCTCCTGTGTTCATTGTTCTCTGTGGTGCTGTAGGTGATTCATTTTCTGCTATCCTTTGTGAGTACATCAGAAAAATGAGGGTTGGAAAATATGTCCTCTTTCAGATCTAAACGTCTTTCCAAGTCCCCCTTCTGCCTACAGAAGATTGACAACCCAGCGGTTGATTTAAGCCTGGATCAATGGCATTCTCTTTCAGTTCAGACTGGTGATTTGTAGTAGCAGTGAAACTCTGAAAACTGTATGGGTATTTTATCTATTTGATACTGATCAGCACATTATGCTAGTAGTCCCACCCACATTCTGTGTAAAGTGTGGTTCTTAGGAAAGCTAACTTCTTTAACTTTCTCGTCCATGTATCTTGGGCTTGGAGGAGAGCAGACCATTAAGCTCATTTTCTGGGAGATACGCTTGAGTTAGATCTCCCTGGGAGACCCCTTGATCCATTCAGAAATGTACGCAGTGCGTGCTGGAGCCATACCCTTAATTTCACCTTTTCTTTCCAGACCAAGTTTTACTTGGCCTTTGTTGTTCAAAGACGATGAATTTTACCCCTTGCTGTCTGTGCTAGGAAGCAGTTGCTTCTTCATATTTCTGAATTCAGGGACTCCCTTGATTCTTTTTTCATTCTTGATCACAAGCTAATTTTTTTCTGACTAAATCTTTTCTTATACTGTCTTTCCAATGTAGCCAGTAGTTACACATGCCACACATATTTCTATAACTTCTTTTTCTAGAGCTCATGCTCCAATCATACAGGTGATGGTTTTACCAGATTACCCTGCTGTTTGACTAATAGCAGTTTCTTCCCTATCTACTGCCTAATTGCTAAGCCAGTGTCACAGATTGCTTTTTCTGTTATAGCCACCTTCTCTTCTTCCTTTTTTTAAATGTTAGTGAGAGAGATACTCTCAATACCTCAACAGGGTCTCATCAGACCATGATACCCCCATCTCCAGTCCCAGCTCCTCAGGATCCTGGGCACTAATTATACTCAGAGACCTGAGGAGCCTAACCTAATCCATGATTTTTCTTGTTTTCTTTCTTTCTTTTTTTTTTTTTTAAGAGAGAGAGATTTTTGCTATAAGGAATGTGCACTCACCAGAGAGACAAAGAGAGACAAAGAGAGAAAGTGAGAAATCACCCCTCTGGGGGCGGTTGGCCATACCTCAGTTCCTTGTCCTCCATCCTCCTCTCAGGATTTTGGGCCCACACACAAACATGCCTGGCATGATTTTCAAGCTGCTGGGCTTGGGATTTGAACTGTTGGCCACATTGAAATCCACAGCCTTAACCACTATGCTACTCGTTGCTCCCCACAACTCGTGTTTAGGCATATGGCTTCCAGCCTGCCTTGCAGGGCACTTGCATTACTGTGTGTGGCTTCTTTGTTTTGTTTTAGATTTTTTTTTACAGAGTACCTCTCTTGACTCAGCCTCCCAGTAGGGACTATGAGTATGAGCCACAACACTAGCTCTTTAAAGACAGGGTCTCGCAATGTTACCCAGGCCAGCCTTGAACTAGTTATCCCTTAGCAGTCTCCCAAGTAGCTATGATTACACCCAGCACCAGGTGTGGTTTTGTTGTTTTTGTTGTTGCTATGGGGTGCATATGCTCACCAGAGAGAGACAGAGAGAGGGAAAGTGAGAAATCACCCCAAGGGGTATGGCCACATCCCAATTCCTTCTCCTACATCCTCATCTCAGGATTTTGGGCACACACCCACATGCATCCGCTGTGTCTAGGACTCAAATAGGAGATGTGGGAACCAGCACTTTAACCACCACTTGCTGGCCCCCATTTATGGTCTTGAGATTGGACCGGAATCAAACCCAGGACTCTCATGTGGTCCTGGCCTGCAGAGCACAGCATCCTGGCAGTGCATACCACCGTGGCTGAACCCTCTTATACAATGAAAATATGCTAGACTATCCTTTAATAACCAACATCCACAAAACTTTAGTGGTTTAAATACAAGTTAACTTATTGTTCACAGTATATATACGTTGTGTGATAGAGGTTATTTACACTCTCTTATTTGAAGATGTGAGAGAGCCTTGCTCTTCAGAACGTCCTGGGTATCATGGCAGATGAAAGGGAACCTGAAAGGCTTCTGCCCAGAAATAACAAATTTCAGTTACATTCACCCTCAGTTGTCTGGAGCAAGTCTCATGACCACATCTAACTTAAAGGGGAGAAGAAATACAATATTACTATGTGTCTAGAAGAAGGAGAACCAGAAATATTTGTTATCAGCGTGAATGACTAGCCTGTTCTTTTTAATGTTTATAAAAGATTGATTGTGGGGCTGGCCCTATGCCCACCACTTGAGCCCTGTGAATAGAAAGGAGGATCCCTCATGATATTCTGCAGTTTGAATTCTGGCTCCTCTGTCTGGAGAAACATGCCAGGTGCATGTACATGTGTGCCTAAAAATTCTCAGGATAGAAAAATAGAGGAAATAGAGTTGTGGCATGGCCACATCTGATGGTGGGGGCTGGGGGCAGGGAGGTGTGCTTTCTATCTGACTCTCTCAAACATACGAATGTGTGCACAATTAATCTGACAATTTGAAAATTAAAAACAGATTAATTGTCTGTAAAGTCTAGAAGTTCTGAATCTTTGAATCTATTTGTTCTTGCACAGGTAATAGTTACATGTGATTTCATTATTCATATATTTGTAGAGCTAGCAGCTATAAACCAATGAAATATAACAAAATATTTAACTTTTAAATTTCTGAATTAAAAAAAATAATCCACTGTAAAATAAATCAAAACTCTGTATCAAGAAATAAGGATAGAACATGTTTTATTTTCCAGATGAAGACATCATAATTCCTACCACACCATGAAGCCTTGGCTCAGCTAAGATTTGTTTTAAATTTTATATTATTCCCTTTACTTGTGTCTGAGGAAGGCATTTGTGAAGATGCCATTTAAGAAACTTAGAGTTTTATTAATTTGTCCAGGAAAAAAAAAATGTTTTTTTTTTAAAAAAGATCCATGGTACTTAGTAATGCACCAAATGGAGAGCCCAGACGTATTTCATCATCATCAACAACAAAAACAGAGGCTCTTTTTATTACAGGTGTTAATTTCATTGAACTTTGATTTATATTCACTAAGTAAGGAGAAGAAAAATATTTGCAAAAATAGGTACAAAAAATGTATAGGGTTAGCTGTTTTACTTTTAAAAAACCAAATAAATAAACAAGATCAAAAAAAGATGATTGGAATAAGGTTTTGGAAATTATCTTCCATTTTTGATAAGAACAATCACGCAAATACAGCTTCATTTGGAGCTCAGTAGAATAGTTGTGTACTTACCATTTTTTATGTTCTTATTTTACTGTTAAACTCTCAAAACTGAATAGTCCCTGGATAAAATAGCAAGCCTTTTGTTTTAGACAGAGTGCTTCCTTGTAAAAATAATGCTTATTATAGTTATCCCTGAATATAATTATCATAGTCATTTAAAGTGTTTCAAAAAAAGATGAGCTTTTCTCTTATAGGCATCATAGGTCATAGAATGAACAGGAATTCAAAAACCTCTGTGGTCATAATGTACCACTGAAATGGCTGACATAGCCTTTTCTCTGGTTTCCTTTCCTCCAGATATCTTCTCTTTCAAATCCATCCTGCACCCCACTGTTGAATCGACCTTTCTAAAAATGCTTCTTTGTCCATTTCAGTCCAAGACACAGACAACTTGGATTCCTTGTTGTTGGTAGGATAATGTCCAGAACTGCTGTACCAGCAGTAAGGATCCTTCACAGTGTTTACAACTATTTCTTTTATTTTCCAAGAGAATAGGAATTCTCTTTACCACTTCTCCAGTGTGCCATAGGCACTCCATTTCTGGGCTGAAATGTTCTCTCTGACACAGCAATTTGTGCTCAGACTCAAAATCCAAGTGACTTTCTCAATGCAGATTCCATTAATATTATCCTACTCTTAAGGTTTAATGTTAGGACTATTTATTCTCCCCACCTGATAACTTATACATTCTGTTTATACAAAGAGCAATTATCAAGTAATGAGGTGATTTCATGAACCAAAGAATATATTTTAAATATTTCTTACAAGACTAAGCTAATAATGAGTGCTGAATAATGTTTGTTAGTTTATTGACCTTGAGACATAGATTTAGTTTGTATCTCTGGCAAAGTCTATAAATTAGCAACAGAAGTAGACTATCCATTTAGTTTCTCATTTAGAAACTCTTCTTTAATGATTCTACCATTTGCTGCCTCATTTCCAAATACTTCAAAATTTCTCTAGAGATTCACTTTCTTAACTGGGTGACATTATGCATGTTATTTATCAATGTAAATTAGAATCATTTTTGCTATTTTAAAAAACTGGACTCAACTTCCATGTACTTTAATTTAACAGATCAGAGTAAGGACAAGTATCTGCACTTTAATAAGCTCCATGGGTAATTCTGATAACTTACCTGATGAGAACCCTGTTCTAGTAATGTGGAAATCTCAGCTCTGCCTATATTTTTCTGAACTTTGAAGAAGCCAAACAAGTCTTGATCATCTTAACTTGTGACTTCCTCCTTTTTCCTTTATCTTTCTTAATATACTGGTTTTAGTGATAAGATATTGGTAGTTTTGGGACTGACTCTCATCAGATACATTTTTGATGACCATTATTCTTTTTTTTTTTTTTTTTTTTTGGTTTCTTTAGTTTTGCTATAGGGTTTGTGCACTCTCACCAGAGAGAGACAGAGGGAGAGGGAAGGAGAAAAAGAGAGAGTGAGAACTCTCCCCCTCCCCAAGCGGGGGAATAGCCATACCACAATCCACTCTTCTCTTGAGATTTTGGGCACACACTCATACACACCCTGTGTGAGTTTCAGACCACTGGCTCTGGGACTCAAAACATGAGTTTGGCCATCTGGGATTCAGCTGCCTTTACCTTCTCGCCATCTATTGGCCCAATTCTACATTCTTAAAGCTATGCTATATAGGGAGCATCAGATGGCATAACGATTATGTAGCTGGACTCCCACATGGCCAACTGACGTTCAAGTCCCAAACCCCGTGGCTTGAAACTCACACTGGACACGTGTGTGTGTGCCTCAGATACTGAGAGGAAAATGGAGAAGGGATTGTGGTGTGATCATCTCCCCCTGGGGGATGATTTTTCACTTTCTGTTTCTCTGTCTCTCTCTGTCCCTTTGGTGAGCACACACACCCTATAGCAAAAATATCTCTATAAGAAAAAAAATGTTATATAAAGGCCTGATGATGGTACAGTGGTAAAACATGATACTCTCTGAGGCAATCCCACATGAGAAGTTGCCAACTTGAGTTGGTCTCTCAAATTCAGGGAACCAGCAGTTAGCGTAATGGCTATGTTGCTGGACTCCCACGTAGTCGACCGTGGTTCGCGTCCCGGACCCGGTGGCTTAAAACTCACGCTGGGCGCGTGTGCGTGCATGCCCAAGATCCCGAGAGGAGAATGAAGGAGAAGGGATTGCAGCGTGACCATCCCCCTGGGGGGTGATTTCTTGCTTTCTGTCTCTATGTCTCTCTCTGTCTGTCTGGCGAGCGCACACGCCCTATAGTGAAAATCTCTCCAAAAAAAAGAAAAAAAAAATTCAGAGACCTCCCTGAGCACACTGGGAACATACATGCCTGTGATCTGGGCTGGTTGAAGACTGTGGGGAGATCACAACAACAGAACCCTTTTTAGGATGCTGTATCTCTTTCTTTTCCTCTCTCTTTCTCAATCTATTGTCTCTCTCACTCCTGAGGTAAATAAATAAACTGTAAAAATACTTGTCGTATAGACCACGCCTGAAACAGAATTATCCAAATAGCTTGGTAAATATGCAAAAATGCTGAAGTTTAGGAACCATTCTAAAATACTATTAACCATCCCATGTTGTAATCAGGAGTATCAGTGATAAACCTAAATCACAGATCAGTGTGAAACTTCTTAAGAGCAGCTTGAAAGAATGAATAGCTGTGGCACATGTGTTTAATTTGGTCTTTTAATTACTTAAGGCTCAGGCTTATGTATATGGTCCAAAAACTGTGTGGCTTAGATAAGACAGAATTTTGATTCTGTCTTCCTTGGTCCATGAGTGAGCTGGCATGGTGACTGAGCTTCCTAAGGTTATCCAGAGACTCAGGCTGGTAAATTGTCACATTTTTCTGAATATGTGGCTTCCTTCTTGAAGTCAAAGGCAACTGCTCCAGGTGTTGCCTTTTTTTTTTTTTCTTCTTTTGATTGAAAAGAAGAGGAAAAAAAGACTATCACCTTCTCTTCAAAGAAAATTACATGAAAGTGGTTTATATTATTTCTCCTCATGATCTGTTGTTGTGCACTTGGTCTCTACATGCTTGTCACTCTTTGTAGGGGTGGTCATGTGCCTTGTTCTAATGCTCGAGTTCTGCTTAGGTAAAAAAAGGAGGAGGGAAATGGATGCTGGGAGACTTAGTGTTCTCTGCCCAGATACACTGTTAGTTTTTGTTCTTTCCCTAATTTCTCATAAGAAACTACATTTTGGAAAAAATGCTTACACATACACATTTATGAGGCCTAAAATATATACTTACATGTATAAATATATACAATGTAGTATATGTAAATCTATGAAACATTTCAATATTTATTTTATCTTATTAGTTATATATGTGCGGTGCATGTGCATATATATGTGTGTGTGTATGTGTGTGTGCGTGTGTGTGTGTGTGTGTGTGCATATATATATATATATATATATATATATATATATATTCTACACAAGTTTGGAGTATCATTAAGCAAATAACTCATCTGGTAGATAACTCTGGCAGGGACTCAAAAGCCTCACTAATGTTTAATTAAATTATATTAGTTACTTCTCTACACAATCTGTTATTCCATTACAAATATAATTTGGTCTGGCCTTTTTTTGTTCTTCTCAAAGTTATTCTGGTTGTTCTGTGAGCCTTTTTTTGAGGTCTTGTTATCATTTTGCTTTATTTTTCTGAGGAATCTAGCCGACTAATTTGAGTTGCCTGAGTTTACTTTTTCCGCCACCTTAGATGAAGACCACTCACACTTTTTTTTTCTTCCATGTTCCAAAGGTGACCTCTGTTCTCTCTGTGTGCTCAAAGTGGGAGCTCTTGTCAATTCCAAGGCACCAAAAGACCTTAGTAAAGATGTCCTGTGGTTTGCATAAATCTGGATTTTGTTTAACATTACACCCTCCTTTTTTCCCTGGCTTTTTTCCCTCACATCCTTTTTTTTTTTTTTTTTTTTTTTTTTTTTTTTTTTTTTTTTTTAATGGGTTCATTGAAAATTCTGCTGTTGGGAAGGTAGTTGACTTGTGGCCTCTGTGCCAAGCACTTGGAATGGAGAAACTGCCTCTACCCTTAAAGAGTCCCTAATGTAGCCTGTGAGATGGAAACTAAAGCAAAATGCACAATAATATTATGAGTATTGAAATTAAAATGTAAAGGAATATAATGGGAAATATTTGGAGTTCAGTAAAATGACAATTTCAAAGCTCCTGTTTCTTAATTATTAGTATTTCCCTCCTTTATAGGTTTACTCATTGCTCTGTCTCAAGTAGTTTAAGAAACTTTTTGTTAACTTTTTATGTCTCTTACATATTAAGATCCTTGATCTGGTTCCTATGCAAGTGGACTATTTTCCTGTTTTCCTCAGTGACCTGGCCTGCTTTCCTTTTTCTGCGGGATTCTCACTAGCTTTCTGAGCCTGTCACAGCTCTGGCTCGAGCCACTAAGACATCCTGCGGCTTCCCCGGCTGTCCATATTCCTGCAGAATTACTATTCCAGTTCCTAAGGATGAGCTTAATGCAGTGCATGAACTGACTTTCCAGGCTTTCTTGCCTCTGAACTCTTCTTCCTTCCATTTGAATGCTTCCAAGGGCATCTTGACCTGTAGACCTGAAATCTTGGCACTACCTTCCATTTGCTGCTTTCAGACCCCCAAGTAAAATAGAAGACACTTTCAAATATTATCATTACATTTCACATGGTAGACGCTGTTATGTATTTCAAAACAATTTCTGTTCACCACACTTTATTACTGAAGTACAGTGAGGATTTGAGCTTTGACTGTGGTGTTATAGTTGATGCTATAATTGGTGGGAGTTAGAATTTAGACCCAAGTGTTCTGATGTTAAGCCCCAAGCTTCTGTAGCATTCTCTGCAGAAGCAATGCTTGACTTTTTCCACTAAGGGTATATATAGCTGTCTTGAAAAACTCCTTAGACACTTACTTTCCATGGACAAGACATAAAACTCTTTCCTATTAATAACACATAGAAATTCTGGATACATTTTAATTAATAACAATTCTGAGAATTAAATAAAGAAAGGAGAATCCCGGGGTGGCAGAATCAAAAGGAAATTCAAAGACAAAATGGTAAATTAGTGTTTTACTTTGGCAGCACTAGGATGAAAGGGTAGGAATGTCAGATTAAGTCTGGTACTAGGGACTTGGGGCCACAGTTGAGTGTTCACTGAATCTGTGTCATTCGATCAGTTAAAGGAGTGGTAATTAATGATCATGCCAAAGCTGGCCCTTTACAAGGAATGAAGTGAAAGAGCAAGTGAAAAAGTTTTGCTCATCTGCCCCAGGAAGCAAAATAGAACTTGACTCTGCCTTGAATCCTGGGTGGGGAATAGAATGTCCCACTGAAAAATTGAAATTGTAGGCCAGAGTCATATGTAGGTATGGAGTTTGAAGTTATTTTACAGTTGTTCTCTGAATTGCCCAAGCCAGAATATTAACTTTAAAATATTCAGAACTAGTAAACACACTCGGAATATTGAAGAAGCAAAGACAAACAATTATGTAACTGCCAAACCAGGGTGAATGTGACTCTTACAGGAAAAAAAAAATCCTGTTAAAAATGAGCTCATGAGAAAAAATAGAAAGCACACGAGGAAATATCACACCTTAAGGGAGTCAGTCAGCACATTTAGGAGAAATAACTCTCTTGGAACTTGAGATAATACAGCAATCACAAAGAGGCCATGAAATAATCACAACAATGCTGAAATTATTTAAAAAGCAAAAAGAAGAACAGAGTTATAAAAAATAGGAAACACAATGACAAAATAGTTTGCAGGTTTGAAAAACAAATAAGTCTTCTTCTAGTGAGGAAACTAATTACTAAGACTAAAGTCCATGACGTGCTTATATAGAATGTTATATATTAATAGTTTAAGAAATTTACAGCGAGACAAATCTGAGCACAGAATGTAGCACATAAATAAAAGGGAAGTGTGAGATAGAGGTTAAGAGATTTGTTGGCTAAAATGAGAATGTGATGATCAGCGTGAACTACTTTTAAGAGTGGGCATGTGTAGAGGTTACCATGTCTTCTGAATGTTAAATGTATGGGATGAGATTGCAAGATGTGTGTGTGTGTGTGTGTGTGTGTGTGTGTGTGTGTGTGTTATGAGCAGCATAATGATGTTCTGGTCAAAGACAGACCACATATATGATGGTGGTCCCATAAAATTAAGCTACATAACCTAGGTATGTAGTGAGCTATACTAAGTTTGCGCAGTACATTCTATGGTATTTGCACAATGATGAAATTGCCTGATGACACATTTCTCAGAATGTATCCCAGTTATTAAGAGATGAATGACTCTTTATGAGTATTTGTGTGTGTATGTGTGTGTGTGTGTGTGTGTGTGTGTATCTAGCTCTCTCAAATCTATTTGTCTGACTAGCCATTACATTTTGAGATTTGAAGTTTGGAAACTACTGTTTCTGTACCTAGTATTTAATGCCCCCTTTGCTGCCAGTCAGACATATGTGGCTCGTATAGTAGGGCAAAGAGGTCATCTCTCTCCTGACATGGACTTTTGAAAAATTGTTTCTCTTAACTAAGGAAAAAATTTTTCTTTATATATGGAAAAATGCTCCCACCTCATGCAAAAACTCATTTTTCAGGCAGCAGCAGTCAGTTTCAGAAGTATATAAAAGGTCAAACCTTTTGGTAAAAGGAGGAAGAACTTAGAAAGAGGGACAGCCCCTTTGGTTTCCAAGAGCCTCATTTGTCTACTGGCTATTTCCTACTCGTTGTCTGCTCACAGCATATAATCTTGCTCAGTGTACATCTCAAAAATGAAAACAAAGAAACAACAGCAACAACCAACAAAACAACCACATGACTCTCTCCATTTCTTTAAAACCTTTGTTTTTGTGGGGGAGGCAGCACATTTTAGTGTTCTATCAATACATTGTTATCTGCAGTTGACTGTAATCCACAGCAGCTAGACTTTTGCTCCGCTACTCATAAACGTGTTCTGGTCGTAATTTCCTAGTTTATATCCAGCAAATCTGTTTTCATCTCTGTTACTCTGCATCTCTGCTGTGAATTTGTCACTGGTAAACTCTGTCTTTGGACTGATCTCTGATCCTAGGTCTCTCTTACTATTCCCTCTATCCTAGTCCCTTCTACTATGGGCTTTTTTTGTTCTGGTTGGCTTTAGTTTATTTATATTTTGCATAACAAACAGAGAGACACCCCAAGTGGAGTCTTCATGCTATGATCCACTCTCCATCTCCAGCCTAAGCCAGAGTGGATCAAAGATCCATGTGTGTGCCCAGCGTGTACAGGGAAACCCTGGGACACAAACCCTGGACCTTCCCATGTGGATGCAGCACACAGAGCATTGTGTTCCCACTATGCCACCATCTGGCACCTTTTCAGTCTTTTTCATTCCTCTCTCTTTGTTCTGTGGCTCCTTAATTGCTATATTTTGGCAGGATTCCTTCCTTCCTGAACTACTTTTCTGATTTTCTCTGTCTCCCTGGTCAATCTCAGTCATTCTTCAGGCTTCAGTCACCACCTGTAATCCCTCCAGAATTCTTCATCCTCACTGATATCTCCTCCTTAAAAATTTTCACCAGGGCATCTCGCAAACAACCCAGACTTTCCATACCTGAGGCTGATATCATCATCCTCGTCTTCCTATCTTTCTCCGCATGCTACTCTTCCCTTATTCATTGTCTTAGGGAACAGTGCCCCAAAATACTGGTCCATCACTGAAGTCACACACTGGGAAACTGTGCACACATGCTCAAATCTGTTTCTGTATTTGTCACCATATTTTGCTACTTTTATCTCTCCAGTAGTTTCTGTCCCCTCTTTTCTATCTCCATATTTACTACCTTAGCTCAGACCTCTGTCATTTCTCATTTGGATCACTGCCACTACCTCCTGCCTTCAGCATTGCAGTTTCATCTCCCCCAATTCTGTCTCTGTTCTCATTTATTCTTCACATGACTATATCAAAACATGTCATTCCCTGACTGAAGTATTTAATGTTGCTTTTAGTCTTTGGGAAGGAGCCCAGCTCCTTAGCATTGTATTCAGGGCTTCTTCAGATTTGACCTCAGACTACCTCTTCAATGTCATCACAGAACTGCCTCATTTTCTACACACCTGCCATTTTCTCTGTCTTACCTTGGCACCTTTCATATGCTTTCTCTGCTATTCAGAAAGGGCTACAAGTTTCCTGCCTAAGTCAGTCCTCTTTCTCTGCCCAGCCTCTTCCCTATACTGCATTAGGTTTCTTGCCTTCATATCCCCAACCCCTTCAGCGTCTCCTCTACAGCACCCTGTGCATTCTCTGCTGTAGGACAAACCACAGTGTGTTGTGATAAACTATGGACAACTGACTCTAGTAGGACTGTGGGGTCCACCACGGTGAGGAACATGTCTTCCTTTTGTTTGTTTCCCACACATTCAGCACACCGTCTGGCACAGTGTGCTGAAGCCTGTTCCATTAATGAGGAGGCTGCTCACAGAGTGATTTTCTTGGCTGTGATACCTCTTCATTCAATCCTATTGTTGCTTTCATTTCCAACATGAGCCAGAGCCTTTTCTTGAGTGGATTTGGCGTGTTTCTAATAGCAATCCAGACTCGGGGTTACATCAATGTCACTGTAGGCTCCTCTACGTGGGACCAGCTTAATGATTTTACCTAAATTAGAGGGAGAAAATGTCAAATTCTTTCTTCTTATTTCCTACCTACTCCTTTAATCTTTTGATTTAGCATTATCTCTCTTCTCCCCATTTCTCTTCTTTTTCATGTATTTTCTTTATTCTTCTAAGTCTGGTTGGACCCATTTTCTCTTTCTTTTCTCTTGCATTGGAGCTTAAAGCAATCTGTCACCTTTTGTTCTTTCCTGTCAGTCAATCTTTGGTCCATGACAGATTAACTTTGACAAGCTTTAGTAGTGAATATAAAATAGTTTCTCTCTGTGCTTCAAAGGGAACACATAGAACACAAACATGTTGAAGAAAAGGACCATTTATCACAAAGAAATTGAAAAAATTGGAATAAACATATTGATCTTTTGCAATCTTTTATTGTGCTAAAACCAAACTAAGTAACTAATCATTTGAAATACTTACTGGTATCTTTACACATAGGATTTCTTAACTTCTGGCATAAACAAAATTTATCATATTCTAAGTCAGCTTCCGAATGCTTGACTGTGTCTTATTTATTGGAAAAGTCAGCAGAATAATAATGTTCTGCCATACTCCTTTTAATGCAAATGTTTACTCCATCATTTTGAAATAAATATAAGTCACAAAAAATTATGTGATGGTAAATTAAAATATTAAAAATGAGGCAATTATCTGGGGATTTTCAATCAGCATAAATATGTTATAGAATAGTAATGTGACAAACATGGAGGAGAAAATGTTATCCTGTTCATAAAAGAGTGACATTAAAATCTTCAGTCAAGTTAAAATCTTGGTTCTGCAATTTAATTAAAACTCATTTATTTCTTCCATGAGTGAGAGACAGACAGAGACAGAGAAAAGAGAGAGCACAGGGACCAGCAGTTAGCGTAATGGCTATGTCGCTGGACTCCCATGTAGTCGACCGCAGTTCGAGTCCCAGACCCGGCAGCTTAAACTCACGCCGGGCGCATGTGCGTGCGTGCCCAAGATCCCGAGAGGAGAATGGAGGAGAAGGGATTGCACCGTGGCCATCCCCCCTGGGGGGTGATTTCTCACTTTCTATCTCTCTGTCTCTCTCTGTCTGCCTGGCGAGCGCACATGCCCTATAGCAAAACCTCTCCAAAAACAAAAAAAGAGAGAGCACCCCCAACAAGGGTCTTGATCTGCCCCCAGTTTCAGCGAGCCCTGAGTCATAGTCATGTACCCAACATGCTTAAGGAGGTCTTTGAATATGAAACTTGAACCTTCCCATGTGGACTGGCCTCGAAAAATGTGGTACTTTACTGCTTTGCCACTTTCTGGTCCCTGGCTCTGCAATTTACCAACCATGTGGCCTTGGACAAATTTCAGGTTCCTCATGTATCAACTTGTCTAAAGTTTAATAGGGGAAATGTATCAAAGTAGTGCAGTTCCTGGCATAAAAATACCCAATATATGTCTGTAAATTCTTAAAATGATGATTATTAGTAAAAGTCTCTCTCATCCTGCTATTTCCTTCATTCTTGTCATCCAACATACCTACCTACTTTCAAAACTCTCACTATTCTTACCTCTTCTTAAACCAGTACTTTTTAAATGGCATTGTTCTCATCAGTAGGTCATGAAATTAATTTAATTATTTCAATTTTAAAATGTAAAGAATAGGAAATGTTAGAATGAAATGGATGTCCTAAATTAGTATTGTTTTTGTGAATATGTCCAGTTATACATATGATTTGGTTCATGTTTTAAACAGTTTCTTCTGGTTGCTGTGTATGATATGGGCTTTAGGTGGTCAGAGATGGGTGTAGGAGATTTTGTAGTCATCTGTGTGAGAGATAATGAGGGACTAGACCAGTGTGAAAAGGATAGTGGTGGTAAAAAGTAGCCATATTATGGATAGATTTCATGAGTTGGCATTATGGCAACAGGTTTTGTTAACACACTGGATGTAAGGTGAGAGTTTTTTTTTTTGTTGTTGTTGTTAGAGTCAAGCAACTGGAAGAATGGATTTGCCATTTTTTTTTGTGTGTGTTGGGAGATCCTATAGAAGATAAAGTTTTGGGGGTTGGAACAGAGATCGAGTTTGATTTTGTTCATATAAATTTTGAGATGATTGTTATCATGGATATGGAGATGTTAAATAAAATGGACAGACAAATCTAAATTCAGAGGTGAGTTCTGGGCTGAAGATGCAAAGTTGGACATTACTAGGATATATATTTTATTTCAAGTCATGAGTCTGGATGAGATCGCTACGGCTGTGAGTGAGGTCCAAGGTCTGAACCCTGGAGCAGTGTGATATCTAGAACTTGGGAAAATAACTACAAGTAAAGTGACTGAAATATTGCAGACAGTGAGACAGATTAAAACCCAAGAGAGTGTGGTGTTCTGGAGCCAAGTGAAGAAAGTGTAACAGGAAGACTGATCACCTGTGTCAATGACTGTTAATAGGTCATGGAGAGGAGGGGATGCATTTAGTCCCTGGTGCTCATTGGTGATGCATATAAGCACCATTTTAGTAGAATGAAGAAAAAAAATTAAAGTATATATTTTGTGAATGTAAGAGTCTTAATATATGTAATTGTTAGCAAGTAATGACTCTATTATGTTTTTCACCTTTTCTTTCAACATCATGTTTTTAAATTTTACCCTAAGTCCTATGCCTAACATTTTATTTTTATTTAAACATGTATTTATTTATTTTTTCTTATTTTTATTTATCTTTTAAATGTTTCATTTCATTTTCTTTTATACATTCAATCACATTATTATTTGTCTTACAAAATGGATATTTCAACAGGTGAACATTTCTCCCTAGCACAGTTGATAAAACTACAAAATATCTTCAACAAGTAATACCACATTTCTTTGTGCCATTAATGCTTTGCCTCCCTAATTTTTCTTCTAAATGTCCTTCGTCAGACCCTCCTCTTTCACACACAGTATATCTGGTATTTACATCTATATACTGTGTTTCTATATCCTTTAGTCAATTAGTTTCAGTCATAGAGTGTGTGTTGCCATAGGCCATGTGCATTTGCCAGAGAGAGACAGCAACAAGGGAAAGTAAGAAACCTCCTCCCCTCCCACCAGGGCCACACTGTAATCCCTTCTCCATTTTCCTCTCACCATTCTGGGCATGTACAAACGTGCGCCCAGCATGATTTTCAAGCCTCCAGGTCAGGAACTTGAACCAGGGTCAGCCATGTGGGATGGGACTCTAGTACCTTAACCACCATGCTACTAGCTGGTCCCCATCCTAACATATTTCAAACTCCATTTCTCTAATGATTAAGACCTGTGTAGTTTCCAAGTCACTGTTAATACGCACATTCCTGTACTCAAGTGGACTCAAGCATGTGTTGATCTGGGATAGATACTTGGGACTGTAATTATTGGGTCATAGGGCATGTGCATTCTTGATTTTCACAAATACTGCCCGATATCCCTCTAGAGTAGCTGAGCCAGTTTACATCCACACCAGTCTCTTATGGAAGTTCAATTTCTTCATAACTTTCTTATACTCCATGTAAGTTCTTTTTCTGATAATATATATATATATGTGTGTGTGTGTGTGTGAGTGTGTGTGTGTGTATTCTGATTTTATATATATATATATATATATATACATGATATAAGCTATATATATAAGCTATATATAAAATATATGTAATCTATAAAAAATATATAGATGTTATTCTAATGGGTCCTCTGTAATTTGCTCAATAGTTTAACTTGTACATCTCTCATTACTAGTGATTTAACAATATTTTATATTGATACTAGTAATTGGGTCTCTCTTTTTAAGCATTTGCCTATCCATATATTCTTTGTCCATCTTCATGCCTTTTCTTCTGAACCACCTGTTTTTTTTTTCTTTGAGTCTGCACTGTCTACTAATGACATACGTTGAAATTTCTAATATATTGACCACTGCCAATCAGTCCACATTTAGCATCTAGGTGTAGACATAGTTCTGTGCAGAAAGAATTTAAAGACTCCCGAGCCAAAAGTTTCTACCTTCAGGGAACCACAGAGATATAAACCTAACTCACTGGGATTAGTAGGCACTGCTCTACATGTCACTCTTTGTTTCTGGCTTAACTGTCCTTCTAGATTGTCAATTGTTTGATGGCAAGCATAGTATGAATCAATATAAACTAGAATTAGGAAGTGGAATCTTCGGTCTGGTGGTCTTGATTCAGGTTCTGACCTCACTACTTAATAGCTTAGTAACAGGAACATTTCTTAACTCCTCTATGCATTGGGTCATCCTAGTTTGAAAATCAAATGAGTTCCTATATACAGGTAAAAGAATGTCTGGAAGAATATAATTACTCAATAAATCTTAACCACTATTATATAAATATATTTAATATAACTATTGATATCCCTTCTACTTTTATCCCAGTGACATGCATATATTAACAATATATGTTTTTAATGACTTGAATTTGAATGCAATGTATTACAAGAAGTGGGTGAAATAAAAATAATAAGTAAAAATGGGAAGATAGAAATGCAGCTATTGGGTTGTTGGAAAGGTCTTGACTCATTTTTGCATAGAAAAACAGAAAAATACATCGTAACTCTTCCAACAACCTATTAATATTTTTAATATATATTTTTTATTATCATCATAATCTTGTTTATATTACATTGGATTGCATATAACTTTACAGTGTGTTACATTGCTTTTTCAAAAGGAAATGCCATGCATGTCAGTCAATACAGAGACATAATCACCCACTTCATCATTCAATATCTTTTCATTGTTTTTTGCCAATAATAATTATTATTATTCCAATTATTTTTTTAAACAATCACTATTTCTCATTTTGCTTGTAAAAAGACTTTACCCAAAAGAGAAAAAAATAATAAAAAAAATTAAAAAAATAAAACCATGGGTTCATAAAAAAAAAAAAAAAGACTTTACCCATCATGAAATACTTCTCAGACCAATCCAGTTGAGAATACTATACATGTCATCGTCAACAGGTAATAAGCCATTATCTGTTTCCCACTAACGTCCTGCTTCTCTATTTGTTCTCTTGCTATCTTTCTCTATCCTCTTCTCTTCACCCCCTACCCCCATTCCACACTGTCTTATTCTCGTTAAGTACTTTCACTGCTTTTATGTCCTCCAGTATTTCGCTCTCTACCATAGAGTGCGGATCAGTATATATTAAGTGGACACATACAATATCTTTCTTTCATAGCCTGGCTTACTTCACTTAGCAATAGATCCTCTATATCTGACCACTTTCTATCAAACGCCAGGGTCTTGGGACAAGCAGTTACTGTAACAGCTATGTTGCTGGACTCCCATGTAGTAGACCGCGATTCGCGTCCCGGACCCGATGGCTTAAAACTCACACTGGGTGCGTGTGCGTGCGTGCCCAGGATCCCAGGAGGAGAATGGAGGAGAGGGCATTGCAGCATGGCCATCCCCCCTGGGGGGTGATTTCTCGCTTTCTGTCTCTCTGCCTCTCTCTGTCTGTCTGGCGAGCGCACGTGCCCTATAGGAAAAACCTCTCAAAAAAAAAAAAAAAAAAAAAGCCAGGGTCTTGTTATTTTTTATGGCTGAGTAGTATTCCATAGAGTATATATGTCACACTTTTCCAATCCATTCATCACTTTGTGGACATTTAGTTTGGTTCCACATCCTGGCAATCGTGCATAGTGCTGCTATAAACATTGATGTGCAAGCACTTTTCTGATTGAGCGTTCTCCTGTCCTTTGGGCAGATACTCAAGAGTGGGATTGCTGGATCAAATGGTAGTTCTATTTGTAGATCTTTGAGGAACCTCCATATTGTTCTCCACAGTGGTTGAACTAGTTTACATTCCCACCAACAGTGTAAGAGAGTTCCCTTTTCACCACATCCCTGCCAACACTTATAACTTTTTATATTCTTAATCTTTGCCATTCTGACAGGGGTTAGGTGGTATCTCATTGTGGTTTTTATCTGCATCTCCCTTATGATGAGGGATGTTGAGCATTTTCTCATATGCTTTTTCGCTGTTCATATGTCTTCCTTAGATTTTTGTTCAGCTCATTTTCCCATCTTTTAACTGGGTTAATCATTTTTTTTTCGCATAAGGCCCTTGAGTTCCCTGTGTATTCTGGTTATCAGTCCCTTTTCTGAGGCATATTTAACAAAAATATTTTCCCATTTTGAGGTTGTCAGTTCACACTTGTTACTGTGTCCTTTGCTGTGCAGAAACTTCTCAGTCTGATATAGTTCCACTTGTCTATTTTAGGGATTACTGCCTGTGCTTTGGGAGTCTTGTTTAAGAAATCTTTACCTACTCCAATGTCTCCCAGAGTTTCCCCAGCATTTTCCACCAGTAGTTTTATTGTTTGAGATCTTAGGTTCAGATCTTTGATCCATTTGGAGTTGATCGTTGTTAATGGTGAAAGATGGGGGTTCAGTTTTATCTTTCTGCAGGCCAGTTTTTCCAGCACCATTTACTAAAGAGGTTTTCCTTTTCCCAATGGATTGACTGATATATTTTGTCAAAGATCAGTTGGCTGTAAGCTTTGGGGGTTATTTCTGGGGTCTCTATTCTATTCCATTGGTTCACATGTCTGTTTTTATGCCAATACCATGCTGTTTTGATGATCACAGCTTTATAGTATATCTTGGGATCAGGGAGTGATATGCCTCCTACTCCATTCTTCTTGCACAGGATTGCTTTTGCAATACGAGGTCTTTTATGATTCCAGACAAATTCTATGATTGTCTTTTCTAGATCTGTGAGGAATATTTCTGGTATTTTGATTGGAATTGCATCAAACATGTAGATTAATTTGGGTAGAATTGCCATTTTGATTATGTTAATTCTTCTAATCCAGGAACATGGGATGTCCTTCCACTTTTTTATGTCACTTTCAATATCTTTTTTTTTTTTTTTCGGAGAGGTTTTCGCTATAGGGCACGTGTGCTTGCCAGACAGACAGAGAGAGACATAGAGACAGAAAGCGAGAAATCACCCCCCCCCCCGGGGGGATGGTCACGCCGCAATCCCTTCTCCTCCATTCTCCTCTCGGGATCTTGGGCACGCACGCACATGCTCCCGGCGTGAATTTTAAGCCACCGGGTCTGGGACGCGAACTGCGGTCAACTACGTGGGAGTCCAGCAACATAGCCATTACACTAACTGCTGGTTCCCTCAATATCTTTTTTAAGATTTTCATAGTTTTCTTTATAAAGGTCTTTGACTTTCTTAGCTAGGTTTATCCCTAGGTATCTTATACACCTTGTGGCTACGGTGAAAGGGATTCCTTTCTTCAGCTCTACTTCGTTCAACTTGTTGTTCATAAATAGAAATGCTATAGATTTTTGGATATTGATTTTGTATCCTGCCACTTTACTGTATTCACTTATTACATCAAGAAATTTTTTTCATGGCGACCTTTGGGTCTTCTAAGTATACCATAATGTCATCTGAGAATAAAGATATTTTCAACTCTGCTTTGCCTATTCGAAAGCCTTTTGTATTGTTCTCTTCTCTGATTGCATTAACTAAGACTTCCAGTACTATATTAAAGAGCAGTGGAGAAAGTGGGCAGCCTTGCCTAGTACCTGTTTTTAGCAGAAAAGCTTTTAGCTTTACCCCATTCAGTATAATGTTAGCTGTAGGTTTTTTGTAAATGGCTTTTATTGTGTTAAGAAATGACCCTTCTATACCAATCTTACTGGGTGTCTTAATCATAAAAGGATGTTGTATTCAACCTATTATTTTTATCACTCATTTTCTGTACATTTGCCTTGGCCCATAAAAATGGGAACTTCACAGCTATTAGGAGGAAACATTTCACCTATTTCTCCACCTCTTGAGACCCATCGTCCAAGAGAACAGCTCTATTGATTAGTGAGACTGAGAGGATTACTTACTAAATATGACTGCATGAGCCTTGATTTTGTCCTTCAGTTCTCAGTCTTCTGTCAGACCATGTCCCTTCTCCTCTCCTCTGAGGGCAGGTGCACAGTGGTGGGCCTTGACTTTGTGTAGGGAGGTGCCTATTCCAGAAGCATAGATAAGCCTGGGTTTGCTCAATGCAAACTGAGTATTCTAATATAATACAAATTTACAAGCAATATAGCTGATATTTTGATTTTTATCTGATTTCTGTTGCCTTATCACTTCATTTCCTGGAAAATTCCAATAAGATGTAAGATGTATAGTAGATAGAGTTAAGAGAGGAGATAGAGAGAAGGAATAAATATAGAGAAACTGACTGAAAAGGAAGTAGATAATTGTAACTAAAAGGATAGGGACTTGTTCATTTGTGTGCATTTTTTTTAAAGAGAGATTTTGTTATAGAATGTATGTACTTATTAGAGATACAGAGAGACAAAAAAGTAAGAAATTACTCTCCCAAGGGGAATGGCCATGCCACAATCCCTTCTCCTCCATTCTCCTCTCGGGAGTTTGGGCATGTACACATGTGTCCAGTGTGAGTTTTAAGCCACCAGGTCCGAGGCTCAAACCTCTGTCGACTACATGGGAGTCCAGCAATATAGCCATTATACCCACTGCTGGTCCCTCATTTGTGTGTATTTTGTAAAGTTTATTTATGTATAAAGGGAGAAAGAGAATGAGAGAGGGACAGAAAGAGAGAGGTACTCCGACAGAGTCTGGCAACAAGACAATTTTTCCCCAGCCTCCTAGTCAGTCAGGCATGCCCAGTTTGTTCAGGTCAGCACAGGATCTAAACTCAGGCCTCCCGTATGACTCCATTATTGGAGAAGCAGCCCTGTACTGCCTGCATCATCATGATGTTTGTGTTTTAGAACAGCAAAGTCCACAGAACGGCAATACTGGGGTCTGATTATGCTGGAAGGAGTAGATTCAAGGGTAGGAGATGCTGAAAAGGGAATAGCTGCAATTAGGAGTCATACATTCTGATTTGTCTTAGATCATCCAGGTTTATGCCTGTAGCCCTATAGTTTTATTCAGTTTATAATTTTCTTGGACTAAAGTATCACACTTTGGATAATTAACTATATGGTCACTGAAGCTATGATATAAAGAACAAGGGTATATTGGTTCAAGATAATGAGCAAACAGATGAGCAGTTTCATGAAGAATATGATTTCCAAGTGATAGGTCACTATTTGCCTGTAGTTTTAAATATCACCTGACATACAGTGATTGAAAGTATTTACATATATATATATATATATATATATATATATATATATATAAAACATGGATATAGTTTTATGTGTGTGTGTGTGTGTGTGCATAAAATAAAAATTTTTGCACCAAAATAAAAATTTTAAAAACTCATCTGAAAATTGTGTATCATAAGGCTTCTTTGAGAAAACATGGTCATTAGCGCAAGGAGGATCAAAGAGACTTTATTTATTCATCTATTGGGTTGTCAGAAAAGTCATGGCATATTTTTTCTGTGTTTTTCTATGTAAAAATGGGTCATCGCTTTTCTGACAACTCAATAGTTGAGTGGCTTTTAAAGTATGAGCCCTTGGGACCAGCAGGTGGCGTGGTGGTTAAGGTGCTGGACACTCCCACATGGCTGACCACGGTTCAAGTTCCAAACCTGGCAGCTTGCTTTCTCACTTTCTCTCTCTCTCTCCCTCTCTGTGTCACTCTCTCTGGTCAAATTAAAATAAAATAAATGAATAAATAAAATTAAATTAAAATAATTCTTTAAAAAAAAGTATGAGCCCTTAAACAATAATACCAACTTGTTATAAATGAAAGAATTTGTGAGAAATCAAAAGTCTTAGGACCTGCCCAAACCTACTGAATGGATATCTTGGAGATTGGGGCCTACTGAGCTATTTTAACACATTTTTTGAGATGATTCTGGTGCATACTAATGTTCAAGAATAAGTAGCCTAACTTACATGTCATAATTGTGAAGATGGAAATATTATTGCACTATTATCTGTTTATCAATCAATTCACTATTTGTTAAGAATCTAAACAAAGTGCCGGGTTGGGTGCTTTTTCCTGTGAAAGATGAAACAGAGCACAAATATAGTAAAAGCAGCAGCATTTACTTTGAGAAGTTTACAGTCTAGTGAGTGAGATTGGACCTCCATCCATTACATGAAAAATAGTAAGTAACTAAGCTGGCTAAAATGCCCATTAGTGTTCAGGAGAAAATTCCCAATGAGAAAGCACTGTAAGGAAATACTTTATAGAGAACACAGAACTCAGAGAAGATAGATGAGAAATGGCAGGAATCATGAGAGTCTAACTGGGGAGACAAGATTAATTCTCACCAAAGGGTGAGACATAACCAAGGGGAGTAGAATTAATGTCAGTAGGTCATTGCATCACTATTATAGAGAAAATATTCTGAGGTAAAATATTTTTTTTGAAACTTGGGACTAGACAAAGTTGAACAACTTTCTTTTAAAAAAATTGTTAAGGAGCAATGTGGTATTCCTAAAAGGATGATGGTACTTGTTAGTTTGATTGTGGTCCTCAGAAAAGCACATACCTGAAAATGTCTTTGAAGTGAACAGTTCTTGGATCAACATAGCTTATGTGGTTTACCAAGGCATCCACCATGTTAATCACCTTCTGCTTACCCTGTTGCATCCAAATCATGTTGTTGATAAAGCAGATCAAAGTGGTGTTTTATGGAACATCCAGATAATCCAGATCTCTTTGGACTTCATTATAATGAAGTGTGGGAGGCACAACTTTAAATGAAGTGTTCATCTTCTGTGAATAATAAGTATTTGTGATCTCATTTTTCATTTATGATTGAAAAAAAGAGAGTACATTTGCCCAAACAGTGGCAGCAAACCTTTTTAAGGAAATTATCTGTAATATTCAAGCTCACAGAAGCAGAAAATACAATAGCAGTTGCCAGGGCCTTTTAGGGAGTTGTTCAAAGACTATCAACTTTAAGTTATGCTGTATAAATGAGTACTAGAGATCTACTAGAAATGGTGTGTATAGTTAACAATATGGTATTGTGCACTTTAAAATTGTTAAGAGGGTAGATTTCATGTCACAAAACAAAAAAAGGAAACTTTAGAGGGTGGATAGATATGTGTATTACTTTGATTATAGTGATTGTATTACAGATGTTTGCATCTGTTCAAACACATCAAATTGCACTCATTAAATATAAGAAGTTCCTTATATATCAATTCTACCTCAATAAAGATGTTTAAAAAATAAACAAAGCTTTACTAACATACTTAAGCAATGCTACATTCTGTGTACCAGCTGAAATGAGGAATGCTACTTGGTTGAGCCTTTGGTTGTTTACAGTTATTCTTCTGATTTTATCTCATTTCTGTAAGAGTTCACCTATCTTATACAGAGATATGATAGCAACATTGCTCCTACCTCTTTACATAAGATGATCTCTAATCATCTTCTACTCCCCAAATAAGTATATTCTTTTATGTTCTATTTTGGCTAGAAGTGGGTATCAGTTGTTCAGAGGTTTCTACTTGGTCTTTCCCAAGACAAGTAATTTAATGTAGTGGTGACTTAAATTGAAAAATATATCATTCCAATTATATTATCAGTTCTGGAGAAATTACCACCAAGTAGGTCCATGAACCTTGTAGGCTCATCATAAACTGGACTTGAACTGAGATTTTATTTCTTTTTTTTTCTGGCCATCAGAAGCTCTCACTTTAACAGAGAGGCCATAATAATGCATTAAGCTTCTGGGTCTCAATGTCAGTTCAGACCCTATGGTAGTAGTTTTGAAATATATGGGAATTACCTTCCTACAGTATGCAGTTATATGAATATATGATGGAAAATCCCTTTGGAGAAGGACCAGAGAAATTCAGGGTCCATTCTTCCAGAGATTCAGCCAAGTCTTGGTCAAATATTTTCAGATCTGGAAATTTGCTCAGATGTATAATACAAGCAAGAATGGTGGCTTCAATACTGAACTGTAGTCCCTTCAATTTTCTTTTTTTCTTTACTTTTTTTTTAGTTTTTTGCCATAGGACATGTACTGTCACTGGAAAGGGGCAGAATCAATGAGAGGAAAAGTGAGAAAACACCTTCCAGACCAGGAAATGGCCATAATCATCCCTTCTTCTCCATTCTCTTCTCAGAATTTTGGGCATGCATGCATATGCATCTGGCATGATTTTCAGGCTCCAGGTCTGAACTATAGCCAGCCATGTGGGAGTCCAGCGCTTAAACTACCACACCACCTGCTGGTCTGCTTACAGCCTTCTGATTGTCCATTGGCCATTGCTTTCTCTGTCTTCTAGAGCTACCCTAAAATGAGTTTCTCCCACCCCTGGCATTTTTGGTAAGGTTTTAAATCTCATGTTTCCAGGTCAATGACTTCTTGCTTGTCCATCTTAAATTATGATCCTTTCAATTAAGCCTCCTCAAAATTCAATCCCAGGGGTAATTTCCAATAGCTAATTCTTACAGCTTTAATTTTATTTTGAAAGACATTTTTGCTATAGGTTGTGTGCACTTGCCAGAGAGACAGAGAGAGTCAGAGAGACAGAAAGTGAGGAATCACCTCCCAGGACGAATGGCCATGTCACAATCCCCTTTTCTCCATTTTCCTCTTGGAATTTTGGGCATGCACGCATACATGCTGGCGTGAATTTTAAGTTACCAGGTCTGGTACTCAAATCACGGTTGACTCTGAGGGAGTTCAGTTCATTATGTTATCTGCTGGTCCCCCTTACAGCTCTTTTAATCTATATCTTTTCTTTCTTATTATACCTAGCCCTTCTCTGGCATATTTAGGCTGAAACTTAGACTGTGACCTGCCTGATAGTCAGCAGAAGCAGTGACAGACAGTTCCTGGGGAAGATATTGTGTGGAAAGTTCTCTGAATCAACACTCCTTAATTTTTTTTTTACTTGCCAGAGGGCATATGCACTTGTCAGGGAGGGAGAGAAAGCAACCCCCATGGCGCATAGTCACAGTGCAGTTAATTTTTCTCTATTTCTCTGTCCCATCAGAATTTGGGGCACACATGCACTTGTGCCCAGCATGCTTTTCAGACCTTCAGGGTCAGGATTTGAACCATGGTCAGTCATATGTAATCCAGTTCCCTATGGAAAGGGTTGAAACTGCATTTTTAAGCATAAGAGGAGTGCTAGCTCTTTGGAGGGAAGAGAAGGCTACCTCAGCAACTGTTGAGGGTTCAAGGAGTCTGTAGATCCCACTTCAGAGGCATCCATCCAGATGTTTTCATCTGTGTCTGAGTTCCAGATTTTCACAGTTAAGTGTTCGTCCTGAATATAGACTTGCCTTAGCTGAGCAATGAAACGTTTCTGGAGATCTGCAACTCTCATGGTTACTCTTCAGCACACTGCTCTTCTGTGAGCCGTCCACTGCAGGAAATACTTATCTCTTGGCAAGCTACCAACATGGCTCACTTGTTTTCATACTTTAAACTGCTTGCCATGGCTCTCAGTTTCTTGTTAACTTTCTGCAGAGCATCTGTACAATTTAGCAGTAACCAGACAGTTCATCCTTCTAGAGATTATTCTATCATCTCTATCAAATGCCTACATATCTACATTGAGAGGTATACATTTTTTCTAGGCCACCATTAACAAAGCCATCAGTCACAAAACTACTACCTTCTTCTAGAGACTCTGCATGGCCCATTCACCACACAGAAGAATGTATTCTTAATCTTCTTGGCAGTGAGTGGTCCAGACTCTATTTTTCTTCTGTTTTCTAGGATCATTACTGGCTCCACTTTGATAGTTTAGACCCTCCAAGAGGTAAATCCATAGATAGGATTAGATAAGCAGATATTTTTTTTTTTTGGGGGGGGGAGGTGGTGAAATCCTATGAAGAATAAAGGGGAGAGAGAAGAAAAAAGTGGAGAGAACTTACAGACCACAGTACAACTCTGAATCTGTAAAAGGAGAGACAAAACGAGATAGAAAGTCTCAGATTGTAGTGCAGTTCTAACAAATTTGTGGTCAGGTTGCTGTGGATTTGCAGTCCAAGGTGTCCATGAGAAGGGTCCTATACCTTGACTTAGTTATTTTTTGCTGTGTTCACTCATTGGTTGTGAGGAGCTCAAAGAAATGTCTTAGTGCAGACATGGTGGATCTATGCCCAACAAGGGTGCCAGGTTGGAGTAGTGTGTTTCACGGAAGCTAAGGATCCTAAACTATTTGGTCATAGACTCTCCTTGTAAAACACCTTCAGGAGATGTTCTATGGAGTATACTTTAAAATGCTCTGACTTTATATTTGTGTTAAGATTTTAGTTACTGTTATAAATCACTTTAGGAATACGTATGATACTTTTTTCAGTGTCCCTGATTTTCATTGATTTTCTTTGGTCAAAAGTATGCTCTGTATTTTGACTATTTTTTTTTTAAATCAATAAAGGAGATTACCATGTTTCAAAAACTTTTCAAGACTTCTGTTTTAGTCAGCTTGGGTTACTATACCAGAATACTAAAAACTGGATATTTTAAGCAATAGACATCTATTCCATTTAGTTCTGGAGTCTAGGAAGTCTAAGATCAAGGTGCTGGTCAAATTGGTTGCTAGTGAGAATCCTCTTCCTGGATTGCAGGAGCTTGCTATATCAATACATGAAAGAAAGAAAGAGCATTTCACTTGCATCTCTTCTTGTAAGCATGCTAATTCTATTTATGAGGGCTTTACCCTCATGACCTAATTACCTTCCAAAAGCCATACTTCCAAATATATAATTGCATTGTAGATTATATCTTCAGCATAAACATTTTGGCAAAACACATTTGGTTCTTGTCACCTTCTGTAAGTATTAACTTGTAATAATACTTGGGATTGGCATTCTTATTATCCTCACTTTCCAAATGAAGAAATTGAGGCTTAAAGAGGTTGAATGACTTGCTGCAAATCATATAAATGGCTATATCTGAAGTTGACCCCAGGAGGCCGGCTTCAGAGTCTATGCTCTCAACCACATTGTGATGCTGTGCATGTGTTGCCTGAGGCTCTTCAAGAGATCTGTGGAAGCTAGTGCTGAACTGCACCTAGCAGGATATTAAGTAGGGACTATTAGTGCTGGTGCAACAAAACTTGGATGAACTGGATAAGAAACACCCTGACAGGGAGTGTATTCTCCAAAGAACAAGTGCACAAATATACACTCTCCAGGTGCACATCATTTGTTCTGTGGTTCAGTGCATTGCAAACCTGTACATGATTAACACAGACCAAATGAATTGTGCAGCTATGTCATGCCTTATAATAATATGTGTTCATTTTAAGTATACATGCAGGACTTTTTTAGTATGCCTATATATGCATTAGTAGCTGCTTAATGTGAGGTCTGTTGGGTTTGAAGCACATAGACTTCCATTCTTATTAGCAGTGGGATTTTAAGCAAGTTCTTTATTTATTTGAGTGCCAGTTGTCTCAAGAGAAGCTTTTAGGACACTTATTTCGGAAAGATCAGGTAAGAGAAGGAAAACTGCCTAACAGCCTCAGAAAGTAGAATTCGGTGAAAGTTTTCTTAAACTGAATTAAATCTCATCCACAATTCTTAACAGGATGTGAGTTTTTAATGATTATTAATGAAACGGCGTGTCTTGTGTTAACCTAACCTGACTTTAAAATATAGACTCTGCTGTTTCTACTGTGAAGCCTAGCATTCATTTTTCTTTAGGCTGAAATCATCAGGGGTCTTGAATTTTCTTCCTAGCCCTCCCATTAGTTAGCTCCGTGAATCTAGACAAAGGATTCTCCTCTATGGGTACCAATTTCCTCTCCTCTCTAGGATTAGATCCCCAGATTCAGGACCATGGATAGATACTAGGTCAGCAACAAAGAATCCACAAAGAACTTAGAAAAAATTAGTCATGGGGCTAGCAGCTGGCATGATGGTTAAGGTGCTGGATTCCCATGTGGTACGAGACTCAGACCTGGCACTTGAAAATCCCACCAAGTGCATGTATGTGTGTACCTGAAATCCCAGAGGAGAACGGAGGAAAAGGGTTTGCAGCATGGCCATTTACCCCTCCCCCTGGGGGGTGATCTCACTGTCCCTTTCACTGTGCTCTCTGTCTTTCCCCAACAAGCATATGTAGCTTATGGCAAACACTTAAAACAAAACAAAAATTAGTCAAGGATTTAATCCCAATGATTCTGTTTTATAGCATTTTGTTTGATAGTTTAGCATTAGCTACTATGAAAGATATATCCCTAAATGTTAGTAGTTTAATACCTGGTCATGTAACAGTGTGATGCAAGGAGTCTTGGCATTTGCGTTGCTGTCCCCACTATGGAATTTTCACCTTCTTTAATGCTGTTGGTCTGTCATCCACCAGGACATTGGAATTCTCTGTTTCTACTAGCAGACAGAACACGGGCATGTAGAAGTAGATGCAAAGTGACACATCTTTTCTTTTAGATTTCATTGACTGGAACTTAGTCAAATGGCATAGCTGTATTCAAGGGCTTGGGGAAATGCATCCCTTGATTAGACAGTCAACTCCAGGGACAATTTTATGCTGAAATGGGTAGTGCTCATTCATTCTGTAGATGATCAGTCCTCTATACCATAGGCTTATGAGTCAGTGGATGTGATGGCATATAAACTCCCTGCCAATAAGACGATCTGACCACATAGCTGAGGCACAGCATAAACAAGGGGACTTCAACTACTTTGTGGAAGAACGGAATTAAAGTATGAGGTTTTTTTGCTTCAATGTTTTTTCTACAGCTTAAAAAATAAATTAGAGAGAGATTTTTGCATAGGGCACATATGGTCACCAACAGAGAGGCAGACAGAGAGACAGAAAGTGAGGAATCACACCGCAGAGGGGATGGCCACCCTACAATCCCTTCTCCTCCATTCTCCTCTTGGGATCTTGGGCACATACGCACACATGCCCAGCATGAGTTTCAAGCCACCAGGTCCAGGACACGAACTGTTGTCGACTCTATGGGAGTTTGGTGACATAATCATTATGCCATCTGCTGCTCCTCATTCACATATTTTTTATAATATAAATTTTTTTATGTACTTCTTGAAGTTCTCTCCTATATAGACTTACTTAACTTTTATTTAATGTGGTTCTTAAAAAAAAGATTTTTTTTAAACTTTGAAACTGAAAACTGTATACTAAATTTGAATTTCGTAGGGAAGAGAAAACCAGAAAGTATTAAAAAAAAACTTTGTATTTCATCTAAATTTCCCAAATATTGAATGTTGGAGCATTAATTTTTTGTGAATTCTCTTATTGGGTCTGTGGATAATTAAAATGTTTCAACCTAAAAGGAAGTTTTTAAAAAATAATTACTATTTATACCAAACTTTATCAGAATGAATTCCCTAGTTCTTCAACACATGTAGATTGTGTTATTTTGAATATAATGTTGTTATTGAGTGTTAATTGCATGTACCTACAGCTTTCAAAGAAGTGATAAGTAGATACTGTCAAACTGATAACAGCAAGTCTTCTCTAGCATTTCGCATGTGTTAATTTATAAGGTGGATTAGCAGGAACTTTGCAGTCCCCTTATTTTCAGGCTGCTTGATGATGTGAGTGAAGAAAGACAAATGCAGACATACTGCTCCTGTTTAAAATTTTGTGACAGTGGGTAGCAGTGCTCTAGCATAGTGTATTTGTTTTGTTTTGTTTTTACTATAGGAAGTATGCACTCTGCAGAGAGAAAGAGAGAGAAAGTGAGAAAGCATCTGCCGGAGGAGATGGCCATGCCTCAATCTCTTCTCTACTTTCCTGGGATCTTGGACACATATGTACACATGCCTGGTGTGTGCATATGTCTCACTGGGGACTCAAACCGGTGTAGACCATGTGAGAATCCAGTGCCTTAATCTCTACCACCTGCTGGCCCCCAGGCATAGAAATTTTTATTGATAAAAATTTTAATCAAGGGGCCAGGAGATGGCATAGAGGTTACAGCTCTGGACTCCCACACGACAACTGACTGCAGTTCTAGTCCCAGACCCAGTGGCTTTTATGTACTTCTTGAAGTTCTCTCCTATATAGACTTGCTTAACTTTTATTTAATGTGGTTCTTAAAAAAGATTTTTTTTAAACTTTGAAACTGAAAACTGTATCCTAAATTTGAATTTCGTAGGGAAGAGAAAACCAGAAAGTATTAAAAAAAACTTTGTATTTCATCTAAATTTCCCAAATATTGAATGTTGGAGCATTAATTTTTTGTGAATTCTCTTATTGGGTCTGTGGATAATTAAAATGTTTCAACCTAAAAGGTAGTCAAATGGCATAGCTGTATTCAAGGGCTTGGGGAAATGCATCCCTTGATTAGACAGTCACTTTTCTTCTCACTGTCTCTATTTGGTGAGCACATGCACCCTATGCAAAAATCTTGAAAAAATATTTTTTTTTTACTTCAGTTTCCTGAACTGTTAGAGTTAGTAAAGAAAGCAGATATAAACACAAAATATAGACATAGTTCCTTTAATTTTCTATATACACGACCACTTGGAGAAAAACTTCTTGTAACTACCATCTACATTTTTGTATAACTTCATAGGGTCTCATGAGCTGGGAGTGGATGGTATAGCCCAGCCTATGACATTTACAGGTGGGTCTGATATTAGAGTGTGTATACCCCTGTTGAGAATGTCATTTTTTAAAAGTTTATTTATTTATTAAGAGAGAGAAAGAACTAGCAAAGGACTGTGAGGGAAGCACTCTCAACAGAGTCTCACACTCCAATGCTTCCAAGCCCCAGCCTTTCTTGACTAGCAAGGATCACAGGCAAGTATGTGTGCCCAGTGTGTCCAGGCCAATCTGGGAAATGGACCCGATTTTCCTTACAGCCTCCAGCACTGCAGAGGCTGTAAGTTGTACTATTATTGTGCCTTCAGCTGGGCCATGAACTTGATCTTCATAAAGCATTTATTCATTTTTGAATGACAATTTAGAAATAATTCAGATTTAGGGACCAGCAGTTAGTGTAATGGCTATGTCGACAGACTCCCATGTAGCTGACCGTGGTTCAAGTCCCAGACCCGGTGGCTTAAACTCACACCGGGCGTGTGTGCGTGCGTGCCCAGGATCCCGAGAGGAGAATGGAGAAGAAGGGATTGCGGCATGGCCATCCCCCCTCGGGGGTGATTTCTCGCTTTCTGTCTCTATGTCTCTGTCTGGCGAGCGCATGCGCCCTATAGCAAAAACCTCTCAAAAAAAAAAAAAAAAAAAAGAAATAATTCAGATTTAATTTAAATTCTTTTTAAAAGAGTCTAAATAAAATAGTGTACAAATGGTAATAAGAGAAATGTTCCATTTGTTTATAATGCTAAAAATCAAACTTTAAAGTAATTTAGAAGCCTTGATTATGTGTGCTTCAGAAATGCTCCCCATCGCAGACAAAAAATATGTGGGTGGAGGGGTTGCTTTCTTATATGCAGAGATCTGGAATATCATGAGGGAACAGAGCCAAGGTATAAAGTGGCAGTCCTGATTTCAGCTACTCTGCCACTTGCCCTAGAAATTCATGGAATGCTTTATGATATATCCTCAAATCCTGTGAGGATGGAGGTTCTGTTTTTATAAAGTCCTTGCATCCTAGAGCTCAGCATAAAGGTGGCCTAATTATTAATTTTTTCTTTAATTTTGTCAATGGGCACATGCACTAGCCAGAGAGAGACCAGGTATTGAGAAACCCCCCACCACTGGCCCCACCATGGAATGTGGTCATGCTCAATCCTGTCTCTGTATGTCTCCATTCTGTCAGAATCTGAGTCATGCAAGCACTCAGTATATTTTTCAAGTTGCTGGGATAAGATTCAAACTAAGCAGTCAGCCATGTTGGATCCAGATTCTTTAATCCCTAGACCATGGGTCTGACTGGAGGTGGCCTCTTTACATTATATTATTAAATATTTTTAATGAATAACATCTGAAAAATATGTGCATAAAAATACAGTGATCCCATTATTTTCAACATTTAAACTAATTTTTTAAATAATTTTTTTAGAGACCAGCAGATGGCATTGCTGTACTCCCATGTAGTCCACCCTGGTTTGAGATCTGAACTCGGCAGCTTAAAACGCATGCTGGGCGCTTGAGCATGCTTGCCCAAAATCCCAAGAAGAGAAGGGAGAAGAAGGGCTTGTGGTGAGACCATCCCCCCGGGGCCATGATTTCTCACTTTCTGTCTTTCTTTCTCTCCAGTGAGCGCAAGTGCCTTATAGCTAAAAACCTCCATTAAAAAAATGAAAAAAAAATTAAGGAATTATTTATTTAATTGAATTTGTTATCTTAAAAATTTTCTATAGGGCACATGGGCTCACCTGAGAAAGATGGTGGGGGGTGTGTGTGTGAGAAAGCAAACTGCCGGGTCTGGTACTCAAACTGCTGTTGGCCATATGGGAGTCCAGCACCTTAACCACCATGCTATCTTCTAGTCCCCCAACATTTAAACTATTTATAATTAGTGAAGTTTTAAGTAATGTGAAAAGTAACTTTTGGATGCTCTGCCATTCAATTTAGGATATATTTTAAAGTACAAAATAGTTTTAATATTTAAAGATTTTTGTTAAAAATCTACAAACGTGGTTATTGAGTCATGGTTCTTTTTTCTATAAAGCTAATTTCTTTCTTTTTTTGAATTACTGTTTCAAATTCGTTTATACCATATGGAATTTATTTTAAAAGGCAACACTAATTTTATGAGAAATTTCATGGGCTTCTGCCTTTTTCTTTCTTTTTTTTCCCCCCTTATTTCCCTTTATTTCTTCTCAAGAATTTACTTAACCCAGCATGTATTTCAGGTGAGGGAATATTTAAGAAACAAACTCTTAATAGCCAGTGATCTGACAGTAAAATACTATATTCAAAAAGCAACAGAAAAAGCATGTGAAAGTTTTAGAAGTACAGAGAATTTTTATGTGGAGCGTTTTTGAAAGTTTATTTTTAGGAACCAGCAGATGGCTTAATGACTACCTTGCTGGACTCCCATGTAGACGATCGTGGTTCTAGTCCTGGACTCCGTGGCTTAAACTCACACTGGGCGCGTGTGCGTGTGTGCCCAAGATCTTGAGAGGAGAATGGAGAAGGGATTGCAACATGGCCACTCACCCTGGGGTGGTGATTTCTCCTGCTTTCTGTCTCTTCCTGTCTTTTTGGTGAGCACACACGCCCTATAGCAAAAACCTCTCCAATAACAACAACAACAACAAAAGGTTTATTTTAAAATTTTCAGTTCAGTCAGTCTGAACTTGACTTGTTATCATAACAACATAATATACGC
This sequence comes from Tupaia tana, assembly GCA_026018925.1. Classification (NCBI taxonomy): domain Eukaryota; kingdom Metazoa; phylum Chordata; class Mammalia; order Scandentia; family Tupaiidae; genus Tupaia; species Tupaia tana. Next base: position 88,317,743 of record JAKSZU010000002.1, read on the forward strand.
TTCTCCCTTAGTAGTTAAGTGCAGAAAGACAAAAACCCAAATAATTAAGAAATGGCACACTAAAGCTTATTTCTTTGGCCAACTGGTGGCATAGTAGTTAAGGTAGGTGAATCCCACATGGCCCACTGCACAATTTCAGTCCCAGACCAGATTGCTTGAAAACAGATAGGTGTTTGTGTGTGCATGCCCAAAATCCCAACAGGAGGGAGAGATGAAAGAAAAGGGATTGCAGCATGACCACACCTTGTGGGGAGTGATTTCTCATTTTCTTTCTTCCTCTCTCTGTCTCTGTCTCTGTCTCTCTCTCTCTATGTATCTCTCTCTCTGTCTTGCTCTGGCGAGTGCATGTACATTATAGCAAAATGATAAAAAATATGTATTTCCTTATTTTTTTTTTCACTTTTTAAGTTAGAACTAGCCCTTTGTCTACTTCCAGTCCTGTTCTAGGGCACATAGGTAAAGGCAAACCGAGAGCTATACAGCCTTTGCTCTGTAGCCAAACTGGAAGTCAGCCTTTCCTGGCCCAGATTAGACTTGGCCACTTACGTGGGTCTCCTCCCACACTCTCTATACACAAATGTGCAGACATGTGCAAAGTATCAGGAGGTGGGAGTAGAGGTCCATTTGTGGGCAACATAATCACGTTCTGATCCCCACATGATGTGAGACCCTCTAAGCCCAGGTGGAAGGAGCTCAAAGGCAGGAGCAGCCAACACATGCCGTATCAGAGGCAGGGTGGTCAAGTCTATCAGGTGTGGTCGTGTCCTAGGAAAGAAAAATCAGAACTATTGCTCTAGGACCACTATTATGGAGGCCTTTTCTGCTGTTGAGTGTAAGGCAGAGGATGTGGTCAGGAACAACAGACAGACAGGCCAGAAAATGCCAAAACCATGCAGGGAAGATAAGGACTACAGTACAGGCCTGATAGGGAAGGGTAGCTTTCTTCTTATCCTTTCAGGCCAGTCCTACTTCTAGTTCCTTACTTTGTTCAGAGACACTTCCACTGCAGGTAGGGGAGAGCTGTTATTTCAGACCTGAGGCCTTGATACTACCTATGGGCAGGGCTATTAATTCTTAACAGTTACAAAGCTATGCATATTTATTATTCTTTGCCTGGTTCTGTGCAGCTAGAGGGGCCTCTTGGATCTTGGTTAATAAGCTCGCTCATTCTTGTTCTCTCTTTCTTCCTAAAATATATCTGATCCCATTGATTCTAAGAAACATACTTGGAAATTGTTAATTCTTTCAAATAATCCTATTAGAGCTCTATTTTAAGTACCTTCATAGCTATTAATTAAGTAGTATATCAATTTCTATTTTCCTGCGGAGAGAAGGAAGAATAAATAAGACAAGATACAAACACTCCTAGGTATCTGTTTATAATATCATCAAACGTAACCAAAACTACTCAAAATAGAGAGAGAATTCAAAATATAATGATGCAACTTGTTTGGTGACAGAGAAAGAGAAAGAGAGAGTGAAAGACAGAGAAAGTCATTTAGGGTCCAATAGACACGTGTTAGAATCACTAGCCTAAACACTTAGTTACTATGGGACTATGTCAAGTTATTTATTATATATTAAGTTGTTTGAGCTGATTGTCTGATCTCTAAATAGAGTTTATAATATTATTCCTAAACAGTTGTAGCAAAAGTCAGGGATAATGCACATTACTAATACTGATATACAGGCACTTGAATTCTAATTGCCATCTCATAATTTTTTTCTCCTTTCCCCTGTCTTGAAAGACCTCTTTCTATCATGTATAACCTGAAGGCTGGCTGCCATTGGTATGTGACTTCTCTTTTTTCTAAAAAAAAAAAAAAAAAAAAAGACAGTCACCCTGACTCATTGTTATCTGACCTAACCTGTACAGATAGGGAGTTGAGGACTGAGTAGTAAGCCTGAGGATGGGGGCTGTTTCAGTGATTTAGACAACATAGGCATATTCAATAGGTAACCTGCCTGTCAAGAAACTTGATGCTTCTTGTTGGTAACCAAAGAAGGGGCAGCAGGTTTTGTGATGGTTGGGGCCCTGGTCTCTCACATGGTGGACTGCAGTTCAAGTTCCAGACCTGGTGGTTTGCTTTCTCTCTCTCTCTCTCTTTCTCTACCTCTTTCTCTTTCTTTACTTCTCTGTCTCTCTAGTGAGTGCATGTGCACTATAGCAAATTAAACAACAACAATAAATCAAGTTAAATAAATAATTTAAAATATAAGGCTGTTTACATGACACACCTTCAAACCGATACTCCTTAAATATTATTTCAATTTTATTTATAGTGAACAGGGACAAAGAGTTTCTACTGAAAAAAAAAAGGTTGCATACTCTTTTGAAGGTGTGTTGTAAATAAAAATGTGTTATATACAATGAAAACAGCATAAAATGTTAACTTTTTTTTAAAAGAGATTTTTGATATAGGATGCAGGTTCTCACTGGAGACATTGAGAGAGACAGAGAGGGAGAAAGTAAGTACCCCATCACCCTCCGGGGGGTGGGGTGGGGATGACCATTCTCCAATCTCTTCTCCCACAATTCTCCTTTTGGGATTTTGGGCATTCACTCACATGCACCAGATGTGAGACCCCAGGTCTGGGATTGAACTGTGATTTGCCATGTGGGAGTCTAGCACTTCAGCCACTATGCCAGGTTGTTAACTTTTTGGGATTATTTTTTATTTCATGACTTTAAGTCACTTACAAACAGACAGCATTGGTCATTCACATAGAGAAACTGTTAACAAGAGCAATATCTTCTAAATTTATGTTTCCTGTTTTTACCCCCTCTACTTGTTTAATTAAAATATAATTTAAATAAAGATTTACCTTATTTCTGATCCTGCCAGTCTTTCTTCATTCTCCTTGTTATGGGGTAAAAATAGAATGTTTCTTTTGCTATTGTTATGCATTTTGGAGTTAAAATAAGACTTTCATCTTTTTATTTCATATATGAGGAATCTTCAAAAAATTTGTGGAAAATGTGTATTATGAAAAAGCTATGCATAAATTTCAAATTTTTTGTACCAAAATAAACATACCTTAATTCCATTTTCCATGAATGTTTGAAGTCCCATTATATATGATATTACACACACACTTACATTTTCCTAGAAGAAAAATAAATGCTACTAGTATTTTAGCAATCATCACTATTCACTTTGCATCACAATATTAAATTATGTTCAGCTCTCAGTTTAAACAGTATAGCTTATTTTATAAAAAGATGACCTGACTAAATCAATGAAATTTTGAACGCCTATAAAATGAGATTAATGTATTATCCGTGGGCAAAATATTACTGATATAATACATATATATATATATATATATATATGTATATATATATATACACTTCTGTATTACTTTATAATTTAGTTATAGTTTATAAAATACTTTCATACTTTCATGCTAATTACTCTAGTTCTGATGGTAAATTCATAAATTAGCTATTACTAATAATGTAGACAAAGAAAAATTCAATAAAAAATTATTCCTCAAGTATATAAAGCTAGAAGTTGGTAAACTGGAACTCCAAAATGAATCCTTTATATTCAAACCCTTTGCTCTTTGCTGTGACCATGTTGCAGGTAATGAATATTTTTATTTTTAGAAACTTGAGCAAATGCTCCAAATTTTAGGTTGAGAGTCAGAGAGGCAAGAATAGAAAATTGTCCGTCTGGGATGATTTGTCCTAGGGAGTGCAATTAACTTGGTCCCAAAGTGCTTTAAAGATCTGGGACATTTTTGATTAAGTAGGTGAAGGTTGGTAAAATTTGCCAACTTTTTCCATTCTGACTTCATTCACTTCTTTGTACTTTTTATTTTTGAGATTTTTTTGCTATAGGGCGTGTGTGTTTGCTGGGGAGACAGAGAGACAGAAAGTGAGAAATCAGCCCTCAGAGGGAATTGCCACGCTGCAGTCCCTTCTCCTCCATTCTCCTCTTGGGATTTTGGGCACGCACGCACATGCACTTCGTGTGAATTTTAAGTCACTGGGTCTAGGACTCGAACAGTGTTGGACTACATGGGAGTCCAGCAATGTAACCATTATGCTATCTGCTGGTCCCCACTTCTTTGCATTTTAAATATGTTTTTGTAGAACTAAGAAGAAAGAGCATCACATAAAAAGGCTAACAGTTAATCAGGTATTTGAGATAATTTTTATTCTACTACATAGGATTTCATTAAAAAATAGAGATTTAAGATTCATGAAAAATGGATAGGAGACAAGTTATATAGAATAGAATGATGGGGTTGTGATATAAAGCTGTATTCTAATTCATGGAAGGGAGATGCTAAAAATACCAGAGGCATTATCATTGACATGTATCAACTAATTAGGATTTGTTTATTTACCTTATAAATCCAGTTGGTATTATTATTTTGGATTCAGTGATTGTCTTAACATTGGTGTTGCTAATGTTTAGAAGATACTTTACTATCAAAATGTTCTAAAGTATTAAGAGATGAAGAGGCAGAAGAATAGAGAAGGTACAAGCTGAAATAAATCTTCCAGCTTTATGGGTCTTGGTCATTAAAAATGTCATGATATCATTTTGCATAGAAAGGAATCTCAGAGTCATATGTTGCCTTTTGTGCACTGTAATGTGATTACAGTGTGTGCAACAAACAGCATGCCGTATTTTCTGATGGTACTGTTATTTTGAGATGAGGATTGGAATAGAATTAAAAGCTATTACGTTTTCAGACGTAATATAATAGAGGTTCTCCTGGCTTTTATAGTTTCTGGATTTTTTCAGTGACAGAACAGATATGGCTTTCATATTTTCAGGATTTTTTCAGTGACAGAGCAGATAGAGTTGGAATGTTTGGGGGGAAATCAAAAGGAATAAATATGACTTTAAAGGGCAAAAGAGAGAAAAACAAATCAAAGAAGCTTTGCAGTTTGTCTAAAATTTCACAGCTTCTAAATCTATGTTCTTGAACTTTATATCCTCAGAGTTCTATGAAATCTATACACTAGGGATAATAACTCTAATCCACAATATTACTATAGTATTAAACTAAAAAATAAATGTTAAGTGCTTAACACAGTATGAAGCGGATACACTGTAAGATACTGTAAGATTATCATGAAAATAATTATAATAATTCTCTATTCTATACTTTCTTTATAGTACCACGCTCTAGTAACACAAGATCATTCAGTGCTGGGATCATACATGGCAGGAAAGCTGTTGTTCCTTTGTTCCTATATGCTAGGAAGAGGCAGGATTGTGGATAGGCATGGCAGGGACCAGGAGGGGGGTTGGAAGTGTGTGGGAGAGGGAGGAAATAGTGAGAATAAGACCTAGGACCTACCCTTGGTGCTGTTGTGAAAGTTAACATCCTTCTACCAGACACTCTGAGTCTACCTCCTACCCCAAGGAAAACTATTCAAAAAAGTGCTTATTTATGTACCTATTTTTAATTCAGAATAGAAAGTTCTCTAAAATAAAAGAGACTAATTTCACAGTAATCTTCCAAATGCAGGAGTTGCTTCTATGGCACTGAGAACCATGTTTCTCACTCTTGTGGCACGTATGCACCAAGGATAGGTAAGCTGAAGCATGGAAATCCATAGCAGCAATGGAAAGGAACCTTCTGAACCTCATAAGTTAAGCACATGCAGTGAGGTAGAGAACCTGTTCCACACACTATCTTTCTGATGTGATGTTTTCAGAAAAAATAGCTTTTCAGTATAAAGTAATTATAACCTACTCAAACCAATTATCTTCCTGCTTTCAGCACTTCTATCAGTGTTACTTTCCACTGGAGTTATGTGGGGGAAAATTTTAATTTAACTCGGTACAGCATTTTTTATAATTCAGATGTCCCCAGAGTTCTTGAAAAGTAATGAGTATTGAGTTTGTCTTTAGTCCAGAGAGTATTTATCCATTCTCTTGGCAGAAGTTGACAGTTCTGACATCTGGTCATTAGTATTTGGTGACCTGTGTGTCTCTAGTGAAACTTGAAGACACAAGCCAGTCCCTGATGATAAAATGAATACAAAGGAAAGCATAGCAAATGTACTTTTTAAATATCCTGCTTTAGCAGATGGACCATTTGTATTTTAAGATAAAAAATGAAATGTATTTAGGAAATGAAGTTGTTCTTGGGTCTCTTAAGTGGGAACAGTCTGATATCATTGAATCAGGTTGAAATAAAATATGATAAAGTAAAATCAATTTGATTACTGGGAAACTTTTTAAAAAATATGATATGACATCTATTAGGGGTTTGGTGCTAAGAAGTGTATCAAATGGACAGCACAGAATCTATTAAGATTGTATTTGCAAAAGCATCCACAAACTTGCAAGAAACATCTCAAATCATACTGTTCAAAAACTCCTGATTAAACTTAACTTCCTATGAGCTAATAGCTCAAATAATTATTAAAAAAATAAGCTGATAACATAGTCTTTTTCCTCCCTCCCATTTTATTTATTTATATTCCATTGACTAACTTGGCTTCCAGGAACCAGGCTACGCAGAGGACCTGTGCTATTAGTCAGGGCTCAACCAGAGAAACAGAGCTATTAGGAAAGAAATGGTAAATTGAAAGACATTAATGACCCCGCACAACCAGGGAATTTACTTTATATGGGAGCTTAAGAGAGAAAGATTGAGAGCGTCAACTCATGGATTATGATATGTACTGTTCCCTAAGGAAGAGATCACAGGAATGAAAGTGGGAGGATCTTTGCGGTCAGTGATGATAGAATCAGCTTTGGATATTAAGATTTGAAGTGATCGTTAGACATCATAGTGGATACCATCAAACTGAGGTAGTATATACATATCTAGGAGGGAGGTCTGAGTTGGGCAGAAATAGGAAAGAAATAAAGATGTTTCTATCAGGAGTCACAGGGAGATACCATTTCAAAGAGTAAGTGGTAAAGAGCATCAAATTTTGTAAACCACCCAAGTAAGGTAAAGATTGGGAAATTAAGGTTGCAGTTATAGAGTGTCTAAATGTGTGATTTCAGTTGCAAATCACTTCAAAGTGATCATAAGGTCTAGCAATAGTAATGGGTTTAATAAAAAAAAAACAAACAGATTTTTTTTTTCTATAGGGCATATGAGCATGACAGAGAGACAGAGACAGGAGACAGAGAGCCAAAAAGTGAGAAATCACCCTCGTCCCCTGATGGGATTGCCACCATACCACAATCCCTTCTCCTCCACTCTCCTCTTGGGATTTTGGGCATGCACGCACACACATGCACGCACACACACACACGCACACACCCACAGTGTGAGTTTCAAGTCTCTGGATTTGGGACTTGAACTATGGTTGGCCATGTGGGAGTTCCATGACATAACCATTATGCCATCTGCTGCTCCCATTTGCGTGTTTTTTGTAAGCTGGCAAGCACTGGAGCCTACCCATCAACAGCTATTATGAGCTTTATCATTCCAATCTCCTATTTTATCTACTCTCTCAGTTGCTTCCAGAATATTAGTTCTTCCACTGTATCAGATGACCCATTCCTTTATGTATTCTATATTTGTTCTCATTTCTTCACTTCTTTCCTTATCGCTTGTATAAATTAGAGCCTCTAGCTCCCTAGTTCACCAATGTCTTTTAGGAAGAATCACCTCTGAGATAACCTAGAGTTTATAAGAAGGAGTCAGCCTCAGTATGGATTGACTGTGAAGGTTCCTGGAAGGGTCCTCATCCTCAGGTCAGGGTAGATGTACACAGGCAGGCAGGAGATTCTAGCTGGATCTTGGCTTATCTTCAGGTGTTCAGACCACACACTCACATTGCATTGATAGTGTTATTTCTAGGCATTCACCAAGTGTTGCAATATTTTGGTATTTCTGGAATTTGATATAGTAAAACTCTACTCAGTCCTTTCTTTCACTTAACAACCATGTATTGAACTCAAAGATGTGGTCATTGTCCTTAAAGAACTCACAGAGAAGTGAGTGGGAGAAGACTGGGGAAAAATAATTTCAATGCGGTGTGATGAATAACTTAATAGAGTCATGTCCAAGGTGCTGTGGGAGAACAAAGGAATAACTACTTCTTTTGAATTTTATTTATTTATTCATTTTGAAAGATTTTTGCCTTACGGTGAATGCACTCACCAGAGAGAGAGAAAGACATAGTGAGAGGGAAATCAAGAAATCCCACCCCCCCCAGGGTAGATGACCATGCCACTATTTCTTCTCCTTCATTCTCCTCCTAGGATCTTGGACATGTATGCACACATACCCAGTGTGAGTTTCAAGCCACCGGATCCAGGATTTGAACCACAGTCATCTATGTAGGGGTCCAGCAACATAACCACTAGGCCATCTGCTGGCCCCTTGAATCTTGTTTTTGAAAAATGGGTGGAACTTCAATAGAGTAAGAGGTAGGTAAGGTTCAGGAAGGGACTGCCAGTCTGAGGGCGGGGCATGAGCAAAGGCACTAGAGAGGCAGGAAAGAACATGATATTCACAGGAAATAGTGAAAAGACTAGATGGGTTTTATCATAGAATTTATAGGAAATAGAGATTGAAAACCCATCATGTGGTAACTGATGACCTGCCTTTGTGTTAAAAGGATATCTCCTTTGGATAATCCAGAAAGCCACCTTATAATATATTTGGTTGGGCTAAAATAGTCCCATTTTATGGTGTCTCTATTTGAACTCCATGGTCTGACTGCAATGCTCCAAGTTTGTTATTTCATAATTATTATTGTTTTCTATAATCTTTACTGAAACCACCTGTCTTCTTTAGTTGCCTGTTTTCTAGAACACCAACATAATAAATTATCTGTAAATCAAAATGTTCAATCATTTCAATTTAGTTTTAAGAGCTTTAAGGGATCTCGTGTTCTAATTTGTTCTCTTGCTTTAATGACAGTAAGTCCTAGTTTTAATTGAATCCTTCTATGTCAATATTTATCTTTTAATGTCTTCTCTATCTGGCTCCTGTCTCTTTCTTTCAATCATTTTCTGTCTCTCTCTATTCCTTTTCTCCATCAAACATTCTAATATGGACCTCTATAACTGTCTTTGCTCCCCAACTTGTCATTAAAATAAGCAACAAGTATATATGAAAGATGTCATAGAACCATCCTAATTTTGTGCACTTATTCTAAAGTCTTCTTAGAGTATTTTTCCTATAAGCAGTGTTTTTCTTTTAAATAAAGAACAACCACTATTACTGATGTCCTCTCTGTTTATGTCAGAGAGTACATGTGGACACACAAGAGAGGGGGAGAAAGAGAAAGGGAGCAAGAAAGTACTCCTGAGTGGGACCTTCATGTTGCAATTTTTTTTTCTCGAGTCAGGATGTGTTCACTCACCCAGAGTGTTTTTAAGGCAATGGGATTGAGACTCGAACCCAGTCTGTGTGGGATCTGGCTTCTTTATGTAGCATATAACTGCTGCACTACAGGACCAGCCCCTTGAAATTCTTCAATTTTTTTTTTTGCAAAGATCTTTTTTTTTAACTTTTATTTTTATTTACATTTTTTTTTTTTTTTTTGGAGAGGTTTTTTCGCTATAGGGCGCGTGCGCTCGCCAGACAGACAGAGAGAGACATAGAGACAGAAAGCGAGAAATCACAACCCAGGGGGGATGGTCACGCCGCAATCCCTTCTCCTCCATTCTCCTCTCGGGATCTTGGGCACGCACGCACACGCGCCCGGCGTGAGTTGTAAGCCACCGGGTCCGAGACGCGAACCGCGGTCGACTACGTGGGAGTCCAGTGACATAGCCATTACGCTAACTGCTGGTTCCCTTTATTTACATTTTTAAAATACATTCATCACATTATTTAGCTTACAAGGTGATCATTTCAATATATGAATATTTCTCCCTGGTCAAGGTGATCAAAATATAACAACACTACCTTCCTGTCTCAACAATGCTGTCTTCGTATCCCTCCTCCAAAATGTATGTTTTCTCATTTAAAAAAAAATGACAAAAAGTCACAAGTCAAAGTCTCCTTTTCCTAAGGATGCTGAATTCTATGAAAAAAATATTCTAATACTACTTTGTAAATCTGACCTTAGACTGTATTAGATTTGTTCACATGAAAAATGTACTAATGCCATTGTGTCTTAATTTATTTTCTCTTTTTCGTTAACCATTACCAACTCTAGAGACTGAAAGTCAGAACTATACCTTCTATCATTAAGAATTTTCATGCTTTTTTCTTATATTTTTAATTTGATTTTTAATAAATTTTCATCCAGTAGTTTATAAACCTAGAGTGGGTAATGTAGTGGCAGAAAAACACAGGCTGCTGCTTTGAGAACACTATTAATGATGCTGTCTCAAAAAGCCACTTAAAATCATCTAGTCTACATTGTCATCTTCTTTTGAATGGTGAATGCTTTTGTTGTCATGTCAACAGCTGGATCTAAAGTTCAGACTTCCTTGGACTCCAATGGAAAGATGTTCTTCAGCTGACTAGTTCTTTTAGAAAGTATATAAATCCAGCTAGAAAATTGATCAGTGTAACAGAAACTGGAACCAATGAAAACTGTGGCTTGAAAGTGCAGTATTTAACATAGAAAAGATGTGTTTCTGTAAACTGCAAAACATTCACAGCAGAGTCACTGTGTACTCTCATGAGCTGCCTCACACACTTAGGTCAAGTTATCACTCAATAAATTGTTGAGAACATTTTATTGGCAGTAGATGCTTTGAAGAAACCTTCCCTAACTAAGCACTACCCACTGGAGGCCACCTGTTTTCTGAGCAAAACATGGTATCCAGTCAAGTGGCTCTCTCATCTATTCATATTCTATAGCTTTGTAAAGCTAAAGAAGATCTGGTTCTGGCAAAGCCCTACTATTCTGATAACAATCATTTATAAAAAATCTTTGGTTTTATGTTAGGTATTATGCTTGGCACTGATTGTTAAAAAAATAAGTAAGTCTAGGAAGGCTTTATGGGAGTCTATACAATTCATGTGGGAAGACAAGCTCATGAAATTACCTAGGGATAAAGGGTATAAAAGTACCACAGACCAATGAAGTAAGGGAGGAGAAGGCAAGGTAAGGAAAATCCAGTCATGTATGGCATGATAGTTAAGAGATATGCATCCCGAATGGGAAACCATGCAGCTTGAGTCCCAGACCCACTAGTTTGAGAAACATGCCAGGTGCATGAGCATTCATGTCTAAAAACCTGAGAGATTGGAGAAGGGATTGTGGCATGACCATTTCCCATTGGGGAATGGAGTATGCTTTCTCATTGTCTCTTTCTGGCTAGTGCCCATGCTCTCTGGTGAAATTTATTTTATTATTATTTTCAAGGAGCTTAGTTTTCCTATTCTGAACATAAAAGAAATACAAAGCACAGAGGAAATTATATTGAATTAATATCCTTACTAAGTCAAAACTGAGATCTTAGATTAATTGGGCAAAGGGTAAAATGGTCAGGAGAAAAGCTTCAAAATAACAATTTATATTCTGATCATTATAGCCCTAAGAAGTAGTGATCATGTAAACTGTGCTTGATAACAAGTATTTATTATTTTTTATTTTCATTTATTTTATTTTTACATTTTTCCATCTGCCAAATGTTTCCTTTTGCACCTGATACCCACCTAGCATTGCTACTCGTTACCAACATTTTTCCCACATATAGTCTCCAGCATCCACATCCATCATCTCCACTACCACATCATCTGATTTCTGAAACCTCTGCCATAGACATTCAGTATAACTTAGGGATATAGAAAGTGTATCTTTCAAAGTCTGGCTCACATGCTCAACATTAAGTCTTCTGTATTCATCCATTTTGAGTCAAATGATAGGATCTCATTGTTTCTTACAGCTGTGTAATATTATATCACATATAGTGCCATAGTTTTCCAACCTAGTTATCAGTTTTTGGACAGGTAGTTTGGTTTCATGTTTTAGCAGTTGTGAATAATGCTGCAATAAAGATGGATGTACAAATGTCTTTCTGATTGAGTGTTTTCTATCCTTTGGGTAAATACCAAGAAATGGAATAACTGGGTCATATGGAAGTTATATTTGTAAGTTTTTGAGAAACCTCCATATTGCTTTCCATAGAGATTGTACTAATTTACATTTCCATCAACAGTGTAAGAGGGTTACCTTTTCACCACTGCCTCAGCAGCACTTATTCTTTCCTTTTAGTTTTTTTTTTTTTTATCCCAGCTATTCTAATTGAAGTTAAATGGTATCTCACTATGCTTTTAACTTGTATTTCCCTTATCACAAGATTTTGAACACTTTTTTCATGTGCCTTTTGGCTATGCACAAGTATTCCCTGGAGATTTGACTTTTCAGTTCATTTGTCCAATTTTTTGGTTTTGTTTTGTTTTTAAAATCAAAAAAATAATCTCTCATTTATTATAATATACCTTTATGTATGTCCTTGTTGAAAATCTCTACAGTGTAGCAACTAAATGGTACCTTGTTCATTGCCAAATCTGTCATCTACATAGCAATATAATTGGTTGGTACATTGACTTCATTGATCAAGACTTCTTTGTAATATTCTGTTCAGAGTAGTTATCTTTTTTTTTTTTTTTGGAGAGGTTTTTCGCTATAGGGCGCATGCACTCGCCAGACAGAAGAGAGAGACATAGAGACAGAAAGTGAGAAATCACCCCCCAGAGGGGATGGTCACGCCACAATCCCTTCTCCTCCATTCTCCTCTCAGGATCTTGGGCACTCACGCACACGCGCCCGGCGTGTTTTAAGCCACCGGGTCTGGGACGCAAACCGTGGTCGACTATGTGGGAGTCCAGCGACATAGCCATTACGGTAACAGCTGGTTCCCCAGAGTAGTTATCTTAAAGACTGATGAACTGAGATAACTTTTTGACTACTATCTTGAATCAAAGGAGACAGATTCTCCCTAGTTTGAGAATTAATATGCAATGGCCTTTTTCATTGTGGTTAACCTTCTAACCTTTTCAAATAAAAGTGAATGATTACAACAATTATTTGTTTTCTATCTAATGACTAATTGACATGTATATTTCATTTGTCACAATACCAATAAAACTCAGGTAATCTAATTTTCATATTTCAGAAGTATGTTGGTATGATGACACAATACTTAATAAGCCTTCTTATTGCCTCCTTCTCAGCTGATCACCTTGTTCTGCTTATAGATAAGACTATGACTCATAAACTTTAGCTCAGATACAAAATAATATTTTAAGACATTCAATTGAACAAGTAGATGATGACATGACCTGTCATGAAAGATCATCAACATTATTGTGCTCTCGTAATATTTATGGTAAAAGTCATGTCAATAATAGAGTCACTTGTTTATTTAATCAGGAGAGGACCATAGGTGCTACCATGTGCAAAGAGATGTGGTATGGGCTGAAAATGTCATATTAACTAAGCCGTGGCCTCTTTTTTGTGTACTTTCAACAAGAACATACATTAACAACCCATAATCTATGAAGTGATAGGTAAATTTTCTCTCTCCCTTTCTCCCTGTTTTTCTTTTGTTTGTTTGTTTGTTTTTTAGAGATATTTTTGCTATAGGGTATGTGCACTTGCTAGAGACTCAGAGAGAAACAGAGAGACAAAAAGCAGGAAATCATCCTCCAGGAAGGGAGGCCACACCATAATGTCTTCTTCATTATCCTCTTGGGATTTTGGGCACACACGCATATGCACCCAGTGTGAGTTTGAAGCCACAGGGATCAAGACTCGAACTGTGTACAACTATATGAGAGCCCAGCGATGTAACCATTCCACCATCTGCTGGTCCCAATAGGTATATTATTAATTATAATACAAAATGAAAGCTCCAATAAATACAAGTAAAACATGTTTGGGGAGCATCAAGGATATAAAAAAATTTTGTAAAGCGAAGACTTCCCAGAAAAGTTAACTTTAGTGCTTAATTTTTAAGAAAGAAGATACTTTTAAGGGCAATAAACTGTATTGTAATAGTGCAAGTTTCTTTTATCATATACATTTTCGCCAGGAATTTTGCCATACATGTTTTCTTTCTTTCTTTATTTTTTTCAATCTCTCTCTCTCTTTTATTTAATTGCCAGAAAGCATGTATGCTTACCAGACTGAGATAGAGAAAGAGAAAAAGAGACCCCCCCTGCAGTAGGGCATGGTTATGTTACAGTCCTTTTTCCTCTGTTTCTCCAACCCATCAGGATTTTGAACATGCGTGGATATAAACTTAGCATTGGTTTTTTTTTTTTTTTTTTTTTTTCAAATTATTGGGGCCTAGATGCAAACTGCAGTCAGCTAGATGGGATCTGGCTTCCAATGCACAGGGTTTCACCACTGTGTTACAGGACCACCCATGATGCATCTTACTAATCGTCACAATAACCAAATCTAATACCATTATCATCTCTATTTTAGAAATGGAAAAAATTTGCCAGGCTTAGAGAGATTAGTATAAGGAAGCTTAAAAAAATTATAGACAATGAATATAAAAAAGCTGTTTATGGATTTCAAAAAACTCTTTCATCAAAATAAACTAGTAATTTATTTCCATTTTCCACTAACTTTTTGAAGTCCTCTGGTGATTTGTCAAGGTCCCCCAGTTAGTGTATGGGGAAGCTCACTGTACAAGCTGATCTCTTACCTGCCCAAACTAAAACAGTTCTCACTGTTGTGGTGAAATTAAGAAACACAGAAGAATACTTGGCATCATTTCCTGGCTCTGTGACTGGAGCTTAGTTTCAGGGAGATGATGAAATCTTGAGAGCAAGATCCAGTTCACACATTTCTTTCATAAACCTTGCCATCCAGGATAAACTTCCTAGGTAATTATAGATATGAACTATTTGTGTGTGTGTGTGTGTGTGTGTGTGTGTGTGTGTGTGTGAAAATATTTCGAAGTAGAAAGTCATTTACAAATACAAATAGTACTTTTAAGATATCGAGAATAAAGATGTTCTCCGAAGCAAGTGCCATGTCATTGATTCATGCATACTGAGTCTTAAGTTTACTAAAGAAACTTTAGGAAATCATAAATGATGCATATGTCAGTGATGTGCTCACAAGATTCTGACAAAGTCAGTTAGGATCAAAAGCACAGACATCAATAAATTAGTTCCTTGCTGAATAAAACATATGAATAAATCAGAAATGAAGCTAAAAGAATCCGGATCTCACTTAATAATATAGGTAGCAGAATATAGCTGCCATAAAATCTTGACATATCTGAGTATGTTTAAAATTCTAGATGTAACATCCCCCCCCTTTTGCTGTGACATCCTGTATCAACTCCTAGAAGCTCACTAGGTAAAGTTAATATTTCAATATAAGTGAAACTGAGAAAGGAGACGTACTTTCTGCTACAAGAATGGTTTGTAGCACATCTTTCTAGAAATAATATTATGAAGACAACATTATGGCTGTATTACAATTAAATCTATTTTCTTATTTCTTTAGTGGAAAGGTTTGAAGCCACCTACCTGAAGTTTATTTGCTTTCGCCATCTTCAAAGATCCAAATTGCATTATGTTTTAGAAATGATTTTGTGACTTCTTTTTTCCTCTAAATCCCTTGATTGCTCAAGCACTGGTTATTTTTAAAAGCTTTAGATTTTCTTTGCACTCATTTCTCATTTAGAGTTTAAAATGATATGATCAAATACATCTGCCTTAAGAAATAGCATTCAAATCAGGAACTGGGTGGATAGACTTGCAGTAATTGTTTTTTAAAGTAGAAAGCTTTTTTTAAACTAAGTTTATGTTCATGGGAATATTTTACATGTGTGAGGATAAAGAGAATGTTATTTTCCTAGCAGCTGGTGCGGGAAAGTCTATGCAAGCTTGTTGAGAAGAGGCTTTGATGGAGCCACCAGGGGGTGGGAATTAGGCTTTGGAGTGTCAGGGAGAACTCCTATCTGAGTTTCACATGTGAGAGAGAATGTAGCTCTGCAAAATGAAGTAAAAACAGGATGGGTGTTGGAATGGTCTGTCTATGGGGCAGTCTGGAGCAGTAATTTTCAAGCCTAAAGACACAGCCCATTAGTGAGTCACCAAATCAATTAATGAATGACAACTAGCCATTTAATAAAAATGATATAGGGGCTGGCATGATAGCCTAGTGGTTAAGGGAATCTATCTCGCATAGTTGACAGTGGTAGTAATTTTGACCCAGTGGCTTGAAAAGCATGCTGTCTAAAATTTAGATAGGAAGGAGGAATGGAAGAGAAGGGATTGTAGCATGATCATATCCCATTACGGGGTGTTTTCTCTCTCTCTTTCTCTGACTCTCCATTTTTCCCTGGCAAGTGCACATGCCCACTGACAATTATAAAGACTGAAATAAAAGAGAATAGAATAGGAAATATTCATACACATACATAGTAAAGGTTAAGTATTGGTTTGCAAAATGTTTGTTTCAATTAATTTCTTTTAATTTTATAATTTCTGTTTTACATTTAATTGTACGACTTTGTGGGTGCAATATGGTTACAGTTAATTCCATGTGTGTGCATAGTGGGTAAATAAATTTCTTATAAAATCCTGGTAAAAATAAAGTACAAATAAAAATCTAAAGAGAAAAGAAATTTGATTAACGGGAGGGGGGTCGATTTTCTCTGGGGAATATAAAACCAAGAGTTTGTAAACCTTCTACATATTCTTCACTAAAATCTCAGTAAATTCTACTTTCTTTACAAATTCATCCTTTAAAATAAAGTTTATTATTGCTGGTGTGTGTGTGTGTGTGTGTGTGTGTGTGTGTGTGTGTAAGTATTCAGGGGTAGTATTAAGAACAGCCAAGATTTGAGAAGATAGAAAAGGGTAGACAGCCATGAATATAGAGAAATATATCTTTGTCGGTGTGTGTAATTGGCACTCTGTGTGTGTATCCACATTTGAATGTCTTAAATGTATCCATATAAAATGGATCCTGCATTTAAAATTTTTAATACATTTAAATAATATCACTTGTAGATCAGAAACTAACACATTTTGTAGCTCTAGTAGAAATGGAAAACAACATAAGCACAGATTGTTACTTACTAAATTATTCAATTTGATTTTGAATTGCCTCATCTGAAATAAGATATGATTAACTGAATGTGTAAGATCAAGTCTTAGGCTAAAAGTCACTTTATGATGATGATGATAATGATTTTTTAGAAGTTTTTTGCCTGACAGTATGTGTGTGCTCACCGGGGAGACAGAGAGAGAGAGAGACAGAGACAGTGAGAGGGAAAGTGAGAAATCACTCCCCAGAGGCGATGGGCACACCGTAATCCCTCTCTTCTATTCTCCTCCTGGAATCTTGGGCATGCATATATATGTGCCCGGCATGATTTTCAAGCCATTAGGTCTGAGACATAAACTGCCATTGGCCATGTGGGAGTCCAATGATGTAACCGCTATGCCATCTGCTGGCCCAAAAGTCACTTTATTATCAATGAACATTTTTTTCACATTGCTGAATTTAAATGTGCTCTCAGAAACATTGTCAGAGTATGCTATTTTTAATATTTTTTCATGAAAGTGTTAGTCTGGAAAGTCTTTACTTATTTAAGTTAGTGTGACTTCCTCTGCACATATATCCCAATATATTGTGTTAAGTTTACCATGGTTTATTCTTTTATTTGTAATTCATCATGCACATATTAAATTGCTTTAGAAGCTACTAAGAAATGGATGAACATTCTTTTTGATTAAAACACATTTTTTTCTTTTTCTTTTCTCGTCCCATGTGTCCTTTCTAGTCTTCTTTTCTTCTTAACATATATATAATGAGTTTCTCTTCTATGCCTTAAAATATGCAGAGTCGTGAAAAGACAGACACTGCCCTGGCCCTCATAAAGTTACAGTGAATGTGGAGAAACAAGAAGTAAGTGCTCATGGATGGAACACCTAGCCTAGACTTGGGGTGTTGGAGCAGATCTCTGGATCAAATGACATCTAAGATGTCACCTGAACTATGAGAAACATACGATCAGGAAGTTGGAGCTGGGAGGAGATGCAGAGCACTGTAGGCAGAAGAAAAAGCATATGCACATGGTGAGCAACAAGATGAATGTGGGAAGGATAGGTGAGCGACCATACTAGACAGGTAGGAAAAGCACCATCTTACCACTAAATCCACTAAAACCAGGAAGAGTCTGGATTGTATTATTAAAGCAATGGGAAGTTGCTATGACATTTTCCACTTGAGAAAGAATATATTCATAGAAACAGTCGAAAGATACCCACACACCACTTATGAATGAATAGTGTAATTGATTTCCAATAAAATTTTATTTGTAGACTTTGAAACTTAAATTGCACGTATTTTTTCTATATCACAAAAGTGTCTTTTTTATTGTTCTTCCAACCATTAAAAATGTTTTGTAGGTCATGGACCATACAAAAGCAGATGCTGGGGGACCAACAGGTAGCATAATAGTTATGTTGCTGGACTCCCACAAGGTTGACTGTTGGTCAGGTCCCAGACCTGGTGGCTTGAAACTCATGCCAGGCACATATGAACACTCAAAATCCTGAGAGGAGAACTGAGGAGAAGAGATTGTAGTGTGGCCATCCCCCCTGGGAAGTTATTTCTCACTTTCTTTGTCTCTGTCTCTCCAGTGAGCACCTGCACCCTATAGTAAAAAATCTCTCTAAAACAAAACAAAACAAAAAACCCCCACAAAAACCAAAAAGACCCAAAACAAACCAGACTCTGGGCCAGATTTGGCCTGAAAATTCTAACGTGCTAACATCTTGTATAAAGAATAAGACAGATGAGGGCCAGCAGGTGGTGTAGTGATTAAGGTGGTGGATTCCCTCATGGCCAAATGGGATTCAAGTGCTAGACCTGGTAGCTTGAAAATGATATTGAGTGCATGTGTGTACATGCCCAAAATCCCAGGAAGAGACTGGAGGAGAAAGGACTGTGATATGGCCTTCCGGCCTGGGCAGGGTTACTTCTCTTTCCCTTTCTCTGTCTCCCTCTGGCAAGCACATTTGCCCTATGGCAAAAACAAAACAAATAAAAAGAGTAAGGCAGGTGTGTAAACTAGCTAGGAACATCTGGGTGGTGCTGTGCTGTGCATAATTATTTCTCTTTACAGGTTCATATTCTAAAAGCTTGGTCCCCAGGGGCCAGCAGTTAGCGTAATGGCTATGTCTCTGGACTCCCCTGTAGTCCACCGCGGTTCAAGTCTCAGACCCAGTGGCTTAAACTCATGCCAGGCATGTGTGTGTGCATGCCCAAGATCCCAAGAGGAGAATGGAGGAGATGGGATTGCGGCGTGGCCAACCCTCCTGGGGGATGATTTCTCGCTTTCTGTCTCTCTGGCAAGCGCACATGCCCTATAACAAAGACTTCTGCAAAAAAATAAAAATAAATAAATAAAAGCTTGGTCCCCAGTAAAATAGCTTTGAGAGGTGATGAGGTCTTTAAGAGGCTGGGTCTAATGGGAAGAATCCAGCCAATGTGCTGGAAGCATGGTGGGACAAACAGGAAGTAGAAAAGTCTGTTCTCTCTCTCTCTCTCTCTCACTCTCTCCCTCTCTCTCTCTCTCTCTCTCTCTCGACATGTTGCTGGCCTCCTGCTTCTTTTGACCATATTGTGATGTGACACCAGAGGCCAGTCAGGTGCTCTTGATTTTCCAGCCCCCAGAATTATGAGCAAAATAAGCATCTATTCAGTATGAATTACCTGGTTTCAGGTATTTTTATTTAGCAACACAAAAATGGACTAAGACAGGTGGTATCTAAGGATATACATTTGCAGAATAAAGTATGTTTGGCTAATTTCTGTTCTCAATTCTAATTTCAATGACAAAGTACAAAGGTACTTTAAGTATTACATACCATTGAATAGACTGAAGTCATGCCCTTGAGGAACAATACATATTTTTATTTATAGGTTCTGATATGTTTAAAAAGGATTAATATTTTAAAAAATCAAGTCCTCTAGTGTCCTTACTAGCTAATGATGAACACAGACATTAAATATATAAATGCTGATTTACAAAGTAAAGAAAAGATTTCATAAGAAAGACACAGGAAACTTAATAGTTTGGGTACTTCAGAGAAACAAAACCAATAGAAGCTATGAGTGTGAGACTGTGTGTGTGTCTGTGTGGGTGTATTTAAAATTGGCTCATGTGGTTATAGAAGCTAAGATTCGAAATCTGTGGCTGGGGGACCAGCAAGTGGTGTTGTGGTTAAGGCACTGGCCAAGTGCAGTTTGAGTCTTGGTCCTGGTGGCTTGAAACTCACACCAGGCACAGATGTGTATGTGCCCAAAATCCCGAGAGAAGAATGGAGGAGAAGGGATTGCAATGTGACTGTCCCACATAGAGGGGTGATTTCTCACTTTCTGTCTCTCTTTGTCTTTTGTCTTTTCTATGAGTGTGTATGCCTTATAGCAAAAATCACCCTCTAAAAATGAATGAATGAATGAATGAGTGAATGAATAAATAAATAAATACATAAATAAATAAATTTGTAGCTGGCAACCTGGGATCCCAAGGGAATTGATGGTATAGTTACAGTCTAAATCTGAAGTCCTAAGAATAAAAGAGAGCCAGCAGTATAAATTCCAGTGTGAGTTTGAAGGCAGAAGACATGCCTCACCTCAAAGACAGTTGGGGGGAGGGAAGACTGGGTCAATCTAGCAGCCTTGCCTCGATGCCAGGCTGCCTGTGGCTGCAGGCCCTAATGACTGGGACCTGTGGCTCATCCCCCTCCCCTCGTCTTTGGACTTCAGCTTTGTGTCTTGGGACTTTAAGACAAACTTGTGTGCCTCCCCACTGCATTTGCAGACCGGTTCAACTGAGTGGCCTTGCTGGATGCCAGGCTGCCTATAGCTGCAGGCCCTAACCCAGGACTCGTGGCTCATCCACCCCCTTACTTGCCTTTGGACTCTCAAGACTTTGATGTTTTGGATAGCACACAGTGCACGTTGCATGCTGTGCAATCTTTTCTTTGCTCCTGAGGTGAAGCTCAGCAGCTCCATTGGAGGAGTAACTGTTCTTTAGTAACAGGGAGGACTTTGGTCACCCAGGACCAGTGACAACAGTGCAGGGTACTGGTGAGCAACAGGGAGGCAGAGCAGATGCGAGATTGCCAATTTTCTACTCCTGTATGCCTTTTAAAGCTCAGAGATACCTTGAATAATTTAGGAAGGAACATATAGATCATCAGATGACTAGGAACAATTACAGAGGCACAAAAAATATAAGCAACCAACAATATGTCTCTCCCCCAAGGGAAAACATCAATTCCACATCACCCATAGACAACACAATGGAAGTCATGGACATGTCAGATAAGTGATTCAGAACATTTGTAGTGACCAAACTAATTGAGATGCAGGAAAAAAGATAATGAGCTCCAGGAGATGAGGAAGTCCTCTCACAATTTGAAAGAAGAAATAGGCACCTTGAAAAAGTTTCAGACAAAATTGTTAGGGATGAAGAATGTAATACAAGAAATTAAAAACTCCCTAGAAGGTATTAAAAGTAGATTAGATCATGCAGAACATTGAATCTCGAATGTAGAAGACAAAACCTCTGACCTAGAAAAAAGTATCAAAAAGATTGAGAAAACAACCAAGAAAAATGAGGATAATATATAAGAAATACTGGATACCATTAAGTACAACAACATCTGAATAATTGTTATACCAGAAGAGGAAGAAAATAATAAGAGCATTGATAATTTATTTCATGAAATCCTGCAAGAAAACTTTCCAAACCTAGAGAGGCATTCAAATATTCAGATCTAAGAAATACATAGGACCCCAGATAGAATCAACCCAAGAAGACCCTCTCCAAGGCACATCATGGCCAGATTGGACAAAACCAAAGACAAAAACAAGGTACTAAAATTGGCAAGAGGGAAATGTCAAGTTACTTACAAAGATCATCCCATCATGCTAACATCGAACCTCTTGTTGGAAACAATGCAGGCATGGAAAGTATGGGGAAATATAGTCCAAGTGTTAAGTGAAAAACAATTTCTACCAAGAATACTATACCTAGCAAGATTATCCTTCATATGGGAAAAAGATAAAAACATTCTCAGATAAACAAAACCTGAAAGAATTTACCAACTCCAGACTAGTTCTTCAAGAGGTTTGAAGGGAGTGCTATACCAGGAAAACTAAAAATTCAGGCAGACAGTTATGAGAACAAAAATACACCCAGGAAAATGGCTCATTTAATGAAAGGAACAGGTCTGGAAATATCAATAATAACATTGAATGTGTATGGATTAAATTTTCCAATTAAGAGACACAGATGGTTGAATGGATAAAAAATAAAACAGAAACCTTCTATCTGTTGTCTGCAAGAAATGCACCTTATGAATAGAGACATACATAGACTAAAAGTGAAGGGCTGGAAAAAGATATTCTATGCAAATGGAAATCAAAAAAGGGCTGGAGTTGCAATACTGATTTCAGACAAAATAGGCTTCAAGACAAAGACTGTAAGAAGAGACAAGAAGGGCATTAGATAATAGTAAATGGGTTTAATTGAGCAAGAAGACCTAACACTTATAAATATCTTTGTCCCCAACTCAGGAGTACCTAAATAGGTGAAGGAAAGACTGCTGGAGCTAAAAGAAGGGAGAGGGTACAATGCTATAATTATTGGGGAATCTCAGCACCCGTTATCTCATTTAGACAGATCTTCTAGACAAAAAATAGAGAGATACAAGACCTAAATGATACTATAAATTGAATGGACTTTTTTTTTTTTTTTTTTTTTTTTTTTTTGAGAGGTTTTTGCTATAGGGCGCATGCACTCGCCAGACAGAGAGAGACAGAAAGCGAGAAATCACCCCCCAGGGGGGATGGCCACGCCGCAATCTCTTCTCCTTTATTCTCCTCTTGGGATCTTCTTGGGCACGCACGCACACGCGCCCAGCGTGAGTTTAAGCCACCGGGTCCGGGACGCGAACCGCGGTCGACTATGTGGGAGTCCAGTGACATAGCCATTACTCTAACGATGGTCCCCTAAATTGAATGGACTTGACAGATATCTATAGAACTTTCCACTCTAAGACCACAAAATATATGTTTTTCTCACCCTGGCATGGAACCCCCTTTTTTCAGAGAAAAGGTATACAAATTTTATTTAATACATGAATATGTACATGGCAGCCATAAAAACATGAACTCAAAGAAGGGCCAGATGATTGAAACTTACATACTTTCTTCATAGGAGAGAAGAAAATGAGAACAATGGGCCCAAAGTTCAGATAACGGTTAGCAAATGATTCTCACTGGGAGCTGGATGGAACCAACAAGTTACTGAAAGGCAACGGTTAAGGGGAGTAACTGTACAGGAACAAAGGTTGTATTTGCTTTGTTTTTTTGTTTGTTCGCTATAGGATACTTGTTGGTTTGTCAGAAACAGAGAAAGAAAAGAGAAAGTGAGAAAGTACTCCCACCCCAGGAGAGATGGCCACATTGCAACCCCTTTTCTTCCATTTCCCTTTCGGGATTTTGGGCATGAACACACATGCCTGGGCTTTTTTTTTCTTTTTCTTTTTTCTTTTTTAGTTTTTTTGCCATAGAGTGTGTGTGTTCCCTGGAACAAGAAATAGACAGTGAGAGGGAAGGTGAGAAATCACTCCAAGGGGGAATGGCCATGCTGCAATCCTCTGTCCTCCATTCTTCTCCTAAGATTCTGGGCATGCACATGTCCAGCATGCTCAGCACGAGTCTCAAGCTACCAGCAGCAGTCGACCATGTGGGAGTCCAGCACCTTAACCACTGCCACCTGCTGGTCCCCTGGGCATATTTTTTTAAGCTGCTGGAGCCTGGACTCTAACCACACAGTTGACCGACCGTATGGGGTCCAGCTGCCTTAACCACCACACCATCTGCTGGCACCAAAGGTCATCTTCTTAGATGGATACAGTTTCTAAGGTAGTCTCTTAGGGCTTTAGTCTCTTAGGGCTTCCCTCAGAAGAATAAGTGTCCTGGATGTGAAGACATTTAATCTTTCTTTGTACTGGTTGCTTGTTTTTGTTTTGTTTTGTTTGCCATAGGGTGCATGCATTCGCCTAAGAGAGAGTGAGAAAGCACCCCCCCCCCCCCAATACACAGACCAAGGGGGATGACCATACTGTACCCCTTCTCCACTCTTCTCTCAGAATTTTAGGCATACACAAAGACTTGAATCATACAGTTGGCGATGTGGGATACAGCCACCTTCACCACCACGCTATGGGCTAGCTACCTTGATGACATTCTTATGGAAGGGACTTAAGACAATTGCATTTCCATTAGGAAGGTATTTACTCAGTCAGATAAGCATATTACAGAGAGAGCACTTCTTCCTTAGGATGGAGAAGAACAAAACAAGGTTACAAAGATCTGAATTCTGAGGCAAATGCTAAGACTTCTCTGCATGTCATGGCCCCAGTATTTGAGGTATTATTTTCTTTTTAAAACAATTAATTAATTTGAAATTCATTCAATGAGCATCATCACAGCATACATTATGTGATTTTTCATGTCATGGAACCTTTTCAAAGATTGACCAAATGATAGGACACAAATCAAGCCTTTATGGATTCAAAGGCATAGAAACTAAATCCATCATCTTCTCTGAACATGATAGAATTACAATCAATAATAATTTGAAGAAACACCCTTGAAAATACACAAACACATGGCAACTAAACAACCTGCTGGACTCCCATGTAGTCGATTGCGGTTCGCGTCCCGGACCCGGTGGCTTAAAACTCACGCCGGGTGCGTGTGCATGCGTGCCCAAGATCCCGAGAGGAGAATGGAGGAGAAGGGATTGCGGTGTGGCCGTTCCCCCAGGGGTGATTTCTCGCTTTCTGTCTCTCTGTCTCTCTCTGTCTGTCTGGTGAGCGCACGCGCCCTATAGCAAAAACCTCTCCAAACAAACAAACAAACAAACAAAAAAAACCAACCTCTTCTGAATGATTTCTTAACTACTGAGAAAATTAAGTTTGAAATTAAAAAAAATTATGGAAACAAATGATAATGAGTACATGAGTTTCCATGTTTACGGGACACAGCAAGAGCAGTCATAAGCAGGAAATTCATAGCAATTAGTGCCCTCCTCCCCCTAAAAAAGACGGAAAGGTGTCAAATAGACAACCTAACATCATGTCTCAGGGAATTGGAAAAACAACTACAAAAATCCCCCAAGAATGCCAGGCAAAAATAAATCATAACCATTTGAGCAGAAATAAATGAAATAGAAAATAAACGAACTACACAGAAAATAAATGAAAACAAAAGCTGGTTTTTTGAAGAAAAGATTAACAAGATCAACATACCATTAGCTAGACTGATAAAGAAGAAGAAAGAAAGAAATCAGATAAATCAAATATGTGATGGAACAGGCAACATTACAACAGACACAGTAGAAATATAAAACATCATTAGAGGATACTATGAATGACTATACGTCAACAAATAAGAGAACATGGAGGAGATGGACAAATTCCTGGATGCATATAATCTACCAAGATTGAATCAGGAGCACATAGAAAACTTGAATAGACCCATAACAAGCCATGAGATTGAACCAGTAATAAATAACCTCTCAACAAAGAAAAGCTCAGGTCTGATGGCTCCAGTTCTGACTTCTACAAAACTTTTAAGGAAGAGTTAACTCCTATCCTTTTCAAATTATTTCTAAAGATCCAAAAGGAAGGAAACCTTCCAAATTCATTTTATGATGCCTACATTATCCTCATTCCCAAAACAGATAAGGACATGGCAAAAAATGAAAACTACAGACCAATAACTCTGATGAATATAAATGCAAAAATTCTCAACAAGATACTTGCAAATCATATCCAACAACATATAACAAAGATTATTCATCACAACCAGGTAGGGTTTATCCCAAAGATGCAAGGTTGGTTCAACATATGGAAGACCATAAATATAATACACCATATTAACAGAAAGAAAGACAAAAAAAATGATCATTTCAATTGATGCAGAGAAAGCATTTGATAAAATACAGCATCCTTTCATGATTAAGACTCTCAGTAAGACTGGCATAGAAGGGTCATTTCTCAATACAATAAAAGCCATATATGAAAAACCTATAGCTAACATGATACTGAGTGGGGAAAAGCTAAAAGGTTTTCCACTAAAAATTGGTTGGTACTAGACAAAGCTGCCCACTTTCTCCACTACTTTTAAATATAGTGCTGGAAGTCTTAGTCAATGCAATACGAAAAGAAGACAATATAAAAGGCATTCAAATAGGCAAAGAAGAGTTGAAAATGTCTTTATTTGCAGATGAATTGATGGTATACTTAGAAGACCCAAAGATTTTCACGAAAAAACTTCTCAAAGTAATAAATAAATACACTAAAGTGGCAGGATACAAAATCAACATCCAAAAATCTAATGCATTTCTATATACAAATAACAAGTTGAACAAAGTAGAGCTGAAGAAAGGAATCCCTTTTACCATAGCCATAAAATGTATAAGATACCTAGGTATAAACCTAACTAAGGAAGTCAAAGACCTTTACAAAGAAAACTATGAAAATCTTAAAAAAACTTAAAATGACATAACAAAGAAGGACATTCCGTGTTCCTGGGCTGGAAGAATTAACATAATCAAAATGCCAATTCTTATCAAATTAATCTACATATTTAACACAATTCCAATCAAAATACCAGAAATAGTCTTCATGGATCTAGAAAAGACAATCATAGAATTTGTCTGGAATCATAAAAGACCTTGTATTGTCAAAGCAATCCTGTGCAAGAAGAGTAGAGTGGGTGGCATCTCACTCTATAACCCCAGCATGATATTGGCACAAAAACAGACAGGTGGACTAATGGAATAGAATAGATACCCCAGATAACCCCAAAACTTAAAGCCAACTTAATTTTGACAAAAGATACCAGTCAATCCATTGGGAAACAAACAAACAAACAACACTATTTAGTAGATGGTGCTGGAAAACCTGGGTATCCACCTGCAGAAAGAAGAAATTGAATCCCTATCTTTCCCTATTAACAAAAATCAACTCAAAATGGATTAAAGATCTGAACCTAAGACCCTCAAACTATAAAACTATTGGTGAAAAATACTGGGGAAACTCGGGGGGACATTGGAGTAGGCAAAGACTTAAGACTCCCAAAGCACAGGCAATAATCCCTACAATAGACAAGTGAGACCGTATCAGACTAAGAAGTTGCTGCACAGCAAAGGACACAGTAACAAGTGTTAATCGACGATTCTCAGAATGGGAGAATATTTTTGTAAAATATGCCTCCGACTAGGTACTGATAACCAGAATACACAGGGAATTCAAGTGGCTTATTTGAAAAAAATGATTAACCCAATTAAAAGATGTGAAAATGAGCTGAATAAAAATATCTCTAAGGAAGACATATGAACAGCCAAAAAGCATATGAGGAAATGCTCAACATCCCTCATAAGGGAGATGCAGATTAAAACCACAACGAGATACCACCTAACCCCTGCAGAATGGCAAAGATTATAAAAAGTGATAAATGTTGGCGGGGATGTGGTGAAAGGGGAACTCTTCTACACTGTTGGTGGGAATGTAAACTAGTTCAACCACTGTGGAGAACAATATGGAGGTTCCTCAAATATCTACAAATAGAACTACCATTTGATTCAGCAATCCCACTTCTGGGTATCTACCCAAAGGACAGGAGAATGTTTAATTGGAAAAGAGCTTGCACATCAGTATTTATTGCAGCATTATTCATTATCACTAAGACACAGAACCAACCCAAATGTCCACAAACAGATGAATGGATGAAAAAGTGTGGCATATATCCTCTATGGAATACTACTCAGTCATAAAAAAAAAAAACCCAAAAAAAAAAACAAAACAAAAAAACAATAAGAAGACCCTGGCATTTGATAGAAAATGATCGAATATGGAGGATCTATTTCAGATAGATATCTAAAGTCAGGATATGAAAGAAAGATGTTGTATGTATCCACTCAATATATTCCAACTATCCACACTATATGGCAGAAATCAAAATATTGGAGGGTATAAAAGTAGTCAAAATAGTTATGGATGCTGAAGACAATGTGGAATGGGGCAGAAGAAGGGAAGAGCATAGAAAAGGATAGCAAGAGAACAAATAGAGAGGCATGACATTAGTGGGACACACATGATTTATTACCTGTTGATGATAACATGAATAGTATTTGCAATTGGACTGGTCTGAGAAGTATTTCATGTTGGGTAAATTCTTTTTACAAGCCAAGTGATATGTAGTGATTGAATGTTTTTAAAAAAGATAATAATGATAATAGTCTGAAAAAAATTATGAAAAGCTATTTGATGATGATGATGTGGATAGTAATGTCTCTGTTTTGACTGATATGCATGGTATTCCTGCTGGAAAAAGAAATGTAATACACAATAAAGATATATGTGATTCAATGTAATATAAAAAGATTGTGATAATAATAAATAAAATTAAATAATTAAAAAAAGACAGTTGGGGGAAGGGAGAGAAAGTAGAAGAGGGTTGACTTTTTCTTACTCAGTCTTTTTATTACATTCAGTCCCTCAGTGGATTAGATGAGGCTCACCCACATTCTGCTTTCCTTCATCTATTGTTTTAGATGTTAATTTTATCTAGAAATACCCTCAAAGACACATCAAAAAATAATATTTAACAAAATACCTGGGTATCCTAGTGCCTAGTAAGTTGTAGCCTAGTTAAGTCTCAATCCCAGAGAACTAGTGTATTCATAAGTGAGAGTAGCATGATTTGTGAGTCTGGTCAAACTCCTCTGAAGAGAGAATTTAAACAGAAACCTGAAGATGTCTTAGTAGTAGGTGGGTATTGAGAGCAGATCAGAAAAGAGAAGAAAATTGTAGATCGGGGAGCTACACATATTTGAACCTAGAAGATGAGAGTAGGAGAAAGACCACTTTTTTTTTCTATAATAGGAAGCAGTGATGAAATCCAAGTAACCATTTGTCTTCCTCCATCATCTAGCCAGAGCTAGAACAAGATTTAAGCACTTGCAGACCCACTTGTTCTATTTAATTCTCGAAGAACAAGTACTCTTTTTTTACTTTACTTTTTTTTTTATCTTTTTTTTACTCTTTTTTTTTTTTTGGAGAGGTTTTTGCTATAGAGCGCGTGTGCTCACCAGAAAGACAGAGAGAGACAGAGAGATAGAAAGTGAGAAATCACCCCCCAGTGGGGATGGCCACACCGCAATCCCTTCTCCTCCATTCTGCTCTCGGGATCTTGGGCACGCATGCACACGGGCCGGGCGTGAGCCTAAGCCACCAGGTGGTCAACTACATGGGAGTCCAGCGACATAGCCATTATGCTAACTGCTGGTCTCAACAAGTACTCTTTTGCAACAGTAGGATCTCTGCACCTGTGTACATCTCCTGTCCCCATTTTACCAGACGAACAACTCTAAAAAAAGAGGTGATCCACAAGAAAAATTTGTAATGTTTGGAAAACAAGCTGTATTTTTATGTTCTTGAGGTTGTCCTTGGTTCCCACAGAGCTCTTCCTTCGTGGGGAGAGACACTCCAGCAAAGTCATGATGTTTTCTGTACATTATCCTTGGCTTTAGAAACAAGTAGGGTAGATCTGTGACCACAGGTGAGTGGTTTAAAGACTTTTTATCTGAAAGCTCTAACTTGATTTTGTTATTCTAAGGTCATGTATTTGAATGACCATGAACAAAAGATTTTATGCTGATAGGAGGAAGCTGTTTTTAACTAAAGGAATAATAAAAAAAAAAATCAGCTATATAGAAGCCTTGAAAAATGCCATTTTGTTAGAAATATCACTAAAAAATACAAGCAGAAAAATAATTTCTGTAGTGGAAAAACACAGAAATTTCATTGCCTTGACACTACCCTCTTTAACATCAGTGAAATATTTTTTTGCTACATGTTTTATATACCACATTAAAAGAAATCATAATGCTATCTACTGTGAGTCTAGCCTTACATTTCCAGTCTTTGCATACAACACACACATTCTGTTCTCCTTTCATATCTACTGTGCCCATTATAACCCAGGCCCAACCATAGGAGTAACATTTTATCATTTAAAATGTAATAAAGATCATAATTTACTATTCTGTTACAATGTTAGCATTGTTCCTTAGGGTCCAGGCATATAGTGTAGATCCCTAACATTAGGGCAGACTCATTTTTAAGGTTGGGAAAGCCACCCAGTATCTTCATTACTTATGAATAGTTTGAGCTCAGCAGAAATCCAGCTGTGTTACTATAGAAACCTCATTGGCTTAGATGTGATGTCATCACCCAACAAAAGCTAAATTTCAACCACTCTATTATAAATGGTTAATACAAGTAAATATTGAATCATCTAATTATTGGTTAGAGATAACACTTTCTCAAGTGCCTGACTATGAGGAGTTTATAACAATCCATTAAATACAATCGATCAATAATGAAGTATGAGAGTGGGGTTGGGAAGGTTGGCTGAAATGATGAAATTTACTATTGTTTTTTAAATGTAGCCAAAAACTTCTGAAAATACATCTTAGTGACAAAACGACTCAACATTGTTTTAAAAAGCTATATACAACTTGCTAAGTAAGTCCTACGCTTTTCATTCTAATGACAGAAGAGACTTGTAACCATTATGTTCAAGAGTTAAACTCAGAGGGTGCCATCATAAAGCAACTTTATTTTTCTCTTCAGTTCTCCCTTTGAACTTGCACTAAAGGGTGGTAATTTTCTTCTACCCTTAAATGACATTCAGGGTAGGTTTCATAATTTAGATAATAAAAAGCCGCACATTAACTTGTCATCTCAAAAAAGTCTCCATTTGGTAATGAATATGTCCAGTCCAGTGTAATAATAAACAACTTTGGATTTTGGTTAAGCGGAAAGATTCTGCCTTCACTTAGAGAAAGCCTGATAAAGGTCTGACTCAGAAGGGCTTAGGCAGCTTTGTCCTTAGAAATATCTTCTCAACTGCAACTACTCCTTGGGATAGCAGGAATGGAAGGGGAAAAGATAAGAGGACAAAAATAGTTCGCATTGGGAACCAGCAGTTAGTGTAATGGCTATGTCGCTGGACTCCCATGTAGTCGACCGCAGTTCGCGTCTCGGACCCGGTGGCTTACAACTCACGCCGGGCGCGTGTGCGTGCGTGCCCAAGATCCCGAGAGGAGAATGGAGGAGAAGGGATTGCGGCGTGACCATCCCCCCTGGGGGGTGATTTCTCGCTTTCTGTCTCTATGTCTCTCTCTGTCTGTCTGGCGAGCGCACGCGCCCTATAGCGAAAAATCTCTCAAAAAAAAAAAAATAGTTCGCATTTAACTGATACTGGTGAGCTAGTATTAATTCTCTTAGGGGTTCCCAGAGATAAATCTGATTTTAGGGCACTTTCATGGAACTCCATGGAGACCTTCCTTTAGAGGAGATGCATCTACTCCGGTTGGTGGCTTATTTCCTCTATCTGGCATCTGGGTAAACTTTTCTCTCTGCCAAGATCTCCTTACCCCTCTAGGTAGCACTTTTGGGTAAGTTCTAAGAAAATCCCAGCCTTTTTTTCTGTTTGCACGTCATATTGGTTCCATAGAAATCATGGTGCCTTTGACTTATTGCATGTAGGAGAATGGACCTCTTGTTAACAGCTTCTTCCAGATGGTTCCAGCTTTTTACCTATTACATGTCTTAGACATGGTGTCTAACAAAATCCAGACACATTTACTGAATAATTCTGTAGGGTCCTTTCAGTAGTCTAAGAGAAAGATCTGGAAGATGGAGGAAGTATCACAGCATCACGTCCTTCCTGGAAGTCTTCCTCTTATGTTAAGACTTCTCTGGCCAATTCAATTTCAACCACAAATAACTACTTTTAAAATCCTGCATAGACCATATCTAATATTGGCATCTTGAAGAATTTGAAATCTACTTTCTAGGGAACTCCATCAGAAATAAAATAGTTCTCTATTTTAACATCTAGGTATAGTAGTCATTAATATTATTCTTATTTGAATAAAAATGATAACCTAATAATAACTTAGCACCAACATTTAATAATAAAAATTAAGTTCTACAATTTAAAAATATTTATATATGAACACTCAGTACATTCTTTTTGAATACTTATTTTTTTAGATTAACCTATTTAATTCTTTTGAGAGAGATAATGACAGAGCAAGAGAGAGAAAGACAAGGACCATCAACAGACTCTCATGCCCCAATAACTTTCTTGGCTAGGCAGGATCACAGACATGTTTACATGTGCCTGGCATGCATAAGTCAACCTAGAAGCAGAACCCTGATCTTTCACAGGGCTTCTAGCACTACAGAGTGCTGTGTTACTGTTTTGCCATTAGAGCATTATTAATAATACTATTATTAGAATATTTGAATATTCACCAAAATATTAGCAATTATATATAATTAAAGTTAACCACATCTACCACAACAAAAACAAGCAAGAGATTTTTTTTTTAATCATGTAATTTATTAGTATATGAAAGTAATGGGAACTATGAACAATCAGGTGAATTCCTTTGACTACAATGACTAAACCAGATGTCTCTCTTACATATTGTTATATCCTGATGTGTACTTTTAAATGCTTTTAAATGCCTTCATGGTAACTATATTCTAAATATCCTTTGGGGAGTGAGTTGGGTATTAATAACTCCATCCTGAGCCATTAAGTGGAAGATCTGATTTTATTTAAGTCAATCAGGAAAGCCATCTCCTAGTTTTGTGACTGGATGAGAGATAGGTATCAGAGACAAAATTTGGGCCCATGAGGCAAGAGAAAAAGCTCATTGGTGACTTTTGGGAAAAACACTTCTTCCTTTTTCCCAGAGAGGAATTCAAATAGGTAATTTTTCTTCTTAATGGATATAAACTGAGGAAAACCCTAGGAGTTTCTGGCATGCATATCAAAATCTCAGGAAGAACCAACTTAAACCACTAACAATTATGTGAAAAATAGAAAAGAAATGGAAAGCCACTAGGATTTTCATGCCAGCTTTGAGTTATGGTTATAAAACCAGTCCAAAGTCTGGCTTTTCTTTAGACACTCTAGTTAGCTGAGCAGTAAATCCTTGTTCTTTAGGAAAGATTACTAGATTTGCTGCTGCTTAAAAATGAAAGAATCTGAGTATAACAAAATTCCTGTCAGAGTGTTGTCTGTATCTCATTAGCAATCCAGCTATTGACAGTATAATTGCGTGGTCATTATTACCACCAAGGGCACTGGGGCTGTCTTAATTAAAATGGCTACTGTATTTGTGTTCTGATCACTTATTTGCTCTACAATTGATCAGTAGGTGTTTGGTTTGACCAATTACTGCTCACGCTGTTTCTTTTTCTACAGTCATGGTTAAAATGCCTGATGGACAGACTTGCAATACAGCTGCCTGTAATTCTGTGCTAACTTTGCTGTTGATCTCTGAACACGGGGTTGTTGATTCTTTTTCACTCACTCTCCAGGTTCTGCCATAGCATCTATTACTGCTGTTGCTCTTTTCCCCAAGACTACACTAAAAAGAGATCATGTTAACCCTGAGCAAATGAGAAACTTGCACAGCTTGCTGACATTATATAAAAACAACTAATCCTCTGGATACTTTTAAACTATTACAAAAGATTTATTTTTAATCTTAGTAATTTATTAATTTTACTTCTGGTAATAAAACATCCAATGAAGAACATCACTCCATTAACTATATATATGAAATGCCTTGTAATATTTTTTTAGATCTATGAATATACAGAAAAAATATATATAGGAAAAAAATAAGAGATTTCATTAGACTGAGAACTCTGTGCTAATTCTCTTTTCCTCTACTTTGGGAGATTTTGTAGTATGGATTACCCCAAAACAGTCTAAAATAAATATTTATTTGCTGGTAATTTATAGGGGAGATAATTCAGAATGTTAAAATGAGGGAACAAAGAGAATGAAATAGAGAAGGAGGAAAATCAATAAAGATTAAATTATTGATCTTGTTACTTCTGTAGTATACTGAAACTCAACACTGTTAGAGACTGTCTGAAGAACCATGTAAGATAACCTCAAATTATGTGTCGCATCCCTATTCCTGAACTTTTCAATCCCTTATCATTTCTCCACTGTAAGAGATGTTCTATTTAGAAAAATGTCATTAAACATAAGCACGAAAATGACCCCTGGAGATATGTCTAACTAACTGGTGTTCTTCATTGTAGGAACAAAGGCCAACATTGCTATTAAGTATAAATAAATATATACCTTTATTTTCTTTGAATTGACAATTAAAATAACCTCTGAGAAATATTAGATTGGTTAACAAGTCAAATTCCAGGTAAAATAAATAGTTCTATGAATCAGATTTTAAAGACTGATTCTAAAAATCTTCTAAATATCTGTTTTGGTTTGTTAAGAGGCATGGAGAAAAAGTATTCAAAGAAAAATTTTTGTCTCTTCACTTTTTGGAAGTCAGGACTAGCTATATATATATATATATATATATATATATATATATATATACATACACACACACACACTACACTACACTACACTACATACACACACACACACACATACACACACATACACACACAAGCTTTTAGTCATTGACCTCTTAAAAAGAAATAGCTTTCTTTCCAACTCAGCAGGGAAAGTTTTGAATTTCTAGATAAAAGTATTTTGCTTTGCATTCAAAAATTGTTTGGTTTTAATAAAAATCTCAGCCTTCCTATATACCACAAATGAGAAGCCCTAATTGGTTCTCCTGTTGTAGATTAAGGGGGATTGTACAGTCTATGATATAATTAATATTGGTAAGCACTAAATGCTCCACCAACTTAGGCTCAGTAGTACTCTTTGCACACATATTGGAAAGTACTTTGGCAGTGGGATTATTCAGACTGCTGGTATGAATGGACTCTCTCTACACTTGGATAATAAATCACATAGGAAGAATTAAAACATTGTAAAATTATCAAAACCAAGATAATACCATGCCCTAAAGAAAAGCAAGTAGCAGTATCAAAAATAATAGCAGTTAACACAATTCAAAAGACTTGTTAAATACATATTGTTAAATATGTACTTAATATAAAGATATCAAATTTACATATATTAAAGCACAGAAAGACTTTTCTTTTTGGCTCTGTGAGATATAGACATTGACTGACACACCATTATCACCCCAAATTCATGATTTACATTAGAGTTTGCTTAGTGTTGTACATTCTGTGGGTTTTGACCAATTTATAATAACATATATCTGTATGTACCTATAGTATCACACTGAATAGTTTTATGAAAATATTAAAAATGGAATTCATTGTATCAATTAATCTATATTTGAGTTTTGGTTAAAAGATAAGAGCTAAGGAATTTTAGAAGAGACCTTTGCAGTCCCATGAACTGAATATGGCCTGGTCCATGAAACCTTAATATTTTACTTATCTATCAATACTTTGAGGCCAAAACTTCATACTCAATAATAAAATGTATGAAACAACCACATATTGATGACTAAATGAATTACAACCTTTGGTTTCTTGTGAAAGGAATCAGACATATGGCACCCTCCTCTACAGGTTGAAGAACTCTCTGATTTTGAGAAGGCACTTTTGCAGTAGGATGCAAAAGCATCCATTGCATCTGGACTGAAATTATTATGTAAGGAGGGTCTAATCTTTCATTTATTTGGAAGGTACTGCAAACTTACAATAGTAGAACAGTGTGTGCAGTTTCAGAAGGCATTATTAGAGACTTATCAGACTACATACAGCTGTGCATCTTAGTGATTTGTTTTTCTTTTCTTGTTACCGAGTAAAATCACAAATTGAAACACTTATCCTAAATGTCTTTTCCAACATTTCTCTCTTTTTTCTTGGTTAATGGTATGAATTTTAAGGTCTCATACAC
Organism: Tupaia tana; assembly: GCA_026018925.1. Lineage (NCBI taxonomy): Eukaryota > Metazoa > Chordata > Mammalia > Scandentia > Tupaiidae > Tupaia > Tupaia tana. Next base: position 88,353,561 of record JAKSZU010000002.1, read on the forward strand.
ATCTGCTAAGCATTTATCAACTGTTGACTAAATCCCAAATTAATGTTTGTCTTTCTTGCATCACATTTATAGCCCCCACTTTTGCTGAAGTGGATTGACATTTGATCAGGAACCTAGGGTCAGTTCTCAAACTTGAACAAAGCAATAAATGCTGTAATTCTGAAGGATACAGATCTCCTTCACTGATAAAATAAACAGCTTTATAGTTATGTAAGAGAACTCATTCATGTATACTGCAATATACACCTTATCAAAGGCTCTCTTGAGATATCTGATTTGACAGATAATATGCCAGAGATATGAATCATTGATTACTGTAGCTTCTCAACTTAACTTTTTAAAATCAATTTCATCATCTATAAAGACAGAATCTAAACTTTATTGTATGTGTGCAAATTCTCCTACTCTTGCTCTATTATGATCTACTTACTCTCCTCCTCAACCCCAATAAATATCTGTTAATCTAAAAAAAGTATACAACATTTAGGAATTGAAAGAGTTTTAGTATTGGGGTGAGGGTATAGAGAACACATAAACATCTTACATTGTATGCTTATCCGACTTAACCCTTGAGGGATGAGGATTACTTCAGAAACTGGTTTAATTCAATTCTAAAATTTTATTTTATTTATTTTTTTATTTTTGGAAATATGTATTCCTATGCGCTAATGTGTAATTACAAAGTTATAGGTTCAGGGATGAGCAATTTGGAAATAATTTTAGGTTCATTTAATCTTTTTTTTTTTTGAGAGATTTTTTGTTTGTTTGTTTGTTTTGAATGGTTTTGCTATAGGGCACATGCTTGCCAGAAAGACAGAGAGAAACAGAGGGACAGAAAGTGAGAAATTGCCCCCCCCCCCCCCAAGGGGACCGCAGTCGACTATGTGGGAGTCCAGCGACATAGCCATTACGCTAACTGCTGGCCCCTTCTCTCTCTTTTCTTATTTTTATTGAATTTTTGAAATGTATTTTCACTGCATATTGAATTCTGGGTTGACAGTTTTTGTTTTGTTTTTGTCTTTTAAAGATGTCATCTTGTAAAAACTTATGATGAAAAAGCTCTTATTCTTATGTTGTTGCTCTGTATATAATATGTCTTTTTCTGTTTTTCTTCATTTTTCAGTAGCTTAAATATGATATATCCAGGCATGTGTGTGTGTATGTGTTTATGTGTTATATGTTTGTTCCAATTGTTATTTGTGGGTTGGAGAATATCACCAATTTTAACAAAATTTCTGCTATAATATTTTCAAATTACCTTTGTTTCTTTTTTTCACCTGAGGTTTCAATTACATAATTTTTGTTTTTTTAATTTTTTAAAAATTCATGGTATGTGTATAGTCTTTGTTTTTAAATTCTTTTCTTTTTGTTCTCATGTTCAGTTTTATCCTCTATCCTCATTTTCACAAATTCACTTCCAATTTCAATTAGTTTCCAGATTCTTTATCTCTGTAAGTCATTTTTTAAGCATTTTTATTTGTTTCTTTTTCCTTATTTTCTCATGTATTTGTTCAAATTATCTATTTGATCATGCCTGCTGTCCATCTTTTCCACTAAAACCCTACAAATATTAACCATGGTTATATTAGTTTTTCTATTAGATTCCAATATCTAGATTCCCTGTATCTGGTCCTCTTGTTTTTTTTTCTTTTTTCTTTTTTGTTTGTTTGTTTGTTTTCTTATGTATCTTATAAATGTTTTGTTTAAAGTTGTATTTTTGGGGGTAGAAGTTGAGGCACATGATATTTTTGCCTGGAAATGGGTGTGCCTTGTCTTTTTTGAAATCTTCGTTTTGATGGGTTGTGTCACTTTTATTAGGAGCTGAACAGAGTACAAGCTTTTAATTCTAATGCATTTCCTAATATTAATTTTAATACACGAGACATGTAATTTAAATTATTTTAGCACTCTTGTTTTCAAAGTGTAAATAAAAGTGAATTGAGTTTTATTAACAAACTTAATTTAACCCAACATATAAAAAAACTGTCATTTTAACATGTAGCTCTACCCATATTTCAAGTGCTTAATAGCCACATGTGGTATATGACTACAATACTGGACAACACAACTTGAGTGTTTCCTGTCTTTAGAGTGGAGATTGGTTTGCCAGACAGTGTTTTAGTGTCATTTCTACCCTCATCTTTAGATTTTCCCTTATTACCTGTGCCTTAGAAATTTTTTACTTATGCTCTAATCTTCTATTAGTAGTACACTGCTATTGCTTGTTACTCTGTGATTGTTGGTACACCCACAGAGAACGTTCTCTTTTATTATGACTTAGTTCCGTTTTTAAGCAGGCATTTTGTTCCTGCATTTCAGGGATGGAGGCTTCTCAACAATGCTCCTACTCTTTCTAATGATCTGAACCCAGTATATATCTCTGTCCTTCACCAGGATAGACAACAGTTTTTGATCCCTTTCCCCAACTATCTTGGGTAATTACCTGTGTCTTAATGGTGGTGGTATTTTCTCCATTCCCCCTGAGATTTAAGGTGTTTGCTTCATAGAAAAGATAAGGGAGAGGGATCCAGGTGGGGTTTCATGCTTTTCCTGCAGGGCTGTTGTTCCATTCCTTCAGATCCAGGAGAGATTTTCTTAGACTTCTTATCCTGTCCCCAGTCAAGTATGGTAGCATCCAGGGATGTTTATGAAGAAGAATCTGAAAGTGGGTGAAGCTCCCTGGTGTTTTTATTTCCCAAGAGCTGTATGCTGTCACATTAGCTCCCACTCTACTTTCAGCAAGCTGGTAGATGGTAGTAGGATTACTGTCACTGAATAGCATGGCACTGGGTGTCTAGCATCTGCCTTGTGTAATGAAGGGCTAATGTGTGCTTCTCCTCAGAAACACTGATTTTCCCTTAGATTTCAGGTTAGTTGGTCACTCTATCATTCATCTGGCTTATGGATTTAAGAAATATCCTGATTTTGTATATTTTTTGTGTGCATGTGTGTTTTTAAATTATATGTAAGGGTGGGAGTGACATTATTTTCAGCTTTCTATATCCCTAAAAGAAGCTGGACTTACTACTTACTAATGCTTACTTTTGATTAGTACAACTCTTTACTCCTTGTGAATCTCTGATATCCTGTGCCGCAAGTTACTCATCTGTACAGAGGAAAGCTTAGCTTATACAGAATTCCTCAAGTCATACTTTATTATTTTTCTTATGAAAAAGCAATATTTTTAGCTTATTTTCCAAATATAAATTATAGCAAATTGCTACCTATCAGTTTTCATACCAGACTGACTCCTTCAGAGAAGCTGATCTCCATATAACAGGAGAACTGTTCTTTTCTCTCTCATTTCCTGATATATATTAGGAATCAGCGATAGAGACATTTGTGACTGGAGTAATGGAGGTTTGATCAGTATCATTGGTGAACAATCAAAGTAAGAGTGGGCAGTGACAATCTCTCTCTCAGACATCTGAAGCTATGTTGTCTGATAGGGTATCAAATGATTAGGTACCCAAAGTCATGCAATCCCATTGTTTTACAATGGAGTGAGCTCAGATCATGTACTGAAGATGTATTTATCTAGTCATGCTAGTCACTGACTATATATGCTCCACAAGTATTTGGAAAAATTGTTTCAAATCTGACATTTTCACATCCAGGTATTGATTGTTGCAATGACTCCAAATCAGTTACTAACTAATGAACACTATGAGCCTCTGGCTTCACTGATACCATCAGTTTTTGTGTGTTTTATGTTATTTTTCTGGGATTTGCTGTGACAAATTAGATTCCATCTGTCTACTCAGTAACAAGCAAAATGACAAACACAACATAGGAAACTTTGTTCAGATATCCAAGATTGTTTTCTACCATTTGGTTTTATTAATGTGCTCACACTTAGAGCTGCTAAATAAATGAAAGATGGATAGGACCTTGTAATAGGGGTGATCTTTATGAGAACTGTGAAATGAGGGCAATAGTTTTAAGTGGACATTTAAATGCATTCGCATTTGTTGTGTGCTTTATATTTAATTTACTTACTTTTATCCAAAAGGTCACAATGCTGTGAAAAATAAATTAACTGTCATAGTCTATACCAGTAGGGAGTGAAAGAGCCACTTCTTTCTTTGAAGTTGGGTTTTATGAGAAGATATGGATATGCATTAGTATGACTGTTTCTTTGTTAATCTAACTTTTTTTTTTAGAAATGAAGAAAAAAGACATTTTCTCTGCACTGAACATTTTTTTCTACCACAGTTACTGAACTATAATGATAGAAAAATTTCTCATAAGTTACAGGTGGATTTGCATGAATTTTAAATTCTTACTTATCCCTATTGGAAGATGGGACTTTTTCTCTGTAACTGTACATTGCCTTTTCTGTAGTGGTACAGCTGTGCTTGTGCTTGGGAGATTCTCTGTGCTTTTCTCTTTAAGATGAGGTAGGGTTTGGAATTTGATGAGGTATGTTAAGCACAAGGGATATGCGTTCAATACATTTTGTGTTCCTTCCCTATCATACATCCTTGTTCCTGTCCACTTTTCACAAAACATCTTGTAAATAGAAGTTTAACTATAAAAAATATGCTCAATAAATGCATATTGGGTTAATAGAACCAGACCAACTGACTGTTCTATACCAGGCCAACTCACTGTTAGATAGTCTAATGGTGATATGTAACCATGAGATTCTCCCTCAACCTTTTTACCTTTGCAGAAACCTCATAATTTTGACTACAGTGAATGGATGAGTTAAAATATTATGCAGTTCTTACACAAAAGACTTATAAATACCCACCATTGTTGCTGTTATTAATATTCTTTTGTTTTAAAGAGAAAAGTACCAGCTCTTCTCATTTCAGAGCAAATAACAAACTGTAAAAGCTGTTGCCAAGCAACCAGCATTCACAGCTCAGATGGGCTGATTGTTTACATTTGTATGTGGATAAAATTGACCCATTCCTCTGGAAATGTTTCTATGAAGTCTTTGAGATAGTTCCACCAAGATTTTAACGTGTGGATCATGGCAATACTATAGTGTAGGGGGTTCTGAAACAGACACATCCACTGTGTAGCTCTGTCTTGGCCCTCACCACATTGATTATAAATATCTTATTGGGGTCCTGTTTCCCCATTAGACTGCAAGTTCCTTGAGAACAAATATTGTGTTGTATTCCTCCTACTAGAAAAGATCTTATATAATGGTCTTCAAAAAGTTCATGAAAAATGTGTATTATTAAAACAAAACTATGCATGTATTTCAAAAACTTTTTTGTACCAAAATAAACTCACACTTGCAATCTATTTTTGACAAACCTTTTGAAGTCCCCTTGCACCTAGCTAGCTCTCTACAAGTATTTGATGGATGTACAAAAAATTGATTTTGTCTAAATGTGTGCTATATACTTTCTACAAAAATTTTTTTCATTAGAACTTAGAAGCCAGAAAGATGGAAACATCTAAAATCTAATAATAGATTTTAAAATCTACCAGTATTATATTATAATAAGCCCAAACTGAAACATTACATTTAAACATATTCAAATTACAACATTTTAGAATTATAAAAAACTTTATGAGGCAATTAATCCAGTAGTTCTCATTTGAATCACATAAAGAGTTTATAAATGTAATGCTCTAGGGCAAGGTTTTGATTTAGAGTATTTGTTTTTTTAACTTCCTTAGATGAATCTGCTATAGAGCTCAGATAATATTGACATAGTCCATCTCTGTTGATGGTGGAGAAAATGGTCTAGAGGCATGAGAACCCTGAGGATCTACGAAGAAAACAGCATCTGGAGTCACCTGTCCAGCTTGTGTTCTCTGACTTTACCCATCAGTGCCTCATTGTCTCTGAAACAGGGAGAGAACTATTTGCAAGATTTCTGGGGAAGTCGAATAAGATGGCATGTGTAGTGAACCTAAAATCGTGCTTGGTGGGAGCCTGGTAAGGGCCACTACTTCCTTTGACAATTTTCTCCGAGTTGAAAATATCTTGTGAATAGATCCCTGGTTCACTGATTTTCAGACTATTCAGGAGCATGGAAAACAGTGCAGGATCCCTTTAGCTCTGATGTTTTTATTGGAAAGGAGGAAGTATTAAAACATCTGTCTGTCTATTTCTGAAAAACACATGAGGTACCCAAAAGAGTGGATAAAAAGAGTTTAATGAAGGGTTTCTTTTTTTTTCCAAAGATGTGGCAAAGTTAAGGGAACCATTAAGGGACCTTGATGCAAACCAGGCCCTGCAAGATCAAGAGCTCAGAGTGGTTACTAGAACCTGGTACCCTGTGGTTACCAGGAATGGATTCACTGGACAAAAGCCTCATCCAAGTCAGAAGCACAGAAGTTTTGCCTAAACTGCAGTTTTGCAGGAAGGGAGCTGGGAAAGGAATCTCTCTCTCCTCCCACTCTCTGATTTTCACTGGTAATCACATTGGCCAAATAAGAGGAAGAGGAAGCCCTGCTGAAGCAATCCTGAAGGTTAATCTCCTAGGACCCAGAGCAGGATGAAGAAAAATGGAGAAGGCCCTGGAAAGGTAAAGCAGACAACATCTAGGCTTCTATTTTTCTGCCAGGTACTTCGTATACATAATGTCTTTAAAAGTTGTGTTGCTTTCAGGCTAGTCTAACTGAACATAAATTATCCAAAAAATGATCGACATTCTTTACCATCTAGTAGTTTCTACCAGGAATTCACATATGTACCTGCTAACTCCATCCTGAAATGAACTTTCTCAGGCACTGAAGCTTAAACTTGTCTACCAAGCGCAAGTCCTCTCCAGCAGAGACACAGCTTTCGTTTCGGTGCAAGGCCCTTTGTTGGAGTAAATTCAGGAGGGAAATCAGCCTGCAAGGTCTGCCAGCCAGGGACCTGCAATAACCAAAACCCACTCCTGTCTCAGCAGCTGCCTGCTTTTCCTGAGCCGTCTGTTCACCTCTTTGTTTTCTAATTTTTCCATCGAAGAAATGAGAGGAACACCTGCTTCTCATTACAAGATCGAGATGTTGTGAGCAGAATGAGAATCATTCTTATGGAAGAAAGATGCTATCTACTTAAATGCAAAGTTGAGGCAGGAGGCGTTCTACTCTTGCTAATTTCCATCAATAAACGGGGCATATATAAGATACGTAGCATTTTGTTTCTTTTACTAAACTTGAAATCATCTGGAGACTGAAAGACAAATAAGATGGCACCTGTTTGAGGAGCTCCCAATCCTGTGGGATGAATCAACAATAAAACATTTCTTAAAAAGGAATAATACTGGATTAAATAGAAGATCTAGTGTCCTTTCATAATTTTCTCTTGTATTTATTTTATGTAAAATTTCGCTTGTGAAACTTTACATAAAATAATAATTTTAAAAAATAATAATAATTTTACAATTACAGCAGTAGTCCCCAACCTTTTTGGCACCAAGGATTGGTTTTGTGGAAGACAATTTTTCCACAGACCTGGGGAATGTGGGAGAGGGGAGCAGTTTCTGAGTGATTCACCCATATTACATTTATTGTGCACTTTATTTCTATTATTATTACACTATAATATATAATGAGATCATTGTACAACTCACCATAATGCAGAATAGGTAGGAGCACTGGGCTTGCTTTCTTGCAACTAGTGGTCTCATCTGAGGGCTCCTGTGAAAATTTAATGCAGCCACTGATCTGACAAGAGGCAGCACTCATGCATAATGTGACAGATGAGGAGCAGCTGTAAATACAGATGAAGCTTTCTCTCTCACCCTCCGCTCACCTCCTGCTGAGGGCTGACCAGTAAGGTTGAGAACACAGATCTACAGACTACATACATTCTTTCAGCACTTCAAATGCATCAGAGTCTTCCAAGGAGTCCCTTCTGACTCAGCTCCCACCTGGTAATACCTTCACGCATGTTCCTGGGGTTCTCCAACCATGTAATATGCATACTTTGTTTCACTTCTGAACACTGTCTGCTTCACCACTGGCCTGAAGCCTTGTCTTGAATAATCTATTTTAATGAGATTTTCCATTTTTTATGTTACATTTCTCTATACTAGCCCTACTCAGCATCCTCTTTCCCATCCCCACCAAGCAGAGGAAAGATTTTATTTCTTAATTTTATAAGATACATGCTGAATTCCTGTAGACAGTAAATATTCTGTTAATTTCTTCTTTGTCCAATGCTATAGGGTCTTAGTTATTTAGGAAATGGGATGTTAGGACCACTAGTCAGGGAAACCAAAGGCTTGTAAAAAATTAGCATATCTCCTAAAAATTTTGAAGGGGAACAAGGGCCTCATCATTGATTTGTGTATGAGCTGGAGGTAAAAAGGAATAGCATTCCGAAGAACAGTTTGAGCAAAGGCTCAGAATTAGGGATGGGCATGGTGTGCTCAGGCGTACAGGGTACCATAACTTACCTGAGGTAAAGAGTTCCTGACGAGATGTGATTATGTCACTGACAGTTTATCGTATGACTTGTGTGTCTGAAGCTTTGCCAGGTCATGTACATGTATGAGCTCTGATCCTCACAATGTGCTAGCACTGTGTGCTAGAGCCCTATTCTGCACTCAATTCTGTCTGCTTTCAAAGCCAAGATTTCTCCACAGCAGTATGCTGCTTTATTTCATAAGTAATACAGGACTGATGAAGGACCAGATGTTGGGAATCCTTGAGAACCCCAAATGAGGAGTAGGAAGAGATCTGGCAGATATTAGACAGCTATTTTCATGTGCATATTTTTAAATCAATATTTAATTTACATTTAATAACTGAATATCTTCATAGTGTACACCATGGTTTTTCCTGGTATGAATACAGAGCATATTAGTTAAGTCAAGGATATTACCATATACATTATCATCAACAGATATCTTTTCATTTTTGTGTCTATTAAATGTTTTATTTGCTTTTTCCTTGATCCCTTCCAAAGCACTTTTTTTTTTTTTTTAAATTTTGGAGAGGTTTCTGACTATAGGGCACGTGCGCTCGCCGGAAAGACAGAGAAAGACAGAGAGACAGAAAGTGAGATAGTTTTTTAAAAAAATTTCTTTATTCACAGTAGAACACATGAGCGCACACATGAAAGAGACAAAAAGAGAGAGAGGATCATATTTCTCCTGAGCAGAACATTAACAGAGCACCATGGAGCTGGCACTCATGTGCATTGTTTATGGAAGTTCATTTTCTAAAATGATCATACTCCATCTCCCAAGATTCTCAAGTAGTTAGACATATTTAAAAAAATGACTCTGTAAATATGTATATACATATTTGTGTGTGTGTATATATGTGTTGTGTGTGTGTGTGTGTCTTTATATATGGGACACAGAGGCCTTATAATGATGCCATCTGAGGTAAAGAAATTGCTTAATGCAGAGAAGAGAAAACTTGTGGGGCCATGTTAGCATTCTTCAATTATGGAAGATACGTATGATATTATTTGCATGTTTTTAGGTTATGCTATCATCTGTTTAAGCATTCTAATGTCATGCTCTGTCCTGAGGAGGTCCCTTTCCCTTCAGTCACATAATCTAGAGGCAACAGCCACAATAGCAGTTCAGGTCTTGATTAATGTGGGAGTCTTTGCCAAAGGCAGATTGAATGACAAAAATGGATATATATTAGAGAAACTTGTCTCAATTAACATGGTGTGTATTAGAATTCATGATACGTGTACTAGCTTAAATATTTTAGAGGTAATCATAGAGGGCGAGAATCTAAGATGCCTACTCTATAGCCTCAGAAAAGTTACTAGACTCAATTCCTAAATGGTATTTTGACCAACCATTGGTTTAGAAGAGTGCTTCTCCTAATGGTAACCATAGGGGTAACAGAATCCTATCTTTGGAATGTCCTTTTGTCTGATTTGAGTAATCCTTTCATACCAGATATAGTCAGAGGACCTAAATATGAGAGAACTGGGCCTTCTTTGAGTTTACCAAATGAGATGAAGGAACTGTTTTGTTCCTGTTTTCTAATGAATTTTATTCAATAAACGTCTATGTTTTTGGTAGCTGTAGCTAACCCTCCAGTATCTCAAATCTTTGAGGGACATTATAAAAGGAAACAAGAGTTCTCAGATAAGTGGGCAGTACTTAACTTTCCCTGAACTTCAACTACTTTATTGGTTATTCAGGATTTTTGGAAGGTAAGCTTGGGAACCAGAACATTTACTGATAACTTTTTTATAGATGTTTTCGCTGTAAGTCCTAATTAGCCTATACAATAAAGGTCTTTGGTATCAAGCTTCTTACTAGGTTAGAGACAGTCCATATTAGTAATTTTTATTTCCTAGCAATCCTGAGAGTCCCTGATTAGTGAGTTCTCATTTATATATTCAGTGTGAAGAATAGGAGCAAACTCAGAAATGTAGCTATGAATTTACTCATTGTTCTTCTCCTACTGTGGCCATCAGCAAATCTTGGATACTTCTCAGCTATTGCTGATAATTTAGAGGAAAGCCATTAGTGATTACAAATTTGATTACTTGTTTTACTACTTCTGTTCTCAATTTGATCATTTCCCCTTAACTGATACCTGCTGCCTTTATTATGAGTTATTTATTATTATTATTATTATTATTATTATTTTATTTTTTTTTTTTAGAAGATTTTTACTATCAGGTGCATGTGCTGCTCATAGGAGGGACAGAGAAAGACATTCAGAAAGTGAAAAATCACTTCCTGGGGAAGATGGCCATGTCTCAATCCCTTTTTCTACATTCTCCTCTTGAGATCTTGGGCACACATACACACACACATCCAAGTGAGTCTCAAGTCACCGAGTCTGGGGCTGGAACCATGGTTGGCCATGTGGGAATCCTGTGACATAACCATTACACCATCTGCTGGTCTCTATATGTGTTATTAACAAGAGTGGAATTTTGTTGTTTGGTGAAGTGATAAATTTTTCTTTTGTTCTTAAGGTTAATTGTAGTCCCTTGTGCCCCATTAATGCTTTAACATTTCCTGATGGGTATGTACAAACAAACTATTGAAAACATGTATTTAATTGTGTAGGAAAGTAGCCTGAAATAAAGACCACACATTTATTTTGTTTTTAGGGGCAAGAATGGTACTATTAATGTGTAAGAAGAAAATAGGGAAAGGTAGAAAGTGTGGCACTGACAAAAGATATTTTTCCTTTTCTTTCTGAGCTGTTCAGTGTTTTCTAAAATTTAAGATTTTACAATCTTCCTCAAGAAAAAAGTTGATATTCTATATTCTTTACCAAAAAGATAAAAGATTGGAACAGATGTTTTTGTTCTTATTTTTTGCCATAGGGTGCATGCACTCACAAGAGAGAAACAGAGAGAGATAGAGAGAGGGAAAGTGAGAAAACACCCTCCAGAGAGATGGCAATTCCATAGTCCTTTTACTCCATTCTCTTCTTGGGATTTTGGGCACACACACATGAAACACACACGCACATGCGTGAGCTCAGCATGATTTTCAATTCATCAAGTTTGGAACTCAGACCATTATTAACCATGTGAGAGTCCAGGGTCTTAATCACCATACCATCTGCTGGCACCAAAACAGGTGATTTTTTAATGTCAAGGGTATATGATCAATTTTATATAGGTTGAAATAATTATAGCAAGATCATAGAGTGGTTAAATATTCAAAACTTCTGTTTTCCTGTCACAAACATATAGTGAGTACATTAATTTTCTCAGAGTGTCTATGTTTCATAAACTCAAAATTAAAACTCACATGACAATTAGTAGTTATAGTTAGAGGCAAAATGTAATTGAGAACACTCTAAGAGGGAAAATGCTTTCCTAATAGCTACAAACAAAATGTATAAGCTCACGACTTTTCATCTGCAACTTTCTAATATTTATAGTCTCAATGCCTTAAAAAATGTGACTTGTGAATATCTTAGCAATATGATAAGATATAGTAGCCAATTCACGTGTGTTTTGCAAGCCTTCTTTCAATAGCTCAACTTTCCTCAATCTCTGTGGGTTTTAACTTTTTAAACATGTAACTTTCTATTTCTCTCTTTCTCTCTTCTTTCCTTCTCTCTATCTACTTTCTTTTTCTTTCTCCTTTCTTTCTTCCTCCCTCCCTCCCTTGCTTCCTTCCTCCCTCCCTTCCTTCCTTCCTTCTCTCCTTCCTTTTTTTCCAGCTACCAGAGGGCACATAGGCTTGCTAGAGAGAGACAGAGAGACAGAGACAGAGAAAAAACATTTCCCAGTATTGCTTGGTCAAACTGCTCTCTCTTCTCCATTTCTCCATCCTGCCAGAATTTTAGACATGCACAGATGTTTGGTGTATTTTTTAAGCCATCGGGCCAGATTCCAACTGTGGTCAACCATGTGAGATCCAACTCCCTCAATCATTAGGCTATAGGGCCTTCCCTTCTTTTTCTGTTTCTTTGTTTCCTTCATTATTCATGAGTGAGCCAATGTAGGTGAAAAAGATGAATTTATAATAAGAGAAAAAGCATATCTAGGAATTAGAAAAATAGCTATTACCAGGGACATAAATGTCAATAGGATGTTTCCCCATTTGTGTCCCTCTGCAAAATATTTCTCTCTCTCTGTGAACAGTTTTCTTTCTTCCTTCAGTTTCCATTAGTAGAATATATGACCTTTATGGCACCCACATTTACATGGCACAGGATCAATCTCCTAGAGAGAAAAAAATCTTTTTCTTACAGTTCTCAATTCTTTGCAAAGGGAGGCTATTTGTTATATTTTGGGATCAAGGGTTCACCTATGACTCTCTCAGATCTGACAAGTGTCTTGGAGTCACCTGGCTGCTTGTGACCCAGTAATATAGCTGCATGAAGCATGGATAGTAGAGGCAGTTTTTAGGAAAGGGTGAGGGAAACACTTTTAAAAATAGGTATCCTGTTGTTTTAGTGGAATTAATGTTAAAGCACCTCAAGAAATATATGCATTGCATCATATAGTATATATTGGGTCATTGGGAAAATCACTACATATTTTTGCATAGAAAAACAGAAAAATACATCATGACTTATGAGATGACCTATCATATAATATATAACATTACATTATAAAAATGTATATTATATAAAATATGATTTTATATTACTTTTTAAGGTTTCATTCTAGTCTTTGAAAGTCATGAAAAGTGAAAGAACCTATGTTAGTTGTTTACGTAGGAATCTTTCATTGGATGGTGGGTGTTAGGGTCCTCTGTTCAGATGAAGCGCAAAGTCTTCAGAAAAGAGCTTGTTGTTTAAGAAAGGCTTTCTCCTTCACTCTCTCTTTCCCTCTTTTCCTCCCTTCCATTTTTTCTTTGCTTCTTACTAGAGTAACTCACAGCGATGTATCTAATTCTAGTGTCTTTTTTTTTAGGAATTTTTTCTTTACATTTTTCCATCTGTAAGCTATTTCCTCCCCTTGCACCTCACGACCACCCTCCACCACACACTTGCTACCACTTGCTCTCTCCTCTTACAGTCTCAGGCATGCACATCCATCCTCTCCACCATCACATTTTCAGATCTCTCAATCTCTACCATAGAGTACAGACACTCAGTGCAAATTGATTGGGGATATATTATGTGTATCTTTCAAAGTCTGTCTCACTTCACTCAACATTAAGTCTTCTATATTCATCCATTTAAAGTCAAACAATAAATTCAATTGTTTCTTATGGTTGTATAATATTCTAAAGAATACATGCGCCACAATTTTTCAACCTAGTCATTAATTTTGAAACAATTTGGTTGGTTCTACATTTTAGCAATTGTGAATAATGCTGCAATAAATATGGGTTTGCAAATGTCCTTCTGATTGAATGTTTTCCTAAAACCTTTGGTAAATACCTTGGGTGAATACCAAAGAGTGGGATTACTGGGTCATATAGGAGCTCTATCTGTAGATTTTGAGAAAGCTCCATATTGTTTTCCACAGAGATTGTACCAATTTACATGCCCACCAACAGTCTAAGAGGGTTCCTTTTTCACCACAGCCTCACCAGCCCTTGTCATTCTTTATTTTCTTGATCCTATTCATTCTAACTGAGATTAAATCTATCTAATTGTGGTTTTAATTTGCATTTCTCTTATAATAAGAGACTGAACATTTTTTTCATATGCCCCTTGGTTGTTCATAAGTCTTTGGAGAGTTCAATTAATTGGCTCATTTTTAAACTGAATTATTTTTTTATGGACAAAATACTTGAGGTCCCTATGTTTTGGATATGAACCTCTTGTCTGAGGGATTATTTGCAGATATTTTCTACCATTCTGAGGGTTGTAATTTTACTCTAATTATTGTTTCCTTTGCTGTGAAAAAGTTCTTTGGCTTGATGTAATCCCACTTATTTATTTTTTGGACTATAGCCTGTGCTTTAGGGGGTCTTATTTAAGAAATTTTCCTATTCTAATATCTTCAAAAGTTTTCCCTACATTTTCTATTAGTAGTTTTGTACTTTAAGGTTTTACATTTAAATCTTTGATCCATCCATTTTGAGTTGATTCTTGTTAGTGGTGGGAGATAGAGATCCAGTTTCATTTTTCTGCAAGTGGATACTCAGTTTTTGCAGCACCATTTCCTGAAAAAGTCTTTTTCTTTTCTTCAGTGCATTGTCTTGTACCCTTTGTCAAAGATCAATTAGCTGTATAATTTGGGGTTTATTTCTGGATTCTCCATTCTGTTCCATTGATCTGTATGTATATTCTTGTGACAATACCATGATGTTTTGATTATCACTAGTTTGTAACATATTTTTTTAAAAACTCAGTGAGATGTCTCCTATTTTATCCTTTGACACTGTATTGCCTTGGTGATACAGGGTCTTTCATGATTCTAAACAAATATTATATATTTTTTCTAGTTCTGTGAAGAATGTCACAGATAATTGAATCAGAATCACATTGAATATGTAAATCAATTTGGGTAAAACTGACATTTTGATTATATTGATTTTTCCAATCCAAATATAGATTGGATTTTTTTAAATCATACTAAATTTCTTTGTTCAGTTTTTATAGTTTTCCTTGGAGACGTATTTTACCTCTTTGGTTAGGTTTATTCCTAGGTATTTTATTTGTTTTGTGGCTATCATAAATGGGATTGCTTGCAACAAGCAGTTAGCGTAATGGCTATGTCTCTGAACTCCCATGTAGTTGACCGCAGCTCAAGTCCCGGAGCTGGTGGTTTAAACTCACGCCGGGTGCGTGTGCGTGCGTGCCTAAGATTCCAAGAGAAGAATGAAGGAGAAGGGATTGCAGCATGGTCATACTCCCTGGCGGGATGATTTCTCGCTTTCTGTCTCTCTGTCTCTGTCTTCCTGGTGAGCACACACACCCTATAGCAAAAACCTCTCAAAAAAATTTAAATAAATGGGATTGCTTTCTTCAATTCTGTCTCAGTTTGTTCACTGTGTATAAAAATGCTATAGAGTTTTCTGCTACTTACTGATTTTATTTATTACTTCTAAGAGATTTTTGTGGATTCCTTTGGATTTTTTAATGTATATAATCATATCATCTGCAAATAGGGACAGTTTAGCTTCTTCTTTTCCTATCTGAATGCCTTTTATTTTGCTCTCTTGTCTGATTGCATTGGCTAGGACTTCCAGCACTATGTAAAAAGGAATAGAGAGAGTGGGCAGTTTTTCTTATTCCAGTTTTTAGTGGGTAGATTTTTACCTTTTCCCCATTTAGTATGATGTTCACAAAGGGTCTGTTTTATATGACTTTTATTATGTTGAGGAATGTTCCCTCTTTTTACTGTGAGTCCTGATCATGAAGAGATGTTGTATTTTATCAAATGCTTTTTCTGCATCTATTGATATGATCATAGAAATTTCATCTCTCTTTTTTTGATGTTACTTATTACATTTATTGTTCTGTGTATGCTGAAATATCCTTGCATCACTGGGCTGAAGCCTACTTGGTCATGTCATATTATCTTCTTAATATGCTGTTAAATCTGTTTTGTTAAAAATTTTTGCATCAAATTCATTAGGGATATTAGTCTATAGGTTTCTTTTTTGTTACATTCTTTTCTGCTTTTGGTATCAAGGTGATGGAGACTTCCTAAAATGAGTTTGAGAGGATATCTTCCTTTTGAATCTTTCAAAATAGTTTGAGAAAAATTGGAATTAGCTCTTCTTTAAAAGTTTTGTAGATTCAGAAGTGAAGCTATCTGGATTGGGCTTTTCTTTGTTGGGAGACTATCACTGTTTCAATCTCATGACTTGGTATTAGTCTATTCAAGCTTTCTATTTCATCCTGATTTGACGTAGATAACTTGTGCATGTCTATCTCATCTAGGTTGTCTAGTTTGTTAGCTTATCATTGCTCATAGTATTATCTCATGAGATTCTCTATTTTTGATAAATTGGTTGTATATTACTGGCTTCCCTACTGATTTTAACTATCTGGTTCCTTTCTCAGTTTTTCTTTATTAATCTCACTAATGGTTTTTCAATTTTGTTTATCCTCTCAAAAAACCAACTTTTTGTTTTGTTTCTTTTTTTGGTATAGTTCTTTTATTCTCTACTTCATTTTTTTCAGCTCTAATATTATTTCTTTTCTTTTTTTATTTTTAGGGTTTCTTTCTTTCTTTTCCAGTTCTTTAAGATGCAATGCTGGGAACCAGCAGTTAGCATAATGGCTATGTTGCTGGTCTCCCACGTAGTTGACCGCGGTTTGCTTCCCCGACCCGGTGGCTTAAAACTCATGCCGGGCGTGGGTGCGTGCGTGCCCAAGATCCTGAAAGGAGAATGGAGGAGAAGGGATTGCAGCGTGACCATCCCCTCTGGGGGGTGATTTCTCGCTTTCTGTCTCTATGTCTCTCTCTCTCTCTGTCTGTCTGGCAAGCACACACGCACTGTAGCAAAAACCTCTCAAAAAAAAAAAAAAAGATGCAATGCTAAGTTATTTATTTGCCACTTTTCTGCTTTTTTTTTTCTTTTTCTTTTTCTTGTGAGCGCTAATGGGTTATAAACTTAGTGTCTTATGGCTGCTTTCTCTATGTTGCAAAGGTTATGCAGAGTGGTGATCATTTTCATTGGTTTCGATGCATCTTTTGATTTAAGTCCTAATTTCTTCAGTAGTTTGAAAGTCTTTCAGGAATAGGTTGTTTAATTTACATGTTTTTGTGTATTTTTGAGGGCTCTTTCTGTGGTCGATTTCAAGTTTAATTTTACTTTGGTCAGAGAAGATGCTGGGTATAGTTTCTATACTTTTAAATTTATAGAGGCTTATTTTGTGTCCTATTATATGGTCAATCTTTGAAAACAGTTTCATGTGGAGATGAGAAAAAGTGTATTCCATAGTTTTTGGATAGAATGCTCTATATATCTGTCAAGATCATTTGGTTTATGGTATCAATTAATTCCTGAATCTCTTTGTATATTTTTGGTCTAGATGACCTGTCCAGTGGTGACAGTGGGTTGCTGAAATCTTCAACAATTAGTGAGTTGCACTAATCTCCCTTTAAATCTAGCAGTCTTTCTTTAGGTGCCCTTGAAATAAATGTATAAATATTTATGATGACTATATCATTTTGATTAATTAATGCTTTTAAAACTATGTAGAGTCTTTGTCTCCATGCTAAAACACTTTTTTGGTGATAAGAGATTAAGCCTTGTGAATGAGCAGAGTTGCAAAAATCTAAGAAAAGCTATACAAATACCAGCAAGATAAGTGAATTAGACTGACTATAAATGTGGTAGAGACAGATAGCTGATAAATGGATTCAGTATAGGGGCTAACAGATGTTGTGGTGGTTAAGGTATTGTATTCCCACATGGCTGACTATGATTCAGGTCCTAGACCCAGTGACTTGAAAATCATGGTGTGTGTGTGTGTGTGTGTGTGTGTGTGTGTCCAAACTTCAAAGAGGAGAATGGAAGAGAAGAGATTGCAGCATGGCTATCACACCTGGGAGGTGATTTCTCACTTTCCCTCTCTCTGTCTCCTTGTCTCTCTCTGGTGTCCACATGCACCCTATGGCAAAAAAACTAAAGCATAAGAAAGGATTCAATAATTCATTCATTAATTTATTTCAAATGTTTTTAAACACTGAGGACCTCTATACTCATTTGCTATATTACAGATGCTTTGGTTTCACCCAGAAACTTTTCTATATATGTTCTATATATTTCACACTGTGGTTGGGCTCTCATATTGTTCTAAACACTGTTCTAAGCATTCTGCTTATTTTATTATTTGCTTGATATAATAACTTATGAAACAGATGGTTATCCTGTTTTTAAGGAGGAGGAAGCTGAGTTACAGAGAAGATAAATAACTTGACCACAATAACATACGAAGCTCATATTGGCCCCATCAGTTTATGCGCGTGCATGCCCACATTATCATGCATGCACATAAATCTTTCTTGCATTTGCTATGCAGGTACCGTGGCATCATAATTATGTAGCTGGTAGAGTTAGGGAACATATCACTGGAAATGTTTGAATAAATGAGAACTGTGAAATTACATAAAGGTGAAGAAAAGCATATCTTAATTTCTTGAACTTTCTTCAGTTTTAAGGTGACAGATGGGGTTATTTAGCAAGACAAATGTCTTAAAGAATGTAAAGATTTCTCTTCTTTTTTTTTTGGAGAAGTTTTTTTTTTTTTTTTTTTTTTTTTTTTTTTGCTATAGTGTGCGTGTGCTCACCAGAAAGACAAAGAGAAAGAGAGACAGAAACCGAGAAATCATCCTTCGGGGGGATGGCCATGCTGCAATCCCTTCTCCTCCATTCTCCTCTCTGGATCTTGGGCATGCACACACACGCACCCAGCGTGAGTTTAAGCCACCCAGTCTGGGACTCGGGACTCGCTGGAACTGGGGTGGACTACATGGGAGTCCAGTGACATAGCCATTATGCCAATTGCTGGACCCAGAACGTAAGGATTTCTAACATTTACTTTCTAGTCCAAATGTAATCTGTGATTAATGAAGTACTGATTCGTCTCCCTTATTTTCAGAATTACACACAAGGCTCTTGGAAGAATATATACTAAATATAAACGTAAACTTTAATCTCCTTTCTAATATGGTCATTTTAATGACTGCAGAAAATTGTCTGCATTAACACATACAAATTCATTGTAAAGTTTTTCTTTAACCATCTCACAATCAGGCATCTGAAATACCAATTTGATGTTCATTATCTCTCCTTTCTCCTACTCAAATTTTAATTGCATAAATCCCTAAAGCTCCATCAGTAAAATAACTTTCCAATTAATTTCTTGCTCCTTTTTTTCATAGTGTTTTATAACACCAAGATCCTTTTATGTTTATCCCTGCATTAATTCTATTTTCAGATGTCAGTGTCATTTTCACAAATGGCAGCCCTGGAGAAAGTAGACCAGAAAATATGCGCCTTCGAATTATTTGTAACCTAAAATTTAAATATTGGAAGTGAGAGACAGACGTGCTGTATGTATCTGGCAGGTCTTAGTTGGAAATGACCTTAGGCCAAAGGCAGCAGATGCTCTGTTTCACAGTTGTTCAGAAGCATCACATGAAAGTAGAGATACCTTGTCTGTCTAATCTAGTCTCAGCATTTGACTTATGTGCATGAACAAGGGCAGAAGTTATGTAGAGTGATCCTCACAAATCAACTTCAATCACATTCCTTATTTACTTCAATCCCTCCAATGGCTTCCTGTCTTATTCAAAGCCCATGCCCAAATCCTCTGTGATCTGATATCCTCTGATCATATATTTTAACCTTGGCTCAGTCACTCTTGATTTTGCTCAGCACATTCCTACTCAAGCATCTTTAAACTGGTAATGTCTTCTGACTGGATTTCTCTTCCTCAGACATTCTCCAAGCTCATGACTTTACCACCTTTATGTCCTTTCTCAAATGCATCCTAGTGATGTTTCCCTTGCCCAGCCTCATAGAATTATATTCCCTTCTCCCAATACTTTCTTTCTCAACCGCACCACATTTTTTTCCTAGGAAGTTATCACTATCTTACTTTTTTGTTTTGTTTTGTTTTACTATAGTGTGTGTGAGCTTGCAAGAGAGAGAGGTGTGGTGGGGGCAGGAGGAGTGAGAACACCCCCAAGGGGGTGGAGGAGGTGATGGCCATCTACAATCCTTTCTCCTCCATTTTCCTCTTGGGACTTTGGTTACACTCACACATGTACCTGGTATGTTTCAAGCTACTGGACCTGGGACTCAAATGGCATAGTCAGCTATGTGGGATTCAGCCACATTAACTACCTGGCCACCTGGCTGACTGGCTCTATCTTACATTTTATGTATTTTACTTACTTTCCCATATAGATTCTTTAGCCTTTGTGAAGTTAGTTTTTTTTTTTTTTTTTTTCTTTACTGTTGTATTCACTGATATATCCCCAGAGACTAGAACAGTGCATCAAAAATAGTAAGCAGTAAAATATTTGTTGGATAAATGAACAAGCAGTAGACTATACATGCAAGAAATAGAGACAATAAAGGAGGTATGATTAAATCTTTAATGATTTTTAAAAATATTTGGGAGGACTTCCTGGAGGAAGTGACATCATAACTAGTTTTTAAGAAAACAAGATTTTTCTGGCAAGCTGGTGGCATGGTGGTTAGGGTGACTGGATCCCACATGGCCTACTGTATAGTTCAAGTACTAGACCTGGTAGCTTGAAAAAACATGCCAGGCACATCTGTACACATGCTCAAAATCTTTAGAGAACAATAATGAAGTGATTGCCATGTGGTCATCCTCCATGGGATGGGGGTTAGTGTTTTCTCATTTCATCTCTCTCTGCCTTTCTTTGGCAGATGCACATACCCTATAGCAATTTTTTTAGAGGAAAAAAAGAAAGAAAATAAGATTTTTCTAGGTGAGCAAGATTAAAAATGGATTCCACATAATTGAAACAACACTTGCCAAAGCACGGAAACAAAGATGATTGATGTGTTTAGAAACTTCAGATTTTCAAATATTGATGAATTGTACTGTATTAAAATGAAGATAAAGAATCTGACTTTGTTCTAGTTTTGTAAAGATCTCTATGGCAGCAATGTGAATAATGGACTTGAGAAAGTAAAAGATTGATTTAGGACTATAAATTTATTTATTTATTAATTTATTTGTTTGTTTAAAATTAGGGCTTTTTTTTTTCCCCCGTGAAATGGTTCCTATTCCAGTTGTATATTTTTTTTTTATTATTTGGAGACCCAATTACATGAAATTTTATCATAGAAAAATTCACTTTATTGATTTAAAACTATGAAGCATTGGTACTAGTCTATAGTAAAGAAGACAAAGGACCGTCCTACAGAGTGGGGATTGGGGATGGTAACAGAAAATGAACTAAATTGATTGGTTGAATGTGTGAGTCTGTGTCGTGTTTAGGGAGGAGATTTAGAGGAATGGCGAAGCTGAACCACTATTGATAAAAAGTGGGGGTGGTTCAGCTGTGACTCAACGGTCCTTGAGGCTGATCCACATAGGAAGGTTCTGGATTCACATCCAAAGACTCCATGATCTGGGGTGACAAAAATAGGTAGATTGCAGTGGGAGGATCCTGTTGGAGGTGCCTCTCTCTCTCTCTCTCTCTCTCTCTCTCTCTCTCTCTCTCTCTCTCCTGCTTACCTGCTTATGGAAGAAAGAAAAAAAAAAAAATATGGCAATGTTCAGTTGAATTATCCAGTCTAACTCTTGTTTATTGACACTGACATATTTCTTGAGGTAACTCTTAAGTAGTTCACATTCATGTGATATATCTTGAGAGCTCCAGAACTCTGGTGTGTGGTTAAAGGGATGCAATTAATAAAAAAGTAAGACCTTCTTTCTTAAAAATCAATTGAAATGTCTACAAAAAATCCTAACCTATATTTTCTTTCAACATACATAATCTTAAAAATATTCTGTAACATCTCAAGACTGCCAAAATTTCTCTTGAAGTTAGTAAAATATTGATTTTAATTCACGCAAATAAAATTGGAAGAATTGTCTGACAAATCCTCTACATAAAATTACTCTGCATGTGAAATATAAGGCTATATACTATTGCCAGCCATTGTTTAGTAGAAAGAACATAAACTTTGTAGTGCAGTGACCTGATCTAAATCCCATACATGCAAAATTACCAGACTCCCATCAATCTTACTTTTCTCATTAAAAACAAAAACAAACAAAACAAACAAGCCTACATTACAGGATAGATCTGAGGTTTAAACAAGATAATTTATAAGTTTAATGTCCTTTGATTCTGAGTATAACTGACTCTGGTAATAAGCAAAAAAGGATTTATTAGTAAGTCCTAACCAGAATAACCAGGCAAGAGAAAGAAACTGAAAGATATCCAATTTGGAAAGGAAGGCAAATTGTGTCTGTTTGCATATTATATGATCTTCTATTAAAAAAACTCTGAAGATTCTATGGAACTCCAAACAATTGATAAATTAACTCAGTAAAGTTGCATAAATAAATTGTGTATTCAACATCAACAGTTAGAAAATAAGTAGCACTTTCATATACTGGTAATAAAATGGCTGAGAAAGAATTTTTTAAAATCTCATATATGACAGCTACAAAGAAAATATAGTATTTTCATAATGAAAACTTTAAATTACTAATGAAATAAATGGAAGAATACACAAAAAAAAGGAAAGACATCTGATATACAAGTATTTGAAGACTCAGTATAGTTAAAATGTCTGTACTACCAAAAGCTATCTATGGTTCAGTACAATATCTATCAAAATCCAATGACATTATTCCCAGAAATAGAAAGAAACAATTGCAATATGTATATGCATCACAAAAACTCCCGAAACTTAAGCAATATTGAGCAGAAGAATGGAGGAGGAAGCATGATAAAACCAGATTTCAAAATATACTATAAAGCTATATGAAATAAAAGGGCCTATTAGAAGGAATCCAAACTTTAAATATTGGGAAAAAGCTGGAGACTAGGCAGAAACTATAGCAGAAACTACTGGTCTCTATGTCACTCCCAGAAAGACTGTATGTGTATGCCACCTATTTCTGTTTTTCATCCTTGTGTCTCTTGCTTAAGATTCAAAGTCCTAGGAGAGAGTATCCAATTGGCAGATTTGTTTTCTTCCAGGTTCCAGACTATAAAGTAGGCCCTAGGATTTCCATCCCACTAAGCCTCTGCAGTCATTCAGAGAGAAGAAGTACTCCTCAAAAGGAAATTGGGGTGTGGGGAAAATGAGAATGGATTCTTGCTAGCCAAAAACATGACTTTGAAGTAACTCATTTGACTGATGACTTTCCACTCATTTTGAACGTGATCCATAGCAGTGAGTGCATTTTATATCTTGACTCAGGAAGTATATATATATATATATATATATATATATATATATATGTATTATATATAACCAAGACATAAGTTTCTCTAAACCAAACTTATTCTTACCATTTATATTTTGTTCTTTTTAATTCTACTTTATTCTTTTTGTTTTTGTTTTTGTTTGTTTCTTTTTTTTTTTTTTTTAAAGGTTTTTGCCATAGGGTACATGTGCTCTCCGGAGAGAGAGAAAGGTGGAAAGTGAGAAATCACCCTCTGAGGGGATGGCTCGTGCCCCAATCTCTTCTCCACCATTTTCTTCTTGGGATTTTGGGCTTGCATCCATACACACTTACAGTGATTTTTCAAGCCATGGAGTTGGGAACTCAAAGAGCTGTTGGCCATGTAGGAATCTAGTTCCTTAATCACCATGCCACCTCCTGGCCCACATTCTATTTCATGCTTTTTGTTTTTAGAAATTTTTGTTATAGGGTGTTTGTGCTTCTCGGAGAGACAGAGAGATACAGAAAGCTAGAAATCACTGCACCCCCCCCCCCCCCCAAGCGGGGACAGCCATGCTGCAATCCCTTCTTCTCCATTTCCTCTAGGATGTCTAGGATTTTGGGCACACATGCACACGTGCGTGGCATGAGTTTCAAGCTGCCAGGTCTGAGACTCAAATTGTGGTAGAATATGTGGGAGTCCTGTGATGTAAACATTACCACCATCTGCTGGTCCCTGTTCTATCTCACTCTTAAAATCCTAGTCAGGGCCAGGAAGTGGCATGGGTGTTTGGGTCACAGGACTCCCCACATGGTCGACTGGGGTTGGAGTCTTGGACACGACACGGTGGCTTGAAAACTGTCCTGGGCTCATGTGTATGTGTGCTCAAAATCCTGAGAGGAGAACAGAGAAGGGATTGCAGCATGGCCATCCTCTCTGAAGGGTTGTTTCTCAGTTTCCCTCTCTCTATGTCTCTCTCTCTCAGGAGAGTACACACACCCTATGGCTAAAACCTTAATTTAGAAAAAGCCTAGCCATGGCCCACTAAGTTGATTTTGTGATTATGAAAGACAGAAAACATTTTGTTATAGTGTATACAATATTAGCAAAATGTAACAAATGGTAAATGTCAAGTCTCTCTTACCAGAATCCCCCATTATTCTTCCTCCTGTTCCTCCATCAAATAAAACTGGTTGAATACCCAAGATACCTAAAGCCTCTTTTATTTTATTAGCTTAATAAATAGTATTAATTGTGTTTTCCTAGAGAACAGAGTTGTATCAATTTCAGTACTTTTGAAGATTGGGAATACAAAGAAAAACAGTATTGAAGAAGAAATAGTAAAGTGAATAATGTGATGCAATTGAAACATCAGCAAATCTACAATTCCCTTCTTCAATATTTTAGAATAATTTTCTGTTCAACATACACAATGTCTACTGTTGCTTTACAAGATAAGGTTTAGAAGTTTAAGCACACAGTTTCTTAGTTTTGTCTGGATTAAAAGATCTATTTGGCTTTATATTTAACACAAAAATATATTTTGGCCTAAAATGATGAGGTTAGAGGCTTGAATCCATAAAATAATTGGCTCAATTCTTTATTTCATTGTTTTTGTTTGTTTGTTTGTTTTGTGGACAGTCTGTTACCAAAGCATTAGAGTCAAAAGCACTTGAATTTGTTTATATGCTTCTAAAATAATATAGAGAATTGTTCTAGTCTATTTTGTTGCTAATAAAAGGAAATACCTGTAACTGGGTGACTTAAAAAATAAATATTTTTTTCAACTCATGAGTTGGAGGTCTGAGGTCTAGGGGCTGCACTTGGTCAGGGTCTTTTGGCTGTATTACCAAACTTAACTGTACTTCCTTCCCAAAGGTCTCACCTTTCAACAACATAGTCAGATTAAGATTTTACAGCCTAATCCCATCACAACCAAGTCTCAACACTTATGAATTTGGGAAGGAGAGGAAGAACATTCAAATGGTAGAATTTTTGGGTTCAAAAGATTTATAATTACTTTTTAGCCACTATACATTATTGTCCAGACCACCTCAGAAAAACACTTTCCCCCGTTGACCAAGTCTGCTGTATAGCCATATTAGTTGCACTCAGTTTATCCTCACTTCTCAGCAGTCATTTTATTTTTATTGATTTCTGATCTCATTTCTTAGGAGAGCTGTGGCAATCTCCCTTATCCAAGCCTTTGGTGCCTTGTCAAATCCTAGAGTGATTTTTCTAACTTGCATTAGAGTTTTCCTGACTGAGACTCCTATATTTTTCGATCTTCAAATATATTTGTGTCTCCCTGCCTGAAGAAACTTCTTGATTTCAAGTTATGCCATGTCTCCTGTTTTTAAGTCTCATTCTCCTGTCTCTTGCGGGACTTAAATTTCTTAATTTTGTAATCTTTCACTTGCTTCTTCAATTTGTGCTCCACTGACAATCTCAACTTTTTCTTTTTAAAAATTTTTTTTAAATGCATTTAGTCACTGTACATCTGTACAGCATACAAAATGATTTTTTCAGCATGGACACAGTGCGTATTAGTCAAGTCAAAGTTATCCCATATACATTATCATTAACTGATAACTTTTCACTATTGTGTCTGTTAAATATTTTTCCCTGATCCCTTCCCTCCCATTCACTATTACTCTTTTCCTCTTATACTGTCTCTACTACTACAGTTATCTCCCTGCTATTATACCTTCCAATCTTTCAATTTCTGCCATAGATTGCAGATGTTCAGTATATATTAAGTGGGGACATACAGTACCTCCCTTTCATAGGATGGCTTGCTTCACTTAGCATTAAATCTTCCATATTCATCCACTTTGTATCAAATGCCAGGGTCTTATTGTTTTGTATGGTTGAAAGTAGCCCATAGTATATATGTGCCACATTTTTTTCAATCCATTCATTTTTTTGGAAAAGAAAACAAACAAGTCTCAGTTATTTTTACACTTTTAAAACTTTGCAGTTTTTCACTAACAAACTGCAAAAGTATTTTGCTCAACTTTCTTCTCCCATAAGCTACTATACTGCAACTACCTCTTCTTTTGCTAAATTTCTTAAAAATATATACTTACTGTTTTCATGTATTCATATTCTCTTATTCCTGTGTCTCAAATTAAGCTTTACTTCCACCACCATTTTCATTGCTGACACTGTTCTCTGAGTCCATGACTAATTCAAGGGGTACTTTTGTCTTAGCCAGTTTCCCTGAAGTTGTGCTATGCTGGTTTTTGACTCTTACCCTGATCCTTGTCCTTAAGCTTTACCCTAACCAGTAGGCATTGCCTAAAGCCTTCTCTTGACACTTTCCTTTGGTATAGCAGTTATTTGCTTTACCAAAGGAAAGTTAGACTTTGAAACACCATCGCTTTAGGTCCAATTGAGGGTGTGTCACTATGAGTGGTGCCATCTTGCCAAATTTACTTACCCTTTTTAAAATGAAAAATAGAAATAATAACAGTACCCATAATCTAGGATTTTTACTTTCTTTTTTTTTTTAAGATTAAATCAGTAAACGTTGGTAAAGTGCTTAGAGAGTCTTTGGCTAGTAGTTAATGTCAGCTATCATTTCATTTTCAAGGAAAAAGAGCCCTCTGTTGTGAATGCAAGAACATCTTTTCCCAACTTCTCCGGGAAATTTCTCCATTATACAGCTCTCTGCCTCCATATGGCCCTTTGCTCTCTCTCTCCCCTGGTGTGTTTGTGAAAGGGTCCCAGCAGGTAGTTTAACTTCTTCCATGTTGCTTCTTCTGTTCTCTTTTTTATGCTCTTAATTGTGAAGAACATCCTGCACATGAGAAACCATCTAATTCTAGGGTTCCAGTTAGGAAGTCCACTGTGCTGCACCCCTAAGCCATGATATTCAACAGTTTTTGTGTTCACTTGACATTCCCTTTATCAATTTCAGTTGATCCAGAACTTCAGCAGAGAAAAAAAAGGTGGCAGCCTATTGAGCCCCCTCAAACCCACTTATGGTGTTCTTTTTTGCTATTATATTGGATTCTAAACTCCAAGTTTTCCCTGTTGTAATCCATCCTACACATCTCTG
The DNA here is from genome assembly GCA_026018925.1 of Tupaia tana. NCBI lineage: Eukaryota > Metazoa > Chordata > Mammalia > Scandentia > Tupaiidae > Tupaia > Tupaia tana. The sequence continues at coordinate 88,380,791 of JAKSZU010000002.1, forward strand.
CCTATAATCTTCCCAAAGAAAAGCTCTCATGGTGTCATGCGTTTCAAACACAATTGCTTTCCATTGTTTGCAGAATTGTGTGTGGATCTCACCGAGGCATTCATGGCCCTCATGGCACTGCATAATCCTCACACTGCTGCTTTTATGCTTTGCCATGCTCCAGAGGAGCTGGACCTGTCTCTGAACAGCGTGTGAGTTTTCTGCCTCTGTGCTTTAGGCTATGTGATTTTTGCATCTAAATAATAGTCTGTTATCCATCTTTATTTTAAAAAATTCTAATAATATTTTAAGACTCTCCATTTTCATCTTTTTAGGAAAGGCTTTCTTGACTCTACCAATTTGATGTCATTTATTCCTTCTTTTATTTGTATTTTTCAGTTCTCTCATAGTGTGTGTATGTGTGTATTCTTATGTACATATGTGTGTACATGCATATTTTCTTATTTTAAAGTTTATAATGGGCTATTTTTTCACCTCACACAATAAGAACATAAGATCATATCTGTTTAAGGACAGATAACACAGCCTCTCCTCTTATTAAACCGGATACTGTCAATTTAGCATTGAGCTTAAAGTTAATATGTGCTAGGTAGTATATGATTTAAATTAAAATTAATAAATAATGCAATGTATTAGTAGGGGTTCTCCAAAGAAACAGAACTAATAGAAGAAGATTTATTATAAAATTTGGCTCTTGTAATTATGGAGACTTAGAAGTCCCATGAGACCCAGGAGCGCTGGTGGTATAGGTCTGAGAACCAGTTGAGATCTGAAAAGACTGTGTCCCAGGTCTGGCATCATGCAGGGACACCAAATCTCCCTTCCACATGTTTGTTCAGTTCAGACCCTCAGTGGATTGAATCATGCCCACCCACACTGGAGAGAGCCATCTGCTGAGTCCGTGGATTCAAATGCTAATGTCATCTAGAAACACACTCAGAGACATGCCCAGCAATAATAATAATAATTTCAAATGCAATTGCTCTCCGTCGTTTGCAGAATTGTGTGTGGATCTCACTGAGGCATTCATGGCCCTCATGGCACGGCGTAATCCTCACACTGCTGCTTTTGTGCTGTGCTCCAGAGGAGCTGGACCTGTCTCTGAACAGCACTTGAGTTTTCTCATGTGTAGGATGTGTAGGATGGGTTTCAGCAGGGAAAGCCTGGAGTTTAGAATCCAATATAACAGGAAAAAAGAACACAGTATGTAGGTTTGAGGGGGCTCAGTAGGCTGCCACCTTCTTTTCTCTGCTGAAGTTCTCAGCTGAAATTGATAAAGGAGATGTCAAATGAATACAAAAAGGGTTGAATATTATGGTTTAGGGGTGCAGCACAGTGGGCTTTCTACTTGGAACCCTGGAATTAGATTTTTTTCTCACATGTAGGATGCTCCATACAATTTAGAGCATAAAAGAGAACACAGAGAAAGAAACAAGGAAGTTAAACTACATGCTGGGACCCTTTCAATAATAATAATAATAATAATAATAATAATAATACAGTCTGGGCACTCCTTGTCCCAGTCAAACTTACACTTTTTAAAAAATAATTATTTATTTAATTTTATTTATTCATTCATTTATTTTAATTTGACCAGAGAGAGACACAGAGAGAGAGAGAGAAGGAAAGTGAGAAGCAAGCCACCAGGTCTGGGACTAGAACCATGGTAAGCCATGTGGGAGTGTCCAGTGCCTTAACCACCATGCCACCTGCTGGCCCCTCCAAACTGACACTTTTATTTATTTGTTTGTTTGTTATAGCGCACATGCACTTACCAAAAAGAAACAGACAGAGAGATAAAGAGGGAAAGTGAGAAATCATCACCCAGGGGAGATAGCCATTGCCACAACCCCTCCTTCTCCATTCTCCTTTTAGAATTTTAAGCATGAACACACACATGTCTGGCATGATTTTTAAGCCACTGAATAGAAGACTTGAACCACAGAGTCGGCTCTGTGGAATCCAGTCACCTTAACCTCCAAAGCTCCTGTTGGTCTAATGTATAAAATTAACCAGCATTTCCAGGATAGTCACAAGACACCTTTTTTCTTTTTTCCCAGTTGTTCTTTTCTTAAGATAGTTTTTTCCCTCCCGAAAAAGATAACTGTGATTTTAGCAGCAGTCATAAATTATTTCTTAACTAAACTCTACAGTAGTTATAGTTGTGTGATTTCCTTCAGGTTTTCAAATTGGGGGAGTTGATTTAAGGTCTTAAAGCTTATAATGGGATTCAAGGGAAAGGCGAGTACTGGAATGCTGTTTTGAAGACTTGCCTGGTTTTTATTGGCAGCAGTGAAATTCATGTAAAATTTTCTTTGAGCACGAGCTCTTAAGCACACCAAAAATGCCCCAGGCTGTTATTTTCTATAATTCATCCCATGAAATATTTGTCCTATACTTCTATGCACTGAACTCGGCATGCTAGGGTGTTTAAAACTTAATTTTCAAAGACCATAATGACAAAGGTAGTTAGCCTACTGTGCCCGAGAAGGCCTCCCAAGGCATGTTGCCTTTCTTTACCATAAATACATCGTTTTCTTTCCTCTTCCTCCTTTACCTCAGCAGCCTTTCTTCCATTTTTGTTTCTAAGTCTCTTTTATATCCAGCACTCTTTTCTTCCTATATACTTTATTTTATTACTGACTTACCTGCCTGAGGGTTTTCTTAGGGGCCCCATTGTCCAAAAGTTCTACCAAATTTACTTCAGTTGTGAAGTACTTAAGAAGCCCCAGAGAATATCACAAATCATTGGAACACATCAGTCCAGAAAACAACCTTCCTATATATAACACAGTAGTAAAATCCACGAGGGCTTACTCCTATGTGATCGAGCTACTTGATACTATAGCTTGAGCATCTTGTTTGGTGCATTGAAACAGTAGCTATTTTTGCTGAATAATAAATCAGCCAGAATACTGATATGAAGAAGGCCTTCCTATCATTTTTAGGGGACTGAAGGCTTCTTGCCTAAGCCATATATTCAGAACTGGATGAGACTCTTCCTGACCAAGTTTCCACTAGCTGTCTGTCCAGTAGACTTGTGCTGAGCCCCTTACCTAGGCATACTTGTGCTTAAAGGTGAATGCTTTTAGAAAAGTCTTTCTCCCCTACCTCTTTTCATGGTTTGCTCCTATTCACTCATCAAGTCCTAGTTTAGAATATTGCCTTCTTATTAAAAAAAATTATGTATTTATCCCCAGAAAGAGAGAGAGGGAGACAGATAAATAGGGAGAGATACAACCTAACTGGGGCTTCACACCACAATTCACCCCTAATTTAAAGTCAGTCTAATCACAGGCATATGAGTGCACACCCAAGATACTCAGGGAGCTGCTAAGACATGAACCCAGGACCTTTCCCAGGTAGGTGCAGTTGTATTACAGTTGTACCACTGCTTAACCCCGACAAATGCTTTTCATTCCATTCATATCTAGTACTGGTGCTAGATCTCAGATAACATAGCATTTCCACAATGCTAATTAAACTATTTTGTTTCCTAGTTGTGGTCAGAGCACTTAACACAAGATCCAGCTTTTTAACAGATTTTTAAGAGCACAACATGGTATTATGAACTGTAGGCACAGGGTCCTACAGTAGATCTTTAGAATGTATCCACCTTGCATAACTGAATCTTTATACCCCCTGAAGAGTAACTTCTCATTTTCCCCAACCCCAGTCAGTGGCAACAGCCCTCTCTCTGCTTCTGTGATGTTGACTACTTTAGCAACTCCATATCCATGGATTCATAGTAATTGTCCTTCTGTATTAAGTGACTTCCCTGAGCACAATGCTCTCAAAATTTGTCCATGTTGTTTCTTATGACAGGCTGTCCTGTTTTAAAAAAATGTATCTACCACATTTTCTTTATCTACTCATCCATTGATAGACATTCGTGTTGCTTCCGTATCTTCCCCTCACCTTTGTCCAGAGGGCATGTGCGCTCACTACAGACAGAGAGAGGGAAAAGAGAGAAAGCACCCCCTGGTGGGATCTAGTCACACCACAATCCATTCTCCATTTCTCCATGCTGTCGAGATTTGGGATACACATGCTCACTTGCCCAGAGTGTTTTTCAAGCTTCTGGGTCTGGGATTCAAATTGCACAGTCAGCCATGTTAAGGGATCCAGCTCCCTTAATTACGAGGCCATGGAGCTGGCCTTGTTTCTACAATTAGCTATTGTGGATAATGCTACAGTGAACATGGGAGTAAAGTATCTCTTTAAGATTCTGATTTCCATTCTTTTGCATATATATCCAGAAATAAAATTGTGTGATTATATGGTAGTTATATTTTTAATTTTTTGAGAAATCACTACACTAGTAGATGCACTACTTTATGTTCCCATCAGCAGTGTACACACATTCCAATTTTGTCACATCTTTGCCAACACTTAATTATTTATTTATTTCAAATAATAGCTATCTTGGGGCCAGCAGATGGTGCAGTGGTTACGTTGCTGGACTCCCACATGGCTGACTGTGGTGTGAGTTCTGGACCTGATGACTTGAAAAATCACACTGGGCTCTTGTGTGTGCATTCCTAAGATCCTGGGAAGACAATGGAGGAGAAGGGATTGTGATGTAGCCATTGCCCCTGGGGGGTGATATTTTATTCTCTCTCTCTGTCCCTGTCTCTCTTTCCAGTGAGTGCATGTTCCTTAAGGCAAAAACCTCTCAAAAATAAATAAATTGAAAAAAATATAAAAAAACAGCCATTATGAAGAGCATGAGATTATATTTCATTGTGGTTTTAATTTTTATTAACCTGATGATCAATGAGCATCTTTGTATATATCTGTTTCCCATTTGTATGTATTCTTTAGAAAAAATTCTATCAAAGTCTTTCATCCATTTTTAATCAGATTATTTGTTTTGCTATCGAGTGGTAGGAGTTCCAACTGACTTGTACATTTCTCCTTTGATAGTTTTCTCCATTTGGATAAGAATCTTTTCTTCCTTTTTCACAGCTATATTTTCAGCATCTAAATACTCTGACAATAGCCAGAGTAGAGATATTGGGTGAACTATCCAAAGGGGGAACTCGGCCAGGTTAGTGGTGCAGTAGTGATATGCTGCTATGTCAGGTCCATGTGGAAGAGTGTGGATTGGCTTCCTGATTGACCTGGAAATGCTGGGCTTGTGTTCCCAGGATCCTGGCTGTCTGGGAAAGCTTGGAAAGGGGAATGGGAAAATTTTAGCATAAGATTCTGTTAACGGTACTTGCCTCTCCCTTTCTCTTCCTCCCATGAAAGAAAGAAACAAAATAAAATTTTAAAAGTAAATAAAATATTTAAAGGGCACTTTGGTTTAACGTGGTTATAGTCATCCATGGTGTTACTTGAACTCAGAACACATGGAATCTCCTGGTGTCTGACCTAGCTGGCTGTCCTGGAAGTCTGATTTGAGTGAAGGGGTCTGGAAGAATTCACTGGCAGGCTGCATACTACCAAACTGTGGATGACCCGAAGGCCACGGCCAAGGATGAAGCCATAGTAAGATGACAAGAAGAAAATCCAAATGAAGCATCTTTCTGGAGGGAATAACTGGAAGCGAAAGCTATGAAGCAGGGTCTGAAATGAGACACATGATACATTGGAAATGAGTAAGAAAGGAGGGTAACCCAAGGAGCCAAGGCCTGGGGACCTAGCCATAAGATTGTTTCATGAAGCTTCTGACTTAAAACGAGTGAAAAAAAAAAAAAAAAAACTGTTTAAATGTGCTGATCCATTCTGGGTAGATGCTGCTATTCTCAATTTCCCACAAAATGCCCTTTAGTGGAGGAAAATAAAGGCACCCTAATTTCCCAAAATAAGTCTGACTATAAACCCATTGTCAGTCTTGGATTAATTTTTTTTTTTTTTAATTTAACATTTTAAGCTTAACTGAGAAAGAGTAAACAACTAACAGATACTCTCTCACCTGGAATAGGCTAAACCCTAGTGGCCTAAAGGAAGGTAGCCCTCAGCCTAGCCATCTTTTGTCATTATTTTATTATTGTTATCATTTAGTTTCACATGAGATTTGAGCCAAAAGCTAGTGTTGAGCAATACTGGCATATACGAATTCATTTAATCTAGCTTTAGGGAATCAGCTTGAAATGGTATTTCAAAATGTAGAGGAAAAACAAAATAAATAAAATTAATGAGAAAGCAGATTTTTAGAAATGGAAAAAATAGAAAAGAAATGCAGGCTTAGAATTATAGATATTTTCACAAAGAAAGACAAGACAATTATAATAGAAGTGAAGATCAAAAGCATGGTTTGGTCTAGTCCCATAGCCTAGTGGCTGGGTAGCCATATCCCACATGGCTGATTGCAGTTCAGGTCCTTGCCTGGTGACTTGAAAAACTTGTCAGCACGTGTGCTTCTGTGCCCCAGATTCTGAAAGGATGGAGAAATGGAGGAGAAGGGATTGTGGTGAGACACCCTCCATTGAGGGCTGCTTTCTTCCTTTCTCGTTCTCTTTTTCTCTCTGGCAAGCACATACACTTTAAAAATAAATAAAAATAAATAAATAAATCACGTATAGTTTTTAAAAGTTACAAAGAAAGTCCCTTTGAAAGGGCATGCCATGTTTCACATGAAATGAGTTTAAAAGAGGCACCTAACCACATCATTGCACTATTTATGAATTTCAAACATGTAAAAACTTCTGGTAAAAAACAAACAAACAAAAAAGACCACAGAACATAAAAGATAAAAACTTGGGGTAGCTTTAGGTTTTTATAATAGAAGAAAGTGAAAAAATGTTCAAGAACTTTGTGAAAGAGTTTATCTCTGTGCCAGTGAAGGTGTTGTCCTTGTGTGAAAGCAAGAGAAAGACGTTTTTACTTAAGATTTTTTTTAAGAGTTTTTTTTTTTTTGCGTTAGGTCATATGCACTCACTGGGAAGAGAAAAAGACAGAGATAGTGAGAGGAAAAGTGAGAAATCATCCCCCAGGGGTGATGGCCACCACAATTTATTCTCCTCCTCGGATCTTGGGCACTCTTGCGCACATGCCAGCATGATTTTCAAGTCATCAAGTCTGGAACTTGAACTGTAGTCGACCACGTGGGAGTGTAGCCACATAACCGCTACACCATCTGCTGGCCCCTTTACTTAAGATCTTATATAGAAAAATGTTATCCTGCCAATCTGCTGAAAATGATACAAATATATTTTCTATCATATACTTTTTTTTAGAGAGAGAGATTTTTTTTCTATAGGGTGCATGTACTCACTGGACAGACAGAGATAGAAACCAAGAAATTACCCCACAAGGAGGATGGCTGTGCTGCAATCCCTTCTCCTCCTTTCTCCTCCTGGGATTATTGGCATGCACGTACACGTACCGGGCATGAGTTTTAACCTACTGGGTCTGGGACTCAAGTCACAGTTGACTATGTGGGAGTCCAGCGATGTAACCATTATACCATCTGCTGGTCCCTATCTGATTAATTTTAAGAGTCATTAGTTTTTTTTTTTTTTTTTTTTTTTTTTGAGAAGTTTTTGCTATAGGGCGCTTGTGCTCAGCAGAAAGACAGAGAAAGACAGAGAGACAGGAAATGAGAAATCACCCCCCAGGGAGGATGGCCACGCCGCAATCTCTTCTCCTCCATTCTCCTCTCAGGATCTTGGGCACGCACACGTACATGCCCGGCCTGAGTTTAAGCTACCTGGTCCAGGACTCGAACCACAGTCGACTACATGGAAGTCCAGTGACATAGCCATTACACTAACTGCTGGTCTCCCAGAGTCATTAGGTTTTCATCTCTCAGCACGAACCAGATATATCTTAAATAGATTATACTTGATGCATGTGTCTGTAATAATTTATTATTTACTTTATATATATGAATATTAATAGTACAATGAAAATATAAATATTTCAAGATAATGGCATGAATCAAAAAGGAGAGAATATCATACATTCTTTTTTTAGATTTTTTTTTTTACAGAAATCATCAACAAAGTTTTTCTAAAGGGACCAGCAGTTAGCGTAATGGCTATGTTGCTGGACTCCCATGTAGTTGACCACGGTTCAAGTCCCGGACCTGGTGGCTTAAAACTCACGCCAGGTGCGTATGCGTGCATGCTCAAGATCCTGAGAGGAGAAGGAATTGCGGCATGGCCATCCTCCCTGGGGGGTGATTTCTCGCTTTCTGTCTCTCTGTCTCTCTCTGTCTGTCTGGTGAGTGCATGGACCCTATGGCAAAAACCTCTCCAAAAAAAAAAAAAATAGTTTTTTTTTAGAAAAACCAGCCTACTTGGAACATATTCACAGCATGTGTACATTAGACTATTTTTCTGTGTGTTCATACGTGTAAATGAATATCTCACACAGCACATATATATGTGTGTGTGTGTATATATATATATATATATATGTGTGTGTGTGTGTGTGTGTGTGTGTGTATATGAACTATAATGATTTAACAAGTATGGAACCGATACGAAGGCTTGACATGGACAAATTACATTAACAGATAACTATAAAACAAAAATTAATTATATTAATGAATATTTGTTGAATAAATGTGTAAGGCAAGAATTAAATATATAATATTAACACACAATTTAACTAATAGTGAAGGCAAATTAATTGATGTGATGTTTTTATCTATTAAATTAATAGAGTTGAACAACCATGATATTTCTTTATGCTGGTGATTGTAAGTAGATGAACACTTTCATAGACTACTGAATGGGTAAGTATAGCACTCTAAAAGGAAACTGGCAATATGTATTAAGAACCTTTAAAAATTTATTTCCTTTGACTCAATATTTTCCCTTCTTGACCATCCTTAAAAATGTATCAGATTACTGAAAAAAAATATATTTAAAAAAAGTGTTCACTTCAGCCTTATTTACAATAGAAGAGAATGTTAGAAATAGATAAAAATGTCTAACTATAGAGTGGCAGAAAATATTCCTGTTATAGTTATAAAAATACTTAAAAACAAATATTCATAATGCGAGGAACATTTTTATTATATAATTATAACTAAAACATTGAATATGAAATTGTTAGTATAATTTGAGTTTTGCAAAGAAAAATATAGATGTAAAAAAAAATTGGAGGGCACAGCAGTGGCACAGTAGTAATGCAAACACTCTGTGATGCTGGGCATTTGGGAAGGTCCTGGGTTTGTGTCTGTTAGTGTTTGTATATATGCCAGGCATGTTGTATATATCAGTGATCTGAGTTGGCTGAAACTGGGAGATTGGTCATCCCATGAAGACTCCGTTGGTAGTGCCCTTTTCATCTTTTTTCCCTCTGTCTCTCTCTCATAGAAGAAACCTTTTTTTTTCTTTTTTCTTTTTTCTTCTTTTTTTTAGAATTTAGGGTGTAGAACCCACAACTTCATGGTTAAAGGAACTAGATCCCACCTGGCTGATTGTAGTTCAATCCATGACTTTGGCAGTTTAAAAAAACACACGGGCACGTGTATGTGTGTGCATGCCCCAGATCCTGATAGGATAGAGAAATGGAAAAGAAGGGATTGCACTATGACCCTGTTCCATTGGGGGGCTGCTTTTTCCTTCTCTGTCCCTGGTGAACACACATATCCCCTCTGGCAATTAAAAATAATTTACCAAATACAATATTGTTATTCTGTAAATGGTAAGATATTGGGTAATATGAAAATTTAATTTTCTTGATGCCTTAGTATATAATATATGGTAAAACATGTTACAAAAATAGGGGGAAAGAATTATTCAATAAACTGTGTTGATAAATAGCAATTTAAAGCAGTTCAAATTAGATCCTTATCTTACCTTGCACACAAGCATGGATTTCTTTATTGCTATAACACATTATCTTTTATGTCCACCTCAGTACTAGCACTGTAACCTTTTGGAGCCTGGTTATTTTGCATTTCAATGACTAAAATTTCTACAATGTTTTAGAAAAATCTAACAGAATGGCTTGTTTAATCTGTTACATAAAAGCTACACAATAATAGAAAAATCAAGTGTCTCATTTATATTTAGATCTTTAATTTTCTCAAGAAAAGTAAGCAAATGCATAGGTTCTTAGCTTTCTTCTGTAATGCCATTACAGATCAATTTGAGAGAACGTGAACATTCTCATACTGTTGGGAATACACAGCAATTACATTATTTCAGAATGCTATTCTATGTATAATGCATACTCACTAGAGAGTTAAGTAATGTTAAGTAAATTAGCATCTTAATGAAAATTGTACATTAACACATTTCCTGTTCCCAAGTAGTCATTTAATCCCAGTAAATCAAGGAATTCAAGTTTTGCTAAATAAAAATCATTATCATAGAAAGTGTCATTCTGCAATTGAGTATTTGCTGCCCTCCTGATATTTAGTTAAAATTATTATTATTTTAGTTTTTGCTAAAGGATGTTTGTGCTTGCTGGAGAAAGACAGAGAGAGAGAGGGGGAAGTGAGAAAGCACCCCTATGGAGGAAAGTTACATGTCAATCCCTTCTCCATTTTTCTTTTTTTTGGGGGATTTTGGGCATATACACACACACACTTGCACTTGGCATGCTTCTCAAGTAGCCAGGTCCAGAGTTTGAACTAATCAATCAGCCACGTGAGATCCAACTGCCTTAACCACCATGCCACCAGCTGACCCATGGAGTTATTACAGAGAAAATATACTTCTTACGAAGACTATGTGGCTTGGAAATTTTGTTTACTGTCTTATAGAACGTATCAAATGGGTATTTCAATGTTTTATGCGAACCATTAAATAATCCTGTTTAGTTATAGAATGTGATGGTTCAGGGCAGCAGGTGGCGTGGTGGTTAAGGTGCTGGACTCCCACATGCCAACCTTGGTTCTAGTCCCGGACCTGGCAGCTTGTTTTTTCACTTTCCCTTTCTCTCTGGTGAGCACATGTGCCTTATAACAAATATTTTAAAAATAATACTAATAAATAAAATTAAATAATTATTTTAAAAATGTGATAGCTAGTGATAGTTATACTTTATATTCATATAGTAAAGTTTTAATCATGCTGACATAAATTTAAGTTCTTTAAAAGATTTGTTCAACCAAAACAATGGGGCAATAAGATTCTTAACACACAGTTTAATAGTAAGGAGCTAATTTCTAAGTAAAAATTTTCATCTAAATGAAATTAAATTTTTAAATGAAATTAAGACTTAGGTATTGGTATGTTTTTCCTTTTTTACTTTATTTTTTTCAAATTTGCTAGAGGATGCAGGCATTTGTGGGAGACAGATGAAGAGAGAGAAGAAAAGTAAGAAAGGACTCTGATTTGGGGATGGTCATGCCACAATCCTTTCTCTGTTTTTCCTTTCAGGATTTGGGCATGGACACACACATGCCTAGTGTCTTTTTCAAGCAACTGGGTCCAAAACTCAAAATGTGAGATTAGCTGTGTGAGATCTAGCCACCTTAACCCCCATACCACCAGCTGGATTTTAAAAATTAACACTATTAGAGAGTTAACTTGAAAAAGTACCATAAACGTGACAATCCACCATATAAGTAAAGAACCTTAAAAATAAAATTTAAAGTATATAATGATAGATCTTAAATTATAATTTTTGTCTTATATATTGAATTCATCCAATAAAGACTACCCAAATCACTTTACATGGGCTAGAAAGCATGCGTCTGTGTGTGTACATATGTATATATATGTCTATTTTTATGTATATATATTCTTTTGTTTTTATGGTAACATTATTTAAGAGTGTTTATACAAGTTTAGTCACCAAAGACTTTTGAGTCTTATTTTCCTGTTTATTTTTTTTTTCCTACCCTTGAGGCTCTAGGATCCCTTCTGTCTTGATTAGTTCCTTGATATTTCGACCACTGGCATCAGTCATTCAGCCAGAATGAACTGGCTGTCATTCTTGGCTCTTCCTTACTACCAATGTCACATCTAATTAATCACCAGGTTCTACAGCAACTGCCTTTTTTCCAGTTCTGCAATCATTCGCTCCCTCTGACCAAGTAAAGAACCTCATCAATCCTCTTGCTTATTATTCTCTTTGTAACTTGTTTCAAACTTAGCAACTCATAAGAATTTTGTTAAATGCTCATAGCATTTCTTAGGAAAGAAATGAGCCTTTGGATTGATTTTTAAGCACATTTATTTGAAAGGACAGATGACACACTCATTGGACACAATCAGAAATTATCAAAGTGGAACACTTAATGAATGTATGTTCTTTCTGACATCATAACCAAGACTATTTTTACATTTAGCAAACGTTTATTGTGTATATACTGTGGGTGAAGCATTATGATGGATATTTGAAAGCAAAAACTGAGGCTGTTACTTATAACTTAGACTTTAAGCTTTCTACTAGAACACTTTAATCTTTCACTTTGCTCTGTTTTCCTAAAATCAGACCAGAGATACTTTGGAAGATAGTACAAACTGACATTTATTCAGAAGCATTGTCTCAAAAAGTGCTATAGGGCCAGCCCTGCAGCCTGATAGTTACCGCTATTGGAATTCTGGCCTGGGCAGCCTGAAAACATGCAGGGTGCATATGCATGCCCTGACAGGCTGGAGAAATGGAGGAGAGAGATTGTGATGTGACCACAACCCACTGGAGGACTGGAGGATGCTTCCTTCCTCTTGCTCTCTGTGTCTTCCTGTCTCTCTCTAGTGAGCACATGTACCCACTGGCAGTTTGTGTGTGTGTGTGTGTGTGTGTGTGTGTGTTTAGAGTGATTTTTGGTATAGGGCATGTGCACTTGCAGGAGGCACAGAGAAAGACAGAGAGACAGAAAGTGAGAAATCACTCCCCAGGGAGGATGGCCACACCATAATTCCTTCTCCTCCATTCCCCTCTTGGGATCTTGGGCATGCATGCACATGAGCACGGTGTGAGGTTTAAAGCCACCAGATCTGGGACTTGAACTGCTGTTGACTACGTGGGCGTGGGAGTTCAGTGATGTAATCATTATGCCATCTGCTGGTCCCCCCCACTGGCGATTTTTGAAAAGTGCTATGTACTTTCTAACATGAACATGCACACCAGCAGCCTTTCTGTAATCTATTTCTAAATGAACAATATGGGGATAATAAAACAGCAATTAGTTCTTTTTGTTGAGCATATGTGCTTTAATGAATTGCTCTAAATACATCATGTAATTTACCTATGAGACACAGAAATAACAGCAAAGATTATAACAGACTGATTCAAGAGCCTTCAAATTTTAGCCTCTGAGCAATATCAGTCAATGATTTATTTCACAAGACTGAGTTTGACATGGACATGTCTTAAAATATATTAATATTCAGTTATTTTCGCTACAACTTTACCTTTTCTAAAGAAAATTTCTTATTATTTACACTGAAGTTTTTTAAAGATCTTTGGTCTATTCCAATTAAAATGCAGTCTAACCATGGCTTAATTTTATCTGCCATATAGTTCCAAATCAATACTTCTGCACTATTTCACAGAATAATTGAACTTTGTTACATGCAATTTTAAAATATTATAATACATTTCATAATAGTAACAAATGTACAACCTTACAACCCACATTAGGTCTTTACCTACAGTGTGGCTAGAATGCTAAAATTATTGAACCACTTATATAATTTTGAGGTAGCCAACTGAAAAATGGCTGATAATATCTGAAAAATAGGCCTATTGTAGACTGCCCTTGCCAGTATAATGTGCTGCCATTTTCATATGGGTGTTATAAAAGCATCCTGAAATGTTCAAGTGGAAAATAGGTGACAGATAAGAAACATCATGTCATGATTTGTTCAAAAATTTCATTAGAGTCCTAATTCATTCTTTATCAGACTTACAAATTATTTATGATTAATATGTACAATAAACTAAACAGAAGCGTATTCCCTAGAGTCTTTTTTTTCTACCCATCCCAACTCCTTCTGAACCAGATCTGGTAAAATGAGTACTTGTGATGTTAAGTAAATAATCACATTATGATTCTCTCAATTGACCTGTGAGATAAATGTCCTCCTGATCCCTACTCAGATTCTCAAGGGGAGCATTGAAATAGATTTCATGTTATTGTTGCATATAAATACAATGATCAACATGCACTTTTTCATGTCTCTAATTTTTAAAAATTATTTATTTAATTTAATTAATTAATTATTTTAAATTCCACCAGAGAGAGAGAAAAAAAGAGAGAAAGGGAAAGTAAGAAAGCAAGTCGCCGGGTCCAGTACTCAAACCATGGTCAGCCATGTGGGAGTCCAGCACCTTAACCACCACACCACCTGCCAGGCCCTCATGTCTCTAATTTTTATTTGCATGTCCCATATAGTTTCAAAGTGAGTTCATGTTTTATATTTCATTAATTCTCACATCAATCCTATAAGTTAATGTAGAATTAAAAAACTGAAAGAGGCTATGCAACACACACTCATTTTACAGTTACAGAAATCAGAATCTAAGCTGGTTGCTTGATGGCCAGTATGTGAGCAAACCCACTGGAAATGGTTGAAGCTGTGGCTGATTAATACTTGCTCAACCACATTAAAAGGTAATAATGTAATGTCGGAAACTAAACTGTTTAAATATAAACCAGAAATGGGGGGAAAGCAATTTCCATAAAATGCAGACACAAAAAAGCTTAAAGTCACGCCTGTATTCTTTGCATGTAGCAAAATTAAAGTTTGATATTTTGACTTGCTAGATGGAAAAATTAGATTTAGGTGAGTGAACTCTTAAACTCCTCCTATGCATGTTTTCCTGTGTGTTTCCTGAACTGTACATGTTTTCTAAAAGTCGAGAGAGAGAGAGAGAGAGAAAGAAAGAGAACACACAAAGCACTTAAAATGATTTTCCTAACAAGAGGTGAAACATTCAATATTTTCTCTTCATTTTCAAAAATACACGATAGGCACAAAAATATTTTGAAAATAAAATGAAGAAATACAGCACTCAGTAAGCATATCTTATCTGGTTTAACGTTCTTACAACCTTCATTAAAACTATCTCACGGAAAAATTTTCTATGTTATGTTAAAATTTTAAGAACAACATCAGAAAGAAATGATGCTGTCTAATGATTCTTCTCATTTCTGTGGGGAAGAATTTCAGAACAAATGCAGAAAGATATTCTATCACTGAAGGATGTGCTGTTTTCTGAACCCATGGCAGAGGTTACTGATGCCCCCCAGAAGGTTTGTGTTCCTCCAATGTCTCCTTTGTGACACTGATATCGTTGGTCACAGTCTCAATCTAAGGAAATTTTAGCTGCCCTAAACCTCATAGAAATTGGGCTTACAAACTCAGTTTCATTATGGGAAGGAACATACTTATGAATTCTCTTAATTTCTGTGTTTTTAATATTTTATTCACTAAAGATGTGTGTGTGTGTGTGTGTTGTGTGTTTATTGTCTGGAAAGTCATGATCTATTTTGTAATACACACACACACACACACACACACATATATATGTATATGTATATTAGGTCATTGGGAAATTTACAATATATTTTTCTGTTTATTTATGGAAAAATTATATATATATATATATATATATATATATATATATATATATATATATACACATACATACACACACACACACACACACACACACATATACTTTTTTATTTTAGTAAAGCTCTAGTGATATCCAGTTGAGAGGTTGCCAGGGCTTCCTGGCCTGGAGCCTAGAAGCAGACTGTGAGTAATGAGGTAGGAGGGATTTACTATGGCTTCCTTGTTGGGAAGCTGGAGGAAGAGGAAGGAAGAGGAAGACACTGGGAAAAGAGACAAAGGAGCTGCTTAGGGAATCCTGGAGAGGGGGAGAAGACTAGGAGCTCCAAAAGGCTTCTGATAAGCAGATGGTCTTTTGAATGTTTATTTCATTCAAATCCAATTCCTAAGTCTTTTGAGGGCTGCTTGTCATTAAGTTTCCTAAGCACAGTGTTACTTTTTCCCAAATGTAGGCTATTTATCACCTTAAAAATTGCTGGTCTTGTTTGTAGAAAAGACTGAAGAGCAGCTGCCCAAGTGAACCACCTAATTTTCTCTGTGTGTGAGTATAGTCCACTAAATGACTGCTTTCCATTGAATCTCAGTAGTCACAGATATTGCTGCTTCATGATTTGTGAGGCAGATTAGCCACCAGAAGAATGAGTCTTTAATGGATGGATAAGACATAATTTCTTATCTCTAAAATCTGGCAGTGTTTTATTTCACTAATAATTTGCATTTTTGTCAGGGTATATCATCTTGTCTGTGGCCATAGCTCTGAAAAAAATGGCCGCTCTTTTTTGGTTCTGTCTAATGATCCTTCTCCTTCTTTTGTCAGTGTTGGCATATTCCAAGTCTGTGTCCAGACACACAGCAGAGTTCACTTCTCCTCCCCTTGTGGATACATACAAACACATCCTTTATGGGTTTGGATACTGCAAAGAAATTTTACATTTATACTCTCTCTCCAAAGTTTTGATGATTTTCAGTCTATAAAATAAACTTCCAAACGGATAAAAAGATGAAAAGCACAATAATTTTACTGGAAATGTGCACATAGTTGTCTAGCACATATGAGACGTGACCGAGGGCCAAGTGACAGGAGGTTTTATACTGTACAGAAGTGAAGAGGCTTAAAGACAAGCTATGCAAGGGTGAGGGGGGAGAGGCACTCTGTCCTCATTTTCTGGACCAGGTGTGAGGCCCCTGATCCAGTTCTCCCATGCCTTGAAAGGTAAGGCAGAGTTTAGAGAATTCCTGCTGTCATCTTCTGCTTACTGTGATGTAGATTTCTTTCATAAAAAGGTTAGCTATTTTTATAAAGATAGTTCTATACCAGTAGCCCTTTGAATAATCATCTCAAAATATGCCAAAAAAGTATATTTTGGGGGTGACATTTTGGTTTTCCTCAATACATAAGGAAGGCATTTTGATATTTTCTGTCATTTGAAAAGGTCTAAGAAAGTCCATCTCCACCCAAAATAGATCACCTAAGAGGACATTGGGAATTTTTTTGTGCTTATTACTATTTTAAAATTTATTTTTTTCCTTATTCATGATAGGGCACCTGTGCACCTGTGTGATAACAAGAGGAGAGAGAGAAGTGTACCCTTCACAGGTTCTGGTCACACCCTGTCCTCTTCTTCTAGTCCTCTAGCCCATCAGATTTTGGGCACTTGCAATGGCCAATATGTTTCAACCTGGGAATCTGAAACACTGTTGTCATGTGAGATACAGCTTCCCTTGAGCAGTGCATTATTGCTGTTCCATGGAGCCAGTCCCTGAGCTCATTATTTTTAAAAATGAAATTATCTTTATTGAATTAATATTATAATCTCCTAATGCTTTAGCTGGGATTTTTTTTTATCATATTGGTTTCAATTTGGCAAACACTTACCAGCAATATTTTGAATTATTTACTTTGTAGGATGTGAACATAAATAAAAATGCTATCCTTGTACTTGGATATCTTCTAGACTACCAGACTGTGTATCTTTTAAAGGCAGATTGTCTACCTAGAATGGTAGAATTCATGAATAGCATTTATTCAATAAATGCATTAATACACTATTCTAATAGATTCCTCACAGAAATATGTCTGATTAATGTAATAAATTACAAATACTATGATAATATTAGAAATATTTTGGCAAAGGAAAGAGACAGAGAGAAGTAATAGAAGCTTCATATAGGATGTTTCATTTAGCTTGATTACTGGATAGGATTTAGGGAACTCGTGAGAAAGCACTGTGGAAATTTCTGTTAAGATGAACAGTAAAGGCATAGACATAGGGATTTGTTTTGTTTTGCTTTTTTGTTTCGTTTTTAAAAGTGTAATCCTTTTTTGGGAAATTAGCTAGATCCTACAGGAAGGATGTGAAAAATGAGGCTTCTTATCACGGATAGAGTCTTATGAGTGCCTTGTAATGAAACATGGACATTATCCCTAAAATAAGCAAAGGAGAGCTACTGAAAGATTTTAAGTAAGGACATGACCATTATTTTTATTTATTTATTTATTTATTTGGAGAGGTTTTTGCTATAGGGCGCGTGCGCTCGCCAGACAGACAGAGACAGAGAGATAGAATGCAAGAAATCACCCCCCGGGGGGATGGCCATGCCGCAATCCCTTCTCCTCCATTCTCCTCTCGGGATCTTGGGCACGCACGCACACGCGCCCGGCGTGAGTTTTAAGCCACCGGGTCGGGGACGCGAACTGCGGTCGACTGCGTGGGAGTCCAGCGACATAGCCATTATGCTAACTGCTGGTCCCAGAACATGACCTTTATGATAACATACTGAGATCATTAAGTACTCAATATTAGATAAATAAAACACAGAATGATTTGGGGGCAGAGAGGTCTTTTCTATAGCACTGAAGACAAGACTGACCAGGCCCATGGCATTGTAATTAGGGGAGCCAGAGCCCACATGGCTGACCATGTAGATCAAATCTTAGCCCTGATGACTTGGAAAACATGCTGGGTATATGCACATGTGTGCCCCAAATCCTGACAGGGTAGAGAAATGGAGGAGAAGGGATTGCCACATGGCCCTACTCCATTGGTTGATGCTTTCTCTCCTTTCCTCTCTTTGTCTCTCTCTGGCAAAGTGCCCACACCCTCTGTCATTAAAAAGAATAAAGACAAAAATATATGTGTATAAAGATTGACCTAGTGCTCAGTGAATCTAAGAATAATGCTATGTAAAACTTGTCTCTGTGTACTCTCTGTACAAGAAGACATTTTTCTGCCAAATATATTATACTTCCTCACCAAAATCTAAGGCCCTTCTTTCTTGGTCCTCTGGTATTTTAATTTGCTAAAGCATTTGGTAAACACTTTCTGATTCTCCTATGAATAGTATGAAGTGTCTTTGGTACAGGACTCCTGAGGTGACTGACTTTCTAACTGATGGGCTGAAGGGCTTGTGGAAGACTTGGGACCTGCCCAGGTAGAAGGACATGGGCCTCAGTGGAGTAGTAGTAAAAAATCCACAGTTTATTTGTGTGAGAAAATAATTCAGTTGTAGCAGGTGTTCTTCAAATATAAAGCAAAAGTACTGCAAAAGAATCTGTGATTATATCTTAACTTTATTGTTAATCCTGGCACCCATGTCTTCTAAAAATCTCAGCTAAATGTTTTGAAATCCAGCCATATTGTCAAACAATTGATTCTCACCCTTTACAAACCCTAAGTGGTGCCTAGGATTTGAGATACACCATTCTTACAGATTTTTTAATGATTGTCACATGATCTTTCCTTTGATTTCCCATGATGGAGACTTAGAAAGGGTTCCTTGTATAAATCAGGGTAATGCAAAATGTCCCCTTTAAAGGAGGCTGCTAAGCAGTACAAAGGATTGGATTCAATGTTCTCTTTTTTTTCCAGATGGGTAATTGTTAGAGGGTTATTACACGTAGTTAAATGAAAAGGCAATTATGAGGAGACTATGGACAAATCTGCCTTCATTTGGATGTGAATGTTGGAGCATTCTCAGTATTTGTTGTGTGTTCCTGGTAATGGAATTCAACCCTTTATGTTTTGCTAAACTGTTCCTCAATAATATATGATTATGCAGAGGCATAGGAATAAAACACATATTACAGAGTCAGTCTTTCTGCAGTTGTTTTCCTGTTGTAGCAAATTTAAAGTCTCTCTTACTTTATGTAACTACAATAAGAATGTGACTTTTGATTTAACATGTGCATCTGAGTGTTTTTTTTTAATTTTTGTTTTTGTTTGTCACTCAAATATAGAGGAATCAAACACAGGAATATCATTAAGATATCTTTAAATAAGTAAAAACTTATGGAAAAAATAATGGCAAATAATGTGTTCTTGTGTTTTTGTAATATTTTATATCATTCTATCTGTGTGTTTTCAATTCAGTTAAAGTACTTTTAATACTGCTCTGCAATACATATCGTCCAGACTTGTGAGCCATTTCCAATAAAATCAATCTATATAGGCTATTTACTAAGAATATTGAAAAGAATATCACCTTTATTTCTCTAAGAAATAGTTAATTTGTAGAAGCGATATTTAATTTATTTTTATGCACAATTTATCTAGTTTGGCACCAAAATCTTCTCTGAGTAGGACAAGGTTTTGTCAACTGTTGCTGATCATTTTTATTCTTACACTATTTTTAAAATGTATTTGCAAAAAGGGAATACATTTTCAAATTAAAAAAAATTAATTACAAAAGGGAGAGTTACTGGTGTAATGAAGCTTATTTGCATGCCAGAAGGTTGAATATATATTAGTAATTAATATTTATCTCACTTCAGTGAAACAGGCTTGAAATAGTAAAAGGATGCTTGCTTGATGAATAAAACAAAAAAGAGCAGCCTCGCTTAGCTCCTAAGCAGACTCTGCTTTAATACTTACAGATACAGGGGCCAGCAAGTGGCATGGTGGTTAAGGTGCTAGACTCCCACATGGCTGACTACAGTTTGTGTCCCAGACCTGGTGGCTTAGAAATCATGGTGGGCGTGTTTTCATGAGTGCCCAAGATTCCAGGAAGAGAATGGAGGAGAAGGGATTGTGACATGGCCATCCCTTAGGAGGTGACTTCTGACTTTCCCTCTCACTGTCTTTGTCTCTTTCCAGCAAGTGCACACGTCTTATGGCAAAAGCCTAATAATAATAATAATAATAATAAATAGTTACAGATACAGAAATGCATTAGGACCTGAATTTCAAAGCTAGTTCAAGAAATTGGCATTCAGACATAAAGGGCTTCATCAACAAATTTATGTTGAGGAACTGCTGTGAGTGCTATGGAACCATGAAGTGCTAAACAAAGTGGATATTTATGTTAATAATCTAAACTGTCAGAAGAAAACATGTAAATACTACAGTGGTTCAAAGGTGAGAAATGTTGGGGGACCAGCAGTTAGAGTAGTGGCTATGTCGCAGGACTCCCATGTAGTTGACTGCGGTCTATGTCGCTGGACTCCCATGTAGTCGACTGCGGTTCACGTCCTGGACCCGGTGGCTTAAAACTCATGCCGGGCACGTGTGTGTGTGCCCAAGATCCTGAGAGGAGAATGGAGGAGAAGGGATTGCGGCATGGCCATCCCCCCGGGGGGTGATTTATCGCTTTCTGTCTCTCTGTCTCTCTCTGTCTGTCTGGCAAGCGCACGCACCCCATGGCAAAAACCTCCAAAAAAAAAAAAAAAGGTGAGAAATGTCACTATGAACTGCAAGGGGCAGGTGAGGTTTAGACCTTTTAAATTGGGTAAAATTTGGATTTGGATTGGAAGGAAAAGGCAAAGGCTTTTAAGTGAGTGAATGACAGGCCAGAGGGTGCCAGGCACTTACATGGGACATTTGTCCATTCAGAGATTTTGGAAGAAGAGAGCTAGGTGCCAGGATGCAAAATCAGACTCATATCTCTGTCCCTCTCTCTTTCTCCTCTCCACTTCCCTCTCATTCTTCTGCTTTCTTCTCAGACCCTCTCCACATTTCTACCACTCTTTTCTCTCCCTCTGTCTCCTTCTCCCTTCCCTATCCCTATCTCAGTTCTAGCTCTGTCTCTCAGAGAATTCCAATCTGTCTCCAAAGCTGAGACAGTTCCTTGGCTCAAAAGTTTGCTCTTTCCTCATAAACACAATTTGTTTTTTTCTGCTCTGAACTTTGTTTCTCATTCTGTTTTCTCCTCTTGGCATATTGTGCTCATTGCTGAAGATTCTTGATGTATTACTTTTTTTAAATTTTTTTTTAGAGAGAGATATTTTTGCTATAGGGTGCATGTGCTTGCTAGAGAAACAGAGAGAGATAGGAAGTGAGAAATCACCCTCCGGGTGGGGAGGATGGCCATACTGTAATCCCTTCTCCTTTGTCCTCTCAGGATTTTGGGCATGCTTGCTTATGTCCCTGGTGTGGGTTTTAAATGCCTGGGTCAAAATACGGTTGACTAGGTGGGAGTCCAGTGACATAACCATTATGCCATCTGCTGGTCCTGATTCTTGATGTTTTACTTTAAAGACAGCTCAGATGACACTGAAATTCTATACTTAGTCATATCTTTTTATACAACTTATTTAAAAATATTCTGCATTGTGGTTTAGCATACACTACTGGACTTTTTCTCTAATCAATTGTGAGTCTTTTGGGATCAGTGACTATTATTTGTTGGTCTTTTTATTTTTTAATAAGTGAGTTGTTGGGAGGAGAGGAGAGAACATATATGGTAAAGTCATTAATTCTAGATTAAGCTATTTTAAAAGATTTTAGATGCTATGCCAGAGTTGGTGCAAAATCATTGCAAGATATTTTGTTGTTGTTTTTAAATAATCATTATTTAGATAACATAGTAATGGTAGCAGTTTAGGGCTACCTGGACATCTCTTTCAAGACCATTATTTATGGATATTATTATTATTATGTGCCACAGGTATAGTGAAAAGAACTTTAGAATGAAGATCGAAAGATTTCAGTTATAATCCCTCTTTCATTACTACATGATTTTGGAAAAACAAATGTATCTTCCAGAGTTTTGAGTCGTACTGTCATTAACAAGAAAAATAAAAAGTATGGTATTGCTAGTTTAGATCATTGATTTTTCTCTTTTAGATAGTCTAAAAGCTTCAATCCATATTATGCAATATAAATTTTGTTTCCCTTTCCTCTAAGGCAATGTAATTTGCAAATAATTTATTAGTAGTGGAATTCTATGCTTCTACAATGTTAATATAGAACATAATAATTCTTCATATATACATTTTATGTTAAGGATTCCAGCATGTAAGTTTTTATTTAAAGATTTATGCCAATAATTTTAAATTATACTATGTTGAGACAAGGGGAAAATGAGCAGGCAAAAAATGAAGCATATCATGTTTTCAAGTCTAGACATCAGGACAATTTTAAGTACTTTAAACCTTTGGAAGAAAATAAGTCATTAGTTAAAAATATTGACTAAGGAGTAAAATAGTTTAACAAATAAATAGATGTGTATATTTTGTTACTCTTGAGTTGAAAATTTTCCAGCAAGTGTGTTTTTTTTGAGTGTTTACATAGTGACTTCAGTAACATTAGTGTGTGTGTGTAGGAAAGTGTTAATTCAGTAAGCCAACCCTATAGCCTCCCTAGAAAGATCTGTCTTCAGGAATGACTATTGGAAGTTCCTGGGAGATGAGCCAATCCCTTGGAATATTCTATCCCATAAGTACTTTCATGTGCTTGAGACCTTGGGTAAACACACCAATTCCACCAGATAGGTTATACTAACAGTGTGCTTTATGGTGAATATTGTTTTTGTAGGTCAGGGTTGAAGGAAGAGGGTGTTTGGGTTTGAAGGCTGTGTAGCTGAAGTCAGTCATATGAGTGCTGTATGCCCACATAACTGATCCTCAATAAAAACCTTATACTTCAAGGCTTAGGTGAATTTCCCTGGTGGGCAGCACTTTGCATGTGTTTTCACATTGATGTTGGGAGAATTAAACATATTCATTTAACCGTGAATATCAGGATACCTAGAAGCTTCTGTCTTGTTTCTCCCAGACTTCACCACTCACACTTTTCCCCTTTGGTGACTTTAATCTGCATCCTTTTGCTATAATGAACTGAAGCCATGAATATAACAGTTTTTCACACGAATCATTGAGCCTGCTGGCAATTTAGAAGTCCTTGAGACAGTATGGTTCAAGACATTTCTATCTTTTGATTAATAATACCACTCCAGAAATATTTTCTAAAATTCTTTTAAAGTCAAACAAGATTTGTATATTGAAAGTCTAATACTTATGTAAAGAAAATAATAGAATTTACAAAAAGAATACTATTTATCTTTAAATCATACAGTTGGTTTATATCTATTACCAGTTTTTCACATTGATTACAGATAATTTGGAGTCAGGATTGAAGTGATTTTTTTTTCATTCACTGGTTCATTAGCACCATAACTATTGGAAAGAGAGCCTCAAAAGAAATACTCACATTACCTTAAAATCATGTTTATTTGGAAGACCCAATAAATGGCCGAATCTATGCCATATACTTTAAATACATTTAGTATTTCATTTTTAGTAAAATCAGGTTATATATTATAAATGTTGCTTTATATTTGGGAAAAATGGGCTTAGAAAGTTAAAGAAATTAGATTACCCTGGTCATGCAGCTAGAAGTGACAGAGTATTTGGACCAAGGTCTGTTAAAAATAAAATTCATACTTGTTCTAATACTCCATAAATTCACCCAAGGTCAGCGAGTGGCATGGCGGTTAAGGCAACTGAATCCCATAGGGTCAACCACGCAGTTTTCAACCTGGCAGCTTGAAAAAGATGCCAAGCATATATTTGTTTGTGCCTAAACTCCCCAAAGGAGAGAGATGGAAGATGGAAGAGAAAGGATTGTGGCATGACCTTTCTCCATGGGGAGCACACTCTCTCTCTCTCTCTCTCTCTCTCTCTGGTGATCATATGCATCTTCTGGCAAAAATGTTTTAAGAAGTTCTTAATGACTTATTACTTATTCTTTGTCCAGTAGTAGACAGATTAAGTAACTTGTACATCAACTTTGTTTTTTCCTTAAGTATTTAATAGAAATAACCAGTGAAGCTATCTGTGGCTAGAATCTTACTTAGATTTTCTTGCCCTTGTGTTTCAGTTTAGCTCCTATTGTCTCTTCAAGTTTACCTTTTCCCCTTCATAGTATTAATCTTCAGCTAAGCTTATTCAGTAAGGTATTTTTATCTTCACATCATTCATATTTTCTTTTATATTTTTTCTTCCTGTCTTATGGTTTTCATTTCTGTGCTGAAATTTCTTAAGTGCGTCTCATTTTGCCTTTCTGTCCTTACAAATATTTTTAAGGTCTTTGTTTATAGATTCCAGTATTGGTATTATTTAAAGATGTATATCTCTTGTCAGATCAGAATTGAAATTACAATCAACACTTGTCTCTTTCTGTTCTTTAAACAGACCGAGTTCTTTCCTCTCCCAGTCTTCACACACCCTGTACTTCTTGACTAGAATGCTCTTTGTCTACATTTTCACTTCCCTTCATTCAAGTTTTAGCTGAACTATTACTTTCTTGACCCATCTTGTCCAAAATAGTCTCATACTCACAGTGTTTATTTTTTTTAAGGTTTTTGCCATAGGGCATATGCGCTGTCCAGAGAGAAAGACAGTGAAAGGGAAAGTGAGAAATCACTCCACAGGGCAAATGGCCATGCTGCAGTCTGTTCTCTCCCATTTTTCTGGGGTTTAAGGCATTCACGCATACATGCCTGGTTTGATCTTCAAGCTACCGGGTCTGGGTCCTGAACTGCAGTTAGCCATGTGTGAGTCCATCACCTTAACCACCATGCCACCTGCTGGCTCCTCATACCCACATTTTAATTTCCCTAATATTTTAATATTTGACCTCTTACTATTATCCCCTTCATTACCTGTCTCCCCAAGTGTTAGAAACCTGTTTGATCACCTTTGTATCCCTAAAATCTACAACATGCCTGGATCATCATGGCCACTCAAAAAAATATTTATTGAATGAAAGAAAAGATTAAGAACTGAAGGAGTTTGAGAATGAAAGCCTCTCTTCACTCTTGACCCTCAAAAGTTGGGCAATTAGTATAAGAAAATCACTTTCAACATTCCATTTATTAATTC
The DNA here is from genome assembly GCA_026018925.1 of Tupaia tana. Lineage (NCBI taxonomy): Eukaryota > Metazoa > Chordata > Mammalia > Scandentia > Tupaiidae > Tupaia > Tupaia tana. The sequence continues at coordinate 88,406,330 of JAKSZU010000002.1, forward strand.
AGGAACTATTTATTGAGTCAATTACTGTTCTAGGTTAGAGTTCATAATGTGCAAAAAATAACATTCTCCTTTGTAGAGAAAAATATTACTTATTTGTTTCCATACTCAACAAGCTTCAACTAGATGGAATTAGATCTGTAAAAAAATGATCTAAAATGTGTCCAAAGCGAATTCTTAACTGTGTAAGTATTGTATACACAAGAGTGACTTAGAGCATTACCACAGCAGCATTTGGTCTCATAGATTAGATAACTAGTAAGTATTCACTTAACACCCACATGCCTCACAACAACTGGTGCGTAGTCCATGCCCCCTGACTAGGATTTCAATCATAGGACTTACTCAGACCAGTTGGAACACCAGAAAACCTGATGCAAGCAGAGATGTGAAATGTGCATGCACAATTGGCTGTGCCTTTTGTGTTTTTGCCAGCAACATGAGAGCTTACCACAAGTAGCTGCTTCTCCATCATCTGCAGACCATGTCTACAATGAGTACACAATAACCAGATCTCAGCCCAATGCACAGCAAGTCCAGCCCAGACAGAGCATCCTAGCAGAGACCAGCCTGCATTGCCAAACCTTGGACATTTGCAAATGTGTGAAAGAGGATAAATGATTGAGGGTTTAAGTCATTGGTTTTTTGGGGGGAGATTTCCTATAATTTAAAGAATGTAAAAATCACCCAGATACTAGTACCAAAGCCCCATTGAAGTCCTGCGTTCAGGAAGTCAAATGTTTGTGTGACCCTTGGTTCTATCTTATTAACTATTGCTAAAATTATTTAGGAAAACATCAGTCGTCATGTGAGTTAGTAAGGCAGAAAAAGTGGAGTTTTATGATATAGTTATACAAGAAAAGGAGCAAGTTCTCGCTTCAGTAGCTGTATTTACCTTGCAGTTTAAAGAACATTTTGCAGGTTATGAAAGAGCTTTGGGCTGGCTTTGGTATTCATCTCCTGTGCTAACTCATGCAACCTTAGAAAAATACTGGGAGAAAATGATAATGATTCATATTTATTGAGCAATTGTGACAGGCACAATTGAGTTGATCATTCGTTTTGGACTCTGCAAAGATTTGAGATGAGATGTCTTATTCCCATTTTATAGATTAGAAAAGTATGAATCACTTCAGTCATTTGCCCAAGGTCACAAAGAACAACAATGCATAGCTGAGATTCCACCCAGGCAGCATGGCTCTGGGATCCACCAACTTAGCCACAAGGCAACACGGGAGTATTTCTGGGCTGTGACTCATACATAACTCACATCTGACTGACATAGGAACATCTGGCCTCTCAGTACTATTTCGTTCAAAATTCCAAAAAGTTCAAAATCGACTTCAAATACTGCAGTTTTGCAACTCTGGTTTGTTGAGTGCAGGTGATTCTGTCCCTTCATGCTGATCCTTGTGGACTGCCTGCTTGGGCTTCCACCCATGGAGATAGAGCAGGCAGCAGAACATGTCAGATGAGGCGGTGAGAACCTGAGGGGTGCAGGACAAGAAAAGCATGGGGGCAAGACCACGGAAAAGCTGATAACCTTATCCTGGTAGCTGATTAAGAAATGTTGGTTTAGGGATCAGCAGATGACATAATGGCTATGTCACTGGACTCCCATGTGATCGACCACAGTTTGAGTCCCGAACCCAGTGGTTTGAAACTCATGCTGGTGCATGTGCATGTGTGCCCAAAATCCTGAGAGGAGAATGGAGAAGGGATTGCAGCGTGGCCATCTCTGCTGGGAGTGGGGGTGACTTCTCACTTTCTGTCTCTCTGTCTTTCAGGTGAGCACACATGTCCTATAGGAAAAATCTGTCTAAAAAAAGAAAGAAATGTTGGTTTTAAGACAGGGAGGTAGTGTTGTTATATTTTTTTTTTCTTTTTTTTTTTTGGAGAGGTTTTCGTTATATGGCATGTGCACTCGCCAGACAGACAGAGAGAGACATAGAGACAGAAAGTGAGAAATCACTCCCCAGGGGGGATGGTCACGCCGCAATCCCTTCTCCTCCATTCTCCTCTTGGGATCTTGGGCACATACGCACACACGCCCGGCGTGAGTTTTAAGACACCGGGTCTGGGACGCGAACCGCAGTCGACTACGTGGGAGTTCAGCGACATAGCCATTACGCTAACTGCTGGTTCCCGAGTGTTGTGAGTGTTGTTATATTTTGATCAACTGGACCGGGGAGAAATGTTCACCTTGTAAGCTAAATAATGTGAATGAATGTATAAAAAAATGTAAATAAATTAATAGATGCAATTATATAAAAAATCATCATAGTAATAATGTGAAAATACCAGATTACTAATAAAGATGGGCAATGGCACCTTCAAAGTTATTTTTAAAAAAGAAAGGAAAATGCCATCCAAAGCCAGTATTTTTCTTTACTAGATGAATACAGCTGTTTTTTTTTTTTAATCTACAAACAGCTATATGAAAGAGAGCACCCGTGCATAATTAATCAACAGTTCTTTGTCCTAGATTCTAAAATGATAATAGGTGCTTCATTATACCAGTAATGCAAAGACAGGCTTTTAGATTCATTTCTGAAAATTTTAGACACTGGAAAGTTTAGCTACTGCCAATCTCTGTTTTACTTAGAGATGGACAAATCCTGGAATTCAAATGAGATATTAAAATGGATAAGTTCTAGTTTTTAACACCTCACCCAATTAGAGTAATTTTAATCATTCACAACATCCCTTTCAGATCACTCTTTTTATTTCTCTTTCATACAATCAGAATTTTAAGGATGCAAAAGAATTTCATGTCATGTAGATAAGTGTCCATTTGAATTTTTTTTTTTTTAAAGAGGTTTCCTAGGATGTGTGTGCTCGCTGAAAAGACAGAGAAACAGAGAGACAGAAAGTGAGTAATTAGCCCCCAGAGGGGATAGCCACACCGCAACCCTTTCTCCTCTTGGGATCTTGGGCATGCATGCACACACACCCAGCATTGAGTTTATGCTGCTGGGTCCAGGACTCAAACTGTGGTCGACTATGTGAGAGTCCAGCAACGTAAGCATTATGCCATCTGCTTGTCCCTCCATTTGATTTTTTAAAATTTTCTTTGATGGAGGAATATACCATTTCTGGTTATATCTAGCTTCACATCTGACAGATTTATTTGGCTCTCTCAAACTTGACATGTCTCAGGCCAAAATTTTGACTTTCCCTCCTTTTAAAAAGAATTTTTCAATTATGATTTCTAGTTTACAAATAATCATTCTACATCTTTGCGGGTATAATATGATTTTTCAAAGCATGCATTATACTATGTAATAATCAAATCAAATATAGACTTTTTTCAGCATTGAACATTATATAATGTGGAACACATTCAATAATAGTTCTAGTTTGTGTGTGTGTGTGTGTGTGTGTGTGTGTGATTTGGAAGTATATATTAACTTGTCAGAGACAGACTTCCTTTTTCTTGACTTTTCCTATTTCTGTCAATGTCATTGCTGCTTACCTGTTGCTGAAATCAGAAATGAGCCTTTTTTACCTGCCCCATTTCTTCCCTTCTAGTCCCTTACCATTGTCATGCTGTGTGACTCCAAATATCTCTTGGAGGCCTCCACTTCCTGTGTGTCTATTGTCATGTGCTGAGTCCTAGGTACCATAACCCGTAGTCCAAATTGATTGAATAGTCTGATTTCTCTGGTTCTGGTCCTACATCCTTTCAATCTGATTTTACAGCACCTAGATTTCTTTTTTCTTCAATGTGAATCAGATTCTTTACTCCCTCTATAAAAGCTTTCAACTGATTCCTATTGTGTTTAAAAAGCACTGTAATTTCTGGCCCTGCATGCTCTGCAAGCCTGACCCCTTTGCACAGTGTTTATCCAAGTTGAACTACTTTGATTGCACTGTACTCTACTCCCATTCATAGTTTCAGTTTTTATATGAACTAAATAATATATGTATAGAACCAGGCAGTGACAAAGCAATAATTCAACTGGACTCACATGAAAAAGGTCATAGGTTTGCATCTTGGGACCATCCAAGATCCTGGCCAGCTGAGACTAGGAGAGATGGGTGACTTATGGTGTGAAAATGAATTTTGTTTAATGATTTGGCAAGTACCTCAAACATATTTGCATATCTCATACTTTTAAACATATGTTGAATGAACTCTATAGCTAGAGAATTATAGCCTATGGAAATTATTTTCTTGTATTAATTTGGAATTTAACTCTCATCCAAATATTGGTCCTTGTACACCTTTAGGATATTCAGACTAAGTTAGACTCTCTTATAATGCTGTGAATAATTATATCTACCTTTGCTATCACAAGGGAGTCAGCCTTGAATTCATCAGTGCCTCTTTTAAATTATTGAATTTGAAAAATTTTGTACTCTAAATTCTAGAAATTTTAGTTATATTTAAAAGGCATTACTAAAGAAATTTAAATATATGGTAAGCATTTTAAATATTACCCAGACTTTCAAAGGTTGGTCTTTTTTTTTTTTTTGAGAGAGATTTTTGCCAAAGTATGCATGTGCTTGCTGGAGACACAGAAAGATACAGAGAGACAGAAAGTGAGAAATTACCCCCCAGGGAGGATGGCCACAGTGCAATCCCTTCTCCTCCATTTTCCTCTTAGAATCTTGTTCATGCATGCACATACACCTGGTGTGAGTTTTAAGACACCGGATCTGGGTCTCAAACCACAGTTGACTATGTGGGAGTGTAGTGACATACCCATTATGCCATTTGCTGGTCCCAAAAGTTGTCTATCCTAAGAAAATTTAATACACATAAAGATACAAAATTGAAAAGAACTAAAGACTTACTTTGTATTTGCTGAAAGAAAGTTTACTTTAAAAGAGTTTAATATTTAGGCCAGAGGTGGCTTTTGATTAAGGCAACTAGATCCCGCATGACCAGCTGCATGGTTCAAGTCCCAGCCCAGTGGCTTGAAAATCACTCTAGACTCATATGTGTGCAGGCCAAAAATTCTCCTAGGAGAAATAAAGAAGGGATTGGAGCATGGACATCCCCTAAGGGGTGATTTCTCACTTTCTCTTCTCTTTATGTCTCTATCTCTCTCTGGCAAGCACATGCATCCTATAGCAAAACTTTAAATTAAAAAAAAAAAAAAGAAGAAAGCATCTCTACTTGTTTATCCTTTAGAAACTTAATTGATTTTTAAATTTTCAGGATTTTTATCTATCAACTAAATCATAGCATTCTTGTTATTAAGATAGTAACATGAATTTCTAAATGAATCCCAAGAAACTTTGTAAAAATAAGTTCTTTATATTTTGCCAATGTGTCAACAGAGAAAAACATTGCCAATTAAATTTGAAGTGATGTAACCGAAGGACTTCATATTTCGCTATAAGGAAGGAGCTGAACAATTGGAAAGTCCAGTTGTTAACAAGCTTTTGCTGCAAGGTACTTGAAATTGGCTTTTAAAAACCTTACTCAACTGACACTGATGACCTTAGCTAGTTACAAAAGGAACGGGAGTGATAAAATGTTCGGGCAGAATGTGCTGCTCCTGAAAAACCATCTGAAACCTGACAGCCTCTTGTATAGATTTTTGTGAAACACTAAACAGCCTCAAATGAAAATAATGTTTGGTGGCAGGCATATTATCCCTCAAGGGGAAAATATAATGAAAATCAAATGTTTTAGCAGTGCATAAACATTAAATGAAATGGGAAGATGAACAATTATTCTTTATATTTGATTAGTGTGGACAGGCAATCCAATCATCTGATTCAAAACAAATGAATACAGCTTCAGAGGTTTTGAGAGAAATTTTTTTCTCACATATTCTAGATTATTATGTCAATTTTGGGTATGAAGCCATTAGTCAAGAAGGAGTTTCTCTTTAATGGGAAGGGGAGTTTTCTGAAATCATAAGGGTCTAGAGACTTTCCTAGAATTTTGACTTAGAACTGTGATAAAACCAGTCAGGAAAATCCTCCTGACTTATCCTACTTGTAACTTTACACCTCACATGTAGGGTCAGTGTTATATTTAGGTCATTCACTGTAGCATTTTAATGTTCCTTTTCTTATATCAGTTAACCATTTACAATTAGAATTATTTTTACCACATATAAGAAGGTAATTTTTTATTTTTTTGGAGAGCTTTTTGCTATAGGGCACATGCACTCACCAGACAGACAGAGAGAGACAGAGAGACAGAAAGCAAGAAATCACCCCCCAGGGGGGATGGCCACACCACAATCCCTTCTCATCCATTCTCCTCTCAGGATCTTGGGCATGCACACACACGCGCCTGACCTGAGTTTTAAGCCACCTGGTCCGGGACACGAACCGCGGTCGACTACATGGGAGTCCAGCGACATAGTCATTACGCCAACTGCTGGTCCCATATAAGAAGGTATTAAGATACAATTATAAAATTCAATTTCTTAAACTAGCTCAGCTCTTGAACTAATTATGGCTGCTTATATAAGCTTTAATGTTCTGTTATCTTCTATATGACCACCAGATCTGTCTCTAAAAGACATTTTTTTATATTCTTTTTCTTCAAAGTAGTCAATCTCTGGTTGCCTCCCACATAAAGTGTAAGCTCCCTAGCCTAATGTACCAATGCCAATGAGTATTTACAGTGTAATTTTTTTAGCCTCTCAGCTCCACAATGTCCCCTAAATCCTTACTGAACCTCTAGGCATGTTTTTCGCATACATAATTTATTTATTCAAATTGGAACAGGCCAGCTAGGTTTATCAGGACTGGAGCCATTTTGAAATTAAGAAAAGTTTCTAACAAGAACAATTTGACCAAGAGCTAAGTCATGGGGAAGTCTATTTGAGAAATGGTTAGATGAGAAACTGGGAATGGGTTTTTGAAGAAAAACAAGTCAGGATAATTCCTCAAAGGAAGTGACTGACTTTGATTGAACTGAGGAATGATTTACACATGCTTGTATCCTGGATTTATAAATTCTGAGCACATGTCAAGCTTTTTGAGATAGTTTGGTGGTGCTTACTGTCTCTGTAACCTGGTTGCAGAAACAAACCCCCTTCTCCAGCCTCTGCTTCTCATGTTACTGGCTATAAGTGGAAGCAGCTAGTGTATATGCTGTATACAATAATATCACTTCTTTCTGACTTGAATCCCCCTCAGTTGTCTTTCTGGACAATTTATACTCTGCTTCAAGACTTACCTCAATAGTTACTTCCTCTAGTGAGGTAACTACTCTCTGTAGTAGGCAGAATAATGGCAGCCCTAAAGACATCTAGTCTATTCCCTGGAAGCTGTGAGTGTGTTTCTTTGCATGTCAAAGGAATGTTGTATAAATTTACTTTATAGGCAGTAGTGATGTACAGTGATTGAATGTATAAAATAAATTAAAATAAAAAAGAAGGGAATTTACAGATGTGGCTCAATTCAGAATTTTGAGATGGGAAGTTTACCCTGGATTTCCTAGGTGGACCAATTAGGGGTTCTCAAAAGAAAAAGAGGATGGTCAGAGAGGGAGTTGTGATGATGGAAGAGGTCAGTGGCTCAATTTTGGCTTTAGATAGAAAAACCAAGGGCATGGCTGGGTGGCCTTTTGTTATGCATTAAAAGGATAAAAAGAACAGTCTATTCAGTCTTTGAAGAGATTAGAAAGCATTTTATGACATCATCAGAGAAGCCACAAGATAAGAGACTGAATTATTTAAAAAAAGACCCATGGAGGAGCCTCTTGTTTAATAAGACGAATTTTCTTGATATACAGCAGAGAAACACAAAGAAATTGAGGATGTCCTGCTAACAGGAAGTGCTGACAATTCTTACTGAGCTAGACAAAAAGTATAAAATAAAAGAAAACTCAGACACAAAGTTCTAAAGACAGGAAGTACACTGATGAAACTATTCTGTTGGAAACGTATGCTTCTCTTCCTAAAAAATGAAGCATAACTCAGAGGTCCAAGCCTCAGGTCCAGAGGGCAGAGCCTCTAACCCCAGAGGATTATTCCTTGGCATTGAAAGTCAGTGTTGTTGGGTCACTTGGGTTTTGAAGATTAAGGTTTTGAAATTGCTGGGATCATTGACTTTTTTCTTTCTATTTTCTTTCCTTTTAAATAGGAACGTCTATGTAAATAGTATCCCATTCCTGACCCTTTACTGTATCTGGGGAGCAGATAATTTTTTTTTTAATTTCACAAGTTCACAGATAGAGATGAATTTTGCCCCTGGATGGATCCGGTCTCACTCATATCTGCTTTAGAAGATTGAAATGATGAGATTCAGAAACACTAAGTTGATGAGATTTAGATGAGAGTTTTTGATTTTGAGTTACTGCTGAGACTTTTGGAGACACTGGTATGGAATGAATTCATTTTGCATGTGGGATTGATGTGACTCTATACCAGTGGCAGACTGCCAAAGGCAGGGTAATGGCCCCTCAAAGACACATCCTAATTTTCTGAACCTGTGGAGGTGTTATGTTACATAACAAAGGATGCTGAAATTTGTAAGGTCAGTTGAACTTAGGCTTTTGCCTTACATTAGTCTTTCTCTGATATTACAATTATGTTACCTGGTTTCTTTTCATTTATATTTTTCTGATATACTCATGTATCTTTTTAAAAATTTTTTTATTATAATCTTGTTTATATTACATTGAATTGCATATAACTTTACAGTGTATTACATTTTTTTTTTCCAGAAGGAATACCACTCATATCAGTCAATATAAAGACATTAAGATCCCCACCATCATCATCCAATAGCTTTTCAATTTTTTCCAGATTATTATTATTATTCCAATTATTTTTTTTAAACATTCAATCACTATTTATCATTTTGCTTGTAAAAAGACTTTACCCAACATGAAATACTTCTCAGATCTGTCCAGTTGAGAATACTATACATGTCATCATCAACAGGTAATAAACCATATCTGAATCTCACTAATGTCATACCTCTCTATTTCTTCTTTTGATATCCTTCTCCATACTTTTCTCTTCTCCCACACCATTTCACACAGTCTTATCATCACTAAGTATTTTCACTGCTTTTATGCCCTCTAGTATTTCCATCTCTACCATAAAGTGCAGATAGTTGGTATATATTAAGTGGATACATACAGTATCTTTCTTTCATATCCTGGCTTACTTCACTCAGCAATAGATTCTCCAAATTGGACCACTATCTATCAAATGCCAGAGTCTTGTTTTTTTTTTTTTTTTTTATGGCTGAGTAGTATTCCATAGAGTATATGTGCCACATTTTTTTTCAACCCATTCATCTGTTTGCAGGCATTTAGGTTGGTTCCATGTCTTATCAATCGTGAATAATGCTGCAATAAACATTGATGTGCAAGCACTTTTCTGACTAAGCATTCTCCTGTCCTTTAGGTAGATACCCAGAAGTGGGATTGCTGAATCAAATGGTAGTTCTATTTGTAGATTTTTGAGGAACCTACATGTTGTTCTCCATAGTGGCTGAACCAGTTTATGTTCCTACAAACAGTGTAAAAGACTTCCCTTTTCACCACATCGCCATAAACACTTACCACTATATATATATATATATATATATATATATATATATATATGTGTGTATATATATATATATATATATATATATATGTGTGTGTGTGTGTGTGTGTGTGTATATATATATACACACACATATATATATATTTTAAAGAATTATTTTATTTAACTTTATTTATTTATTCATTTATTTTAAATTGACCAGAGAGGAATGGAGGGAGGGAGAGAGAGAGAGAGAGAAAGACACCAGGTTCAGGACTTGAACCATAGTTGGCCATGTGGGAGCCCACACACCACCTCCTGGCCCATGCTATTTATATTTTTAATCTTTGCTATTCTAACAGGGGTTAGGTGGTATCTCATTGTAGTTTTGATCTGCATCTCCCTTGTGATGAGGGATGTTGAGCATTTCCTCATATGCTTTTTGGTTGTTCACATGTCTTCCTTAGAGAGGTTTTTGTTCAGCTCATTTTTCCATCTTTTAATTGGGTTAATCATTTTTTTCCCATGCAAAGTGCTTGAGTTCCCTGTTTATTCTGGTTATCAGTCCCTTGCCTGAGGCATGTTTTATAAAACTATTCTCCCGTTCTGAGAGTTGTCAATTCATACTTGTTACTGTGTCCTTTGCTGTGCAGAAATTTCTTAGTCTGATATAGTCCCACTTGTCTATTTTAGGGATTATTGCCTGTGCTTTGGGAATCTTATTTAAGAAGTCTTTGCCTACTCCAATATCTCCCAGAGTTTCCCCAGCATTTTCCACCAGTAGTTTTATTGTTTGAGGTCTTAGGTTCAGATCTTTGATTGGTTTTGAGTTGGCTTTTGTTAATGGTGAAAGACTGGGGTTCAGTTTCATCTTTCTGCAGGTGGATACCCAGTTTTTCCAGCACCATTTACTAAAGAGGTTTTCCTTTTCCCAATGGATTGACTGTTATCCTTTGTAAAAAATTACTTGGCTGTAAGTTTTGGGGGTTATTTCTGGGTTCTCTATTCTATTCCATTGGTCCACATGTCTGTTTTAATGCCAATACCATGCTGTTTTGATGATCACGGCTTTATAGTATATCTTGGTATCAGGGAGTGATAAGCTTCCCACTCCACTCTTCTTGCACAGGATTGCTTTGGCAGTAGACGTCTTTTATGACTTTCATCAAATTCCATGATTGCCTTTTCTAGATCTGTGAAGAATGTATCTGGTATGTTGATTGAAATTGCACTAAATATGTAGATTAATTTGGGTAGAACTGCCATTTTGATTATGTTAATTCTTCTAATCAAGGAACATAGGATGTCCTTCCATTTTTTATGTCACTTTCAATATCTTTTTAAAATTTTTCATAGCTTTCTGGAAATCATTCTGAAGTAGATTGTTCAGTTTCCATGTGCTTGTGTATTTTTGAGGGTGTTTCTTGAAATTAATCTCGAGTTTAATTCCATTAGAAAAGATGCTGAATATAGTTTCTATGCCTTTGAATCTTGATTTTTGTCCTAACATATGGTCAGTCTTTGAAAAGGTTCCATGATGAGGTGAGAAAAATGTGTATTTTGTGGACTTAGGGTGGAAAGTTCTATAGATAGCTAAGAAGCCCATTAGATCTATAGTATCATTTAGGTCCTGTATCTCTCTATTTATTTTTTGCCCAGAAGATCTGTCTAAAAGAGATAATGAGGTGTTGAGATCCCCCAACATTATAGTGTTTCTCCCTCTCTCTCCTGTTAGCTCCAGCAGTCTTTCTTTCACATTTAGGTGCTCCTGAGTTGGGTGAATATATATTTATAAGCATTATGTCTTCTTGCTGGATTACCCACTTACTATTATATAGTGCCCTTCTTTGTGTCTTCTTACAGTCTTTGACTTGAAGTCTATTTTGTCTGAAATCAATATCACAACTCCAGCCCTTTTTTGATTTCCATTTGCATGGAATACCTTTTTCCAGCCCTTCACTTTTAGTCTATGTATGTCTTTATCCATAAGGTGAGTTTCTTTTAGGCAACAGGTAGAGGGTTTCTGGTTTTTTTTTTTTTTTTTTTTTTTTTTTTTTTTTTTTTTTTTTTTTTTGTATCCATTCAGCCAGTCTGTGTCTCTTACTTTAAGAATTTAATCCATTGACATTCAATGTTATTATTGATATTTTTGATATTTCTGGACCTGTTCCTATCATTAAGTGAGCCATTTTCTTGGTGTTTTTTTGTTCTCTTATAACTGTCCATCTGGCTTTTTAGTTTTCCTGGGATAGCACTCCCTTCAGGACCTCTTGAAGAGCTGGTCTGGAGTTGGTAAATTCCTTCTGATTTTGTTTGTCTGAGAATGTTTTTATCTTTTTTTCTATATGGAGATCATCTTGCCGGGTAGAGTATTCTTGGTTGAAATTGTTTTTTATTCAACACTTTGACTATATTTCCCTATTCTTTCCTTGCCTGCATTGTTTCTTCTGAGAAGTCCGATACTAGCTTGATGGGGTGACCTTTATAAGTAACTTGGCGTTTCCCTCTGGCCAACTTTAGTATCTTGTCTTTGTTGTTTTTGCCAGTCTGGCTATGATGTGCCTTGAAGAGGATCTTCTTGGGTTGATTCTACTCGGGGTCCTATATATTTCTCAGCTCTAGATATTTGAATACCTTTCTAGGTTTGGAAAGTTTTCTTCTAGGATTTCATTCTGGGAGGCTGATCTATGTGGGAAGATTCTCAGTTGCGTTGGAGACCTCCCTGAATATGTGTGCCCACAATCCCAGACTGGCTGACTCTGGCTGTGGGCCACAGTGTCAAGACCCTATTGGGGTTATTGTCCTATATCTCTCTCTGGTCTGTCTCACTCACGGAAGACAATAATAAAAAGTAAGTAAACTAATTTATTTTTTAAAAAGTTTATTTATTAGTTTATTGTAAGAGAGAATTGTAGGGGATGAGGCACACCCAAAGGGTCTCCACATTGTCATCCATCCCCAGTCTTAGGCAGCCTGGCTACAGAGGGGTACATATACCTGATGTGCTCAGGAAGGTCTGAGATGAGAACTAGGAACTTTCCCATGTGGGTTCAGTTGTATTACTAATACAGTACATCAGGGCCCCCAAAATATTTTTTTTAAGATTAGGAAACAGAAAAAAGTTAGGTGGAGCCAAATCAGGGTTATAAGGTGGATGTCTAATGATTTCCAACCAAACTCTCACAAAATTGCCCTACTGCGATGAGAGGATTAAGCAGGAACATTGTCATGTTGGAAAAGAAGTCTGGTGAAACTTCCTTAGGTATTTACCTGCAAAAGTTTCAGATGATTTTTCTCAAAAAACACTCTCATAATTAGCATATGTTATGATTCTTTGGCCTTGTGCAAAGCAAACAAGCAAAATGCTTCTAGCATCCCCCAAAAAATCTGTGGCCATGATCTTTGCTCTTGACAGACCCGTATTGCTTTTACTAGACAACTTCCTCCTCTAGATAGACACTGTTTTGATGGTGCTTTGTCATCAAGATCATACTGGTAAAGTCATTTATCATCTCCTGTTACAATTCTTTGAAGAAATACTTCATGATCTTGACCCCATTTGTTTAAATGTCTCACTGAAAATTGTGCTCTTGTCTGTAATAATCTGGGCACAACAGTTTGGCACCCATTGAGTAGAGAATTTGCTGAACTTTATTTTTTCAGTCAAAAGTATATAAGCTGAACCAACTAAAGCTACCAGCGTATTAAAAATGATTATACACTATGAATAAGTAGATTTTATTGCAGGTTCAATATAAAAAAATGTAATATACTGCATTGATAAAACAAAGGAAGAAGTAACATTATTATCTCAAACACTGACTAAATTTAACACCCTTTCATGATAAAACACTAAGAAAACTAGTATTTTAAAGGAACATCCTCAACATGATAAGGGCATTTATTTTAAAGTCCTACAGAAATATCATACTCAATGATGAAAGACTGAAAACTTTCCCTCTAAGATCAGGTAAAATGCTAAGATGCCAACTTTCATCACTGCATTCAACATTGTACAAAAAGTTCTGACCAGAGCAATTAGACAAGAAAAACAAGTAAAGGCATCCAAATTGGAAATTATAAAGTGAAACTTTCTTTATTCCCAGATTACATGAGCCTACATACAGAAAATCCTAAAGAATATGCACACATACACACATACCAGAGCTAATAAAGAAATTTAGCAAAGTTGCAGGGTACTAGGTCAACAAAAAAACCAATTGCACTTTTATACAGCTGCAATGAACAATCCTAAAAATAAAATTAAGGGAATAACTCCATTGATAAAGCATCTCCTTTAAAAAAATACCTTGCAATAACATGAACCATGGAGGTAAAAGATTTGTATATTGAAAACCACAAAACATTGCAAAATAATTTTAAAAGACACAAATAAATGGAAAGATATTCATGGATTAGACAACTTAATGTTAAGTATCCAATATTCATAGATTAGGAAACTTATTAATGTTGTTAAAGTGGCAGTACTATCCAAAACAATCTACACAGTCAATAAAATCTCTATCAAATCCCAGCAACCTTTTTAGGACAAATGAAAACAACGATCCTCAAATACACATGCAATTTCAAGGAGCCTCAACTAACCAAATGAATATTAAAAAAAGAGAAATCAATCTTTTTCATTTCAAAACTTACTACAAAGCAAATCAAAACAGTGTTCAAAATAGTGTGATACCACCATAAGGATAGATAGTTGTATGTAGACTAATGCAATATAAATGAGAATCCAGAAATAAACTCACATCTATTTCCAAGTTATTTTCAATAAAGGAGCCAACACCATTTCATGGGGAAAAATAGTCTTAACAGATGGTTCTGTGACAATTGGATAGCCACATGTGAATGGATAAAGTTGGACCCCCTACCTTACACTATATGCAAAAATAAATCCAATACAACAATATCCTAAATAAAAGAGATGAAACCATAAAACTCTTAGAAGAAGATATAAAAGTAAATCTTTGAATTTAATTCTTAGCTATAACACCAAAAGCACTACAAATAAAAGAAAAATATATTAATTGAACATCAAAATTAAAATTTTTGTACATCAAAAGACATTATTGGGACCAGCAGGTACGTGGAGGTCAAGGCACTGGGTAGTTTGAGTTTTAGACCTGGCAGCTGGAGGATCATACTGGTTATATGTGCATGCATGACCAGAATCCCAAGAGGAGACTGGAGGAGAAGGGACTGTGGTTTGTGGTTTGGCTATTTCTCTCTCTCTTCCACCAGAGAGTGATTTCTCACTTTCTATTTGGCATGTGACCTGTGGGGGGGGAAAAGACATTCTCAAGAAAGTGAAAAGAGATTTACGGCGGCATCCTATAGCATGGGAGAAATATTTGCAAACTATATCTCTGTTAGGGATCTAGTATCAAGAATATAGGGACCAGCACTTAGCATAATAGCTATGTCACTGGACTCTCATGTAGTCGAACGCTGTTCAAGTCTTGGACCTGGTGGCTTAAACTCACGCCGGGCATGTGTGCGTGTGTGCCCAAGATCCTGAGAGGAGAATGGAGGAGAAGGGATTGCAGCATGGCCATCCCCCCTGGGAGGTGATTTCTCGCTTTCTGTCTCTCTGTCTCTCTCTGTCTTTCTGGCAAGCACACACACCCTCTATAGCACAAACCTCTCAAAAAAAAAAAAAAAAGAATATATAAATAATTAGTACAGATTAACAATGCAAAGACAATCTGATTTAAAATGGGTTTGGTGGCCAAAGGTGTCTTTGTGTTTAAGGCAGCTGGATCCCACATGGCGACTGCACAGTTCAAGAAGTTGGACACAAAAGTTCACACTAAATGACTTAGCATTCACTTTTAAAATCTCTGGATGTTGTCTAAATTAGTGACTATCTGTTCTTTGACTACTATCAAAACAACCTGGTAAATCTAATATTTTTATGGCAGGTACATTTTAAGCTATTGATTTCCTTGTTAATTAAATATATAACTATTCAGAACTTGTGTTACTTTTTGAGTCACTTTTGCTAAGCTTTTCTAGGAAAATTTTTATTATCTACTTAGGGCTATAATTTATTGGCATAAAGGTTTTTCATATTTTCTAATTTTATTCTTAATTTTACCTGTATCTTAACTTTATCTCTTACTTTATTCCAAACAATGTTTACTTACAACTTCTCTTTTTTCATCCATGCCATTTACCACAGAGGATTTAGTATTCTATTGCTATTTTCTAAGAATCAATTTTTAGTTTGGTTTATTAGCTCTCCTACATATATTTTTTTCCATAATTTCATTAGTTCTTGCTTTATTTTAATCTTATTCTGTGATCTTTTTCACCTTCTGAAGTTGGACATAAAGTTAATTTATTTTCAGCTCTTCTCTTTCTCTAGTATAAACATTAGTGGTAATAAATTTCCTTTTAAGAACCCCTTAAGCTGTTTCCCACAAATTTTCATATCTCATATTAGTTTTTACATTCAAATAATACCATTTCAAGTTTCATTATGACTTTTCTTTAACTTTAATTTTCTTACACATTTAAGAATTTGTTTTCCAGAAAATGGAAGATAGATTAGCTATTTTTGCAAGTTCTAATTTAATTTATGGTGCACAGAGATATTAATATTTTGAAATGTGCTAATGGGCCAGCTGGTGGTGGGGGTGGTTAAGGTAGCTGGATCCTACTTAGCCAACAGCTCGATTGGAATCCTGGACCTGGTGGGTTGAAAATCACACTAGGTCTGTGTACTGCATGCTCAAAATCTCAAAAGGAGAATGGAGGAGAAGGGATTATGGCATGGTCATCCCCTCACCCCAGGAGATGTTTCCTAACCATCCCCCATTCCCTTATCTCTTGTGAGTGAACTCGCTCTGTAACAAAACTTTAAAAAAAAATGTGCCAAGCCTTGCCCTAACAAGGTTAATTTTAAAATTTTTATACATGCCATTGAAAACATGTTTTTCTCTTTGTTGAGTATGTTTCAAATAGATCATTCATGTTAGTTGTGCTAAAATTTTCTAAAACCTTATCAAAATTTGCCAGCTTGCTTTATTAATAGAAACAGAGAAGTCTGCTAGAATACAAAGAAAGATTCACACAAAGAAGATAGGTTTTTTATCAATTTGCTTTATATCTTTAGGGTATGTTATTTAGTGTATAAGTTTAAGTTTCAAATCATTCATATATGCTCTTTTTATTCCTAATAATGACTTACACTTGAAAATAAATTATATCTTACCTTAATAAAACAACCTTGTATGTTAATATCCATTTGGTAAATTTCTTATCTTTTTACTTCCTATATTTCAATATGCTTGTATTAAATAGGTCTATTACAAACAACATGAGTTTTTCATTTTTTTAACCTAATTAAATAAAAACACTTCTTTTTTTTTTTTAGAAACAACCTGGTAAATTTAAATTTAGTTATAATTATGGAAAAAGTGTCACCATCTTTTTTTTACTTCTTATGTATCTTAACTTCTTAATGCTTCCCTGCCTACTTTTCTGCCTCCCATGTTCTATAGTAGGTTTTTAAAAACAGTATTTAATTTTTTTCTGCCATTTTTTTTCTGAGATTAAAATTGTTAATATTTTTCTTTTTGACCTTCCTCTTCATGATGTTTATGGAATTTTTCACAGCATAAGTTAGGTTTTAAAATCTAGTTTTGTAATAATTACTTTTTGAAAGCAACCTATCATCTCTTTGTGAATGATGTTAGTTTTGTATTCTGGTGTGCATGTGTGTGTATGTGTGTATTACTGTGAACTTATTTTAGTATGTTTATTTTGCCTTTTTATTTTATTTTTAATTGACAATAAGTGCATATATTTATGGGTTCAATGTGATAGAATACGTTGTGGGATAATTAAATGAGACTAAAGAACATAGCTATCATCTCACATACTTATCCTCTCTTATATGATGCAAACATTTGTAATCTACTCTTTAGGTAATTTTGATACACGTTATTATCAGCTATTGTCACCATGTTGTGTGATAGATAGAGAATGTATTCCTCCTAATCAAACTATGTATCCTTTGCCTAATGTCTCCCTTTCCCAATCTATAATACTTTATTCCCCAGTCTAATTCATAATTCTCTAGATTTTGAAGGTACCCTTAAACATTGACTTTCAATGGTATTTCATTTACATTTTAGGGGTTTTCAACAATATAAGTTGACTTTTAATAATAATTTCTGTGTTTATGACTCTTGTGCTATGTAGGTAAATTCAGACATCACACATGTGTATTGTGATTATTCTTCATTTTTTTTTGTCCTAGTCCCTGGAATGACTTCAAACCTTCTCAGGCTGGTGAGAAACACCTTCAGTTCCATTCTATTGAATTTTGTAGGACTTTAGAGCTCCCAGCTTCATGCTGGAGTCTCAGCTTCAAATATGACTCTATTGTTCATGAAACCACCTTTTCTACCAGAAGACTGGTGTTAGAAACCATTTTTAATTCTCTAGGGTCTTCTTTACAGAGGCCAAACCCTTATACACTGCTGGCACGTTCCCTACACTTTTGATTTGACTGGTTTCTCTTATTGTTTTCAGGATCTTGCAATTACTTTTCATTTCTTGATTATATGTAATTCTTTATTTCTAGGTATTTACATTAAGGGAAATGTCTGCATCAACTTAATTGACCACACTGGGAGAAGTTTTAGCAATTTAAAAAAATATTCTATTTATAATGAAAAAGTCAGTAATAGGTTGAATACTTAGGAGAAATGAAGTCATATATATGACTGGTAAGGGCATTTATTTTTCTTCAAATGATATAATCTTGAAATTAGAGATCAGGATAACTTGTAACATCTGTTGAGGGAATTCGTTAATGAAGTTACTAAAGATTTGGATTCACTTTTCAAAAAGCCACATGTTGCTGACCTTTGACCTTTTGTTCAAATAAGAAAAAACAAACAAACAAAAAAATTAAACAACTAAGTTTTTACAAAGAACTGAGAGAGATCCTGACAGCCTGCTTGTCATCTCAGAATACAAGAGAACAGCTTCGGGGAATTAATCCTCTCTGTGTGTAAAGCTGACTTTCCCACCATTTTGGACTTCATATGTTCATTTCTTAGTCCTTGTTTCCCTGTGTTCTTTTTGTCCATAAGTTACTTAGCACAAAAAATTACATTCTTTGTAGTACTGAAGAATTTTCTTGTTGCCTGAGGCCTCTTGGCTGGTAGTTTCATTGTAGCCACCCAAAATGACCCTGTAACTTAAGGAAACCCGCCACTCCGGTAGAGCACCCAAGACTAACTCAACATCCTCACAACTTAGAACTCTTTCATTCTCTACTTTCGTTTTATTAACCTCCTACTCATTACTATTCATGATATTTAGGGTCTTTTCCTTCATATGTACCTGGGTGCCCTTTTCACATGTGACATTAAATCAACTGAAGGTCAGAATATCTACTGTCCTCATCAAAGAACCCTTCTTTTTCTCTCTTTCACAGAGAGGTGCATAGCTCTTGCTTCCAATTCACTGTCTTCTAGCAGAGCTCTCCTGTCAATCCCAGGTCTGCTTTAAAACCAGAGGCCACTGAAAAATAGATAGTAATGGGTATTTTGGTGATAAGATAGAGCCTATTAGATAAGCTTTCTTTGATTCTATCAATAGTAACTAAGGCTTCAAATTCTCTCAAATCTTGCAGAATTTAAGCTCCCAAAGGGTCAGATCAGGCCTAGCCCTAGAAGAATCCTTAGTCGATAGCTTGCTTTTACACACGATGTGTGAGGGCCACATTCGATTTTCTCAGAACATGGTTTTAAGATTTTTTCCCTTTTAATTTCCTCTCAGAAATGGCTCATTAATCAATCAAAATGAGATTACCTTTATCAAGGACTTAAAAAAAAAAAAAAACAAAACCCAAACTGAAAACACTTCAGAAATCAAAGATAGGAAATATATAATAGATAACTGAAAACCAGAAAAGTATCTATTTTAGTATCTTCTGTTCTGAGGAATGTAAACAAAAACAAACAAACAAACAAAGGAACACCCAGACTTCTATGGTAATGGACAATGTTCAGTCTCAGTTGCTTGTTCTTGCCCTGGGAACTTTTCCCTCTACCCTCACAAAACTCATGCTTTCATGTAGCTCAGGTCTCAGCTGGGTGTTACCTATTCAAAGCTACTACTCTGACCACTCATTACTTTTCCTTGCCACTCAATCTAAAATATACTCCTCTTCATTCATCTCACATGACTCTTTACGAAGGCTTCGTAAAGTACCTCACCTTCATCATCATGTAGTAATCTTCATCACATAAATGTCCTCTTAATATCTCTTTTTCTAGACTGCACAAATGAATTTACATGCCTGGGTATTTTGTATTTCTAAAATATTCTTGAGCTAGTTCTGGGAGGAGGGTATGTTTGTTAGAAATATTTTCATCATTTTGTATTTTGCTTTTAAACTTTGTGAGGCAGAACCAAAGTGGTATTTAGTTTAGGGTTAATTTTCCACACTATTAGAGGAAAGTGGCCCTTCTTTGTACTTGAACCAATTTCTTGTGAAATGAGAAGTTTTACCTTCTGACAATGGAGGACAGTTGTTTTTCCCAATGCATGTGACTTCCAGGGACTGTTTTCTCAAATTCTTTTGTTTGGCTATTTCCTCAGCCTTAGATAATTTCATCATTTGCATGGGCCAATTTAACATAATCCCCGTACTTGAGGGAGAAATACTGCAGACTGTTCTCTTTCTATAGTTTTCTCCTCTCCAGTCCTTAGTCTATGAGCTCTGGTCACCTCAGCTTTTTAAGACTTCTAACTTCCTTTTCTTTCTTTTTTTTTCATTTCATTTCATTTTGTTTTTAATTTTGCCAGAGGGTGAGAGAGAGGAAAAAAAGGGGGGGGGGAGTGAAAAAGTGCCCCCTCCCCAGTGAGCAATGGTCATGCCACAAAAACGTGCCCCCTCCCCAGTGAGGAATGGTCATGCCACAATCCCTTCTCCATCTTTTCATCATTTGGGGCATGCACACACATATTTTTTAAGCTTCCGGGTCTAAGACTTGAGCCACACAGTTAGCCATGTAGGTGCAACTACGTTAACCACCATGCTACTGGCTGACTCCTTATTCCCTTTTCTAATCAGTGAATTCTCCAGGCTATCCTTGGGTTCCCACCCCTACCTTATTGAGGAATGGTTTGGAAATTTCCAGGCAGTAAGCTCAAAAAATTGTATTGCTTACCTCATTTCTCATTTGTTTCTTGATAAATGAATAAATGTATTCATTTAATAAATGTGAAGTGGCAAGGTCAGAGATATGTTTAGTTTAGGGCTAATTTTTCCCCATTACTGAGGCAAGGCCCTTCTTAGCAGTTTGCCCAATTTCATCTGATATTTGAGATTTTTCACTCTGACTGTTGTGAGCAATTACTATTCAATGACATTGATAAATGTGAATTGAGTAAGGTCAGAATTATAATCGGCAAAGCTGTATTACCTCTGTGAAATTTTCCACAATTGATCACCTGATTCAAATTATGTTTGACTGGCAGTGGCAGTACAACAGTTTGCAGTGATCTGTGATGCTGGACACACGTGGTAGGTCACAAGTTCACATCCCAAAACCTCTCTCTACACGCCAGGCATGCACACATGTGCTCGTCATCCAGGCGAGATGAGGCCAGGTGTGGATTACCGTTTGATGACACTGTTGTGGGTATCTATCTCTCTCTTTTTGTCCCTCCCACCATGTTTCACTCTCTCTGGAATAAATAAAACAAAATAAAGTTAACAATAGATAAATAAATTACACTATAGTTCTTCAAACTTCGAGAATATAATAAAGAAAGTAAGTTATAGAATGTTATGCTGTTTTCTCATGTTCTGGAACATAATGCATTTATTAGGATTGTCCCCTTACCCTGATTAAGTAATAATCTCTGAAACATTTTAAAGGAATTGTAGTTTTATTATCAAGCACACACAATTACTTGAACTCTCAACACAAAGTTGCTTTAGAATCTAGACTAATTATTTCAATCAAATGGAAGTAGACTCTCTTTCTTTTTTCTTTTTAGTTTGGTGTAGGGCATGTGTGCTCATACACACACATGCATGCACAAGAGAGACAGAAAGGGAAAGGAGAGAAAGTGAGAGTCACCCCCACTGGGGGTTGGCCATGTACAATCCAGAATCCTCCAACCTCCTCAGGAAGAGTTGAAACTTGAACCACGCTGTTGGTCATGTGGGATCCAGCCACCTTAACCTCCATGTCACCTGCTGGCATGAAACTGGATTTTCTAAAATGTTTTTGCATAATTTTAAAAATTAGATTTTTGTGTTTTTGTTTTTTGATTATCAATTTGTTCATTAAATTAGTTTAAATCATATAATGCAAAAGTAGCATTCATGCAATTTCTATCAAAGTATAATTGGTTAATGTAGAAATAGTATTTTCTGTCAATACCAGCATTCATTAGGTAGAAGAAATCTTATTATTACTTAAGTTTATCATATGAAATTTTACAGGGAATAGAACAATGATTTTTAGGAGAAGAATAGCCTTTTGAAGAATTGCTGTCTAAAAATGTTGAGAGGGGATAGGAAATAAGGATTTTGTGTATCTGAGAAGTGCCTGGGACTTCTATTATGTGGCCCCCTGTTCCTCTGCAATGTGCAGTCATTTCCAGACCCAGGCTAGGGAAAGGAACTTATAATTGGGAAACAGATGGAGTGCAGAAGCTGCCAGAGGCTGTGAGTGTGCCTCCCAGAGCCCAGCACTGTCTATGGCTGGGACGCTGCCCGACCTGGCAAGATTCATCCCAGAGAGGGAGACCATCTCAGATCAAACATGGTCCACACCAGCACCGTCATCTAAGAAAGATCCCACACCAGGAATCAAATGAGCTGCTGATGTCCTGCTTTAAAGTGCACTTCACAGACTATCAGCAAAACAGTCTCCTCACACAAAACTCCAATACAACTAAACAGCAAAAATCCTCTCAAGTTTTCTATAAATGCATTAAATGCATAAATGAAATGATTTAAACATGTAAAAAACAAAAATTTCCAAAAATGATTTTCAATGTCTTTTTTTTATTAGTTCTCATACAGAACTTTAACAACTAACTCTTTAAAAGATATAAGGCAAGTTATCCTATTTGAATATTTTGCCTGTCAAACTCTGCTTCTCTTTGTTTATGTGACCTCTTAGACTCAATACCAACTTTAACTTCTAAAAGGGGAGTCACCTATAGTGTAGTAAAAGGCCTTGATCAACAGCCAAGGGAATTTAGGACTCTAGACTGTCAGCCCATATGACTGAACATCGGTCGATGTTCTCAGACAAAGCTTGACTCCTATCATCTGCCTTTTGGTGCTGGTGGGCTCAGGCAGGCAGTCACACTTTTCTTTGCTTCTAGCATTGACACTTTAAGGAGGATTAGATATTTACCTTTACAAAGTGAGCATGATTCAAAGAAAAAAATTGTAAATAAACATCATAAAAATCTCTAATTATAATTTTTAAGTTTGTATTTATTCATTTTTTTCTATGAATAAGATGCAAAGAGAGAGACTGAGTTATCACCCTTCAGCATGGTCCTGATGTTTTGACAGACAGAATTATCACCCCTCAGCATGGTCCTGATGTTGTGATCCACCCCTAGCTTGAGCCAACCCCAGCTCATAAAAACACACATGCGTGGCATACTCAGGAAGGTCTCTGTGGGTGTACCCAGAACGTTCCTATGTAGATTAACCTCCCAAAGCATAGCATTTTACCACTGCACCACTGTTCAATTCCTTTGTACACGTTTTTTTTTTTTTTTGGATGTACACGTTTTTAAATGGTGAGATTGTGAGTTCTTATGTAGACTGTAAACAAAAGAAATCCCACATAACATTAAACCTTGGGAACTTCAAGTCTAACCTTTGCATTAAAAAGAAATTATCTTCTAATTATAAGTAATTTAGATTTTAAATATTTACTCATAGGCAAAATTTCTTGAGAGGTTAACTAGTTTTATTTTTATTCTTTTTATCATGACATGAGCTACAGCTCAAATCTCCAAATTACTATAGATGTAGTTAAGATATAAATATAAATAAATTTAATTGTAGATGATTAAACTGAGTCTTTTTAAGTCATAGTCTGAGTACATGGAAAGATGAATAAGATGAATAAGTCAGTCTTTTTTTTTTTTTTTTTTTTTTTTTCCTAAGCTAAATAAACTGACCATCCTGTTCAGTGCTGGTGATCAGAGGATTTACCTGAATAATCCTCAGATCATTTGCTGTCAGAGAGGAGAGCTGAATGGCCTTATTGAGTAATCAGCTTATAACAATGAGGACTTTCGTGATTCTCAAGTTAACAGTTTCTAGGTTGGAATCTATGCCCCACCACCATCTCACTCCACACTTCTCTCTGTGTTTTAGATATGCTGACTCTTTCTAAATTCCTAAATGTGCTGTGATCCTTCTTGTATGCTAGATCATCTATCAGGAACTGTCTATACCAATTCCTCTCTTTGTCTTACAAATGCACACTCATCCTTTGGGTCTCAGCTCAGACACTGCTTTTTAAAGGAAGCCATCCCTATTTATCCCTCTACCCCTCCCCCCCACACACACATATACACACACATGTGAGACTAAATTAAACTCCCAAATCCTCTCTTTCATAGTACTGGTCACTTCTTTAATCTTGGACAATTTGTAATTCTTGTTTAGTATCTGTTTTCCCTACAAATCTATAACACCTTAGGGGCAAGGGATAATGTGTCTGATTCTCAGTTG
The DNA here is from genome assembly GCA_026018925.1 of Tupaia tana. Lineage (NCBI taxonomy): Eukaryota > Metazoa > Chordata > Mammalia > Scandentia > Tupaiidae > Tupaia > Tupaia tana. The sequence continues at coordinate 88,430,549 of JAKSZU010000002.1, forward strand.
AATTCATAACAGAGTATCGGGCACATAGTGGGTGACTACTAGGTAAATAATGAAGGAAGGGCAAAAGGGAAGCAGAAAGGGAACAAAGAAAGATCTGTACGAGATTGTGCACTTTCTCTCCTAGTGGACTTAGAAGCATATAGACATTGTCTGGTCTGGTTGGTTAGACGATAGTGTATCTCAAAGTTCCCTTAGTTATGAGTCAAGTTAAGTCACTGTACCTTCTGCAACCCTTGACCTGTTGAAAATGCAGCTCACAGCAGGTCTCTGGACAGATTCTAAAGAGAAACTGCATCTATTGTATCAGTTAAGTGGAGAACACATTCATCCCAATTGATCTCAGGTAAGGAGGGGTGAGCTATGGTTAGTCACAGGTACTTGGCCCAGTTCTCTGCTCTGTGAGAAACAAGCAATAAATCACTTTTTCTGGCAGAGATTTCATGGTTATGGTTCACAAACTGTAGGTCACCACTGAGTGTGTAGAGGAATAAATCTACCTCCTATCTAAAATGGCCTTAATAATTCCCTCAGCTTGACAAAACTTTTAGAGCTTTATCTGACTGTGGGCCTCTGACTTCTCTGAAAGTGTTGAATGTAGAAAACTTGCAATGTAAGTTCCTTCCCTGCTTCTTAGAGATGTAAATCTTTTCCCAGTCTCTTTCCAGTTTTACAACCCAGTGATGTCTTTTTCAAGGATCTGGGAGCCATCCATTAGACATTTAATCATCAAATGGCAACCCTTCAGCTCCTAGTTTCTGTGAGAGGGTAGGAGCCTATTTTAGATTAGTGACAACTAGCAAATGCAGATGGCCTAATCACACCGGCCAACCTCCCCATTAACATCCTCCAGTACTTTTCCACTAGCTCACCCTAGCTCTTAAAATCCCTCCCGTCTTTCTCACTTTATCTCTCTTTCTCTCTATCTGGTGAGTGCACATGCCCTATAGCAAATTAAAAAAAAAATTAATAGAATGAAAAAATAATTCTTACAAGCATTTTTTAAAAATCCCTCCCATTGTTCACCAGAGTTAAGTTTGATGCCTCTTACCTATTGTAATAATCTTGAATAAAGTCTTTGCTTATAAAATTCTGTCTGGTGTAATTTTTCTTTGACACCCTGTTAGGCCTGAATCACATAGACACCTGAATTAAATTGGAGTGAGATCATTCCTGGAAGGTATAAATGTCCTAAAAGGTGACCAACATTCTAGAATCTGAATCCACTAAGTAAAATGTCAGTAAACTCTCATTTACTGAGAAGGATTTGTTTTACCTTGGAGGTTGAGATTGTTTCTGCTTTAATTCTGTTATTTTAACATAGCATTAGAAAAATACTGTGTCTGGTCACTTCGATGGGAGGCAGCTGTGGATCATATACTAGGAGGAAACATGTGGTGGCATGTTTCAGAGCTAGTAATATATCAAGTCCTATCTCATCTAATGAAACTTGTGTAATGGTCTTGATGACAATGTTCAACCTTGATTAGCTCTTTTTGTGAAGGCCCTGAGTGTCTAGGTTTTATTTTGCTCTGGTTCAGACAGTGACTGAATGGCTTTGTGGTTAAGTGAAAGAGCCCTGGACCTTGGAGCAGATCATCTGGATCAGTCAGGACTTCAGTTAGTTGCTGAATATCTTTCCTCTCATCTCGGTAAAAGTGACTAACAAGCATAGAGACCAGCAGATGATGTAATAGTTACAGCGCTGGACTTCCATTTAGTCAACCACAGTAAGAATCCTGGACCCAGTGGCTTAAAACTCATGCTGGGGAAAAGATTAAAAAAAAAAAAAATACAAAGAAAATCTCACGTGTGCATGCGTGCCCAAATTCCAGAGGAGAGAATGATGAAAGGATTGTGGCGTGGCCATCCCCTCTTGGGGGTAATTTCTAGAGTTATGTCTCTCTGTCTCTATCTCTCCAGTGAGCGCATAGGTTGTATTAAAAAAGAAAAGTGACTAGCACAGAATCTGACTAGTGCATGCTCAATGAGCTTTAGCTGTAATTATTACTATCAATATTTTCATCATCATTTCCAGTATTATAAAAAAACAAGTAAAGAGAAAACTGAATATCATGCTTTCACAACCTTCTACTCTCTACCAAATAAATAAATAAATAAATAAATAAATACTAATTGATTGGAAGTACTACTGACCTAAAATAGAGTTTAGCTTTTGCCGAATTGCTTTATTCATTCACAACTCTGAGCTCTGTTTGTGAGACATTTGTCTTTCTCTCTCCCTATCCCAATCCCTGCATTTTTTAGTGATGGATGGGCAGACAGAGATGAAGTCATTGAAGGTTATGAGGTGGAAGCCAACGGGGGAATCACGATAAAGCTGCAGTCTCCAGAGGTCAGGTCATTTGATGATTATTTCCTGAAACTGAGGCTGGACACTAACACAAGGAATCCCTGGTTCCCTGAGTTCTGGCAACATCGGTTCCAGTGCCGCCTACCAGGACACCTTCTGGAAAATCCCAACTTTAAAAGAATCTGCACAGGTAACTCATATTCACAAATAATAGCTCAGCAACTGGTCATCTCCACCAGCCCCATTTCAGCTTGTTGAATGAGACTAAAGAGTGCAGGCTATTCAAAGACAAAAATACCGTCTTAGTTCATAAATTAACTAGGAGGTTGAAGTATATATTGCTTCAGGGATGCATATTCCTACATTCTGGAGGCTCTTTTGGTGTCTGGTGGAGAAAGTGCTAGAAAATAGATAGTATAAGTAAAGGAAAAACAAACTAAGAATTCCGGTGTCTAGTATTCAAGCCAGAAGGAAGCAATAATTTTGCAGACTTGCTTGGGAGATATTAGTTGCAGACCTAAGTGTGTGTAAGCAGCACTGGTTTGATCTTTTTTATTTTTCTTTGTAGTTTGCTTCCATACACAAGACAGGGGAAACTGAAGTGACAGGTGAAGACAGGTAGTGTCACCCTGGGACCTGCCACCATCATGGGTATTTGTAGGCGCACATGCCAGGGAACTCTGCACTCTAATCTGTACACTGGAATGCCGGTTCCCAGCTGGACAGTTCCTTCCCACATACTGCTTGCTCCCGCCATGCCAGGAAAGGGCAGCACACTGTTCTAGGTTTTGGGGGCTTTGATGAGCTCCATTGGAGGCCCTTTTACCCCTTAGTAATTACCTCAGCTCAGGCTTTTAAAACCATTACTTTTATGAGTGTTATCATTATGACAGACATTGCTGTCCCCTACTCTTTGTCAGTATCATGTATGCTACAAACACAGGTCATCTTTGGTCTATCATAGTGCCATTCAGAGCCAGTTTTCATACTTTGTTGATGGCATGGCATGATGGACTTCCCATGGTGATGGGTGATGGAATCTGCTCATGACCTAATTTGTATTGTTGAACAGTAGTATGACATATATTTCTATATCTAGGCTGAGAAGATATCTTTACAAAGGCCTAGAATTCTTTTGTTCATACCACACTCATTTAAAACACTGTATGCAGGGGAAAAAGGGGGGACAGAGATGTAGATAAACCATAACTCTTTTTTTTTTTTTTGAAAGGTTTTTGTTATAGGGCATGTATGCTCACCAGAAAGATAGAAGGTGAGAAGTCACCCCTCTGGGAGATGGCCATGCTGCAATCCCTTCTCCTTCATTATTTTTTCAGAATTTTAGGCATCTATGCACACACATCTGGTGTTAGTTTCAATCCACTGTGTCCAGGACTCAAACCTTGGTCAGTCACATGGGAGTCCAGCACCTTAACTACTATACCACCTGCTGCCCCCTAATTCATAACTCTTTAGTAAGAGGAGTTTGTAGTCCTTTTGGGAAAATCCAAAATATCACACACATGAAATACATAAATAACAACAGAAAACTGAGTTTTTGCAGGTCAAGGTAAGAATAGGGCTAATTACAAAAAAATATTTTTGATAATATTTATATTTTGATATTAGAAATTCTTTAAAATATCAATATATTTAAATGAAGTAACATATTTTTGACTTACATAAATCAGCTGCTAAGGTCTAGCAGACTTACTGGGAAACAGCCTGGTGCACAGATATTTTATATCAAGGTTTCTAGAACTTCCTCAGTATGGTTTCTTGGGAGGATGAGAAATAGAAACCAGCTGAAAGGCAGCTGGAAACAGAGATAGGTTAGACATTCAGCTAACCCACCCCTGCCACATATGTATTTCTACTGACTTCTCTTTCTCTCAAGTAATAGGCCTTCAGAAGTTAAGAATTCCAATGAACCAATAAATCATCTAGGACAGTCTCTGTATTTGCAAAATAGAAATGTTGAGGATGAGCAAGGGTAGTAACATCCCTAGGTTCATCTAGTTCATGGCAGCAATGGAATTAAAATCCATACTTCCAAAATACCACAAGGCCTGAATGCTTTCAGACTTAACATTCAGAAATATACAACCTTTTATTGCTCTCTAATTGTTTCCTGAGATGTGTTGTCTTATTTCTTACACTGTAATATCTTTAAGGATAGAGTGTTCTTGTGATCTTCATAGAGCTCTGTCCAACATGGATCTCTGGGTCAATTCTTGTTAGCAAGCTGATCAGATAATTTATGACTTCTTTTATTTAGGAATTATTTAGGAATTTACTGTGTTTGCCTGTTCTATTTTTTTTTTTTTTAAGAAATGTTAAGGAATATTATTTATTTATTTTAGCTTTTAAAATTTTGTCAGAGGGTACAGATGCTAAAGAGAGAGAGAAAGAGAAAGAAAATATGAAACCTTTGTTTGCTTTATTTTTGTTTTTCAAGACAAGTTAAAGACTATTGTTTATTTGTTTTAGCTTTTAAAATTTTGCCAGAGGATACGAGAGAGAGAAAGAGAGAGAGAGAAAAAAAAATAATGAAACATATTTTATTTATTCCATATTCATCTGATATTTATCAGGTATCTGCTATGTACAAGGCTTCATTCTAGGAGGTGGAACTATAACAGGTAACCAAAGAGAACAAAAAAGAGCTATGTTCTCAGTGACTTTATAATTCAGTGGAGGGAATTAGATAATAAACAATAACAACCAAAGTAAAGCCAAATGTAGGCTTATTTAACTGTATCTAAGAGCTATGGAGAAAGTAAAAAATGGGAATAATGATAAGATGGAGGGATTGTGATTTTAAGAGGATGGCCAGATAAAGATAGTATCTTTAACTGTATTAATATACAGTGTATTCATGCTAGGAAAATTCATTTTGTGAGCTGTAATGATATACAGTAATTGAATGTAGAAAAAATTTTTAAAAAAAGGATGGCAGAAGAAAGCCTCCCTAAGAAGATAACTGTGAAGATGATGAGCTTGAGCCTGTGAACATTTGGGAGTGTTCTCCACGCCTAAATAACAACACGCGAGAAGAGGCAGGAACATGGCTGGCTTAGTGGAAGAACAGTAGGGAGGCCAGGGAAGCTGGAGCCAGTGAGTATGTCATGTCCAGGAAGCACGGTCAAGGAGACACACAGGGGAAGCAGATCAGGTAGGACTTTCCTGGCCATTGCAAGAACTTTATCTTTGATATGAGTGAGATAGGAAACCCCTGGAAGTTGCAGCACAGCACAGCATTGTCAACCTTCTGTTATCTAAACAGAATCACTCTTGGTGCAGCATGTATATATTAAGAGGAAGGTCCCAAGGAAAGGAAAGCAGAGAGGAAATCCCAGTAATAATGCAAGTGAGAATATGGTGGATTGGGCCATGGCAGAAGCAAGCAAAATGAAGAGAAGTGGCATGATGCGAGCATATTTTGAATGAGAGTTGAGGAGATTTGCTGACAGAATTATCAAGGATGAGTAGTCTGAGCAACTGGTAAGGTAGTGTCATCATTAATTGAGATAGAAAAAAATGTCAGGAAAAGCAGGCTGGGAAAGGATGGAAAGGTTGATTTTGCACAAGTTAAGTTTGAGATGTCTATTAGTGGTCCAGCAATATACGTCATTTCATTGTGGCTTGTTAGTACAATTCAGAATACTATTTATTACACACACTTAGATGTCTTTATGAGGGATTTCTGGGAAAATATTTTACGGTCTAAATTCTCAAAAGAAGGACCAGCATTTGGTGTAATGGCTATGTTGCTGGACTCCCATGTAGTCAACCATGGTTCGAGTCCCGGACCTGGTGGCTTAAACTTACACCAGGCGCATGTGGGTGGGTACCCAAGATCCTGAAAGGAGAATGGAGGAGAAGGGATTGTGGTGTGGCCATCCACCCCTGGGAGGTGATTTCTCACTTTCTGTCTCTCCGTCTCTCTCTGTCTTTCTGGTGAGCGCCCTAAAGCAAAAACCTCTCCAAAAAATAACTCAAAAGAAAACAGAACTTTGTAGACATGCACATTAATATTTTAGGGTTTCTAGGAAAATATTTTATGATCTAAATTCTTGAAAAAAATGTAGAACTCTATAGACATGTACATTAATATCTTGGGGTTTCAATTGTCATAGTACTTGTAAATGTCAAGGGTAAAACTCAAACACAGCAGGAAATTCAATTTGCCAGTTCATGAGCTGTTCTTATATTACGGTTGAATCTCAAAGATTCAATAAGAGCTTTTTATGTGATATATGGTTATAACTTTTAATAAACATGTTTATGCTTACATTTCATTCTGGTGTCAAGATTAGCAAATATATTCCTTTGTTCTTAGGTCTAATGAAAACAGAAAGTTTATTTAACTTTTCTATTTGGAACTAATTTCAAAAATTACTGATCTTTTCTGCTATAGTAATCTTAGAATTTTATTTATTTATTTATTTTTAGAATTATTTTATTTAACTTTATTTATTTTAATTTGACCAGAGAGGGACAGAGTGAGAGTGAGAGTGAGAGAGAGCGAGAGAGAAAAAAACAAGAAAGCAAGCCACCAGATCTGGGACTTGAACCATGGTCAGCCATGTGGGAGTCTCTAGCACCCTTAACTACCATGCTACCTGCCAGCCCTGGAATCTTAGAATTTTAAATTGTCTGTGTGTATATACATTCATGAAAACTTGTTTTGCTCTTCAGTTTTAATCTCTGTTTCTGTGAAATCAGCTTCAATGTTATTACATAACATAAGCTTTCACCTCATGTATTATATTCTTATTCAGTTGAGGTCCTTGAATATAAAATGAATTCCCTAGACTTCTAATGAATACACAGATATGTTTATAAAAATGACTATGAGCATGAGGTATTAACCTTTCCATTCTATTGATAACTATGTTTTTTTATCACTCATTTTTACCTCTTCTAACTGGGTCACTTTTGCTATTTTAGAAGGTTTAGATATTGCTATCAGTTTCCATAGAAACCTGTATTGAGCTTAATCTCAGAAGTCACTATTTAAATAAAGAATTTACATGCGCTCAGTTGCCAGTTTAAATATTAAGGCTTCTGAGCTTAGGCTGAATAATTCGGGAATCACTGTGGCTAATTAAAAAGTACTTCATGCAAAGTCCACATCACTGCTTAATTAGTTCAGTATATCAAGGGATTGCCGATGTGTTGGGAAAACGCTAACCAAATCATCAAAGCCTGACTCCTAAAAAATTAATCACTATAAGGACAGTGGAGAGAGTAGGTATAAAACAACTCAAAGTCACTCTCTTCCAGTAAATGTCTTATCTGCTTAAAGGATTTGTATCATGTTTGCAATGGCAGAATACTTTGTCATTTCTGATGAGAACCGTTAGAATCTATGGAAGCTGCTTGAGTGTAGCTCTTGGAAGCACAACCTCTGGGTCTCCTACTGGGCCTGTTATGTATCTGCCATATGAGTTGGATGATCTCACTTAACCCCTGAGTCTCATTATCTGCAACAGTAACATGATAACAATATCTACCTCATAAAGGTGCTGTGAGAATTGAATGGAATAATACAAGTGAACTACTTTGCAACCTGTAAATACTTACCTAAGTCTAAAATGTCTTTACAGTGTCATGTCCTACAAGAAAACAAATAAGATATGATGCACATTTATAGCTTTTGAATTTAAACATTTAACAGAATTACATTCCAGGATGTGGAAACTAGAGAAAAACAAGCACACATCCTTAATTGATCACCCTCATACAACATCAATATAGATATTTTCTTTTTTTTTTTCTAAATATTCTTTTATACCTTTCTCTGACTATAAAAGTAGTACGTGGTTACTATATTTACTGTATGCAACTTAGAAATATAGAAAAGCGTAAGAAAGAGGGAGAACATTAAGAATTTACTTTGGGGCCAGCCCTAGTGGTTGAGAGCTAGATTCCACATGGCCAACCATAGTTCAAAACCTGGCCCCAGAGCCTTGAAAAAGATGCTAGGCACCTGTGTGTCCCAAATCCAGACAGGATTGGAGAAATGGAGAAGAAGGAATTGTGGTATGACTATACTCCACTGTGGGGATGCTTTCTCCCCATCTCTGACAAGCACATGTACCCTCTGGAATTAAAAAAAAAAAGAATTTGTTCTTATCTAACTACAATTTTTCATTTGTTTGTTTTATTTCCTGTACAGCACATGTGCTTGCTGGAGAGAGACAGAGAAAGAGACAAAACAGCGAGAAAATGAGAAATCATCTCCCAGAAGGGGTGGCCATGCCACAGTCCCTTCTCATTCAGTGTCCTCTCAGGATTTTATGCATGCACACATAAGATGGAGTGATTTTCAAGCTGCTGGGTCCAGGACTTTAACTATAGAATCCAGTATCTTAACTATCACACTACCTACTGGCCCCCTAACTACTCTCAATCACTATAAAATATTTGGTATATTTTCATGTTTTTCTGTACTTTCTTAGTCATATAGTTAATATTATCTTATATATTACTTTTTAAAAATAAGCATTGCTTTTTCGTACAAATTATGAATTTCTTTTTTGTTTTTAAATTTATTTTTTATGGATTTCACTTTGTTATTAATTTTTTTCATTATTTGTTTCTATTTTTTAGAGACTTTTGCTTTAGGGTTGCATGTGCTCGCTGGAGAGAGACAGAGACAGTGAGAGGGAAAGTGAGAAATCACCATCTAGTGGGGATGGTCACACCATAATCCCTTTTCCTCCATTCTTCTCTTGCGATCTTTGGCATGAACACACATGCACCCATTTGATTTCGAATCCACCAGGTCTGGGATTTGAACTGGGGTTGACCATGTGGGAGTCCAGAGATGTAACCACTATGACATCTAGCCTTTTTTTTAATATTAGTGACTCCATAATATTGTACTTACAGATAAGTTATAATTTATTTAATTATTCCATTCTTCTTACATATTTAGGTCATTTAGTTCTTTGTAACTTTTTTAAAATGTTGTAGCAGTGATATAATAAAAAAAAATTCTTCCTAGGCCCTTTCTCTCTCTCTTTTTTAGCTTTTTAGATAATTTTTAAATATTTCTAGAAGTTGAATTACTTAGTCAAAAGATGTTAATATTTATAAGGTATTGGAAAGTAAGAATTTCCAAAGGCCAACTCCTACCAGCACTGTATGAAACTCTATGCAATTTTTTTCCATTTTATATTGCATAGTTGTAATGATAGTGTGCATATAATTCTGTATATTATTTTCACTTAGGTTTATACTTTATTTTTAATGCTGCATGATGTTTATAACCACCATTTTAATAACTCTATAATGTTCTATCCAATGAAAATATTATAATTACTCAGCTATTCTTAAATTGTTGGTCATTTAGGTTGTTTCCAATTTTCCATCTTATTAAAAAACACTGAATATGGTACTGAGAGTTTTCATGATTGTTGTTACTATTTGAGAATTGTTCCTTTACCATAGATTTGTAAATATATAATGATTGGTCTGGGGACATGGTAGCTTGGGAGTCCCTTACAAACATGGAGTGCCATTGTGTTGCAATATAGGAATACTAATATTCGCTGTGGCCAGTGCTGTGCTAACTGCATTAATCTACTAGGTTTACTATATTTTTATCAGACTTTTTTTTTTACAACCCAGTAAATTTGCCACCATAATTTTACATGTTCTCCCTTCAATCTTTGTACCAATTAGGAACAGATGGGCATAATGCTTTTTAAAGCTAGCATATAGTTGCATTTGGCTATTATCCAAGACATAATAAAATAATTTGGCTGGAGTATATAATTAATGCACACCAACAGCTCAAAACTAGTAAGATAAATGACAGCTAGTCTGGTAAGATAAAATTTCAAGACTGTCAAACAAAGAGACTCTTATCTCAAAAGTTTGGAAACTGACATCGACAAACTTTAGACTGGTACCTATTTTCATAATATATTGGCCTTATCACGTTTTTAATTTTATGAACTTTATACTTTGAATTAACTTATTATGTGGCTAGATAAGATTGATCCATTACAATTTTATTCAGAGTAAGTTTATAAATTTCTAAACTTATTTATTTAATTAGTTAATTAGTTTCTTATATGTTTTGCTTCTTTTTTTCTCCCTTGATTCCTTCCTTCTCACCCTTGGCTATTTCTCACCTTCTTTCTACACTGTATCCCAAAGTATTTACATTTGTTCTCCATGCTTTTATACCATACAATATTTTAGTTTCTTCCACAGAGTACAGACATTCAGTATAAATTAAGTAGGGACATACAATATCTCTCTTTCATAGGCTGGTTTGCTTCGCTTAGCAGCAAATTCTCTATATTTGTCCACTTTCTATCAAATTCCAGGGTCTCATTGTTATTAATGGCTGAGTAGTATTCTCTAATATATATGTCCCCACATTTTCAATTTATTTGTCTGTTCATAGACATTTGGGTTAGTTCCATGTCTTAGCTATTGTCAATAATGTTGCAATGAACATGAATGTGCTAGTGTTTTTCTGACTGAATGCCTTCCTATTTTTTTGGGTAGATACCCAGATTACTGGGTCACATAGTTGTTCTCTTTGTAGGTCTTTAAGGAACCTCCATATTGTTCTCCACAGTTGCTGTACTAAATTAAATTCTCAACCTCAGTGTGGGAGAGTTCCCTTTTCTCCACAGTCTCATCAGCACTTATCATTTTTGTTTTTTTAATCTTAGCCATTCTGACTGGGGTTAGGCGGTATCTCATTGTGGTTTTGATTTGTGTCTCCCTTATGATAAAGGATGTTGAGCATTTTTTCATATGCTTTTTGACTGTATGTCTTCCTCAGAGAGTTGCCTGTTCAGCTCATTTGCCCATCTTTTAATAGGGTTGATCATTTATTTATTTATTTTTTCAAATGAGCTGCTTGAGTTCCCTGTATATGCTGGTTATCAGTCCCTTATCTGAGTCATAGCTTGCAAATATATTCTCCCACTCCAAGGGTTGTCGATTCACTCTAATTATTGTTCCTTTTGCTGCTCAGAAGCTTTTTAACCTGATGTCATCTCACTTGTGTATTTTTGGGATCATTGGTTGTGCTTTGTGGGTTTTATTTAATAAATTGTTGCCTACTCTGATGTCTCCAAGAGTTTCCCCAGTGTTTCCCACCAGTAGTTTTACAGTTTGAGGTTTTAGGTTTGGATCTTTGATCCATTTGAAAGTGATTTGTTTTTTGTTAATGGTGAGAGACAGGGGTCCAATTTTATCTTTCTGCAGGTGGAAACCCAGTTTTTCCAGCACTACTTGCTGAAGAGATTTTCTTTTCCCCATTTCATTGTTCCATGCCCTTTGTAAAAAATCAGTTGGCTATTATTTGGGGTTTATTTCTTGGGTCTCTATTCTGTTCCAGTAGATAAAATTTCTAAACTTATTAAAGTTTCTAAACTGAAGTGGATTTCAATTTATTTCAACTAATTGTGTCCTGAGTAATAACTTCTCTTTGTCTCTGAAAGTTTAGCTCAAATGCCAATACTTCTGAACAATATCATTGCCTTCACCTAAGAAATTTATACTGTTAATCAGAGTCTGTGAAAGGCATCACATTTCTCTACCCTTCTCTATATCCAGGCTCTTAGAAAGTAACTTTGCAACTATTTCCATCAAAATGTAGAGATTTATTCCATACTTCTTGAGTCTGGAATCACCTTACAGTTCATTCACTCCAAGTCTAGGCTACAAGAAGCTGGACCTACTTCCATTCTCTTTCTTAGAATGCTACCCCTGCCTTATAAACATGCCTGAGTTATCCTGCTAGAAGATTGGAAATAAGATGGATTACAAACATGATAAACCTCTCAGTTAAGAATTCCTGGATTGGCCAGTCCACAACCAATTCATTACTTAACAAAAGAGTGAGTCCAGCTGAGATGAGTCATGTCCAACCCAGAGCAGTAGAACTTTCCAGATTATGCCTAGTTTCTGAACTAAATAAATTTTTGTTGGTTTAAACCATTAATCCTTAGGGATGGCTTATTATGTCATTTTAATGTAGCAGTAAATAACTAACCAAGAGTCTTCATAGTCTGGCAACCTGTGACCCTCAAATGGAGCAATAGTCGGCTTCATTAAATTAGACACTATAATTCTTCAACCCAGTGCTAGAATGATCTGCTTTTTCTCTTTACAAATAGAGGAAAAATACAGTTTTTATCCTAGATTTCATGGAGCAAACCCAAGCATTTTTATAGATCCTGCAATGAAGAGAATTGTAAAGTCCTTTTATCTAATGCAGTATAACTATTTTATTTTGGAATTCTGGTATGCACACTGAAGGTACTGAAAAATGGGGTACTGTTAACTATAGCAAAGCTAAACACTCTCAAAACTAAATAATCTTGGAACCAGCAGATGTTGTAATTGTTATATCACTGGACTCTCATGTAGTCAACCAGTGGCTTGAGTTCTGGACCTGGCAGCTTAAAACTCCTGCCTGGCATGTGTGTGCCTGTCCAAAATCCCAAGTGGAGAATGGAGGAGAAGGGATTGCTGTGTGGCCATACCCCCTAGAGGGTGATTTCTTGCTTTCTGTTTCTCTGTCTTTTTCTGTCTCTCCATCAAGAACATGCACCCTATAGCAAAAATCTCTATATATAAAAAAGAAAAAAAATACTAAACACTTATGATGTTGTACAGTTGTATAGTTGTTGGTATAAGTAGCTTTGTGGAAGTATGTTTCAAAAGTCTTTGATGTGCTTATATCTTCTAGGTGTAAGAATAAAAGTAAACTGACTTTGTGTTGCAGCTGAACATTTTAACTTTTCAGAAAAATCATATTAATTATCACACATAGATGAAGCTCTGAAAATCACATTGTACTATAAGCACAATGTTGGTCTATCTCTTATTAACACTTTTGATCTACACTGTTGAACATGATAAGTGCTATTTCTGATGGTTGTATATAGGGTTATTCCATTACTTGTAAGTTGTGTTACTTTTCACTGGGAGAATAGTTGTGCATTTCATGTCTTGTACTCATTTGCTGTTGAGGACAATAACAAGTCTTAATTTCAACCATCATGAAAAAGTAACCATTCTTTTATGATAACTATGAGCAAATATACTTAGGGACCAGCCAACACACTCATTTTCTCCTATTTTTATAGTGTCATTGCGGTATAACTGATGTACAACATACAACAAATTGCACATATTTGTGCAAAATTTAATAATGTTTACATATGTAGATGCGTAACAAGCATTACCACCATTAAGATAGTGAAAGTATCACCCTCCAAATTCCTTTGTGCCTCATAAAAATTACCTCTCTCCTACTCTTCCCTACCCACATTTCCAGGAAACATCACTTATTGGTTTTCTATTGCTGAAGCTGGTTTGTAACTGCTAGACTTTAATATAAATGAAATTGTACTTTGCGTATTCTTTTCTCTCTGCCTTATTTCACTCAACACAATTATTTTGGCATTCATCATTATGTTGTATATGTCAAGAGTAAATTCCTTTTAGTTGTTGAGTGGTGCTCTATTACTTTATCTTAACTTGTTTATCCTTTTACCTATAAATAGGCACTTGGGTTCTTTCTAGTTTTTGATTGGTACAAATAAAGCTACTGTGAACAGCCATGTGTAAGTTTTATAAACCCATGCTTTTGTTTTACTTGAGTCAATTTCTAGGAGTGCAGTGGCTGGATCATGTGGTAGGTATATATTTACCACAGGAGAGGTTTGTATGTTGCACGTTCTTCTTTTTATTCACCCCTTTATCCTACTTATTATGGAGGTACATGATGGGTAAATGGTATCAAGAAAAGGATTGACACTGAGAAGATGAATGGCTGTTAGAGGTCAAGAACCAGTGAGACTTTGTAACTGCTTCTTGAAGAGTCTGTTCTGTCATTTCATAATTTCTGCTATAGTGGAGGTGACAAAGTAAGTGAAATATTTTGTGTTTATGTTATGAGCCAAGTTATGGGTCATAATAGCTACTAATCAGAATTCCTTGTTTGAAATTTTGGAATCAGAGTTTCCTCATCGCTGAGTAACTTCCTGAGTATATTTATAATAGTAAATTCTCTAGTGGAGCATTTTCTGTAAACCAACCTCATATCCTAAGTTATAATTTACATCTGTGCTCTGATGGGTGTGGCCCCACTGTGTAATCAGCCCATTAGTTACACCTACAGTGCAGTCACTGTGTCACACGTCATACTCAGGGTCTCCTTATAAAACCTCACACCAAGGGGCTGTGTGGAGTAGTATTTACTGTGCTGTGATAATCACCTGGGCAAGTTTCAAGGTCATATCATAATTCTATGTAACCACTTTGCTTATTTACTAATTAGCCTTTCTCTGGAGTGTCAACGATGGGTAAGCAGCATTATTATAACACAAATCCTTATAGAGGCTTGGTAGACATCTATAGAAGATACATGGGGCCAAGGATTTCAAATTTGTTATAAACACTAGTAAATTTAATCCATAGAGACTTGCACAAATAGATTTAGATCTAATATTTCTTTTTTAAAATTTATTTTTATTTTTTTCTTTTATATGAAATCACTCTGTATCATTACAGCATATCAAATAAATTTTCCTATCCTGAATATGCTGTATATTAGTCCAGTCAACGATATTATCATACATAGTGTCATCTACAGATAATTTTGCATTTTTGTGTCCTGAAAGCATACTGGATCTAATATTTTAATCAGCCTAATACTTCATCTAATCAATTTGGCTAAGTTAATAGCCCAGACCCTAAAATTATGTAAATAATTTTATAGCAGTTGTTCTTTTCTCATTTTTTTCTCTTTGTTTCTTCTTACTTTCCTTTTCTTCTTCTTCTTTTTCTTTTTTCTATAGGGCACGTGAGCTTGCCAGAAAGGCAGAGAGACAGAGACACAGAAAGCGAGAAATCACCCCCCTCCAGGGGGGATGGCCACGCCACAATCCCTTCTCCTCCATTCTCCTCTTGGGATCTTGGGCACACACATACACATACCCAGCATGAGTTTAGGTCACCGGGTCCAGGACTCAAAAAGCAGTCGACTATGTGGGAGTCCAGTGACATAGCCATTACACCAACTGCTGGTTCCCCTTTCTGACTTTTTTTAAACAAAAATTACAGAACATTTTATCCACAGAGAAATTTTCATTTTTTGTTTGTTTGTTCATTTTTCTTCCCTTTTCCCCTCTCACCATTCTCCATGACCAACTCCCCTCTCTTAAATTCTCTGGTATCTATCAGTGCATTTATCCTCTCTACTATCATATTTTTGGATCTTTCGATTTCTGCCATAGCGTGCAGACATTCAGTACATATTGAGTGAGCTATATAGTTTCTATCTTTCAAAATCTAGCTCACTTCATTTAATGTTAAGTCTTCTATATTATCCACTTTGATTCAAATGTTAGGGTCTCAATTCTTTCTTTTCTTTTCTTTTTTTTTTTTAAGAGATTGTTGCTATAGGATGTATGCACTGGTCAGAGAGACAGAGAGATAGGAGAGAAAGCGAGAAATGATCCCTCAAGGGGGATGGCCATTCTGCAATCCCTTCTCCTCCATTCTTCTATCTGGATCTTGGGCATGCACACACACAATTGGCAAGAACTTCCAATTACTGGATCTGGTATTCAAACCTTGGTCAGCCATGTGGTAGTCCAGCACCATAACCACCAGCTGGCCATGGGTCTCATTGTTTCTTATGGCTCAGTAATATTCCATAGTGTATATGTGCCATAGTTTTTCAAGCCAGTCATCAGTTTTTGGACAGTTAGATTGATCCCATCACTTTGCAATTGTGAATAATGCAGCAACAAACATGGATGTGCAATTGTCTTTCCAATTGAGTGTTTTCCTGTACTTTGGGTAAATACCAAGGAGTGGGATTATTGGGTCATATAGCAGTCTATTTGTAGGTTTTCGAGGAACTGCTATTTTGTTTTTCACAGAGGTTGTACTAATTTACTTTCCCACCAACAGTATAAGAAGGTTTTCTTTTCATCACAGCCTCACCAGCACTTGTGTTTTTTTTTTAATTCTAGACATTCTTTTTTTTCTCATTCATTTTATTATTAATAATATTATTATTTATACATTCAATTGCTTTACACCATTTAGCTCGTATAGAGAATTTACCCAACATGAAACACACCTCAGACCAGTCCAGTTGAGAATACTATACACATGGGTACAAGACAAGGATGTCCACTTCCTCCACTCCTCTTCAATATAGTACTAGAAGTCTTGGCCATTGCAATCAGAAAAGAGGAAAAAAATAAAAGGCATTCAAATAGGAAAAGAAGAGGTGAAACTCTCTCTATTTGCAGATGACATGATTGTATACATAGAAGACCCAATGGTTTCCATAAAAAATTTCTGGAAGTAATACATGAATACAGTAAAGTTGCAGGATACAAAATTCTAGACATTCTAACTGGGGTTAAATGGTATCTCATTGTGGTTTTAATTTGCATTCCACTTACAACAAGAGACTGAAAATATTTTCAAATGCTTTTTGGCCATCTGTAAGTCTTCCTTGGAAAGTTGTCTATTCAGTTCATTTGCCCACTTTTTAATGGATTTTATCATGTTTATTTTATGAGTAAATTGCTTGAGTTCCCTATATATTCTGATTATCAATTTCTTGTCTGAAGAATCATTTGCAAATATTTTCTTCCATTCTGAGGGTGATCTTTTCACTCTAAAGATTGTTTGTTTTCTTTCCTGTGAAGAGGCTTTTTAGCTTGATATAATTCCACTCTTCTATTTTTGGTATTGTTGCCTGTGCTTTAGGATCTTATTTAAGACATCTTTGCCTACTCCAATGTCTTCAAGAGTTTCCCCTAAGTTTTCTAACAATAGTTTTATAGTTTGAGGCTTTACATGTAAATCTTTGATCCATTTTGAGTTGATTCCTGTTAATAGTGAGAGTTAGAGGTCCAGTTCCGTTTTTATACAGCTGACTATTGGTTCTTTCAGCACCATTTGTTGAAAAGATTTTCTTTTCTCCACTACGTTGTCTTATACCCTTTGTCAAAGATTAATTGGCTGTATGATTTGGGATTTAATTCTGGATTTTCTATTCTGTACCATTGGTCAATGTGTCTATTTTTGTGCTATTACCATGCTGTTTTTATTATTACAGATTTGTAATATATTTTCAAGTCAGGTAATGAGATGTCTCCTACTTTATTATTTGGCACAGTATTGCCTTGTTAATACAGGATCTTTTATAATTCCAGAAAAAAATTATCATTTTTTAAAAATTTTTATGGAGAATGTCATGGGCAATTGGATTGGAATCACATTTAATATGTAAATTAATGTAGGTACAATTTTGTTTATGCTGTCTTCCATTTCAAAAAACACAAGATGTCTTTCCATTTTTTTGTGTACTTTATTTCTTTTTTCAGTTTCTCATGTTTTTTTTTTTTTTGTTGTTGTTGTTTTATTCTTGTAGAGGCCTTTCACCTCTTTGGTTAAGTTTATTCCTAAGTATCTTATTCATTTTGCAGCTATTGTAAATGGGATTAGTTTCTTTAATTCTGTCTCAGCCTGTTCATTGCTAGTATATGGAAATATTATACATTTTCTGCTACTTTGCTGAATTTGTTTATTACTTCTAGGAATTTTTTATGGATTCCTTTGGATTTTTTATGTATATAATCAGTTCATCTACAAATAGGGACAGTTTAGCTTCATCTTTTCCTATCCAAATGTCTTTTATTTTGCTATCTATTTGATTTCATTGGCTAGTACTTCTAGCACTATGTTGAAAAGAAGTGGAGAGTAGGACCAGCAGTTGGCATAATGGCTATATTGCTGGACTCCCATGTAGTCGACCACAGTTCGAGTTCTGGACCCGGTGGCTTAAACTCATGCTGAGCACGTTTGCATGCATGCCCAAGATCCCATGAGGAGAATGGAGAAGAAGATATGGTGGTGTGGCCATCTTCCCTGGGCAGTGATTTCTTGCTTTCTGTATCTCTCTGTCTCTCCGGTGAGCACACGCGCCCTATAGCAAAAACCTCTCCAAAAAAAAAAAAAAAAGAAAATAAGTGGAGAAAATGGATAGTCTTGTATTGTTCGAGTTTTAGTAGTAAAGCTTTCAGCTTTTCCCCATTCAATATGTTAGCAATGGGTCTGTTGTATATGGCTTTTATTGTGTTAAGAAATGTCCTTTCTAGGGGGCCTGCAGGTGGTGTGCTGGATAAGGACACTGGATTCCCACATGGCCAACCATGGTTCAAGTCCTGGACCTGGTGGCTTGCTTTCTCACCTTCCCTTTCTCTCTCTCTCATCAAATAAAGGAAAAAAATAACAATAACAAATGGAAATAAATAAATAAATAATTTTTTTTTAAAAAAAGAAATGTCCTTTCTATCCCTATTTTGATGAGAATCTAAATCATGAAATTATGTTGTATTTTGTCAAATGCTTTTTCTACATTATAGATATGATCATATGGTTTTAATCTTTATTTCTGTTAATGTGATGTATTACATTTATTTATTTATTTTATAAATATATTTTTATAAATTTTATGTTTATTTATTTTAACCAGAACAGCATAGCTTTATATATAGTATACAAAAAATAAAAACATCTTACCTTGTGCCCCAGTACAAGGAAAGAAATCATTTTGAGACAGAGAATCACATAGTTGTTGGCATGCCCAGTTGGCAAACACTTTAAGTCTGGTGTTTCCCTTCCCCCTTAACAACATTACAACATCAGCTTTGATGCATCTGTAAAACATCTTCCCTGCAGAAACTCAGATCCCAAAGACCAAACCCAGGAGGTACCCTGTTCCCAGACTGACTTCTCTAATTCAGTCGCCTCTAAAGACACTCAGTAAAGGTAACATAATCTACAGGACAGTGCTACCTCAGCAATAAAAGACTCTGGTCCAGTTCATTGAGTGGGCAGTAGGAGCTGAATTTAGAGAACTCTTCAGATAGGCAAGGGAGAAGGAGAGGGAGCAGGTGGAGGCCATAGAGCCTGATAAAATGGAGAAAAATACGGCCTTCGGTATTACCATTTGGTATGATAATCAGTTTCCAACCTTGCATCACTGAGATACCAAGAGCCAGGGAGACTGGAAAGCAGTGTACTCCTTCAAGCAATTCAAGGTTATCTGATCCCTTTTCACTGGTTCTAGATTTCATTCTGCCTGGATACCTGCAATGATTTCTTTAATCAATCACGGCTTTTAAAAACATAAAAGGTGATGTGCCTGGGAAGATGGGGTGAACAGGCCTACCTGGTAAAGTATGATTCTGACATCAGGACCTGCTGGACTCCCTTTCTGCTACCAGAAAGCCAGCAAAAGAAATCATGCCCATGCAAGTGAAGGCAGGCACCAGCGCTATTTCCTGCCTGAGAATCAGCCTCAGGGCTGTGGTTCCAAAAGCCTGTAAGAGCTTATTCTCTCTCAGATGGGTGCTGGCAAAACTCTGGCCAACCAGCTGGACTGGAATCCTTCCTGAGCTGTCTGCAGAAGGAATCAGAAGGGTTGGCCACTGCCTTCAGCACACCCTTGCAGAGGGCAGGTAACAAAGTAGCCAACCCCTGGAAAGCAGTTTAATTATGTTGTTTTTAGTTTTCTCCTTTCAACCGGATTTTCAGCTCTCAACGATGTTCCTGTATATAGTTATGCCTTCTATAGTTCTGAGAGAGTGGTTTCATTGCAAATGACCAAAGGCTGGACCCCTTTGGCTATAATGTAGACCTTTCAGTGGTGCTTTCAGAAAGCGAGAAATCACCTCCCAGGGGGGATGGTCATGCTGCAATCTCTTGTTTTAAGCCACCAGGTCTGGGACTAGAACCGCTGTCTACTATGTGGGAGTTCAGCAATGTAACCACTAAGCCAGCTGCTGGTCCCAATTTTCTATTCCTGCCATATCAAATCACCACAAACTCAGTGTCTTGAAATGACACATATGTGTTATGCTACAGTTCTATACGCTGGAAGACTGGGCTAAGATAAGAGTATCTTCAGGACCCTGTTCCTAATGACAATCCTGGGAGAGAATCTGTTTCCTTGCTTTTTCTAACTTTAGGAAGTCACCCACATTCCTTGTCTCACGGCCCCCTTACTCATTATTCAAATCCAAGAATATTTCATTTATCTGAACTTCTTTGCACAACCTCATCTTTCTCTGACGACCAAGCAAACTCCATTTTAAAGTATTCAAGTGATTAATTTGGGTCCCCCTAGATAACTCAGGGTAGTCTCCCTATCATGAGTTAAGATTAATCCCATTTGCAAGATTTGTTTTACCATGTAGCCTAATTTATCCACACATTCAGGAATTAAGATGTAGATATCTTTGGGGAACCATTATTTTATCCACCGTCCTAGATGTCCAGACAAAGCAAGAGATTGGCATCTTAGGTGCTGTCTACCAGTTGTTACTTCAGCTCTTCTTCTAGCTACCACCCTGCCTTTGCTGACAGCTGTTGAAAGAGCAGGATGCAACCCTTTGGGACCAAACATAAAAAGTCTTTTTTTGGAGAGGTTTTTGCTATAGGGTGTGTGTGTTCGCCAGAAAGACAGAGAGAGACAGAGAGACGGAAAGCGAGAAATCACCCCCCAGAGGGGATAGCCACGCCGCAATCCCTTCTCCTCCATTCTCCTCTCGGGATCTTGGGCATGCACGCACACGCGCCTGGTATGAGTTTAAGCCACTGGGTCCGGGACTCAAACCGTGGTCAATTACGTGGGAGTCCAGCGACATAGCCATTATGCTAACTGCTGGTCCCCAAAAAGTCATTTTCTTTGTGTTTCTATGAAAGGTATACATCAAGGCAGTTGAGGACATGTGCCCCTTTTCACTCACTCGCAGGAGAATTCCTTCTTTAGCATCACTGTACTTGGCCTCTTCTGATGGCCACCAGGGATAACCTCCTTTCTGGGGACCAATCGGCTCTCTTGCTTTTACTACTTGACCCTAAACTTTGTGGACCCAAGGACCTTTTGAATTTTCAATGGTCTGTTTTAGTTTAGGCTGTAGCATTTTTCATTTTTCTTGCAAAACTCTTCAAAAATTGTAGTTTTTCTTATAATGGGTTTATCAGTCACACTTTATGCCAATAGACAAGCTTCTAATTCTTTTTGGACAAGTCTCACCTTCTCGACTTCAGGTACACTGAGCCTAATAGACATCTAATGAAAGCCACAGTCTTAGGCTCTTCTTTCTTGGCTATTTCCTTCATCTAAGAGATTTATGGGTATCAAATTAATTCAGAATTTTAATACAAAGAATACAAGTCTTGAT
The DNA here is from genome assembly GCA_026018925.1 of Tupaia tana. Taxonomy (NCBI): domain Eukaryota; kingdom Metazoa; phylum Chordata; class Mammalia; order Scandentia; family Tupaiidae; genus Tupaia; species Tupaia tana. The sequence goes on from JAKSZU010000002.1 coordinate 88,452,128, forward strand.
TTGGTCTTTGCCATGAATTGAAGTTTTCATTTGCCTCTTGTAATGCAAAGACCTTCTCAGTTTCATTTTAGGTTGGAAATGAGAATGAATTTCATTTTCGTCTCTGCACATTTAATTTTTCTATCTCTTTGCCTAAGCATGCAAGTTCATTTGATAAAACGTCTGCCTTCTAAGTTATTGCAATAATATCAGGGAGAGTTTTGTCACTGCCTAACAATAGGTTTATGTCCTCTTAGACTCTAGTCATACTTTGTTTGCCTTCTCTCACCTATTTCTAAATGTCTCATATTTCACATTTCATTGTAACTTTTGTTATTGTTATAGCATCCACTTACATTTAGGAATCAATAAAATACCTTTATTTTCTTATCAAGGTAAGGTTAGGCAATAATCTGATATTACTGTGCTGAGTTTTCATGTTACTACTAGTAGGGTCTTCTTTGTTTAAAGATTTTGGGCAGAACCAGAGCTTATTCTCATCCTAAGAAGGATCAAAAGAAAGAAGTGTGTCGTCTAACATAGCAATCTTCTCTCTGCTGAGGAGTCCCACCTCCTAGTTTTACCCTAAGATGATTGGCATTGATGAGCAATTATAGGATTTTCTTTCTCACATGGGCATGAGAGAGCAATATTACCTCTTCTGCAATGGAAAGGGTTCTTGCAAAGCAAGAAGCGCATACACATTCTTATGCGGTAGTACGAAGGTTGCTGAACATATCCATCTCACACTTCTCTCTTTCATAAGCAATTTATTTATATCATATCCCAGGAAATAAAATCCTCGCAGACTAAGAGTACCATGCTCTCTTAGTAACAGATTTCAATGTCTATATGTTCAGAGGTTAAGGAAATATTGTCATGTACAATTGGTTAATGATCCCCCATACTCTGCTCTAATGATCCATACTCTGCTTTAATGATCCCTCATACTCTGCTCTAACATCCATGGTTGTCTAAGGGTTCCTGAAATACTGTTATTAGGTACTATGCTTTTTAAAATCCTTACATAAACCTGTGAAAATAAGGGTTATATTTTATTCTTTTATCTTTTTAAAATAATCATGAAGTTGAATATTTTCCTCACTTTTATGATTTTATGACATTTTTGTTTGCATCCTTTATCAGACTGCCTTTTCTTCAAATTAAAATTCCCTTTGTTTTAACATTCTTATTAATAAACTTATATTTTTTTGTTTTCAAACCCTTATATAGATTAATTAGTCTGGGCCTTTGAGCCCTTGAAACCCCAGTCTTAGAGACTTGTTCAGTTTACAGGTAAGATCAGGTTTTAGTTACTAGGCTCTAAAGTTAGGTGAATAAGTTCAAGAAGTGGTAAAAGAACTAATAGAATAGAGTTTATTGAAAAGGAAAAATACATATTGAAGAAGGAAATATAAGGACAAAAGTTAAATGATGTTTTTGTACCTATTTCCAAGTATCACCATTTTTTAAAAAGTACAATGAAAAATAATAGTAAAAATACTAAGGGAAAAGTAAATCAAGGTATAGAATACAGGTACTGGGAAGTAGCCTACAATTATTTGGCATATCCTCCACTAACTGAGGACAATATGGAAAGCTGCACAGAAGTCTGGCCTGTATTTCACCAACAGGATATGTATATATGGCTGTATGTATTTTATGCATTAACACCTAGCCATTTTCCAAACTTCACTTAAAGCAATCATTAAAATTTCCTACAGCATGATATGGTTGTTTAATGAATAGGAAATAAGAATTTCAGGAAGTTATTTATGGTATAATATAAAGGGCCTAATATGTGCTTTGATTTTCATTAAATAAAGTTTTCATTTTAGAGTAATTTTAAAGATTTAGCATACAAATTATGAAGATAAATAGTATCTCTCTACTCTACAGTTTACCTCATGGTGAAAATGCTACATTAGCATGTTATATTTGTCAAAATTAATGAACCAGTATTTATACATTATTATTAACTAATATCCATTCATTATTTATATTTCCTTAATTGTTATCTAATGCTGTTTCAGGGTACTCTCCAATAGATACCACATTACATTTAGTCATCATGTCTCCTGAGGCCTCTTGGTTGTGAGACTTATTATATGACTTTTTAAATTATGGAAGTTTTGTAGTCAGCAGGTGGCATGGTGGTCAAGGTGCTGGATTTCAAGTGGTCAACCATGGTTCTAGTCCCAGACCTGGTGGCTTAAAAAATCATGTGGGTGCTAGTGCACATGTGTCCCCCAAATCCTAAAAGAATGGAGGAGAATGGATTGTGGCTTGGATTATTTCTTTTTTTTTTCTTTTTTTTTTTGGAGAGGTTTTTGCTATAGGGCGCGTGCGCTCGCCAGACAGACAGAGAGAGACAGAGAGATAGAAAGCAGGAAATCACCCCCCAGGGGGGATGGTCACACCGCAATCCCTTCTCCTCCATTCTCCTCTTGGGATCTTGGGCACGCATGCACACGTGCCCGGCGTGAGTTTAAGCCGCCGGGTCCAGGACTCGAACTGCGGTCGACTACGTGGGAGTCCAGCGACATAGCCGTTACGCTAACTGCTGGTCCCATGGCTTGGATTATTTTTCACTTTTCATTATTTTTTTTTTCAATTTTGGTCTCTCTCCAGCTAGCACATCTGCCCTAAAAAAAAAAAAAAAAAAAAAAAAAAAAATATATATATATATATATATATATATATATATATATATATATAAAAGGAGGGGGCATAGGATAGGGTAAGGAAACTCAAATAAGGTCAAAGTTTGTGTTTAGAGACCAAACACATGTCAAAAGATTATGTTCTGTAGCTAGACATGGGCAACAAATATGACCTCTAACCACCATGCTGAAAAAAAACAAATACACCAGTTTGTAAAAATGAAATTCCTCCTGTTACTAGGTCCTGAGATAGATTCCTCCTGAAGTGGACAGTAAGATACCACTTTTTAGTACCTTAAACATTTTCATTAATATCAGCTTTAAGGGAAATATTGGGTCTTGGGAAAGTCATGATGTGGTTTTCTGTGCGAAAATGCATTATGACTTTCCTGATGACCTAATAAAACATGGCTTATTAAGGCTATTTTCTAGAGCATCTTTGAGGTCAGTCAAAGTCGTGACTGAATGCATTTCAGATGTGGAGAGAATGGATGGTGTTGGAGTCAGTGTCCTTGTGGAAGTTCATCAAAGAACTGGACTTCTCCTACATAGCAATTTCAACAGGATTCATCTCCAGGCTTCCTGAGAAAACCAGCTAACTTAGAACCAGCAGGTGGCATGGTGGTTAGAGTGCTGGACTCTCACATGGCCAACTGTGGTTCAAGTCCTGGACCTGGAGGCTTGCTTTCTCACTTTCCTTCTCTCTCGCTCTCTTTCTCTCCCTTGCTCTGTCTCTATCTGGTGAATGTTTGTACCCTACAGAAAATTTTTAAAAATGATGATAATAATAAAAAAATAAATAATTTACAAAAAGATTCATTTAGAAAATAAGCTAACTCAGTAAATACCATGTCAATGGTTTCAGGTGGGTTCTGATTCCACAATAACTTTACTCTTTCCCTAGTTTCTACTTTGATGCCAGACAAGCAAAGGACTTTTCAACATAAATTCTTGAAAATAAGTTCAACTGGAGATATTTTGAGTAAGCAAACTTCACCTTAGGTTGTTGCTGAGACTGATGGGTCTGTGAAGGGCTAGATTTTGTCAGGCAAGAATTTGAGGCACCTTCCAGATTGTAGGATAGCAACCTGTTTTGTTTCTGCCTACATTATCTTGGTCAGGGGCAGCTGCTTATAAAAATGGATACTATTTTTTTTTTTTTTTTTTGGCCACATCTGTCTATAGTGCAAAGTTGCCAAAAAATCTGAAGCTACCTTCTCCATGCAATTCTAATATGCCAGAAAGCAGATGGGATTTTGTGTAATGGCAATTATTTATATTGTTCTCTAGATTTAGCATTCCTCTGCGGACAGTATTGCTAATTAAAGCAATACTGCAGTTAAATTTAAAGTGTGACCCATTGACCTCAAGCTCCTTTAAGATATCACACACACAAACACACACAAACACACACACACATTTGATTGCTAACTTAGATCTTTACATTAGGATTAATAGAGCCTTATTTGATTCCTGGCTTTGTCCCTTGTTCTGCGTGGCTTTGAAAAATTCTTTTAACAACTCTATGCCTCAGTTGTTTCATCTGTAACTTAGAAAGAACATATCAATATTAAAGAACAAAAATTAAAATAAAATATTGAGTGTTAGAAAGGTCACAGTGCATTTTTGCATAGAAAAAATATATCACAGCTTTTCTAACGACCCAATGTAATAAATTATGTGATGATCCTACCTAAAGATTTAAATAGTAATGTTATCTTAGTGATATTAGTATTTCTTATCTCTTTATATAAACATGTATATTTAAAATTATTTTCCTCTCTAAACATGACATATGATGTCTATTTTATAAATATACATAAATATATATAAATATATGTATGTGTGTGTATATATATATGTATATAATTTATATATGTTTTATTAATGTGTCTTCATGTTTGTCATAGGATTCTGCTGACTTTTCATTCTGTTCTCTTAATTTCTCCATCTTTCCAGTTGTCAGGTATTCTTGGGCTTCCGGGTACTCAACTCAGGGAAATTTTTATTAAGTCTGGGCCATCAGAAATGCTGTCTTCACCTTCATTTGACTCTTAACCTGAGGGGACAGGGTTCTTTGGCCCAGCAGAGGAAGCTATGTTGGGTCTCAGTTATCCTTCAACCCAGTAGAGCAGGGTGGGCCAGTGGCATAAGGTAGCCTGACCTGTGTCCATCTGTCAATCAATGCCATGTCAATGGTTTCAGTGTGAAGCCTCCCAACCCACCTCACCCCACCCTAAGACCATCTGTTACCATCTGTTACTTGCACATCTTTGAGCTCTCCTTGAAGAGTCTGTATTCTTCCATCAGTAGTAAAACTTCTCTTTTAGACCATAGTTTTCTTAATGGTTGTCAATGTCAATTTTTGTATCCCTTCCTCACCAACCACAGTACAAGAAGAATGTGTGATGCACGGAGGTGAATGGATGAGAGATAACATTGAGCATCCCCTAGAAGTATGTTTTCCTGGCCTAATTCTTGCATTGCCTCAAAGTGATACCAGTTACAATACAAGTGTTGCCTTGGACAGAGGCACATTACTGACTTTGATGTGACTACAAACTCTAGAGTGGAGGATTTTTGGAGGACAAGCTCACACACGTTTTTGAGGTCTGTATTCTGGGAGATTAGCATCCTGGAATGTCCCTGTTTCTTGACTGCAGCAGGGTGCTATGGAAAGAGGACATCATGAATGCAATGGCAAAAGTCTAGGTGCCTTGGATAGAGTCATCAGAATCATATAGATGGAGAGAGCAGCAGGAAAAACGAATCTTGTTAAGCTTTTAAACAGAACTTTATATGATTACCTACAGATTACTTTTCAAATTTCCCAAGAATACTAATTGATTGACCTTACATGCCAGCATTCAGTAAACTTTTTGCTACTATAGAGTGGAAATAGTATAAAACTATATAAGCCAAGAACCCAGTTGGCCAGACTAGGCAGCGACAAGTTTCTTGTTCGGTGGAAAGGATGGCTGTGTAGTTAAAACCATACTACCTGAGGAACCCTGGGCCTCTCTTCAAGTCTTTGAGCTGGGAAGGTAAAACATTGAAGGTTCATGGTAGACTGATTGTCATTTTCCCTGTTGAATGGATTTTGCTAGTTGGGTTAGATACAGTCATTTGATTTATCTTGGAAAGTAATTCCAGAGACACAATATTTCCAGAGGAAATCAGTGTTCTTTTAAAGAGTTTTTACTGGAAAAGCAATGTTAAAATAACAACAGAAATCTATAGGGAATTTTCCCACACTCCCATTTATCAAATTTGTTATCACTTGTCTTTATTATATTATAGACTTTATCGAATGCATAATCAATTCCTACATGTTATAGTGATATTGTTGATTTAATGCTATAATCTAAATTTTCAATTTTATATTGAATAAAAAAATTTTGTCTTTTCATATATCTCTCTGTCTCTTCATTATTTGAGTCTAAACATTGCAATGTCAGCTTAGTGTTATCCCCAACCTCCTGGTTACTTTTAGTGTATAATGCTACTACTTTATGTAAAATTACTAATCTTTTTATTAAACTAAGTAGAGATTAATACAGATAACAAGGGCAGGATCAGTCAATTATTTGGGGTTAAGTGTAAGTAACTCTTGGGGGCCACAAGCTAGCAGAGCAACTGGATCCACTGGGAAGGTCCTGGGATTGCTGCCCACGTCCTCCCTGTACACATTTGGTATGCACACATGTGCTGGTGATGTAGGCTGGCTGAGGCTGGGGGTGGACTATGGCATAGAGACTCCCTTTGGGAGTGCCTCTCTCTGTGTCTCTTTCTCTGTGTCTGTCTCACTTTCTCTTGAAAGAAATAAATAAACTTTTAAAATGTAAGCTAATTTATACTATTTAGTATAATCTATCCAGGGCTTATTTATACTATTTTTTCCCCAACACTATGTGAATGCATGTGGACATGTTATGGGGTGTATGATATGGGGTTCTAGCTTTTAATTAATAAAGCATGCCCACATATTCACATGATTCAATGAACTAGCATGACCTAAGCATATATGGCAATGGTTGAGATAACAATGTGCTAAATTGTGAGATGCAGAGAGTAACGGGACAGAGAAGCACATTCAATAAACACTGTGATGATTGAAATTCAGATTCAGTCAGAAGAGTGAGTACAGGGGGCCTGGCGGCCTTGCATCATCAGGGCAAGGATCCTCAGAAGGGCAGTTGATCTGAGATGACACCTGGCAGGATTTAGGCATGGATACTGAATGGATTTCAGTCACTTCCTGAAATATTCCAACGTGGTCCTCTTGTGCTCTTAGAGTTAGTCCCACGCTGATCATGACTAAGAGTTTATACCAGCCCAGAGAGAACATATAAGGAGAAGAAGAATGCATCTCTCTACAAGACAATATTGTGATTTTTGCACTTCATTATTTTTTAGTTAGGAAAAAAATGGATAGTAAACAAGAAACAAAGGAGAAAGTATTGTACAGACCAAAGAACAGAAAATGTATCACTTTTTAGAAGGAGTCTTTAAAACATTTATAGAAAATGTGTATTATGAAAAAGAAATTATGTATGGGTTTCATTTGTTTTCTTTTGAACCAAAAAAACCCTCATATTTTGATCCCATCCTTTCATAAACTTTTTGAAGTTCATTTATGTGTGTGTGTGTTTATGTGTGAGTGTGAGTCTTTGCGTGTGTGTGCAGGGAGGTATATGTATGGATATAGTTTAAAATTCTAATAATAGATTCAGAAACCTGACAGAAACAATGGATATAATTAATTGAAACCTGAAAAAATCTTTTAAAGACCCCATGTTTAGAAGACAGAATGAATTCCCATCCCGTATGGCATTTACTAGTTAAGGGACTGGATGCACGATCAGTCTCTTTATCCCCTGGTTGATGGTCCTTGTATGTTCTCTATGAGGCTTGAAGGGAGGTAAGGAGAATACAAATAACTGCCAATTTGAAGGTAAGTAAGCAAAATACAGATTGATACAAGCTTGTCCTATTTTCTTTTTTTTTCTTTCCGGGTTTTTTCTTTTTTCTTTTCTTTTTTCTTTTTGAAAGCTTAGTAACCTCAAACATGTTACTTATTTATTTATTTATTTATTTATTTATTTATTTTTTATTTTTGTTTATACATTAAATCGCATTGTTTAGCTTACAATGTGAGCATTTTAATATGTGAACATTTCTCCCCAGTCCCGTTGATCAAAATGTCCCCACTTAACATATACCGAATGTCTGCACTCTATGACTGAAACTGATTGACAAACGTGTTTGTTTTTGAAGATGACTTTGAGCTTGTGTTAAGTGGCAGTACCAAAAATATAGTTTGGCTAACTGCCCTTGAATTTGGCTTTAATGTCAGCTGGCTGATTTAAAAAAAATGGTTTCTAGAGTGTGTGGACATAAGAAAAAAAATTATAGGACTGTAATGGAGACTGCCTATTGCATAAAAATTTTTATTTTTATTTCTTACAAATTCAGAGGGAAGTAATCTTAGATCACTTCATTTTTTACTATGGTGGTTGATTTGATAAACTATGAATGCCAATTGTCTTTTCCATGTAGTATCTTTTTATCTACTTTCTGTGGTTAACTAAGGACTAATGCACCATGTATATCAGCCCATGAGAGGGGTATTCATTTTCTAGTGCTACATTAACAAATTGTCACAAAATTAGCATCTTAAAATAACACCATTTATTTTCTCACAATTCCGTAGGTCAAAAATTCAGTACAGCATGGCTTAATTGAGTCTTGTTTAGCATCTCATAAAACTCTGGGGATGAATCTGTCTTAAGCACATTTAGGTTGTTGACTGAGTTCTCATTCTTGTAGCCTAGTGCTGAAGACCCAGTTTCCTCACTGCTCATCAGCCTGCAACTGTTCCAGTAATTGTCCCTATATTTTTTCATGCTTTCCATATGACTGCTCCAGTAACAATGGGTCAAGTCCCTCTTGGGCTTCAAATCTTCAAAACGATGCCACATTTCTTGACTCCAGGCAGAGAAAGTTCTTTAATTCTAATGGCTCAGGTGGTTTGATTGGGCACCGTTGAATAATGCAGAGTAATCCCCTCATTTTAAGGCCCTTAATCTTAATTACATCTGCAATGTACTTTCACCATGTACTGTAATGTTCATAGGTTCCAAAGATTAGGTCGTGGGCTTCCCTAAGGTACTATTCTGCCTACCACAAAAAGTTAAAGTTATTATTTCTTCTTCTTCTTTTCTCTTAATTTTCTCTATGGTGTGTGCACTCACCAGAGAGAGACAGAAAGGTAAAGTGAGAAATTATGCACACAGGGGGGATGGCCACACTGCAGTCCCTTCTCCATTCTCCTTTAAGGATTTTGGGCACAGACACATCCAGCATGTTTTCCAAGCTGGCAGGTCCAGGAATCCGGCCTATAGTCAGCCGTGTGAGATCCAGCAGCATTAATTGCCACTCCACCAGCTGACTCAAAGCTATTACTACTTTTTTATGACTTTTAAAAATAACTTTTTAAAGCTTATTTATCTTTTTCCCTATGAATAACACAGATAGCAGAGGGAGGAACAGAAAGGCAACACTCCCAAAAGGGTCCTGATGCCATAATCCACCCCCAGCTTCTTCCAGCCCTGGATTATGGGCATGCATGTGCCCAGCATACTTGGAGAAATCTACCTAATTTGGGAGCTTCCCAGTCTGGCAGAGGATTGCCTTTTTCCATGTCACCAACATCCAGCCTGTATTATTATTATTTATCTACTGGGTCATTGGAAATGCCATGACGTATTTTTTTTTTCTTCACATTTTCTTATTTATTTATTTATTATTATCATCATGATCTGGTATATATTACATTCATTCACATATAGCTTTATAGTGTATTACATTTCTTTTTTCAGAAGAAATACCATGCATGTCAGTCAATACAGAGACATTAAAATCCCCATTTCATCATCCAATATCTTTCCATTGTTTTTCCTGATTATTATTCTAATTATTTTTATTTTTATTTTTTTTATTATCTATTTTTTTTATTACATTGAATTACATATAACTTTACAGTGTATTACATTGCTTTTTCAAAAGGGAATGCCATGCATGTCAGTCAGTACAGAGACATTAATCTCCCCGCTTCAACATTCAATATCTTTCCTATGTTTCCCCCAATCATTATTATTATTATTCTAATTATTTTTTATGATAAACATGATTTTTTTTTTCCAATTATCAGATCATAAAGTTCCCAACAATAGGGAACGTAGACTCCACTCAGGGCTGGACCAAGGGTGGGTCTCGTGCAGCCCCACAAATGTAGGTGAATCTCCATGGAACACAGTTTCAGGAACATGGCTCAGGAAAGCAGAGACGGCCATCAGCTGATGCGACACGCGGGGCAGACCCCGGCCACGGCCCACGGGGCAGAGCCCCGGCCACGGCCCTCGGGGCAGACCCCGGCCACGGCACGCGGGGGCAGACCCAGGCCACGGCACGCGGGGCAGAGCCCCGGTCGGGCCGGACCTCCGGATAGGGCACGCGGAGCATAGCCCCGGCCACGGCACGCGGGGGCAGAGCCCCGGCCACGGCACGCGGGGCAGACCCCGGCCACGGCACGCGGGACAGAGCCCCGGCCACGGCACGCGGGGCAGAGCCCCGGCCACGGCACGCGGGGCAGACCCCGGCCACGGCACGCGGGGGCAGAGCCCCGGCCACGGCAAGCGGGGCAGACCCCGGCCAAGGCACGCGGGGCAGACCCCGGCCACGGCACGCGGGGCAGAGCCCCGGCCACGGCATGCGGAGCAGAGCCCCGGCCACGGCACGCGGGGGCAGAGCCCCGGCCATGGCACGTGGGACAGAGCCCGGTTGGCCGGACCTCCGGACAGGGCACGCGGAGCAGAGCCCCAGCCACAGCACGCGGGGCAGACCCCGGCCAAGGCACGCGGGGGCAGACCCCGGCCACGGCACGTGGGGGCAGACCCCGGCCAAGGCACGCGGGGCAGAGCCCCGGCCACGGCACGCGGGGCAGATCCCCGGCCAGGCCACCCCGGTCGGGCCGGACCTCCGGACAGGGACAGAGCCCCGGCCACGGCACGTGGGGCAGAGCCCCCGGCCGGACCTCCGGCAGGGTATGCGGAGCAGAGTCCCAGCCACGGCACGCGGGGCAGACCCCGGCCAAGGCACGCGGGGCAGACCCCGGCGGGGGGACAGACCCCGGCCACGGCACGCGGGACAGACTCCGGGGCAGCGGGACAGAGCCCCGGCCACGGCACGCGGGGTCAGAGCCCCGGCCATGGCACGCGGGGCAGAGCCCCGGTCGGGCCGGACCTCCCGATAGGGCATGTGGAGCAGAGTCCCAGCCACGGCACGCGGGGCAGACCCCGGCCAAGGCACGCGGCGCTGACCCCGGCCACGGCACGTGGGACAGAGCCCCGGCCACGGCACGCGGGACAGAGCCCCGGCCACGACGGGGGTCAGAGCCCCGGCCACGGCACGGGGCAGGGTCGGGCCGGACAGAGAGCCCCGGCCATGGCATGCGGGCAGACCCCGGCACCCCGGCCACAGGTGGGGCAGGCCCCGGCCAAGGCACGCGGGGCAGCCCCGGCCAGCCGCGGGGTCAGAGGCCACGGCATGCGGGGCAGAGCCCCGGTCGGGCCGGTCCATGTGGAGCAGAGCCCCGGACCCCGGCCAAGGCACGCAGGGCAGACCCCGTGGGGCAGGCCCCGGCCATGGCACGCGGGGCAGGCCCCGGCCACGGCACGCGGGGCAGACCCCGGCCACGGCACGTGGGACAGAGCCCCGGCCACGGCACGCGGGGTCAGAGCCCCAGCCACGGCACGCGGGGCAGAGCCCCGGTCGGGCCGGACCTCCGGATAGGGCATGTGGAGCAGAGCCCCGGCCATGGCATGGGGCACGCGGTGCAGTCTCCGGCCAAGGGGGCACGCGGGGCAGACCCCGGCCATGGCACGCGGGGCAGGCCCCGGCCAAGGCATGTGGGGCAGACCCCGGCCACGGCACGCGAGACAGAGCCCCGGCCACGGCACGCGGGGCAGAGCCCCGGTCGGGCCGGACCTCCGGATAGGGCATGTGGAGCAGAGCCCCGGCCATGGCACGCGGGGCAGACCCCGGCCAAGGCACGCGGGGCAGACCCCGGCCACGGCACGTGGGACAGAGCCCCTGCCACGGCACGCGGGACAGAGCCCCGGCCACGGCACGCGGGGCAGACCCCGGCCACGGCACATGGGGTCAGAGCCCCGGCCACGGCACATGGGGTCAGAGCCCCGGCCACGGCACACAGGACAGAGCCCCGGCCACGGCACGTGGGGCAGAGCCCCAGTTGGGCCGGACCTCCAGACAGGGCACGTGGAGCAGAGCCCCCACGCCCTGACCCCGCGCCCCAGCACGTGGAGTGGAGCCCCCGCGCCCGCCTCCCCACCCCCGCATGCCGGCACGCGGAGCGGAGCCCCCACCTGCCGCCCCTGGACGTTTAATTGTATCTAGTACTTCTTGCATATTATTCTCAAAGTTTTGGACCATTTTCTCAGTCTTTATGGTGGACCTTTCTAGGCCAGCCATTTTTTCTTCTACATTACAGATTCCATTTTCTGAATGATCTAGTCTGCTTTTAATACTTTCAAGGGAGATTTTGACTTCTTGTATTATAGCCTTCATCTCTAACAGCTCCATCTGATTTTTTGTAAAGTGTGAAACTCCTCTTTTAGATCTTGCATGAATTTCCTCACCTCCTAGAACTCTTCAACTCCTTTCTCCTTCCCCTTCAGCAGTTCCTTGTCTCTCTTCTCTTCGATCTCTGTTAGCTTTGCCATTATGAATGATCTGAATTGTTTATCAGACATTTCCATGAATTCCCTTGAACTGTGTGTGGATGAAGAGGAGCTATCCGTTTCAATTGGAGGAGAGGCATTTTCCTGCTTCTCCATATTTCTTGTGGTCCTGCAGCAATTTCTAGTCATCTGGTGGATGGTCGGTTTCTTCCCAAACACGTGGGTTTTGTATGCTGGAGGCCCAGTTAGGAGTGGGACATCTTCCTTTCTCCCAGCATGTCTAGATCTCAGGAGCCATGGAGCAGACTGTCTCTTGAAGAAGGGCTGTTCACGTGGGTTTTGTATGCTGGAGGCCCAGTTAGGAGTGGGACATCTTCCTTTCTCCCAGCATGTCTAGATCTCAGGAGCCATGGAGCAGACTGTCTCTTGAAGAAGGGCTGTTCACGTGGGTTTTGTATGCTGGAGGCCCAGTTAGGAGTGGGACATCTTCCTTTCTCCCAGCATGTCTAGATCTCAGGAGCCATGGAGCAGACTCCATGACGTATTTTTCTATGCAAAAATGCATCATCATTTTTCCCATGATCCAATATTTCCAGAGTGTATCGTTCTCCTAAAAAGCACTTTCTTAATTCAGTTCAAAAAACCTGGCAACCCTTGCCATTGACTATGTCTAGAATATGGTATACTAGAGGGGTAGTTTCCGGTATTTAAATGCATAGATTTGCCTTAAATATGTGCTCTCTCACTTTTCTGGATCCTCTCCTAACACAAGTAAAATGTCTTTTCTCTCATTCATGTTGTTTTTCCATTATAGGATTTAGATTGCTAAACTGTAAAAAATTGTTTTTACTGATGATTGTACTTTATTAGGCCAAATTACTTGTCTGTACATATTGTTCGGGTTTGATTATTATTTAGATTTGATTCCATCTGCTGGTAATGCAGAAAAATGTAGATGCTAGATAATCTGCAGTCATTTGGTAGAATTCGGGTAAAAGGAGACTTGGGTTGCCTGACAAGAGACTATTCCTGTCACAGGCAATGAGCTGCTCACAGGAAGGAATTAAACTCCTCATACAGGTACAAACAATGGCTCCTGGGATATGAATGAGTTCCTAAAGGACCAAGAGACAAACAAACCTGGATACTGAGGTGTCATTTGTGTTTTAAAGGTTTCTTTACATATTTCTTCTGTGAGACCAGTGAGGGGCGCCCCAACAGGATCTTTATACTGTGATCCACCCCCAGCCTCTGCCAGCCTGGATCATGCATATGCACGTGCCTAACATGTACCAGAAGACCTAGGGGTGCAAATCTGGGACCTTCCCATATGTGGGTCCAGCATCTCAGAACATCGCATGACTGCTATACCACCTACTGGCCCATGAAGTGTTGGTTCTTCTTCTTTCTTTTTATTTTAAATTTATTTATTTTACATTCATTCACTGTATATCATTGCAACATACAAAATGAGTTTTCTCATCCAGAATACACTGTATATTGGCTCAATCAAAGATATTACCATACATGTTATCTTCAAGAAATATTTTTTCATTTCTTGTTTCTTATATATTTTGCTTCTTCTTTTCCTTTTTTTTTTCCCCTTCCTCTCATCCTCTGCCATTTCCCACCCTCCTCCTACACTGTCTCTGGTATATACACTTGCTTTCTATACTTTTATCTGCCACATTTTTATTGATTCACAAAAGATCTTAATTAGACTAAATACTTTCAATATCATGTGCAACTGATATAAATGTATCTATGAACACATGTCTGATTTTAGGCATGAAACTCAGTGATTAGAATGAACATACTATAAAGTAGCACCTAGCTGAGGGTATGTAGCTTATTATAGTTATTATGCAGGTATGTTTTTGTTTGTTTGTTTTTTAATGTGTTTTTTTTTATTTCAAGAAAAGCAGTTTTAGCCTTAATAAATCAAAACTCAAAAAATTCTTAAGACTTAAAGCCAGGAAAAAGGTTAGGATTCTGGTCAAACAGTTGGTAGATACTAAAAACACACAAAAACGACATAGACAAAGCTAAAATCTAGTAAGTGCACTATTATTTTCTTCTGAAACATTTTTTTTCTTTCTCCATTCCCACTTTTACCAAACGGAGGCATAAACTAACTTATTTGCAAAAAATTAGGTTTCATCTCAATTTGGTCTGTTATTTGCACAAAGCCCCATAAGAATACTAATTGATTTAGCTTTCTTTGCTAACCTTTTATAAGGAACTTTAGATTAGATTCTTTAAAAAGCCTCCCAAAGCTACTGAGCTAAGTCAGGAATTCACCATTTGACTGTGCCTTTAACTTAAGTACCGTGCCTTTAACTATACTTGAAAGTTTTTTGCACCTGTCAGGAAGTAACATTCTTTACCTATCTGCCAGGCAGAATTGTTTATGGTACCAAGCAATCTTTCCAAGAACTTGTGTTGGCTTTCTTGAGATCTCCCTTAGTTTCTTAGCTTTCTGGCCATATCTTCAGCTATGACATTCCAGTCAAAACCCTGGCAATAACCAATAATTTCCAATTTCTGATGCAAGACACCAGATACTATTGAATTTATGCAAATAACCATTCTGTCACAAAATAAGAATATTCACAAATACTTTCTAATTACAGAGGGATCAGGAAGGGAGAAATGTTTATGCTTCAATTTGAAAAAAAATAATTTTTTTGATACAAATTGCTGAACCTATCAACAACTCAAAAGAAAACAAAAATCCTTAAATCTGAAAAACAAAGAATAGAAGAAAATCAGTAATGTTTTAGTCAAAAGTCATAAAATTCTATTTTACCAGTTCAGACTCACATAACTAATCTCTCTCCTGTTGTATTTGCAGTGTTACTTGGTCTAATCTTTCCATATAAATCCTGGAAGTGAACATTCAACACTATTATCGATATTTCCAGACTTTTCCCTACCATTAGTTGACCATTTTCTCACTCGTTTTTTGTCCTCTTATTTCTGTCTGTCTGTCTTTAGTTTTCCTGGTATAGCACTCCCTTCAGAAATTCTTGAAGAGCTGGTCTGGTGCTGGTCAATTCTTTCAGATTTTGTTTAACTGAGAATGTTTTTATCTTTTCTTCCCATATGAAGGACAATCTTGCCAGGTATGGTATTGTTGGTTGAAATTGTTTTCAAGTAAATAAACACTTTGGATATATTTTCCTATTCTTTCCTTACTTGCATTGTTTTCAGTGAGAGGTTTGATGTTTGTTAGTCTGATGAGATAAACTTTATAAGTAACCTGATGTTTCTCTCTTGCCAGTTTTAGTATCTTGTCTTTGTCTGTGGTTTTGGCCAAACTGGCTATGATGTGCCTTGGAGAAGATCTTTTTGGTACTATTTGGGGTCCTATGTATTTCTTGGGTCTGGATATTTGAATGCCTCTCTAGTTTTAGAAAACTTTCTTTCAGGATTTCATAAAATAGATTATCAATGCCCTTATTAGTTTCTTTACCTTCTGAGTTACTGATTATCTGGATGTTTGGGCATTTAATGGTATCTAATATTTTTAGTATATTATTCTCATTTTTTGGGGGTATTTTCTCAGTCTTTTTGGTGATTTTTTTCTAGGTCAGAGATTTTGCTTCTATATCTGTTGATTATGAGGGGTTGTTCTTTTCCCTTGGGGGAGAGATATTTTCTTAGTTTCTCATATTTCTTGTGCCTCTGTAGTAGTTCTGGTCATCTGTTGGATTATATGCTTCTTCCTTATTTCTTGGAGTTAATTCTGAGCATTCAGAGGCATGCAGGAAGAGGTGATATGCAATCTCTCTGCAGTTCTGTTTCCCTGACACTCACCAAGTAACCTGTACTTTTGTCATTGGAACTGGATATTACAAAGTTTCTAGAAAACAGGTGCACCTGAGCTAAACTGGGGTTTCAGTTGAGAGTTCAGAGGTGTGAGAGATATGAGCCATGCTCTCTCTGCAGCTCTGTCCTTCTCTCTACTGCTCACTCTGCAGTCTGTATTCTCTCATTTTTAGTCATTTGGTGGTGTATTCACTTTTGGCTAATTTGTTGGAGAAATTTTCCGCAACTGTAAACTCCTGTGCTTCCCTTTACTCTGAGATACTTCTGTGCCAATTTTTCTCTTCTACTGTGTTTTGCGACATAGTTTCCACAGAAAGAGATTTGAGTTCAGATTTATGAAGAAGAGATTCTCCCTTTGTGCAGCTGGTTCAGTGAGGGTTGAAGATTTCTCTGATCCTGTCTAGTTTTTTGGGTCTGGAAGGTGAGGTTGGAACAGAAAGTCTTTAGTTGCCCTAGTCCCCGGAAGGGGTAGAGGACAGCTCATACATAGATGGCTTCTGAAAGGGCCTGTGATTTGCCTATTTTTTCTAGCTTTTTCAGTGTTGATTCCTTTATGCATGTTTTATTACTGGTCACATATTTTGCCCAGTTCAAGCAAATAGTCTGATTTTTCTCCCTCCCACACACCAATATTTATTTTCTTTAAGCATACAAAGATAAATTGAGGAAAAATCAAATTACACACGAGTACTATAAGATCATTATTCTTCACACTGATGTTTTCTTCTCCTTCCTATGGCTTACTTATCCTTTAGCCACTTTGCTGCTAATTAAATTTTACCAGAAAGTAAACAGTGGCTGAAAAGTAAAATACTTTTACTTTATATCTGACCTAAATTATCAGCACCAATATATGGTTTGGGGCACGAGAAAGTGAAAACCAGTGACCAGAAAGGGTTGGATATTCTGGTCATTTATATTAGTCCCCCAAATCCCAGTGACGACCATGAATAACTGAGTGGCCTTATTCCAATTTTATAGTTGGTCTTTAATATAAGGATGTGGGCATAAATATAATCCCAACCAGAGATGTTGGAATCTATCTAGATCATCCATTCTTATTTTACAAGATGAAGAGCCTGGATCCAGAAAGGTTTACTGTGTTGTGCATAGCCACACAACACAAACACGAGTATATTTTCTCATACAGTATTTAAAAGGCTTGTCCTATTATCCTCACTGATACATATGGAAAAGCTGAGGCCAAAATTTAATAATGACACACAGTTGCACAGGTCAGTAGGAATAAGCTGAGATCAGGATGCAAATGTACTGTTCTTTTTCCTTATACACTTTCACCAACTTTTGTCAGGCAGGTGTGCAGCAGTGCAGGGAATAGCTATATGGAATGGAGTAAATATATGGGCAGATCATTGTCTGCATCTTCACATGCTTTTAGTGTGCCATGGTGCCTTGTTTTCCACTAATCCATCACCATAAGCTTTAGGCCTCTGTCTTGACAATCTCATTTTCTCTTAGCCCAAGACCATCCCATGGTCCTGGTGATATATGACCAGACCTCACCCTTGTGTGAATTCCTGTAAAAACAAAACAAAACAAACAAACAAAATCTCTTCATTTGAAAGTCTTTCTCACTTTGAAATTCAGCCAAAATTTAATGAGAAAAAATTATCCATTATGCAGTCTCACGGCTAAAGCAAATGTGACTCTCCAGTTGCAGAAGTCTTGTAGGTGCTATCTGCCTTTAGTTAGGAATAATTTAGATATGGAATAAGAAATTCCTTTTATTGACTGACATCTTGCAAATGAAATCTGTAGCCTCTTGAACTTCATTATAACTTCATGAATATTGAAAAGCCTCATAACTTGGCTGTGGTTTTGAAACTCAGCCAGGAAGGTATTAATGGTTTTATAACTTGTATTTATGTAAAGCTCTTTCTTCCAACTGGTTTAAAGTACCTGGCACATTGTTGTAGTCTACCTCTGTACCATATGTTATGAATTGTTAAGTGGAAAGCCTCACTTTCCAGGGGCCCTAAGAGACAATGCAGTGACACAAATTAACAAAAGTCACATAATTCTTTGGTAGATATCTTTGTGCTTTGAATTCCTCCCTGAGAAAGTTGCTTTCACTGCTGAGATGCTTCTTATTTGCATCACATTGTGTAAGTATGCGTTAGATCTCAAGTTCTCTTCAGCTGTCAACCCATTTCTGTGTCCCTCTTCTCCTTATTTGCTCACCCACTTATTTCTATCAATAACTTCTTCTCGGGACCAGCAGTTGGCGTAATGGCTGTGTCGCTGGACTCCCATGTAGTCGACCACGGTTTGAGTCCTGGACTCCATGGCTTAAACTCACGCCGGGTGCATGTGTGTGCATGCCCAAGATTCTGAGAGGAGAATGGAGGAGACAAGATTGCAGCGTGGCCATTTCCTCTGGGGGTGATTTCTCACTTTCTGTCTCTCTGTCTCTGTCTTTCTGGCGAGCGCATGCACCCTATAGCAAAAAACTCTCTCTCTCTCAAAAAAAAAAAAAAAAAGAATAACTTCTTATTCTAAGTTCTGCAGCATCATTTCTAATTTGTAAAGTGCATGAGATTCTCCCACTGCACTCTGGACCTAACAGCAGTGGTTCTTTTAAGTAAGTCTATGACAGAGTTCAGGAATCTGCATTTTAACATACATTAAAGGGACCAGCATTGGTAGTAATTGAGAAAAGTGCCTCACATTGAATTCTGGTGTGGAGTGGGAAATTTGGAAAGAGTGTTAGAATCTGAATCCTAGAAATTATTGTGTTGCAGATTTCAGTCCATTCCCAAGAAACAGAGCTGGAAACAGAGATTCTTTCACTACTATTTTTTTAAATGTTATTTATTTCATGGATACAGAGACAGAGAGAGGCAGAGAGATAGCACTCTTAATAAGGTCCCGACATGACAATCCTCCTCTCACTTTAGCCAGTCCCAGGTCAGGGGCATGCAAATGCACTGCCATATTCAGGGAAGTGGCGGGTTCAGGGAAGTCTTGGCACATGAACTCAGAAACTTTTCATGAGGGTCAGCCTTGCAGAGTATCACTTTTACTGCTATGTCACTGTCTGGTCTCACTGATTTATTTATTGAGGTGTGTTCTCAAGAGAAGGAGAAGTAGGGAAGAAAGATAGGACTGGAGAAATTCTAAGCCATGTCTCAGCTGGAGAGAAGCTGCAGTCTAATATCACGGGGGAAGCTTTGGAGCAGATTGTTAACAGAGCAAACCAGGGGCCAGGCTTTTGAGACCCAGTGTTAGTCAGTCACTGGCTGAGCTGGGGCAGCGGGTGGGGAGATGGAACCTTTCTGAGGTATTTCCAGTTTTCTCTAGAGCAATTGCACATAGATTATGGCAGCACTGGATTGTTACCAACCTCACCTATGGGCATAGGGGTGTTCTGGCTAGTAAGGTGATCTGGGCAGAGTTCCAATGCTACATTTTTCCTCTCTGTAAGAGTCCCCTTTCCTCCTCCTGTCCTTAACCTCCTGGCTTTACTATGTCTCCAATGACAGTAATTCTTCTACTGAGACCAATGCTACATTTTTCCTCTCAATAAGAGTCCCCTTTCCTCCTCCTGACCTTAACCTCCTGGCTTTACTATGTCTCCAATGACAGTAATTCTTCTACTGAGATACAAACCCACCTTGAATCAGTTCTAAAAACTGCCTCTGTATTTTTTCCTGAGACACAAACCCACCTTGAACCCAGTTCCAAAACCTGTCTCTGTATTTTCTGTGCTGGGGCCCCTTTCCAGACAGCTTCTATAGTGCCACTGTTTCTTAAAGGCTTGTTCTTGGTAATCCTTTTCCTAGAGAGTGAGGTCCAGTCCTGGGGTCTGCCCACTGGGGCACTGTCAGATTGCAGGTGTCTGCATTATTCTTCCATTATTTCCCATTTTCAAGGTCCCACCTGGGCTCTCGTATCCCTTCTGAACTTATTTGCCTGACCCTGTCCCTAGTTTCAGGAAACACTTCCATACTGCCCAAACCATGAGCACCATTATTATCGTGTTCTTTGAGAATGGCACCCTCTGGGGTTGTGCAGAATGGCAGCCCAGGCAATACTCCTGTGTGCAGGGATCTGCCTCCGGACTAGCATCTGCTGCAGAATCTGGCCTCCTGCTTCTCAGCCTGGCAATGTCCCATATGATGATGTTAGGCTGCTTTTACTTCTTTCCTCTTGTTTCTAATATTTTTCTTTTTAAAATGAAAAATATATATATATAAAATTATAAGAGGCCCTTAAATGTTCTTACATATTTGGCAATTAATGTAATTGAATACTTCAGTAAAATTACAACACTTTAGAGAGATATTGCTAAAATGTTCACTGGACAAAGTAAACAAGGGAGCTTAACTAAATGTGAAAAGTAAGGGACAGAGATATTAGGCCAGCTTCCTAGTCCCTGGGACTGCTGCCTACACACGGCTTGGCTTTCCCATGGAACTTGGGGTCTGTGTGGTATGCAGAAATTCAGAAAGCACTGCTTCCAGTTAATGCCCTGCTAGGAAATCTCTGCTGTAAAGATATAGCACAATGATGTGCTGGATAAATCAGACTTATATTTGTGTTTATTCACAATGAAATTTGCAAATGCAAAAAAATTATAACTACTTGGAAATACTATAGTAAATATTGTCATTATTTATTTAAAAAGAATAAGCCAACAGATTGTAGTACACTATTCACGATAAAGAAACAGTTTTGATCATCCTTGTAAAACCAAACAAAATCAACAAAAGGAATACATTTCCACATGTCAAACTGACATATATTCTACAAAATGACAGTATCTAGTGTTGGTAAGAATGTGGTAAAATGGGCACTCTGAGATGCATTGAACAGTAAAATACATGATACAGTTTTTCGGGAGGACAATTTTTCAATATGCATCAAGAGTCAAAAGAAATATTTTGATTGATCATCTGTCCTGCAGAGAATTTATACCAAGTAAATGATCAAGTATGTAATTGTATAAGTAACTTTGTGCACAAAGGAAAAAAAAACGCCCCATATTCTTAACCTCCAACAGAACAAATATTAGATATGTGTTGGTATATTTTATTTTTACATTGGAAAATAATATTTTACTGGGTTGTGTTATATTTGCTGTGAGTTGACTTTTTCAATGGTAACATGAAAACAGGCTCAGAGGGTTTTTTTTTTTTTTTTTTTTTTTTTTTTAAGTAAAACAGTAACAATCATTTATTTAGCTTATAATCTGCAATTCTGGCAAGGCTCAGTAAGAAGGCTTGTTTTCAGTTCTTTTTTTTTTTTGTTTGGTTGTTCATTAAAAGTTTTTTATTTATATATTTTTATTATTATTCATACATTAAATCACTATACATTATTTAGATTGTGAAGAGACTTTACCCAGCATGATATACACCTCAGTCCAGCCCAGCTGAGACCACGATACACATCCTTGTCAACGGATAATAGACCTTATCTGTTTTCAGTTCTTACAACTTCAGCTGGGTGACTTGACAGGAAGTTCTAAAATCTGTGCCTGGGAGAGCAGGGGAAGGTGGAGCAGAGCTGGAATAAGTGGAGTCAAGCACGCTCATTTCTTTTTTTCCTTTTTTTTTTCTTAGAGGTTTTGCACTCACCAGAAAGACAGAGAGTGAGAGAGAGAGAGAAACCGAGAAATCACCCCCCGGGGGGATGGCCACACCACAATCCCTTCTCTTCCATTCTCCTCTTGGGATCTTGGGCATGCATGCACATGTGCCTAGTGTGAATTTAAGCCACCAGGTCTGGGACTCAAACCGTGGTCGACTATGTAGGAGTTCAGCGACATAGCCATTACGCTAACTGCTGGTCCCCTAACAAGTTCATTTCTAACAGGCTTCTCTGTGGCCTATCCCATCCTGTTGGAATTCTGCATTTGGCGTGTAACCCACAGTCTGGTTCACAGGAGAGTGCTGATGTTGCTTTCTTTGCCTTCTTAGTTTACACATCTTCTTTGGGACCTCACAGGTATCTAATGTTTAGAATAAAACTTGTGAGTTTATGCAGGTTTAGAATAGTCACTGAATAGTCCACTGCGAACTGGACACTGCCTTAGATCTAAGGCCTAAAAAGAAGGAATAGTGACCATAAGTGGCCTGAGCCAAGGCTATAAGGACTCCCTCTGATCCACTGCTTTAGATCTGAAGCCCTCTGATGGCTATTTAAAGTTCAGTAAGTAATACTGGGCGGTTAGGAAAGTCATGATGCATGTTTGCACAGGAAAAAATACATCATGACTTTCCCAATGACCTAATAGCTATGATTTCTGTTATCTTTGTTAAGTGCATTAATAAATGCTTAGACCCTTTCCTGTGCTCTCCACACTTAGTGTTTCTTGTCTGTTTTACACTCTGCAGGTGTTGCTGCTGTTTAGAGTGCCTTTTATCTTCTTTATTTCTCTTTACTCTGTGTTTTACTCTTGTGTAACAGTTTTATGTCTGCCTCCTTCATGAAGCTTCCCTGGTATTTCACAGTGACCAATTCCTTTCTTGCATCCTTGTCCTTATAGTGGGACCCAAATATGACTCTGTTATATACAATGACACAGAGTTACACACATGGTATGTTCTTCATGGACGACCAAGTAAGGAATTTTCAAAATGAATATGTAATCACTGAAGTGCTAAATTCTTATTCTGTTGAATAATTTCAATGAATCAGCTGGTATTCTCACTTAACTTTATCCTAAAAGCTATTAAAAATTCCTATTATTCCAGACACTAACATTTTCATCCCATCAGAGAACCAAATGGACAAAAGTGTTGAACAGTTCTCTTCCAGACAAACTCTGTACATAAACTTAAACTGGAACATGATTTTGGTTCTATCTTTCAGGGTTTTGAAGAACATTCTCACTTACAGCTACAGATGGAAATAATTGCCTGAAATTTCCCCTTTCATTTTTTCCATTTATACACAGTTTCTTATTTTATTTTTACAAACATTAAGAGCTCCTAATTTGACTAACATATTAAATGGACACTTCATTTTCTATTAGAGTTTTTGTTCAGTAATCTCAGCTTATAGCTTATAGTCCTCATATTGAGGTTCCTTTTGAATGTTCTGAAATGGATTCTAGTCACCATCAATAGTACTCAAACTTTGGTTAAATCATCA
This sequence comes from Tupaia tana, assembly GCA_026018925.1. NCBI lineage: Eukaryota > Metazoa > Chordata > Mammalia > Scandentia > Tupaiidae > Tupaia > Tupaia tana. The sequence goes on from JAKSZU010000002.1 coordinate 88,475,481, forward strand.
TCCTATTCCTGGCCTATCAGTCATTCACTATTGAGAACAATTGAGACAATACAGAAGACAATTGCCTAAATAACTCTTAGTATTGGATGAAAACAAGCAAGGTATGCTCATACCACCAGTGGAGTCTACTCCAGCAGTCTGATGGGGATTTTACAATGTGCAGTCGAAATAAAGGAAGTATTGTGGTGGATTTGTGGAAGCAAAACGGCCCTCAGGTATACTTTTCCCACTGGATCATGAGTGAATCTGAGCTTCTGTAATGTGTATCACCACAGGATTCAACTGCAGAAAATTAGGGACAATAGAAACCACTACATCACAGTATCCCTTGACACACAAAACAGGCTTTTTTTTCCTCCTGGATGAATATAACTTGAAAAAAACCATCAAGGAATGTTAGTAGTTACTGACATACCTGGTGATTATGATTCAGCAGTTGTTGTTGAGAAGGAAAATCATTGCAGCCTTTGCTTTATAGTTGTGTGGGCTTTCAGGGGGCACTACTGAAAAAAAAAAAGTGCCAGATATGTTCTTAGAGAAGGTGTTTTTAATGGTTTCCTGTTGTCTTTGCCACTAGAAGAAGCTGTCATATTTGATCAAAGTGGCAGTGCCATATTGACCAATCTTTTCCTTAAATTTCCTTTCTCAAATATTTCTCAGCATATTCAGAGTAGATATTTATGCCTTGGTGTCAGTTCTCTGTTCTCAGAAAACTGATCTCTACAATGGCTACCTTATTCCTGGTTGAGGGTGCAATTCATCCCTGTTGCCTTTTTGTTTCTAGCTGTGAAAAAAATCAGTGCAGGGGGCCAAAGTCATATCTCTAATGTCATTCACAGAGCTGTGTCACTTCAGTATGTTCTATGTTAATGAGAAGTTTCCTTTTTCTATGTTGAGTTCAGTCAGAGAAGGTTATAGAAGAGCCAATCCCAAAATAGTTTGCACACAGATAGCTATTTAACCTCAGATATGTGCAAGATGCACATTTGTGTGCACATACACACACATACACAGTAAAAAGAGTTCTATTACTGCATTTTGACCCCAGAAACAGAATTGCCTTCAAATAACCTTTGCTTTGATGTAAACCCAGTGTGTCAGCTTAGACTTGTCCTTCCTTTGTGATTAGTTACAGGTGTCCACCACTTACTGCTTTGGTCCAGACTTGGTTATAACTAACCTTGGTTCATTACTCCTGCTTTCTCACTTTTGAACGTCAGAGGTTAGAAGGGCATCAAGATTTCTCCCTTCCTTGTCTCTAAAATCGGTTCCTTATTTTAGTGGTTTTGAAAATCAGATAGATACATCGGGGGCGGGGGGGGGGGGGGGGGGGGGGGACAAAGCACTCTCATTTTACCTAAATTCCATGCCCTAGTTGAAGATGATTTTCTTGTTATAATAGAAAAAGTTCACTTTGAGCACAAAAATGCACAAGGAATAAGTACAAAGAACTATCTTGCCCTCATGCATATTTGTCTCACGTAGCCTCATGTAAGAATAACTAGAAGCCATCAGGGAAAACCTTGCCATTTTGCCCAATTAGTATTTCAGAAAGACTGTATCCCAAGATGGAAATCTCATACACAAAGCTGTAACACATGGTACCCTAGAAAACAAAATTCCCATCAAGCGCTAAAAAGTTCCCACAGTCAACAGAAATATTAGCCCAGAGATGCTAACTTCCATATGTTCCTCATGCACATTTTTGATGAGTATGTGCTAATAAGCTCAAGCAAGGTCAAGTACAAATGCAAAGACCTAACCCCAGCAACGTAGTCGGGCTTAGCTAGAAGCGCTGATCATGGGCACTACTTGAGAAAGTTCCTTGTGGTGCCTTAGAATGTCTTCAAAATTTGTTCTTATTTTTTGATCTCCGAATTCGTATCAACAATCAAGACAGTATGCCTTGAGGGCTCTCATGTACTAGGTTCTTAAGTCAACATTTTATGGATATTTCCCCCTAAGAAGAAGATTCTTCCAGTGGAATGTGAATTTCCAATTTCTTATTTTAAAATTTTATTCATTTATTTCATGAGAGTGAGAAACAGAGAAAAAGATAAGCTCCCTCAACAGGGTCTCATGCTATGATTCACCTCCCCAGCTTTCCCAGACAACCAAGATCATGAGCCTGCCAAGATGTGCAGGTTGATAGAAAAATCAAACCTGTAGTCTTGCTTTGGATTCAGCTTCATTTGAACTGTGCATTACTATTATATCACCCAGCCAGCTCCTCCCTACTCCTTTTAAAGACAGAGTTTCACCATGGTGTGATCCTTCTACCTCACCCTCCTGAGTAGCAGGGACTACAGGAGCACCTGGTCTTTAGGTTGGACTAGGAGTCAAACCTGGGCCTCCCATGTTGTCCAACCTATGATGTAGCAATGACTTTGCAGCCTGTGCCACCTTGCCACCAGCACTTCCAACTTTTCTCTTTCTTTCTTGTTTTCTTTCTTTCTTTCTTTTTGAAGTTTTTACCTTAGGGTACATCCACTCGCTGGAGAGACAGACATACAGACACAGTGAGAGGGAAAGTGAGAAATCACCACCCCAGGGGGGATGGCCATGCTGCAACCACTTCTCCTCCATGCTGCCACCCCTTCTCCTCCATTCTCCTCTAGGGATCTGGGCACCCACATGTACCTGGCCTGAGTTTCAAGTCACTGGGTCTGGAACTTGAACCACAGTTGGCCACATGGGAATCCAGAAACATAATCACTATACCATAGACTGGTCCCCATACTTTCAGTTTTCCAAACACGTGGGCAATAATTATGTTCAAAAGGAATGACCACAAACAATATGAGATCTGAGGTAAAAGCTTGGAGAATCAGTTAATAGATTCTTGTTGCTAGGTTGATCTGGGTATCATAGAATCTTTAATACTGATTGTTAGTGGTGTGTTTTTTTCCAAATGATTTTTTTTTCTGCTGATATTAATGTTCTCCATGCAGTGGAAAATCTATATGAAAGAATCATGCAAAAGTTTCTGCCTCTGTATTGATATCCATCTGAGATAAATCATGGTAATTTCATCATGTGGTGTAATGTTGCAGAAGGTTTCTTGATACTGGGTTGTCAGAAAAGTCACGACACATTTTTACATAGAAAAATTTTCTGACAACTCAATAGATTTTATATGATCTACCATTAGGAGCAAATTTAATTTTGCACACACAACAATAATTAATAAAGTGGAAAATGTCTTGTTTTTTTCTACTCCTTTGAATGTAATGCCACTCCTGGGCTACATCGAAACAAGAGGCAAAGGAATATTTTCAGACTTCAGGCAGAGTTCCATAGTAAGATGGGCTAGGTGTCAGTCTGGGGACCATTATCTAGCTGTGTTATCTTGGGCAAGTTATTTTACTTTATCTATTTATTTTTAAAAACTTACTTATTTCTTCTATGAATAAGAGAGACAACGATATTATATCTGTGTATCTATATAATATAGACAACTTATTATCTATATTATATAGATAATATAGATATATAGTATATATCTATGTCTATATCTATATCTATACATAGAGAGAGAAAGAAGAGAGAGACAGCACCCCCAACAAGGTCTTGATATTATAATCTATCCTCAGCCTTCAGCCAGCCCCAGATCATGGGCATGTACATACCCAGCATACTCAGGGGCGTTTTTTGGGACTTGAACTGGGAACCTTCCCATGTACGATTGCCTCAAAGAGCATTCCAATTTATCACTACGTTATTATATGGCCCCTTGGACAAGATATTTGACCCACTAGTTCTCAATTTTTTCATCAGTACGATGGGAATAGTAATATCACCTATTTCATAAGTCCTTGTGAGATGAATAAAATAATACACATAAGGTACCTAATTGAGTCCTTATCACATAGAAAAAAATTCAATCATGCTCTCTCTTATTACTTGATACTGGGCCACCAGTGAAGTTAATTCTTAGACTTTTCTTAAACATATTATTTTTATTTTAAAATATATAGAAATGAAAGTTGCAAACAGTGCAGAGTTCTGTTATACACTGCCCCTAGTTTTTCCTATTTTTAACATCTTATATTGCTGTGTAACATTTGCCACAGCTATTAAACCAACACTGACACATTATTACTAATTAAGCTCCATACTCTTTTTTCGGGTTTCATCAGTTATTCCTTTTCTCTGCTTCAGGATCCTATCCAGACTATTACATTATAATTATTTTTAATGTATCCTTAGAGTCCTCTGGGAAGTTATAATTCTCAGACTTCCCTGGGTTTTGATGACCTCACAGTTTTTAGAAATACTGGTTAGGTACTTGATAGGTTGTCCCTAAATTTAAGTTTAGTTAGTAATATATTTCGCACAGTTAAATTGGGTTGATTGAAGAAGAGTACAGAGGTAAAGCGACATTCTCAAGAGCACACTATCAGTTTATCACCAATAATGCTATCAATGATTTCCTGGGTAAAATAGTATTTACCAGGTCTCTTGGTTATCAGCTTCCTTTTATATGCTGTTTCTTTGAAAACAAACCACTAAGTGTATGTGACACTTAAAGTGTGTGGAGTTATATTCCACTTCATTAATGGCACAATGTCTACACAAATTATATGAAATAGTTCTGTGTCGGATATTTGTCTGTCTCCCCACCCCCTTTAAATATAGAGTGTGTGAAAGAGGAGGGTCTGACGAAGGACATTTAGAAGAAAAATAGGGAGGCAGAGCATTAATGGCACAAAGAAATGTGGTATTATCTGTTGGAGATATTTTGTAGTCTTATCAACTGTACTAGGGAGAAATGTTCACCTTTTGAAATACCTATTTTGTAAGCAAAATAATAATGTGATTGAATGTATCAAAGAAAATGAAATGAAAAAATTTTTAAAAAAAGATTAGAAATTTTTTAGTTTATATCAGTATAAATATTTATTTTACACTTTGGATTTTAATCCAATATTACATTATTTTGCCGCTCAAGTTGTCCCGGTTTTGGCCTTCTTGTTGCTCAGTGGGCTGTAGTGTTCTTTTGACAGACCATCACTGCTTTGTTTTGGAGCACTTTGTCACCTTCTACACCTTGTCACCTACAAGGTAGTCCAGGCTCATCTTGCATATTTCCTGCCCCTACCCTATATTGTTTCTCCAAAAGAGTCCCGATTCCTTTTATTGGAGAGTGATACTAGAAACCAAGATCTTGGCCTACTGATTGCTATGTATGTTTTTGCTTCAGTGAAAAGAACTAAGAAATAAATGTATAATAACACCTAAATAAATACGTATCTGTAATTATTTTTATATAAATGTATCAGTTTATGCATTAAATTAAATTTAAGTTTTTACTAAGCTAATGCTGTTGCTGTGCTCCCGTACCGCATGACTCATTCTAGCTTTCTCCTTCTGCTTATCTCTAACTTTCCACTCCAGCAGCAATAAACTCATCTTCCATTATCTGTCACTCATTTATTTGTTCAGCCTTGGTATACATGTGTGCTATTTCAGAATTGTTAACATGTACCCCATGAGAAACAACTTCACCACATAGAACACAGTGCTTCTATTCCATTTCTGAATATAATATTCACAGATTTGGATTGGCCCTGTGGCCCCTCGAGATGATCTTTCCTATGATAGAATCTATATTTGGCCTTCTTATTTTTGTAAATATGCTCTTCACAACCTGAACTGAGTACTTGTCATATTCAAACAGATTTCCATGAAATCTGGACCCTACATTTTTTTTTTATCGGCAGATTCTTCTAAGAGAAGAGTGTTCTCTATTTGCTCTTGACAGCATGAATCGTTGAGGCTAATCTTTAATTTTTATGACAGATATTGACTAAAATCTCACTAGCTGTTATGAGATTTTACTAGGCCCTCAGGAATTCCTAATTAGATCCTTTGAAGAGCTGCTGTTAGGAGACTCCAGATAAAAGACAACATGGCATTCAAGAAATCCCTGCAATGGTAACACTGGGGCAGTCTTGTGGTCTATCTGAGCTGATAAGTTAACATAAAATACCAGTGTGAAGTATCAGCTAATACTCCCCAAGGGGAATTAACTTAAATGAAAGTTCACAATATATATATTATTTCCAGGTTTTGTAGACATGGTGATAAACCTATGGCCTGTATTTAAACTCTGAAGTCAGTGCAGAACATGGCAGACTTTCTGTCTCATTCTCTTTTATCCACTTGGCATGTAAATTCCAGGAAAAAGCTTGAAAGTTAGGAAACTCTTTTATATGTACCAAAGGAAACCCTTCTATGTATAGCATTTTTTTTTCAAGTTATAGCTACTGTGTTGTATCAGAAGTGAATTATAGAAGTGAATTTATAACATCAATGCATAACATTTATGGTTTTGTTTTTGTAATAATCAAAGCTCTGTAATGATTACCAGGAAGTGTTGATAGATCCTAATAAAACCGGTGACAGATAAGTAGAGTTTTCATAGTCACTGCTTGCATTTCTACAAAATACACTCTTTATTATTAACTTATGCTAAATTACTGGACCATGAAAGTCTAGATACTCAAAAAGGACAATCCATTGATAGGAACTCAGATAGGACCTTACTCACATTTACCCATGATAAATCACATTTACCCACCCTCTTACCTATCCAGAAGAAAGCATCCCTCCTATCACCCATAAATAAGTAGAGGTGGTGTTATCAGCATGTACCTTTCTCCTTAGAGAGTGAAACAGGCCAAAAGGAACAGATTTGGTAAAGATTTTGAACCAGCAGGATGTTGAGAAGACCTGTTGGTCCCTGATGAATTTTTTTTTTCTTGATCCCTGGTGAATTTTAACAACAATCTAACTTCCTACACTGGTTAAAGCAGCCACCTCTCTGTTACATGCTCCATCTCTATGATTACCTGCCAAATGCTTACTGCAGACCTGTAAAGATTAGTTACTCCAGGGGGATTGCTCTACAACTCCGTGACACTCTTCCGTGCCAGATCAATAATAAAAAGCAAAGGCACGTAGCAAGCTGTCCTTGTTTTCTCTTTTTTACAGAAACAAGGAGCCCCAACCGTTCAGTCGAATGTTATTGACTGATGCTCAACATCACTTAAACACACCAGTGACTGTCCTTAATTGTATTCCACACATTCCATAATTTTTAAAAATATTAATTGGCAAATACAATTGTATTTTCAAGAAAGTGAAGTCTTGTCATACATTATCATCAGTTTGCAGGGAACCTGCTGTTTATGTGGAATATAACTAGGAAATTATTTTTTACAATAGATTGCAATGATACATTTAGAAAAATGTATTGTTCACATATGTTAAGACCAAGTGGAGTTAAGGAATATAAATTCAGCTAATAATAACAGTGGTATTAATGACCTTGATTAAAGGATCCTCCTGTTCTTCACTTTAATTCAACATAGGAGTTAATTTACAATTTAATAAACTGACTCTAAAATAATAGAGGGGTCATATTTTCTGTGATATGGGCAGAGACAATCCTTTAGGTAAAGAATAAAATAAGGTATCAGAGGAAACAAAAAATTTGGAGATTCTAGGCTTGAGCATGGACAAGGGTAGACTATTCTGAATCTTATCTCAAATTTTCCCTGGGAGAGCATGAAGAAAATTTAGCAAGCCAGGTCTCTAAGCAAAATTGAGGGCACTTTAGTCCTTTGAGGTCATTATGGAAAAAAAAATGACCTGATTAATCTTCCTTTAATAAATCTAATACTCTGACAATTTAAAGGAATATAAGTTTAATTTTCTTTGCTTGATATATTAACAATGTAAAATAATTATAGTTCTTTCTGTTTTGATTTGAACTGAGATTATATCAAGTTATGTACTGAATATATAATGCTGTCACATAAAAAGAAGTAGTGGAGAGGTATGAGTGCCAATTTAAAATATTTTCTGTAGGGAGAGTTAGTGAATCCCAGAATGAATTTTTGTTTTATGAGAAGATAAATAAGAGATATTTGTTTTTAAATTAAAAGTTAATGTCAAAGGCCTTGATTGAAAAAAAATAGCATCTCTAGTAGGTGGCATAGTACTTAAGGCATTGGAGTTCTAGATGGTTGACCACAGTTCAAGTCCTAGGTATTGTGGCTTGAAACTCATAGTGGGTACATGCAGGTGCATGCTCAAAATCCTGAGAGGAGAATGGGAGATATGGAATTGTGCGGTGGCTGTTGCCCTTGAGGGGTGATTTCTTACTTTCTCCCTCTCTGTCTCTTTCTGTGTCTTTGGCAAGCACACGTGTCCGATAGCAAAAATCTCTCTAAAACAAATAAACAAATATCAAACTGATTAATTTTGCTAATGAATATCCTATCACCTGTAATGGGATGACTCGTCCCATTACATACATTATAGGGGTGCTATATGCATGCAAAGTGCCATTTTTCAGGGAGCACCTGCGAATGAATGCTGCTTCTGTCTTTGCTAGCCATGTGTCCTTGAATAAAGGACTGCTAGGACGTTAGTGGGCCAGCCAATATATTTCCTTCCCAAATAAGGATCTAAATCAGAAGTAGACTCAGGAGCAGAGAGGATAAGGTTAAATGTCAGTTTTATTAATGATGTGCGTGTACTTTGGAACCTTCAAAGGAATTTATAAAAAATTAAAACTAAGTTTAGCAAGCTTGCAGGATACAATTTTGATGTAGAAATATTAACAATATTTCTATATACTAGCAACAAACAATTAAAATAAGTAAAACAATTTTAGTAGTACCATAAAAATCAAACACATAGGGTCTACACATTAAAATCCACAAAATATTGAGGAAACTCTAAATAAGTGAATACCTTCTAGAAAAACTATATATTATGGTTTGGGCAGCAGTCACATGGGTTTTATATAGATAGATAGATAGATAGATCTGTATAGCAAAGATTTCTGTACTTTATGTGAGTTATACCTTAATGAAAAAGTTTCTAAAAAAATTTGAAAATGCTAACTCTCACAAAACCATACCAGATTGGGTACATGAATTAGATATGTCTCCAAAACAGACTTTTGAATACTTGACCCCAAAACTACATAGATTAACCTGTTTAATCCCTAATAGAACTGGTCAACTACAGCCCACATTTACACAGCCTGAAGAACCAACCAGAATCTTTGAATCGAGTCTCAGTCTCCAAATGATGCAGACACGGCTGATGTCAGCATGCTCAGTTTATTTTTCTTAGTCTACCAAGAAGGGAGAATTGCTCTTTCTCCCATTAGGTGGGACGAAAGGCCTCCTTGAAATGTAAGTGGGAGTTTCTTCGCAGGAAAACATGAGGTGAAGGGAATGGTGGGTGTTCATCTATAACCCATGACTTCACTTCTTTGTGCTTTAGTCTTCTTGTTTGCAAAAACAGAGATGTGAAAACCTATCTCATACAGTTTTGTGAATATTGAAAATGATAAAATGTGTGAATGTCTTTCCCAAGTACCAATAAATGCACAACAAGAAGAGCAAAGCATTGGACTTTAGAGGTGAATGAAATCTTCAAGAAGGTAGTCTGATTCATTTGTGTATTTATAGATTAGGAAACTGAGGCCCAAGGAGGGCCATGTTCAAACTCCATGGTTGTTGAAATATATTATAAATATATTGTAGCAGAACTTTGTCTAGATCCCAGCTGTTCATGTGCCTAGACCAGAGTTCTTTCTTCTAAAATACTCTAATGAATAACCATCCTAATTGACAGTATAAGCGCTGATTCTTCTCCCAACCACCGTGAATTTCCTGTTTGTAGAAGGTACATGGGCTATGCCTACCACCAAGGAGGCTCTGTGTGCTGCTATGCTAAAGTAGCAATTTATGGCCCTTGTTGCACTTTCTCAGAAAGAACAAGGTTACTATTTAGAATCAAGGTAGCTATTTTCACAATCCTGTGAAGTAGTTAGACAGGTATTCTTTTAAAGGTAAATAAACACAGTCAACTACAATTATTTGATTCCATTTAGTCTATTAGAAAGGGTAATGGTTTAATGATACCCTTGTGGTCCACAATAGTTAATGCACCACAGAAAATGATTCACAAAATCCCCCTTTCACTAATAAATATGAGACTTGTGCTATGAAAAGGCACTAAACCCTAGGGATTCAAAGTGTTCTCACCCTCCCGCCAGGTGACATTGTTCTTAGCTTACATTTCTATATTTACTGGTCGAAAAAAAATATAGGATCTTTAGAGAATGGGGAAGCCTGTGATATATTTTGTTTGTTAGATGATAGATGCTTATAACATTATCTAGGACACTTGCTGTGGTGAAGAAAATGTTCCTGTAAAAGCCACATGACTTTCTAACTTTATGTGACATATTTCCAAATGCTAGTGCATAAACTGTAGCAGTCAGGGCTGAGACTGGGGAGGTAACTGAAGACAGTTCTTATGATGGTAGCATCCCCCTTCATGTACAAAGGAGTGGACAGGTGGGCAAGAAAGTGTGTGTGCTTACTTCAGATTGACAAACACACAAGCTGTTTATTTTAATTTTGTAGAGAGGCACAAACTATTAAGTTGCAAATATTTCTTGAAAAGGCTGCAGTTTTTGCAAGAAGAATCCTTGATTTATGTCTTATATACTTATTCTATGCAGTTTAATCTTTACATTCCCTTTCTATTTCTCCCTATTTTCTCATGAACAATTTTTTTTTCAGTTGGAAAAAGATTACTTCAGCAATTTACACTTGGAGAACTATCCTATCAAGCAAAGCTGGGAGATGGGTTTGAAATGAATCATCTTTTTTTAAAAAAGAATTATTTAATTTAATTTAATTTATTTGTATTAATTTGAACAGAGAGGAACAGAATGAGAGAGAGAGAAGGGGGATGAGAGAAAGCAAGCCTCCTGGAGTGGGACTGGAACTGTGGTTGACCATGAGGTAGACCAGCACTCCCAACCACCATGCCACCTGCCAGCCCCCAAACTAAATCTTTTCCCCCTTCAACCTGACCTGGGTATTGGTATATCTTCAGTTAGATACACATGCATTTTTTTTTCACATTTTCAACTATATCCAAGTAGATCAGCCTTAAATAGCACTCTTTAGAAATGGCCATTTTTATCCCAAGCTCAACAGTGAAGTCAAAACTCTTTATTACTTCTTCTAAAGACTCCAAGCTTTCCAGTTACTAAGTATTCTCTGCTAGTCTTTATTTCAAGTCGCTTAGTGTCCAGTGACCTATTTAAGCTGGAAGAAAGAGGGTAGCCGACAAGAAGTACAAGGAGCCTCAGGTTTTTCACCCCAACAGCAGCCAAACTTACTAACTTTCCCAGCTCCCAGATCCTTGGGCACACATCACATAGGCCCACCGTAGACTATCAGCCAGGTGTGGGGAGGAAAGGCCATTGCAGAGAGAAGCAAATGTTCAAAACCGAGCACAAAGTCTCAGAAGTATGCCAGTGGTGTGTCCCTAGTCTACTTTGATTTCCAAACCTGTTACCTTTATTTCAGCAAACCAAATCTGTAACCAAAATTCTCATCCATATTGAAGTCCTAAAGACTAGGCTTCAAATATGAGGCTTTTATGTAATGCAATACTGTTCTCATAAAACTTCTTAGCAGTTGGGAAATTTTTGACCACCTGTGACATAGGTGAAAATGATCATAGAGTTCTGAAATTCACTGGTAAAAGCTAAAGGTTAAAATTAATGTGTAGGGGGACCAGCGGTTAGTGTAATGGCTATGTCGCTGGACTCCCACAAAGTTGACCGCGGTTCGCGTCCTGGACCCAGTGACTTAAACTCACGCCAGGCGCATGTGTGTGTGTGTGCCTAAGATCCCGAGAGGAGAATAGAGGAGAAGGGATTGCAGCGTGTCCATCCCCCCTGGGGGGTGATTTCTCGCTTTCTATCTCTCTGTCTCTCTCTCTCTCTGTCTGGCAGGTGCATGCGCCCTATAGCAAAAACTTCCCCCCAAAAAAGAAAAAAAAAATTAATGTGTAGGAAGACTCTTCCAGCAGGAAAACATTTTCCCCAATTTTCTCATGAGAAAATCTGAGTTAAATATTCCCACCATGCCAACCATACAGAAGAATAGATTTATACTCTCTAGTTCTTCTTCTAAATTTTTGTTGCCCTAGAGATGATAAAAATAGCAGAATCATCAGAAGAAAATGCTAGAGGTTGGATAATGCACAAACTGAATTACCATGAATTGTGAATTGTCATAGAGGATATAAAAATTCCTTTCCAATATTGTGAAAGAGAGAGACTTTCATATAAGTTTCTGTGAATCAAGAGGGAATAAGAGTTATTTCCTTTGCTCCTTGAGGATTTCCTTGCAATATTTGAAAGTTCTTTATTTTCACCTCTATGGGGTTTGTTTTAGACTTTATAAGACCACTATTGAACACAGAAAATGAAACTGAACAAACTTATTTGCAGACAGACTACACTAGAGCTAGTCATAGTACAAAGCCTGCCTAAGGGCTTGCCTTTGCCACAGCCATTGCTCTTTCCCTGCCTCTGAGAGCCTTGAAAATCAGGTGAGAATTAAACTTGCAAGCCTTGTCTTTATTATCACGACCTTGGCAGTAACCTTTTTTCTTTGTTACAGGCAATGAAAGCTTAGAAGAAAATTATGTCCAGGACAGTAAGATGGGGTTTGTCATCAACGCCATTTACGCCATGGCTCACGGACTGCAGAACATGCACCATGCCCTCTGCCCCGGCCACGTAGGTCTCTGCGATGCTATGAAGCCCATCGACGGCAGAAAACTCCTGGACTTTCTCATTAAGTCCTCGTTCATCGGCGTGTCTGGAGAGGAGGTGTGGTTTGATGAGAAAGGGGATGCTCCTGGAAGGTAAAGCAGTGTTTTGGATGATGCATCTGAATAACTTTGTGGAACTTCTTGACCTTGAGATTTGGTCTTTGCATGTTATAAACATACATAGATTTCAATAGCAAGAAGACAGGCTAATAGCAAATAGAAATTGCCAATGACCACAGTTTTTTAAAATGTCAAAATACTTATTGGTAAGCAACCACAGCCCTGCATCCTGTCAATGCCACCTCCCTCCCCAGCTATTTCCAGAGCTTTTCCTCTAAATGCCTGCAACCTCCCTGCAAGCTGAAGAAACTAGAGATTACAACTGATCAGCAAAACCTTCCCAAGTACTGCTAGCCCTAGGCCATGTTTCTGATAGACTGGTCACAATGCTATTCAGGTTATGAAATATTTGAATATTACACCTCCTTAAAGAGCTTAAAATGTGAAAAGAACTAAAGCCCTACACATGTATTCCTTTTTCTTCCTCAGGCTAACTTGTGTTTCTGCTAGCATGTCTCCTAGAAAGGAAAAGATTTTCTTTCTGCAATTAAGTCCCAATAGCTTTCAAATTATTAATCAAAGAAGTAGCAAAGGGAAAAATGATATATAATTTTGTGTGTGTGTGTGTGTGTGTGTGTGTATGTCTATTTTGCATGCAGTCTACAAGTTTTGTAGCACTTGTTTTGATACCATCAGTTAGCTCATATATATTTGATAAAGAATGATATTAGTGTTAAGAGCAGTTGTGTTGGTTCATACAAATTTCCTTAGGAAAGGGATAATCAGAGTGACAGGAGAATTAAAGCCCGCAGCAGAAAGGAAAAAGGCCCTTGGCATGGCTGCTACACAGTAAGCAGACAGTCTGATAGTCCCTAATATCTTCCAGTTTGTAATTTTGCAGAGGGAGAACTTTTTAGGAAAGCATATGTCATGTTAAAATGGAACATCAAATCACTTAATCCTCACTACCATAGGTATAGCATTATCTTTCTTTTACAGATAGCAAAACTTAGTGTCAGAAAAACTAAGAAAATCACCTAAAGGCACAGAGAGCAAGCAGGGAGGCAGTACAGTCTCACTCTGAGGATTGTAATCTTTACCACATTATGATGTTTTGTAGCTAATCCTAAATTACTGGCAACCTTCTTATTGTCATTTCCAAAGTACTGTAAGAAACTGTTTGACCCTAAACAATTCTCCATGTATGTCTTCTTTTTGTGCAAATTTAAAGTCATATTTACACAGAGTTTCTTGTAGTGGCTAAGTGGACTCTCTCTGTTCAAATGCAACAAACATGGAAACATACATGATATGCCATTGTCAATCATTTAAACAATGAATTTTTTTTTTTTTTGAGAGGTTTTTGCTATAGGGCATGTGCGCTTGCAAGACAGACAGAGAGAGAGACATAGAGACAGAAAGCGAGAAATCACCCCCCAGGGGGGATGGTCACGTCGCAATCCCTTCTCCTCCGTTCTCCTCTCGGGATCTTGGGCACGCACGCACACGCGCCCGGAGTGAGTTTTAAGCCACTGGGTCCGGGACGCGAACCGCGGTCGACTACATGGGAGTCCAGCAACATAGCCATTACGCTAACTGCTGGTTCCCAACAATGAATTTTTTAGGTCCCTTCTAAGATGCCTGTTATGTGAGAGGAGAATTCAATCAGTATGTGAGTGATATGGATGGAGCGATCCAGGGACTTGGCATGCAGAAAGCTTTAAGGTGCTGAGCTCCCTAGGAAATGGTACCAGGATGAGCTAGTAGGTCTGAGACTGACAGCATTGCCACCTACCCCTCTATACCCATGGCAATAATCCTGTATTCCCATGGGAAGTAAGCTTAGTAAAGAGTTGGGTTTGAAATTTGAGCATTCTTTCCTGATTTCCAAGGAAAAATACACACAATGTGCTTAGACCCTGGTCAGATGCATTTTTAAAGTTTATACATTTATTTCTTCTATGAGAGAGAGAGACAGACAGACAGACAGACTGAGAGACAGGTATATCACGATCTACCCTGGTCTCAATGGGGTCAGATCACGTGTGTTCACCCCTGGCATGTACACAGAGGAATCAGGACATGAACTGAGGACCACTCTCATGTGGATCCCATCATGATACTGCTGTATCACTGCCTGGCCCCCAGACACATTTCTGACACCTCATAAGTGCAAGTTGACTTCTCTTCTATTTGTGAATTACTCAACATATAACTGCACAGTTTCAGTTTATTTCTCTTCCATATTTGATTACATATTCCAATCATAAACTTTCCCCTGGGCCCCTTTTTCAGAGATCATTGCCTCCTGCATGAAATGGTCGACTTAATCTATGTTCAGTTTCTATTTCAGCCACATCCCTCTGCCTCCATCTTCTATCATACCATCGTTCATGCTTCAATCCCTCTTGTAATTATTTTAGTTAATCCTTACCCAACATAAACTTCATGCATTGGGAATACGTTGTGAAGAAGTAATTTACACCATGAGGATATTCCAAATAAAGATCAACATGCCAAGAAGAGACTCTAGGGTCAAGTGAGAATAGCAGTTGTTTAACGTACAGTACAGAGGAAGCCACTTTTTAGTAAGTCAGTATTTTTTTCCTTGGTGTCTTTCAGTATCTACTCTCTCTCTCTCTCATTTGGGAATTAAAAAAAAATGTGTTTCATACCTAAATATTGTGAAATTTTTAGTTTCTAAATGCTAATGAAGTGTGAACTGATTTCTCTTACAAAAGAACAAATAAGGAAGTTGAAATAAGAGATTTATAAAGTTGATTTATAGGGAAAAAAGATATTCTTTTTTCTTTATGTGTGTGTATGTGTGTATGTGTGTGTGTGTGTGTGTGTGTGTGTGATTTTTAATTGCCAGAGGGCACACGCACTCACCAGAGATAGACATGGAGAAAAAACACCTCCTAATAGACGTCATGCCACAATCCCTTCTCTTCCACCTCCCCATCCTGTCAGGATCTTGGAAATGTATGCATGCATGCTGGACATGTTTTTCAAGCAGCTGGGGCTGGGACTCAAGCTTTGGCTGTGGTTGGCCATGAGGGATATGGTTCCCAATTCACAACACTTATCATTGTGCTATGGGCCAATCTAGGGGGGGTAAAAAGATATTCTAAAACCAGTATAGCAGCAAAGCTATCTTTGAAAGTATGTAAGCAGTTGAAATAAGGTAATATAGAATAACACACAAAAGTTAACAGAAATGAAAAAGAAAACGATACACAGCCAACATTCACAGTAGGTTCTATGGCTATAATGAATTGAAACAGAAGTCCTTAGAGGTGTAGATTAGTGTCATTGATCACAGGGGGAGTGTGAGCCACCAGCTTACAGTTAATATCCACAGGGATAACAGAGATCTGCTCTAAAGAATGTTCTGATCTGTCTCAACCTCAGGGAGAATAATATCTCTCTATTAGACAACAGTCAGAAAGGCAATAAATGAGTAATATGCTCCAGGTATACTGCTCTGTCTTCCTAGTGTAGGTGGGTTCTATTCACTTGGCAGTGAAATTTTTCTTTACTTTCCTAGAGCTTCCTTTCCATTTAGGAGAGAGCTATTTGTAGAAACAGTGAGAATCTGGATGCGGAGAAGCCATGAGGTACCCCCTGGATGACAGGATGTGTTCGTTCATTAAGAACGACCTAGTGGTTAAAGGAGTTGTATCCCACATGGCTGACCATGGTTCAGGTTCCAGCCCCATTTGCTTGAAAAATGTGTGTGTGTGTGTGTGTGTGTTTGTGTGTGTGAGTGTGTGTCCAAAATCCCAATAGGATAGAAAAGTGGAGAAAAGATTGTAGCATGACCAACCACCATTATAGAGTTGCATTCTCCCTCCCTCTGTCTCTAGTGAGTTCATGCACCCTCTAGCAATTGAAAAAATAAATAAAATACAGAAATGCCAATAAACTGGTATTTGTGGCCTAGATAAAGAACCAGGACACATAGAAGCAGTAGGTTTCAGGCACCAACTTAGGTCTATAGGTAATAGCATCTTGGAGTGTTAGGCTGTGAAGAATTCTGAGTTTAAGTAATGATTAGAAAGAAAGAACTTCAGGATGGATTAGATAAGGGCATGAGGAAAGAGAAAAGGAGGAAGACAGCTGAGGAAGTAGAATATGTGTGAGTTAATTACCATGTATTGACGGGGCTCAAGCACAAAGAGTAAAATGCCATGATTCATGTTCTAGCCCAAGAGAACAAGGACTCTGTGCAGATCTTACAGAAAAAAATCCCACTTTGCAGATCCAGTAAAGGGAAGCAGGCCTATGTTTTAGTGAAACATTTATATAATAGTTTTCTTGGCATGAATGGAAGATCACATGAAAGATTTAATAATATCAGAGAGTTTAAAATGACTGAGAGATGTAAATGACTATGGTAACCCAAAGATGTTCTCCAGTGTTCCTGTAGAAGTGGAAATAACTAGAATATTTTAGGGCATCCATAATAATATAAATATGAATGATATGATGATATTGCAATACGTATTATCTTAGTCTATTTATGTTGCTATAACAAAATACCATAACTATGAGGCTTATAAGCAACAAAAAGTGTATTACTCACAGTTCTGGATGCTGGGAAGTCCAAAGTTGAGGTGCCAGCAGTTTTCAGTGTCTGTTAAAGGTCTGCTTTCTGATTTAGAGATGACACCTTCTAACTGTGTCCTCATGTGGTAGAGGGGATAAGGAACATTTTCCAGGCCGATTTTACAAGGACACTAATCACATCCATGAAGAAACTACCCTCATAATTTGATAAACTCCTAAAAGACCCATCTCCTAATATAATCACCTTGGAGGTTAGGACTTCTTTTTTAAGTTTAATTTTATTTATTATTATCATAATATTTTTATATTACATTGATTCACATATATCTTTGCAGCATATAACATTTCTTTTTCCGGCAGGAATGCAATACATATTGGTCAAGACAAAGACATTAATATCTACATCATCATCATCAAATAGCTTTTCATCATTTTTTTCAGATTATTGTTATTATTATCTTAAACATTCAATCACTATATATCATTTGTCTTGTAAAAAGAATTTACCCAACCTAAAATACTCCTCAGACCAGTCTAGTTGAAAATACAATATATGTTATCATCAACAGGTAATAAACCATTTCTGTGTCCTACTAATGTCATGCCTCTCTGTTTGTTTTCTTGCTATCCTTCTCTATACTCTTCCCTTGTCCCACCCTGTTCCACACTGTCTTTAGCATCCATAACTATTTTCACTGCTTTTATTCCCTCCAGTATTTTGATCTCTACTATAAAGTGCAGATAGTTGGTATTTATTAAGTGGTACATACAATATCTTTCTTTCATATCCTGGCTTGCTTCACTCAGCAATAGATCCTTCATATTCGACCACTTTCTGTCAAATGCCAGGGTCTTGTTGTTTTTTATGGCTGAGTAGAATTCCATAGAGTATATGTGCCACACTTTTTCCATTCATTCATTTTTGTGGACATTTGGGTTGGTTCCATGTCTTAGAGATCATAAATAATACTGTAGTAAACATTGATGTGCAAGCGCTTTTCTGACATGCAAATTTGGGTGGGATGTAAGCATTCAGACTATAGACATATACATTGTAAAGTATGTGTCTCCATCATAAAGCATGTTTTTACATGACTTATATTAAATTTCTGCAAGAACTTTATGAGGCTTAAAGAGTTTAGTGGCATTCCTATGTAGTATGCTCTATGGTTTAATGGTTAGAAAAAATCCAGCTCACACATTTTACTAACTTCTATGTTCTTTCTAGTTCATTGGTGAATGTTCTCCACATCTTGCCCTGAAAAAAGATGAATTTTGGCCACTGGAATTTACTCTGGCTGCAGTAAAGATGTCCACTTTTAAAATTTTTTTTTCTTGTGTGTAATATATATAGAGTCCTTTAAAAATTTTATGAAAAACTTGTATTATGAAACAAGAGGGACCAGTAGTTAGCATAATGGCTATGTTGCTGGACTCCCATGCATTCGACCACTGTTCGAGTTCCGGACCTGGTGGCTTAAACTCATACCTATCGGATGCATGTGTGTGCATGCCCAAGATCCCGACAAGAGAACAGAGGAGAAGGGATTGTGGCATGGCCATCACTGGGGAGTGATTTCTCGCTTTCTGTCTCTCTATCTCTCTCTGTCTTTCTGGAGAGCGCACACACCCTATAGCAAAAACCTCTCCAAAAAATAAAACAAAAACACAAGATTATGCATAGATTTCAAAAATTTTCTGCACCAAAATTAAACTTGTACTTTTAATTCGATTTTCTCACAAACCTCTTTAACGTAATTTATATTGTGTAGAATATGACATATATGTATATTTTGATGTACATATGTGTAGTGAAATGATTACTACAGTGAAAAATTCTAAATTGTGTTTTGTCATTGTGTAGCATTCTGGCATTTGAAATTACCAAAATAACTGACACCAATTATTTGGTTTCGAAAACATTTGTCCTAATCAGGAAAGAGATCAGTTTAAATGTCAATGCACAACATGTTAAATCCTCAACATCCTTACTAATTAAAGATGCCTTTCTCAGATTTCTTGCTCTGTTAGCACTTAAAAAGGCCCTAGACTTAGTAAAACTCATGTCCTTTAATCTGATGTAATGAAAATGGTAACTAAATGTGAAAAAGAAATTTGGGATAGAAGCAATCAAATAAAGAAATTAAAGTTTTTATGGATAGCTACTTGTTCAAAGAATAACATAGTGAAATTGGAATAATATGCAGGGTATTCACACTAAGAAAATTCATTTTGCATGCTATACTGATATACAGTGATTGAATGCATAAAATTATCTATCTATCTATCTATCTATCTATCTATCTATCTATGTATAAATAACCTACTGAGTAATGATTTGCAGATGATGGTGACCAGCTCAGCACACAAAGAATTATTTTGGAAAGGAGATAAGCAGAGAGAAAACTATAGAAGTAATATATTCTTTAGCAAACAGGGATATTACACAGAGATTAAAGAATAAAATACATATTCTGGAAAATCAAAGGAAACATTAGAAATGAACTAAAATGTTGACAGTTGTTTATGTTGGGATATGAGATGATTTGAGCTTTTATCTCCCTTCTCTTTATTATTATTTATTTATGAAGTTTTTTGTATTCTATATTATGTCCTGTTACAGTTTTGGTAATGATTTGTCCCCAGAACATTCATGTTTTGAAATTTGGTCTTAGTGGACAGTGATTGGCTATACCCTAAAATTTGTGTTCAGACTTGGATTGCATTATAAAGATGTTAAAGGAAAACTGAATCCCTCCATAGTGTCCTGGAATGGGGCCTTTAGGACAGGGTTCCCATGATTATGTGCTGGTGTGTGTAAGAGAGAGAAACTCATGGACATGGACCATGCCTTGCTGTGCTAAAAGTCCTGATTTTTGTCATGGCTGTACTCTCCAAGATGCACATATTGTTCTCTATGTAGGTATGATATAATGAATCTGCAGTACACCGAAGCTAATCGCTATGACTATGTACACGTTGGAACCTGGCATGAAGGAGTGCTGAACATTGATGATTACAAAATCCAGATGAACAAGAGTGGAATGGTACGGTCTGTGTGCAGTGAACCTTGCTTAAAGGGGCAGATTAAGGTAAGACACAAATGCATTCCCGGATGGTATCCACAAGGTGGTCTACTAACTGGGTATTGATAAAGAAAAACAGAACTTTTTCTTAAGTAACTGTTCAGAAAGTGTGTGGCAGCCTTACTAATTTTCTTATGTCTAGCTAGAATCAAATGGACAAAAAAAGATTAGAAAATGGAATAGGTAAACTGCTAGAATATTTGGAGTAGTCTTTATTGGAATCACAGTGATGAGCAGAGATCTTAAATATAATATAGAAAGCAAGAGGATGAGTAATCAAATTAAAAAATGAGATGGAAGTCAATGTGAAAACCCAAACCAATAATACTGCTTACTCATAGTTCTAGCTATTGTTAACATCAAACCTGAACAACACTAAATAAGCATATAACTGAAATAACAAAGTTGAAATAAGGTAACAGAAGTTCTTCTTATCATTTCCCTTTACTCTATCTAGTTCTTTTATTCTCCTGAAACTACTTTTTTCCTAGTCAGTAGAGAATACCCACTTTGTAATTATTATCAGGAATCAGGAGCTGCTTCTTATTTTTTTTGCAAGGGGAAAGTTAGGGCAAGTGAGTCATCCTGACATGACTGTAAACAGAAAGCTAGAGTAAATAAACATCAAATATTAAGCACATGGCTGGAAGTGCAAGAGAAGTTTCAGTGAAGAAGGCGTAGAAGCAGCACTCTCTGCATTCCAGGCTATTTAAAACCAAACTGGATGATGCACTAGGAAGTGGAGCACAGGGGAGTGACTGTAAACTGGCAGGGGTACAGATTAGATGACCTAATAGGTCTTTCCCATCTCTAATTTTCTGTGATTCATCTCAGGAAGCAGACAGGCTGTCACATAAACGTCGCTCAGCACAGCTGGAGCTGGAGAAGCTCATGGTGAGCCTCTGGCCTTCCTGTGCCATTGTGCTGCTCTGCCATGCTCTGCTTCAGAGCTGCAGAACCACCCTTGTGGGGAAGTCACCCTGGGAATATGCAGAGGGGTTCTTAGAACAAGAATCTAGTCATGTACTGTGTAAGTTCTGGTGCGGATGCTGGGAAAGCCTTATTTCAACTCCCTAAAAAAAGTGTGTGTGGTGGGGAGACCAGCAGATAACGTAGTGGTTACATGGTTGAACTCCCATGTAGTCAATAACAGTTTGAATCCCAGACCCAGAGGCTTAAAATTCATGCCAGATGCGTGTGCATGTGTGCCCAGGACCCCGAGAGGAGAATGGATGAGAAGGGATTGTGGAGTGGCCATACCCCCAGGGGGGAGGGATGATTTCTTGCTTTCTATCTCTCTGGCAAGTGTACTCACAAAAACACTCTCTAAAAGAAAGAAAGAAAGAAAAAGAAAGAAAGAAAGAAAGAAAGAAAGAAAGAAAGAAAGAAAGAAAGAGAGAGAGAGAAAGAGAGAGAGAAAGAGAGAGAGAGAGAGCAAGAAAAAGAAAGAAAGAAAGAGAGAAAGAGAGAGAGAGAGAAAGAAAGAAAGAGAGAAAGAGAGAAAGAAAAAGAAAGAAAGAGAGAAAGAGAGAACGAGAGAAAGAGAGAGAGAGAGAAAGAAAGAAAGAGAGAAAGAAAGAGAGAAAGAAAAAGAAAGAAAGAAAGAAAGAGAGAAAGAAAGAAAGAAAGAAAGAAAGAGAGAGAAGAGAGACCAGTAGATCAGTAGATGGCATAATGATTACATTGCTGGACTCCCACATGACCAATTGCCATTTCAATCCCGGACCCAGTGGCTCGAAACTCGCTCTAAGTTCAAGTGTGTATGCGGGTGCGTGCTCAAAATCCTGAAAGGAGAATGGAGGAGAAGGAATTGCGGCATCGCCATCCCCCTGGGGGTGATCTCTTGCTTTCTGTCTCTCTGTCTCTCCAGTGAGTGCACGCACCCTGTAGCAAAACTCTCTCAAGGGAAAAAAAAAAAAAAAAAAAAAAAAAGTGGAGGATTTGAAACCTGCAACATTTTCTGGCCACTGGCAAGAGCAGTCTGGGTAGACTGAAACTTTCAGTGACTCTAGCCACTTTGAGGAAGAAACTGACTCCTGTGGACAGCACTAGTTTTAATATCTTGCGCCTTCTCGGCAGAAGTTACATTAAAGACATTTAACAATTGGCATGAGAACCAGCTGACCAGAATTTATTTTCACACTAGGACTGGGTGCTGGGGGCTTCCTGCCATGGCAGTGGGTAACCTTTGAGTTGGTGAGTTATGAGACGATTTAGCCAAGAAGTCCTAAGAGGCTGGGGTAGAGTGGGGCATTCAGGAGCTTGATGACACTGCTGGCTTCTGGTCAAGGCAGGATTATTTCAATAGTGCAAAAATGGACGCAGCCAAACCAGTGTGTACCGGCCATCAGATAATGCTGCTTTACCCTAAGAAGCGTTCTTACCCAAAGGGAATTCTTTCAAGCTGTCTGGGGTGTGTAGGAGGATGGTCTCTGAAATCCAGAGAGAAGCCTCAAACTTTCTTTTGACTGTTGTACAGGATACCTTTACTGGGATACCTGTAGGTGAGAAAACCCAGGACATCTGAGCACTGAAGTTTTAGGTGGGGGAGAATACAGGAGCCCTGGGCTTGTGCACTTGCATACTCCAAAGGGTGTCACATGTTTGGCTCAGACTGCCTTTCCCATGTGGGTGCAGCATTGAGTCTACTATGCAGACAATCACTGTGAAACAGTTTCTAGAAATACAAAGTTTTTTTTTTTTTTTTTTTTTTTTTTTTTTTTTTTTTTTTTTTTTTACGATATAAGGAAAAAAGTAAAAAATCTGATAGAAAAAAAAATGTTCCAACAATTGACTGTATTCTAGCTCCCTCTGACAATCCCCTTCTGTTATTATGACTGCTGGCAGGCTGTGAATGGATGCTCACGTGCCACATCTATTCTGAGAGAACCAAGTTCAGAGGCTAGGCTGTCTGTGCACATCACTGTGCCTGCCTAGGGACTGAAGTATTTCTAGCCTCATGTTTGCACCACACCCATGCAGTGTTACCAAAGGAGATTCCAGACATTGTTGCTGAGCCTTTACAAAGCACTGACTATAAATGCAAAGCTCTTAGAAGCCAATTTTAGAAATATTGTGTATTTTGCAGCAAGAAAACACACCGGTTCTCCACAGCCACTGGAGTGAAGGGGAGGGGGGCAGGTTTGTTTATTTCCCATAAGCACCTTGGGAGGTATGAAAACAAATGAAATTTGAAACCCATTTACCAAATAATAGCACTTACATCCTATTAATAGCACTACATACCATTAATTTGCCACCTACCAGGCCCAGGATGCATAGAGCCAGATCTCAGTAGCCTCTGCAAATAAGAGAGAAAGGCAGCTTACAAGGAGATTGTAGGACATGTGTCTGAACAAGAAGTCTTCAAAAATTCCATAGAAAATATATATTATGAAAAGGCTATGCGTGGATTTCAAAAAAATTTTGCATCAAAATAAACTTGTACTTTAATTCCATTTTCTCATAAAATTTTGCAGCCTCTTATATTAACTGGGAAAAAAGCTCTTTGAAAAGAACCATTTCAATATTAAATTTCTTTTAAAATGCTAAGATAATAATTTGACTTCTTTTCTAAAAACCCATACAACTTTGTTATGGTGATTTCCATTGAGATACTTAAAAGCTCAGTTTTCTTATGTTATTAATTTTTAGACACATAAATATATTGGGCCAATAGGTGGCATAGAGGTTAAGGCAGCTGGATCCCACATGGCCGACTGTGCTGTTCAAGTCCTGGATCCAATGGCTTAAAAAACATGCGAGGTGCATGTGCATGAGTTTCCAAAATCCCAAAAAGAGAATGGAGGAGAAGGGATTGGGGTGTGGTCATCCCTTGGAGGGGGGATTATTTCTCATTTCCCTCTCTCTTTCTCTCTCTCTAGTGAGTGTATGTGCCCTATATCAAAACTGAAAAAAGGTACAAATGAAAGAAATATAAATATATCTTACAAATATATTATGGTGGCAGAGAATTATTATACTCATACCAAAAATACAATTAAAAAAAAAAACTTTTTATTGTTGTGTGTTAGGTTACAGTCCAGTCAGTAAGAAAGGAACTCATGTTGGGTGTTTAGATAGAATCCATGCTAAGTGGCTAAATAGAGGGAAGTTAATATAGAAAATTAACTATAAAAGTAAAAATAGGGTCAGCCCTATAGAATCGCAATCAAATGCTGCCCAGAGGACACTGAATTCCACATAACTGACCAGAATCAGAATCTCTGACCTAGTGATATGGAAAACATGCTGGGTGCCTCTGTACATACAGGATTCTGATGGGATGGAGAACTGAAGATCTGATCAGGCCTTGTTGGGGGGGGGGGGGTCACTTTCTTTCTCTCTAGTGCAGGTGTAGCATAAAATAAATAAACAAATTACAGATGATACTGAGGAAACTCAAAAGATGAGCAACTGTAGGGATCCACACCTTCTCCAGGACTAGAGAGACACGCCAAGAACTCACAGCTACTACTTGAGGTACTTTCTGCAATGAGGAGGAAGAGGACACCCTGGCTTCTCTCTTCTTTTTAGTGTCCCATTAGTTCATTTTATTGTATTTCCCCAAACCGCACCATAGGTAGTTACCAAGAGATTCTGGAAAATGTAATTGAGAGGTATCTTAGTTCAGATTCCCTTGAACACTAAAGACTAATCAAGCCTTCATTGCTATTGCATTATTGAGAGATTCAACATTAGAAAATCAAGAGTGAGGGGGAAAAGGAAGTGAGACATGAGAAATGGAAGGATGAATAAAAACAAAACAAAGCAAACCCAAACAAGGCAATGCATTACTGAGCAGGAAACTGCTTCACTGAGCATAATCATTGCTTGATCTCATGGAGATCTCATGGAGGCTATTCAGACTATTGGAAGAAAGAGGGAGATGAATGAATGCTCCCACACTATCTTATTTTCTGCTTCCTGTGGTCAAAGTTTATGCTTCCAGAGAGTTATATCACCTGATCCCTTTAGGCAGCTACTGAAGCAACCAGAGTCTACTTTCTGTTCTACAGCCCTTCTTCACATTCTAGAAGCTGAGGGAGAAGCACCTCTATAGATCTCCAATGGTCTTGTTTCAGCTTCTGCTATGATTCCAATGTCATGCAAGCAAACAGCAAGGACCTGGACTCCGTGTGGTCTCTCACACACAGAGTCTGCTGTTTTCCTTGCCGTGGCGAATGGCAGGAAAAGGGTAAGAAGAGGAGGGAGGATGAAGGCAGGGAACATGAAAGGAAAGAGGAAGCAGGAAATAGAGTCAAGGCCTAACCTTTATCGAGCATGCCCTTGTGCAAGTGCAATAGATGCTTTATATGCAGCATTTCAGTTACTCCTTGAAACAACTCTTTTAAAGTAGGTATGATTATAAAGTTATCATCAACAGATACTTTATAGTATTATCAACTGGACTGGGGAGAAATGCACACATGTTGGAATATTCACTTTACAAGCTAAATAATGTGACTGAATGTATAAAAGAATTTGAAATAAAAAAAATTCTCTAAAAAATTGTTTTGTAAAAGCAGGTATGATTACCCCCACATTATAGGTGAGACCTGAGGGGTTGAGTCAGTTTACCCCAAGCTCTCTCAGCTAGAAAATGCCAAAGCTGAGCTTGGAGCCAACATAAAACTCTTATCATCCCACGGCCACATGTTGTTCAACTATCTTTCATTAGATGAACTGGCATATTTCCTGAAAACGCAAAATTCAGTTTCTAAGTCTTATTTTCTCAATAGCTCACAATAAAATCATAAATAGGGATTTACTTTTATAATGTTGAAGAAATAGATACCAGAATTAAGGAAACACTATTTGTGAAGAAGGTTGGAGAGCTATAAAGAGATCAACAGAGAAGCCAGAGAAAGGATCCTACAACTTGCTTTTGCTGGCTTCCTAGACCTCTGTTTGCCCTCCCTCTTCTCCCTGCTTCTGTTTTCTTCTTCCCTAAGTTTGATTTTGGGTTATCTTTTCCAAGATGAAGGTTTTGGGTTGGGAGGCTGTGATAGGAGAATGGAGATTATTACTACTTTCTCCTATCCTCATCCAACCAACATTCCTAAGAGAACATGGCATATATCCATAAATATTTTCTCATTTATATATGCTCTATTATCCTTTAGGAAGATAACACCTTATATATGTAGGAAAAAAGTCCCTTTATATTTATCTCACAACCTTAGTATTAAGTTAATGATTTGCATTCATGAGATAAGACTGATTTCATGCTATTGGGTCATCAGAAAAGCCTATGTAAAAATACATTGCTTTTCTGACAGCCCAATATTAGTATTTGTTGGCCTTTTTTCTGTTTTTTTTTTAATATATATATTTTTGAATTAAAAAAAAATTTTTGGCTGGAGGATAGAGAGAGAGGGAGAGGAGAAAGAACCCTCCCCTGTCCCCCTCAGGAAAAATGGTCATGCTGAAATTCATTCTCCATCTCTCCCTCTCTTTGAGATTTTAGGCATGCACACATATCTTCTCAGCATGTTTCTCAAGCTACTGGGCCTGGGACTCAAACTGCACGGTTGACCATTGACTATGTGGAATCTGGCTACCTTAACCACCAGACCATGGAGTCAGCCCCTCTTATCTTTTTCTATTAGATAAAAGAACATCTAGTTTGAAAAGGCATTAGAAGTGTGGCCTGCAGAAGATTGCTTAATTTAAACTACTAGAGAGTACATTGTTCAGCTTTATTCTCTTGTGTCACTGATTTTTTCACATGTAAGCCAAGAGGCCAAAGAACAGATTCATTTAGTAACACAGTAAAGTGAACATGTTCATTTCCATCACGGTCTCAGGTATCCTGAAAGATGGAAAGAAGCTAAAAGAGTCTCAGGAAACCATTTATATTTGTCTGTAACTGGACCTTTAAGTACCTCAACTTGTGCCATGAATATTATTAGGTAATGTTGCTAGAAGAGTTTGTCTCTGGATTTTCTTGTTGGCAGGTATAGCTACTTGAGGGAAGTTGTCAATGAAGACAACTTATAATTTTAAATAATATCCTTCTTTAAAAATTAATTGCTAACATTAATTTTTATATTAACATTGTCACCTTATAACATCAGCCTTTGAATTTAAAAAGTGGCAAAGTGGTTTGACATCATGGATCTTCAAGACTGTAGATTTGGGGTTAGGGACTCAGTTCAGAACATTTCAAATTTTTAGCCACCTAAGATCATGTAATATGGGCTTTTAAATAATTCTTTCATTAGTTCCTTTACTGTGACTTCATTTATCTTTTTTTATAAGAGAGTTTTCTTGTTTGTTTGTTTGTTTTCTGCTTTTTTGCTATGGGGCACGTGTGCTTGCTAGAGAGATAGAGACAGAGAGACAGAAAGTGAGAAATCACCCCCCCGGCGGGGGGATGGCCATGCTTCAGTCCTACTTCATTCTCCTCTTAAAATTTTGAGCATGCACACACGTGTGCAGCATGAGTTTTAAGCCTCTGGGTCCAAGACTTGAACTGTGGTTGTCTACATGGAAGTCCAGTGACGTAATCATTATGTCATCTGCTGGTCCCACTTTGACTTCATTAAAATAAATCATATAAATATGTAACATCATGCAAAATAGCCAAAGATAGGCTATAGCACCATTTCCTGGTAAGATCTACCACCCGATGAGATATTGTCTCTTTGATCTCAATGCCTGAGACTGGAGGGTTGAGGAAATGGCAGACACTAAAAGGACAGGGAAAACATGACTGGGAAGAGAATGTAGGATGTATCCCTTCTCTCCCACTCTCACATTTAATCTTCGTAGCTCATCTCCTGATTTTCTTCTTGATCAGATTATAGATCATGCTGGACAGATCATTTTATACTCAGTTTCTCCATCTGCAGTTGTTACAAATTCAGAGTTCAACATGTATCACATTGTAGCTTTATTTCCTTATACTTTGGCTATTTTTCTTTTTATCTGCTAGGCCAAAGAATTTGGAAATAGTTTCATACTCCTTTAGTACATGTGCTTTAAAATTGTTTGGAACAATTGTTTCCTTCTGTGAAAATATGAGAAGGAACCATGTCTTGAGTTTAACGCAGGGAGTATTGTTCCAGGCTGAAATCTACCTCAAGCAAATTTTCCTGATATACAAACAATCATCACTTTCTGATTACCCCCTGGTTTGCACTGGCACATCACGACCCTGTGCCTACCACCCATTTTAACCAGCCCCACTTGCATAGTTTTTTATATATATTATACACATTGAATCAAGCCTACTGTGGATTATCTTTGAATACTTCCCACAAATGTAAAAGGTATCTTTATTTTTTCTCAACTGTGTCCTTATTTTCTCTTAATTTTGATCTAGTTAATAAAGATTTTTCTCCTTGTTTATTTTCAAACATAAAAAGTAAAACAATTGTATAATAATAACCTATATATCAATTACATTCAACAGCTATAAATCTTTCACTTGTGTTTCCTCTTCTTTCTCTCTTTTTCCCCTCTCTTCCCTCTGAACCATTTGGAGGTAAGGTAGAAATATGGAAGTTCACATCTTAATACCTCAGACTACATCTTCTAAGAAAAAGGACAATTCTCACATAATCATAAAAGCAGATAAGAAAGTTAGCAACAGCATTATCAACCATAACTATCCTATCTGCTTTCTTTTTTTTGCAAATCAAAACAAGCTAACCATTTAAATTGTTTATGGGTAAAGAAACCCTCCTGGCAACCAGTGAAACAAGTTTTTTTTTTTTCCTGTTATATAATATTTTCTCAATTCCACTGCAGTATGACAGCATCTGAATATAAATTGTCCACAGACCTATCAAAAAAATCTTGTATCTGAGAAGACTATGATTATATAACCATGATGTGATCTGCCCCAATGTTGAAAACACACTGACTAAAATTTTGAAAAAAGGATTGAAGCCAAAATATGGTCTTTTGTGTTTTACTGTGCGTATGAAAAAGATGAAATTACTATGGTCTCTCCAAAAGAGGAGGAAACGTTGCAAACACTGATCATAATGAGAAATGATACTGAAACATCATGTGGATCATGAATGTATCCCTAGCTACTCCGAGTAATGCCTTTTTCTTTTACCTCTCACACTCTGACCAGTATCTGTCCTGGTGTGGTTACTCACCTTTGGTGACTGCCTAAGGTTTGGGCTCAGCCAGTTCAGCACTTTCAGGAGCAGGTCTCAGGAGAACTGTGAATCGCAGGATATTGGGCAGAGCAGAGGACATAGCAGGACTGAAACATCTTGGAGTGGCAATGGCAGACAGGATATACGCACTTACAAGTGAATAGATTACAAGTGTAAACAGTTACTGAAGTACAATGTGCATACAGAAAAATAGAGAAGAAAGACAGTCATGTGAATGTACAGGAGTACTCCTCCTACCAAGCCTTTGCTCTAGCTGGCCCCTCTGCCTATAACACTCTTCCACCATGTGCATTCAGAGCTACTCTCTTGTCCTCTCTCAAGTCTTTACTCAAATGGTGACATCTTAGTGAGACTTTACCTGACTGTCATATGCAAAATTGCAAACTTGTATTCTAGGTGTCACTCTGTAAGGGCTGGGACCAGGATGAGGCAGGTCAGGTACCTAGGGCTCAGACTTTAAGGAGGCAGTCACTGTCCAGGTCATGAAAGTTCAGATGAGGGCTTGATATCTCCAAGAAGGAATGCTTTTTTAAATTTGCTCCCTAGGCATTTTCTCTCGTCTTACTTTGTTCTTTGCCCCATGACCTATTACTTTTTCTTGCTTCAGTTTTCTCCAAAGCCTTTTTTCTAGAGTGACAGCTTCTCAAGGGTAGGAATATTGTCTGTTTTGTTAACTGATTCTTTCTACCCTTGACATAGGACCTGACACACTGTAGTCACTCACATGCACAATGTGAGAGAGTGAGTAATTAAATGGATGTGCTCTATGTAGGCATTTGTGTCTCCCTCTAGCTGTGTACTTAATACATTATGTTAGATTTTGAGCTCTTTAACGTCAAAGATCAGGCCTTTTCATTTATTTATGCCCATACCTGGCATAGGAGGCCACTATAAAAAGGCTGATTCATTGAATATGTATGTATACCAAGCTTTGAGATAGAATCTTGGTTCTCTGGAGACCATGGTTACACTGGGAAGTGTCAAGCTCTTGGAAATAACTAGAAACTATTTGCCTGAGGCTTATACAAAGTAGTGATCCTTTTTACACCCATTTTCTCATTTACTCCACTCCATTGAGTACTTGTAAATGTTAGGGTAATTCTATACAGAGTGCCTAGAACATTGCTGGTCAATAGATGTCTGTTTTTGTGATAATTTATATTATTTTTTCTTAGTCTTCTTTTTTTTTTTTCAAAGGTTTTTGCCATAGGGCATGTGTGCTTGCTAGAGAGAGACAGAAAGGGGAAAATAAGAAATCATTCCTCAGGAGGGCTGGCGACGCCACAAACCTTTGTTCTCCTGGGATTTTCGACACCTGCGCACGTGAGCCTGGTGTGATTTTTAAGCCACCAGGTCCTGGACTCAAACCACAATCAGTCATGTGGGAGTCCAGCACCTTAAACACCACTCCCCTGATAGCTCCTGTTCTTTTTTTTTCTTTCCTTTTTTTTTTTTTTTTTTTTTTTTTTTTTTTTTTTAAATTGCTAGAGGTCATATCCGCTTACCAGAGAGAGACATAAAAAGAGAGGGATCCTCCTGAAAAAGATCCTCCTGAAGGGGCATGATCTCACTGCAATTCCTACTCCTCTATTTCACCATCTTCTCAGAATTTCAGTCATGCGCACACATGCACCTAGCGTGTTTTTCAAGGCACCAAGGCCAGGACTCAAGCTGACCAGTCATACGGAATCCAACTCCTTTAACCACTAGGCTATGGGGCTTTCCTATTCTTTTTATTACATCTTTATGTTCCATATCATTTCATCTTATTAACATTTGCATTATAAAGTACCTGTAATAAAGTACCATGTAGGAATTTTTCTACATTGATTTTTAATTTATGTCTGCTAAGTTCTCTTCAGTTTCCTCTTATTTTTCATTCCCTTTCAACTCATTTTCATTTCTTCTACTTAACCTCATATTCTATATTATTTTCTTCTTGTCTTACATGTACATCATTAAGTAGTTAATATGAGTAAAATAATATTATGTGCAAAGAATGTACTAGAACTCTGAATGTTGAAGAAACTTAAACCTGGCTCCTTTTGAGACATTTATACTATAGTTGGGGAAGAATATAAAAGAACCTCAAAAAATTTGTGGAAAAATGTTAAAGTACAACTTTATTTTAAGGCAAAAAATGTGAAACTTATATATAGTTTTTCTATAATCTGCATTTACCATGAATTTGTTGCAGACCCCGCATATCAGCAGGGAGAGTCCATTGTTGCCCAAGCTGTCAGAGTGGATGTGAAGCGCTGCAGGGACATTGCAGCGACACTGGAGGGTGGAGCTTGCTCTTCTCCCCAGCACCTGATTTTCCAGCAGTTCTGATTAGAGTAGACCCAATTTCATTACTCTTTTCAGTCTTCCAGACATTTCTTTTTTGAAAAAAAAAATGTCTTTTTTTAAATTCATAGCTCTCACTCCATTCTGTTCCTGATGCCATTTGTTTTCTTTCATCTATTGTTTAAATAAAACCTTAATTAAAAATTGAAATTCCAGGCCAGCCCCAAAGTTTAATAGCAATGCATGGCTCAAGAGAAGATGGACTCTGCATAGTAACCACAGTTCAGATTCTTTACACAATGAGCCTGAAACACACCAGGCACACACATGAGGTGCCCATGATCTAACTGGCTAGAGTGGAGGAAGAGGGTCATAGCATGACCAGATCCTGTGGAAGGTCTTCATTTCTCTATCACATGAGCAAACATGCAGTATGTCAGCAATGAAGAAAAAAAATTAATTCATGTCAAGTTACTTCAGAAACTTAGTCAGAATGTGAACACTTGCTTTTCTATGATAAATGCTTTGAGCCCCATACCGTGTGTGTCAAGTGAATCATAATATTTTGTATAGCAGCGGGTCACCTAGTCTTGCTAACAAATAAACATAGCACAGTGTACACATGATGTAGAAAGACTCCTGAGCCTTAAAACACCTTCCTCCTCCAAGAAAAGTTTCAGTGAAAGATCAGCACTTGCGTCATGACTCAGATTGTCATAAAAAATGTGTGACAAACATTATATTTTATTAATTTGTTGATTGTATAGTGCTAAAGAACTATCAGTTAGTATGACAAATATAATTTTTTTGTTAAATTGTGGGAGCCATCAGGTGGCATGGTGGCTAAGGCACTTTATTCCCACATGTTTGACTATGGTTCGAATCCTGGACTTGGTGACTTGAAAATCATGCCAGGCGTGTGTGCATGATTGCCCAAAATCCCTAGGGGAGAATAGAGGAGAAGGGATTGTGGCAGGGCCATCCACCTTGGGGAGTGATTTCTCACTGTCCGTCTCTACCTCTCTCTTTCTCTCTCCTTGGCAAACTGATGTACCCAATGGCAAAAACACTAAAACAAAACAAAACAAAAATGTGATATTGGGGAGATCAGAACACAAATTAGAGACAGCACTTAAGAATTTTTTATAAACACTGTGTCCAAAGGAAACATATCAACCACCTATTGGAAAAATATTTGGAGGGGAAAAACTAACTTGTGGAAATAAAATCTCAACTATACTTTTTTAGAGAATTC
The DNA here is from genome assembly GCA_026018925.1 of Tupaia tana. Lineage (NCBI taxonomy): Eukaryota > Metazoa > Chordata > Mammalia > Scandentia > Tupaiidae > Tupaia > Tupaia tana. The sequence goes on from JAKSZU010000002.1 coordinate 88,508,555, forward strand.
CAAGTAAGTAACTGCGTCCATTGCTGCAGACATATTTGCTAGAGCATCCTTTGTGTCTGATCTTGAAAGTAGTGACGAGGATGGGCTAATGGAGGGAAGACTACATGGGAGATAACATTTATTTAAACACAGAGGCTGCTCTTTGTTATTTGACAGACTTATGTGAGATATTAATAAGTCAGAGTTGAGTGCAGAAACCAGGAGTGGGGAGCCAAGTGAATGCCTGACAGAAGAGTTTATATTTCAAAATTTTCTGAGTAGGGAGACACTAAAGTTCTTTCAATGACCTAATTGTATATGTTTTACAGATTCTATTCAACACTTACTCATTGACTGTCTGCTCTGTTTTCTTTGTATGCTTGTACCTTTGTGAGTATGTTCTAGAAACTCTAAAGTATAGCATGGCTCCTTGTCTTGAGAAAGACAGTTCAGATGAACAGTCTTTTTCAGACAGTTCTTGGCAGCTGTGTGTATGTTACTCTGGAGCGAGAAGACGTTAGAGGCGTCTCATATGACTAGAGGCAGGGGCCACAGTTTAAGTGAAAAGTAGTAAAGAATTTAGCAGGGTGGCCATGAAGCTAGAAAAGACAAATCTCATATTATAGACATTGTATAGCAAAAGTACACACTTGGTAGAGGAGTGATAAAAAGCAAGTACGTTTAAGCAGCCCCATTTTTCATTCTGTATAAAGGTATAATCTAATTACTTATTCATTCATTTATTCAGTCATTCAAAAGCTAATGTTGAATACTTTTCATATACCAGTTCTTCCCAGAATCTAATTTCATCAGTCATCATGCATAAGTAAATCTGTTTAGCATTATTATCATTTGAATTTGTCTAATTAGTAGTATTCACTTTACAGAGAGAGAAAAAGATAAAGCTGGTTGAAGTGACATACAATATTTTGGGATGGCTCTTACAGCATTGGTTATCCTAATTAAAATGAAAGTTGGTATTCATTTATTAATTTGATTTTTCTCAGATAATTTAGAAAGATTATTATTTGGGATACAAATTTTTCATGTCTGTTCTGATGATAGCTATAATTTTTTTTCATAAAAAGACTTAATTTGATTCCACTTTCAAGTTATTTGAAAGTAAAAGAAGAAAAAGAAAACTATTTACATTTACTGAAAATATTCTGTTATTTGATCATTTTTATATTATTTTACATTAGTGATATGTATCAATCTAATCTACAGCAAGATAATTTTATTTTCATTAAGTTTGCTAGAGTTTCTATTATTTCAACATATAGCAACAGTTTAATTTCTGACTACATATGGGGGACATGTGAAATAATTTGTAATGTGTTTGTAAGTTTGCTAGAGTTTCTATTATTTCAAAATATGGCAACAGTTTAATTTCTGACTATGGGGAACATGTAGTAATTTGTAATGTGTTAGGAAGGGACTTTTGCTCTCAGATGTGAGAGAGTACCAAGGTCCAGACATAGCCTTCTGCTATAAACAATGTGAAATCTGGATAAAATATAGGAAATGACTGTTCAGACATTAGAAAACAGTTCATGACCTTGATCTCTGAGAAGTGAAGGGATCAAACAAGGTGAATCCTAAAAATCACTCAGGCTTTCTGCCTGGAGGCAATTTCCTGATTGTTCAGTGAGAGAAAACATAAACACAGCTTGGCCATCTTACTAATTTAAGAAGACAGAATCAGAGTTTGGGAAGGCCAAGGCCACTAAAGCTTGCAGTGCACAGTAAAGAGAAGACAGAACTACACACAAAAAGAGAGCTCTGAAAATTATCATAGGAATTCCATCGAGTACTTGATTGAATTATCCATTGGGGCTGCAGAATGGAATTCTAAATGTCCACGTAAAGAGCAACCACTAGGCATCTGGACCCCCAGAGCTTACACTGAATCAGAAATTGTCCCAGGCCCACCAGCCAGAGTAGAGATATTTGTAGCACTCAAAAGGTATTAAGTAAGGACACTCACAGGTTCACACCTTGGTAATGGAGCTTAACTATTCCTACAGCAGGGGCTATTCTAAATTTGACCAAAAAGATTAAAAACATATTCAAAAGGAACTGAGCTTAAAATAACTTAACACCCTATTGGAACAAAATCTAACCCTCCTTAAAGGAAGACAAAAAGGAAAGAAAATTCTAGTACTACACATTAATGCACACCATGCCCAACATCTGGCCCAAAATTCTTGTACTTGTGACTAAGTGGGAAAATGTGACACAGTATTGAGAGGGAAATCAAGCAATACAAACAGTTCCAAAGTTACATTGATGATGAAATTATCAGTCAAAGGCATTAAGACACCTACTATAAATACATTCTGATGTATTCAAAACAAAACATAAATATAATAAAAAATGGAGATATAAAATACTTGCAAAATGGAAGATACAGATGTGAAAAATGAAATATTTAAGAAGGAATATGTGATAGATTGGATTAATAACATATTAGATATTATAGAAGTAAAGATCAGAAAACTTAAAATTTTTCCAAGTCAATCAAGGTATATATTATTAGTATAATTAAAGTTCCAAAAGGACAGAGCAGAGGAGTGGGTCAAAAACAATTTTTTTGAAGAAATAATGACCATAAAACTTTCAATTGTCCCATGGCAATGAAAATTTAAACCTAAATCCTTGAAGCCCAACAAATCCCAAGCAAGATAAACACACAGAAGATATTATAATTAAATTGCTGAAAAACAGTGATAAAAAGAAAGTATTAATATTACTTGGAATAAAAAGGTCTTTTACATACAAGAAAACAACATAACAATTACAGCAGACTTTTCATCAGAAACTATGAAAGGAGACCTGAAAAAAGTAATATCTTTAAAATGCTGAAAGACAAAAATATATTCAACCAAGAATTCAATTTTTGATAATAGGATAATTCAAAGTGCTAAGTGAAAAACAAACAGAAAAACAAACTTTAACTTATTTTTGAAACTAAGGCAAAATAAGAAAAATTTAAAACAAATTAAAAACAGAATTTTTCTCAGGTTAGCACTGTTGTTAATGTTAAAGAAAATTCTTTAGGGAGAACAAATTATATCAGACAGAAATCTGGATCTATATAAAGAGCTAAAAGAATGAGGAATGGTAAGTGTAGGAATAAATATAAACTATAAGAAATTTTCTTACTTTAAAATTTTATTTAAAAGATAATTGTTTAGGGAACCAGCAGTTAGCATAATGGCTATGTCGCTGGACTCCCACATAGTCGACCGCGGTTCGCGTCCCGAATCTGGTGGCTTAAAACTCATGCCGGGCACATGTGCGTGAGTGCCCAAGATCCCAAGAGGAGAATGGAGGAGAAGGGATTGCGGCGTGACCATCCCCCCTGGGGGGTGATTTCTCGCTTTCTGTCTCTATGTCTCTCTCTGTCTGTCTGGCGAGCGCATGTGCCCTATAGCGAAAACCTCTCCAAAAAAAAAAAAAAGATAATTATTTAAAGCAAAAATAATAATATGTTGTGTGGGAAGGCTAACAAGTTTACATGTAAATAAAGTGGATTAAAACAATAACTTGGGGGACTGACAGGTGGCATAGTGGTTAAGGTGTAGGAGTCCCACATGGTCGAATGTGGTTTGAGACCTGAACCCAGCAGCTTGAAACTCACTCTAGGTGTTGTGCATGTGTGCCCAAAATACTGAGAAGAGAATGAAGGAGAACAGATTTTGATGTGGCCATCTCCACCAAGGGGTGACTTCTCTCTTTCTTTCTCTTGGTCTCTGTCTCTCAGGTGAATGCACACACCTATAGCAAAAATATCTAAAAAAGAAAAAAAAACAAGAAACAAAAAACAAAACAACAAAAAGAAACAAACAAATAAAAAACAATAACTTAAGCCTGTATGTGACATGGGGGTTACTGTGCTGGATCCCACATGGCTGACTCTGCGGTCACATATCTGGTGGCTTAGAAAACACCCTAGGCATGTGTGTGTGTGCATGCCCAAAATCCCAAGAGGAAAATGGAGGGAAAAGATCATATTGTAGTCATCCTTCCCCCTCCCTTCTACTGGGGGAGATTTCTCACTGTCCCTCTCTCTTAGTGTCTCTCCAGAGAGAACATGCTGCCCTAAGGCAGAAATCTAAAACAAACAAACAAAATCAATAACTCAATGTATGGGAGGGGAAACTGGAGATTTATTGCTGTAGGATTTCTATACATGAAATACTACAATAATATATGAATGTGGACTGTGATAAGTTGACAGTGTACATTAGCAACCTCAGAGCAACCACTGAAACAAAGAGATTTAGCTGGTAAGCCACTACTGGGAGAAAAATGGAATTCTAAGTCAGAAAAACAGAAAAGAGAGCAAAAAATAATAGATAGGACCAAAAAAATCAGAAATTACTGATTAATTATTATAATAAATGTAAATGTGTTGAATAATGAAAGGCAGAAGTCATCAGACCAGAGATGAAGCAAGACCTACAAGGCGCTACCACAAGAAACTCACTTTAATTGCAATATGCTTGATGTTTATTTTTGTTCTGTGTTAGTGTGAAAGTGTTTGCCAGACAAACTGAAAATGGGGGGAAGTTTAAACTGCACTGATAATAAACAATTCTTTACTGATTTTGGACTAGAACTTTTTTTTCCACATCACAATTGATGTACTCTTTTGCATTCACTAGAGCAAATCAGAAAGGGTCAATTCTTGGTGATGCTTTCTTAAACTTTGTGCTTTTTTTCATAGAAAGTTACTCTTGAGTGAAGTTGTCTGTAATTCATACTTTAATAATTGCAATACAATTTTATAATTTTTCAGTTCTTGTGAATCAATGAAATTTTATTACATAGGAACTTTTATCCTTAAACATTACTCACTTTTATTTATTATTATTATTATTTTTTTTTTTAGAGGTTTTTGCTATAGGGCGCGTGTGCTCGCCAGACAGACTGAGAGAGAGAGACAGAAAGCAAGAAATCACCCCCCAGAGGGGATGGCCATGCCACAATCCCTTCTCCTCCATTCTCCTCTTGGGATCTTGGGCACACGCACACGCGCCCGGCGTGTTTTAAGCCACTGGGTCCGGGACTCGAACGGCGGTCGACTACGTGGGAGTCCAGCGACATAGCCATTACGCTAACTGCTGGTCCCAAACATTACTCACTTTTTCAGAGAAGAAAAATGTGTAATTTTTACTTTTTTGAGAGTAATTAATAATCATTAATGTGAACAATGATAAAACCAAACTTTTCTTTTTTAACTCTGCAAAAATAATGTACTCACACCAGCATATGGCATAATGGTTACATTCCTGGACTCACACATGGCCAACCATGGTTTGAGATCTAGACCTGGAGGCTTAAAATTCATTCCAGGCATGTGTGCATGTGTGTCCAAAATCTCAAGAAGAAAATGGAGGAGAAGGGATTGTACTGGGGCCATCCCCCATGGGGAGAAACTGATTTTTTGCTTTCTGTCTCTCTGTCTCTCCTGTGAGATTCTATGCCCTTTAGCAAAAAATCTCTCTAAAAAAATTAATGATGTGCTCAATTGAGTCTTTAATTTTTTTTTTTTTTTTTTTTTGAGAGGTTTTTGCTATAGGGTGCGTGCGCTCGCCAGAAAGACAGAGAGAGACAGAGAGGTAGAAAGTGAGAAATTGAGACCAGTAGTTAGCATAATGGCTATGTCACTGAACTCCCACGTAGTCGACTGCGGTTTGTGTCCCGGACCTGGTGGCTTAAAACTCACGCCGGGCGCGTGTGCGTGTGTGCCCAAGATCCTGAGAGGAAAGAGGAGGAGAAGGGATTGTGGCGTGGCCATCCTCCCTGGGGGGTGATTTCTCTCTTTCTATCTCTCTGTCTCTTTCTGTCTGTCTGGCAAGCACATGTGCCCTATAGCAAAAACCTCTCCAAAAAAAAAAAAAAAAAAAGAAAGTGAGAAATCACCCCCTGGGGAGATGGCCACGCCTCAATCCCTTCTCTTCTCCTCCATTCTCCTCTTGGGATCTTGGGTACGCACGCACACATGCCCGGAGTGAGTTTAAGCCACTGGGTCCAGAACTCAAACCACAGTCGGCTACATGAGAGTTCAGCGACATAGCCATTATGCTAACTGGTCCCTCCTCAATTGAGTCTTTAAAAGCAATTACTGAAAAACCTCCACACCCAACATGTAATCAATTGACATTCACATTTGAACTCTAGGATAATGAGGTTTATTTTAATGCACATTTTAAAAAATCTTTTTTTCTTCTAAAAATATCATGAACTTGTCAGAGAGAGAGAGAGAGAGAGAAACAGGAAGGGGAGAAAACTCCCACCTTCTCACTGTGGAGAATGGTCATGCCACAATCTTCTCTCTTCCATTTCTCCCTCCCTTCAGAATTTTTGGCATGCATGAACATAGACTTGGCATGTTTCCCAATCCACCAGGTCAGGGACTTGAACTGTGCAGTTGGCCTTACGGGATCCAGCTGCCTTAACCACTAGGCCATGGAGCTAGCACAGAAAAAAATAACAAAAGTCTATTTCTTTTGAGAAAAGAGAGAGAGAGAGGCATCTCCAACATGGTCCAAAAATGATGATCTACCCCCACAGCCTCAGCCAGCCCAGAGTCAAGGTACACACAAACTCGCACATACTTAGTGTGTAGAGGAAGGTCTCAGGATATGAACCTAGGACTTTTCCTTGTGGGTCTAGCATTACAGAGTATTGTGTTACTGTTGCTGCACTATGTTACTGTTGCTGCACTAACTGGGCACCAATTCACATTCTTTTTTTTTTTTTTTTTTGAAAGAGAGGTTGTTATAGGGCACATGCACTTGCCAAAAAGACAGAAACAGAGAGACAGAAAGAGAAATCAACCCCCAGGGGGGATGGCCATGCTGCAATCCCTTCTTCTCCATTCTCTTCTTGGGATCTTGGGCACACATGCACACGCGCCCGGCATGAGTTTAAGCACTGGTTCTGGGACTTGAACCACGGTCGACTACATGGGAGTCCAGCGACATAGCCACTACACTAACTGGTGGTCCCCCCTAAATTCACATTCTTGAGGCTTCTCAGCCTCTAGGATGTTTATCTCAAAGTTACCTTATTTACTTTTTCATTCATAATATGAAAATTAGCCCTTATCTGAAATAGAAGTCTCTCTGGAGAAACCAACTTTAAGACCTATGAAATGTCCCTGTGTTGCAGGTCATACGGAAAGGAGAAGTGAGCTGCTGCTGGATTTGCACGGCTTGCAAAGAGAATGAATATGTGCAAGATGAGTTTACCTGCAAAGCCTGTGACTTGGGGTGGTGGCCCAATGCAGATCTAACAGGTAGGAGCTGCTTTACTTGGAAACCTTGTCCCTGACCATTGCCCTTTCCAATGTGCTCATCGTTCAAACATCAGTGATCGAATAAGAGCGATTACTCTTTTCTATAGTAACTTATAGTGTACATCTTTTCAGGCTCAGGTCACGGTGTATGCACAAACCTTTTATAAGTTTTTTATGATCTGTATTGAAAAGAAAGATATTTAAATCTAAGTAAATTGATATGTGGTAGGATATCCTGTTGTACAGTTGTTCTCGGGTTTTCTTTTTTAAAATTGTAGTTGAAGATATTGCTAGCCACCTGAATTTAAATCTGCAAACATTTCTTGAACATCTATGTATGAGGAACTATTATAGGCCCCAAACATACAAAGGTAATGAAATAAAACACAGTCCCAGAGGTTTTTTTTTTTTTTTTTTTTTTTTTTTTTTGTTTGTTTGTTTGTTTGTTTGTTTGTTTTAAATCCATCAGGGAAGAAACATGTGGAAGTAGAATATAGTATGACATAATTATTAATATAGAGATATATTTATGAAGGTTTTTGGGCACATAGGAGATAAAAGATATTCTAGGTAGAAATCCTGGCAGCAGGAAATTTATGACATGTTTGGGGAGAACCATAGAACAAGCATATGGGTTGGTTGGTAGACACAAGGGCATAGTAGAGGAGGGTAGACACAGACCAGATTAAGATCCGGCAGTGAAGGGTAGGGTGCTCCTTAAGTCCTCCTCCTACATGTCTGCACTTTAGCTTTTAGAGCAAGAGAACCACCAAATGATTTTAAAGTGGTAAATTATACCATGACACCTGTTTCAGCAGGATGCTCCTGCTGGTGTTGTGGAGTGTAGACAGACTAGACTAGAAACAGAAATTAGGAAGCTATGCTTTGGTTCAAGTGAGTCATTTCAAAGGGTGTGGACTAGGACAGCTGCAGTGGGAATTGAAAAGAAAAAAAAAAATGAATGCAAGAGATGATTCACTAGCCAATCAATAGGATTCAGATGGGCTGATTATGAGTTTGTAAGTTTCCTAATAGCAATGTTCATATGTATGCAAATTTTGTTTTTCAGTTGCTGGTATATGCTCACAGATGAGAGATGTTTCACAAATACTTTTTTTTTTTTTAAAGTATACTTATTTCTTTCTTCCATGAGTGAAAGAGAGAAAGAAACAGGCACTCCCCACAGAGTCTTGACATCTGGATCCAACCCTCTCCTCAGCAAGCCTGGAGCATGGGCATGTACACCTGATATGTACAGGGAGACTTTGGGATACAAACTTGTGACCTTCTCATGTGGGTTCAGCATCACAGAGCATTGCATTACTGTTGTACCACTGGCTGAACCCCATGCATACTTTTCATAGATTTTTTTTTTAAGTTTGTTCGTTTATTTATTTCATGAGAAAAAGAGAGAGAGAGAGAAAGAGAGAGAGGCACCATCAGTTGGATCTCACCATGCTGTGATCCTGTCCCCACACCTTTAAGCCAGTCAAGATCATGGGCACACCCATAGGCATGCCCAACACAATCAGATAAACCCAGGATCTGAACCCTCAACCTTCTCATACGGCTCCAGAATGTGTAGCGGTGGTCTACCACTTGTACCACGGTGGCTGGTCTTTTTCATGAATTTTATAAGTCATAGAGACTTTGTCATTGTGTAATCTAAGCCCTTCTATTTCAAAGAGGATACTGAGGTCTAGGGAAGAGAAATTGTGTACACAAGATTAGTCAACTCTAACACTTAGAAGCAGAAAACATTTCGCTAACTCCCTGGGTGATGCCATACTTCCCTGGGTGAAGTTTAAAATTATCATAGAGGGCAACATTCCTGCTGGTTGTCTATTTTTATTTTTTTAAGTTCTTTCCAAATAAGAATATGAAACTAAGAAACCATGTGGTTTGTAGTTCAAAAATGGCTAAGCAGAACTGGATCATATCATTAAAATTATGCTTATTAAGTGAGAGCACCTTGTAAAATGTTAATTCTGACAGAAAAAAAATAAGCTAAATGAGTATCATAAAGCTTTTAAAAATCACCTGATATGAAGGGCTTTTTTAAAGAAAAGAAAATTAAATCAGAGTATTTTCAAAGGTACAAAGTATATCTCACTTGTCTTTCTTTTCACTAGTTAAAAACTGATTTTCAGATTGTCATGTGCCTAAAAATTACCCAGGAATTACCCACCTCCAGAAATTCCTATTTGCTGGTTGTAGAGTGGGACCTAGCAAATTGTATGCATTAGTCCCTGTCCCACCCACTGAGAAACACCTTCTCTGACACATAACCTGACGTTAAACAGCTCATCAGCCTACTAAGTATTTCTTTAATTGAGAGAACTAGAAAGAAGATCAGACTCACCCAAATTCAACTCTTCCATCCTTGGTTAATAAAAAACCACAGTGAAAATCAGGTTTCTTTGCCCCTGGGTGTACTGCTCTTTCACTATGCCTTTATCCAAGGTTATATGCAATGGATTGGTTTGGAACAGCTTTTCCAAACTCCTTTTGGATTCGAGACTCCCCTCCTCATAATTTTTGCCTGTCTTTAAACCTTTATCCTCCTCCAGAGTATGTGCTTGCTGCTGGGCTTCTTTTTCTTATAAAAGCAGGTCCCCTGAGATGGCCATTTCATTTGAGAGCTGGGATTAACTTACCAGTCATTCCTCTCTGCTGTTAGCCTGGGATCACAGCTGACTAGAAAGAGTCTCAAAGATAAAATTGACCTCTTTCTCAGGCTGATCTTGGCAGTCAAAAGTCCTGGCTTTGTGATATAAGGGTTTTCTCTTGTCAACCTTTTCTTGGGCTTTCCCCAGTTTTTTCTACTGCTATGTTTTCACTTTAATCAGTACTATGTGAAAAAAAAAATTCTATTCTAAAACATTATACAAAAGAATTTTAATAAAAGACCTATGTCATCATAATGGAACTCAAACTCATACATTTTATTTCCCTGGAGCTCTTCTTCCATTGTGGGTATATTGTCTGCACATTACAAAATAATCACAACTATTATTTAGGTCTCTTTAGGCATGAAAAAAAAATCAAGAACAACAACAACAATAAAAACATTTCTGACTATAATAGATGAATACTAATACATCTTATTTTTCTAAAGTTTTCTATGCACCATCATATGTGTAAAAGTCATGTTAACATTCAAATGAGTTGATCCAGGCAACAGCTCTTACCCTGCCTTCATCTAATAACTGGCAAAGAGCAGATCTTATATCATACATTAGATATTCAGACTATGCTGCAGGGATTTCCAGACATACATCTCTCATATAAACTTCTACCTATGTTTTAATGACACCTATTATTTGTTCATTCCTTTTTCATCGCATACATGAATGGCAAATGAGATGCCACCTGCCACTTGCCTGGTGCCATGTCAAGCGCAGAGCAAGGGCACAGTGCATGGCAGTGTGTTGTTGGTGTTACCATGGTAGCGGTAGTTGTGAAAAGAGAAAACCCACAGGCACAGAATACCAAAAATCAGTAAAAATCCTGAGAACAGTAAATGTAATGTCTTTAAGTAGGTGTTTTGCTTTCCTGGTTGGATTCTTTTTTACGAAATTTTAGTTAAAATGAGAAATCCTTTTTTATTTTTTGAGAAATGTTTTTTTTTTTTAAAGTAAGTTTATTCAAATATACTTAAAATGACTTTAAGTGAGTACTACTTTTAAAATAACATACTCTAAATGTTCTAATATTAGTGGAGCAAAATATATTTGTAAGTAATTTTTAAATTTTCTTTAGAATACATTGATTTTTTTATTATGAAGAAAAACTGCTGTGTTTCTTAAAGGAAATGATTTTTGAAACTGTTAATAAGTTTCTCAAACTTTTTTCTTAAAAAATAGACATCATAACCTGGCATCTACATTTCATACATCATTTCTTATGATGAATAAACAGGAATTTCTTCTGCCATGATATAACTTGATGGTAGTTTAGAAATTCATCGGCCAATAATTTGTAAATTAATGCTACTTATTTCTCTTTAAAAGTCGTGTAGTAGAAAAGGATTCATCAAAAAGAAATACCACACTTGAAGTCAGCTGATGGCATGGGGGTTAAGGCACTGGATTCTCACATAGCTGACCTTGGTTCAAGTCTGAGACCTGGTACAAGACACACCAAGTACAGGTGCATGTATGCCCAAAACCCTAAGAGGAGAATGGGAAAGAGATTGTGGTGTGACCATCCCCTGGGAGGGTGACTCCTCACTTTCCTTCTCTCTGTCTCTCTCCAGCATGAGCACCCTATAGCAAAAAGAAAACAAAACAAAATTGAGCAAACAAACAAATCAATGAAATGCCATTCTAAGTTTTTCTTATTAAATAATCGAAAAATCTAAGTTCTTGAGACTATTTTTCTCCATTCCACAGTTTCTGTGCTCTCTCACACTAATGTGCACTCATTCACCTAATTCTATAATACATTACTACTACCTGTTTTATGCCAGGCATTTCTTTTGAGATACTGAGAATATACAGGTGAGTGAAATAAGATCTATATCCTGAGGGGGAAGCTTCACATAAAACTAGACATACAAAATGTAAGTCCTATAATAGAAGAATATGCAAAATGTCTTGGAGAAACAAGACCAATTATTTTTCCCTTGGAAAGAGAAAGTCTTCATAGAAGAAATATTTGAGCTGGAAATTAAATAATAGATATAATTTCACCTCCTAGGACATTGATAAAAATGTGAGAATGTTATGAAAAGCATTTTGATGAAGTTTTATTCAATCATAAAGTAATATACATATTATGAATTGCCTCAAGACACTTCAGGTAAAATAATCATTGATTATCTTTATTCCTTGATTCATGTTAAATTTGACTTTCTTGGAAAGAAATTGAATATTAAATTTTAACCTCCTCCAGTACATTTGGAACTTATAAGCACTCCAGTATTTAGTACAAAAATGAGGAGAAGTCCCTGGTTCTCAGATCAGCGTTATTACCACTTCTCTTTTATTTTGCTCAGTAATTTGTTCTACTTAAAGGAAACCGACTTGTTTGATGACTCGAGGCTCTCTGGGATTACTCTAACTATTAAAACTTCCCAGCTCTCAAATTCTCAGGTCTTCAGATACAATATACCCGACTTTCATAAAGTCTTCAGTTTTTGAAAGCATGGCTCAGATAGGTTCAGGACACTACTCAACACTGGTTAAGATCCACCCCCTCTTCTTCTAGTCTTGGGATATTCAAACACACCTGAGGATTGGATAATTCTTTTTAAAACCGCAAAACTACATTAAATGACATATATGAGAAACGTGGTCATGACAACTAATTTCCTTAGGATGGTAAAACTAATGCTTCCCAAATGTTTGATGTCTAAAAGTAAAAAATAGAAATAAAAAAAGAAAAACAATTAAAAACCTTAGTAAAAATTAAATTAGCAGGACCAGGAGATCTTGAAAGGATTACACTGCTAAACTCCCATGTAATCGACCATAGTTCAAGTTCCAGACCTGGTGGTTTAAAACACGTTGGGCACATGTGTGTGAGTGCCCAAAATCCCAAGAGGAGAATGGAGGAGAAAAGATTGAAGTGGGGTCATCCCTTCTGGGGGTGATTTCTAACTTTCTGTCTCTTTGTCTATCTCTGTCTCTCTAGCAAGTTCACATACCCGATAGCAAAAATCTATCAAAAAATTAAATTAGCAATACTGTTCCTAGGCAATTCCATCTTTCATGGCTTTGGAGTGGCATTGAAGAGTCTGGTTTCCAAATAGAAAAAATGAATTTAAGATCTCCTCAAGAGATTTAAAGCAATCAAAGTGGAGTTTCAAATATGTTTCTGGGTGTTGCCATGAAAACCTTCTACTATTAGAACACATGCATGCATGCATCTCCTTCTACCATAAGGGCATTTTTCTTAATTTGTGTTTGTTAAAGTGTGTAGGATAGAGTAATTTTATAACTAAACTTGGACAACTCTACGATTATTTTTGGAAATGCATTATTATCTGTTTGACTTTTGACCATGTTAGGGAAGCTGGGATTTATGATATGAACTTTAAAGTTTGAAACTCCACTTGGTGATGATCAAATCTAGTTTTCTTACTGTTGGATTTAGTTGGCATAACAGATTTAACACCTTGTCTTGGCTATAGGACTCGAGAGTGATAACAAAAAATATTTCAGTAGGATATTCTGCTTTGAGTTGTCTTGAAGCCAATATTTATCATACAGATCTTGGTAGTTCAATCTGCAGGTGAAATATATCCACATATGGAGACGTACCTGAGAGCTTGCACCTGGCCATCTCCTGGTCTCTTGACCTGCACTGTTTCCCTCAATGCAGTAAACCTTTTATCTTTAAATGAAAACATTATATAAGTATGTTCTGTGAGTCTTTCGAATCCTTTCAAATATCACATCTTGTAAAGTTTTCACATATCCAAAAAATAATGGAGAAGTTAGTACAGCATGCCTTGATGTTACTTCTCAAATTTTTTTCCCTAATCATAGCTCAGTATATCTAAATAATTGAGTTACATTGATGATGGTTTAGGCAAATTCCTATTACTATTGATGGGGATAATAAAGGGCTAGATTTTGGCAAATTCCTATTTCTAGTGAGGGAAACAATAAAAGACTCAGATTTATGTAACTTAAATTGAGTAAAAAAATGTCTGAATAGCTTACAAAAAATATGAGCACTATAGAATCTTCTTATGATTATGTTGTATGAACAAGTAGTTATAGAATAGTATAGCACAGCAAAAAAAAAGAACGTTGGTAACTGAACCATGGTCGACCGCATGGGAGAGAAGTGACATAGGCCATCTGCTGGACCCCCTCATAGATCTTATTCTGGTATTTCTTTACAGAAATTTATCTATTCTGTTTATATGTATCTATGATTAAATTTTGGAATTTCTCCATTGATTCGTTATTATTAGCCAAGTATTTGTTGTTGTTTTATATGACTTTCAGTTAACGTATCTTATGTAACATAACCATCTCTAAAATATTTACATTATATTTCTAAAGTATTTTATAGTATGTGTATCTTCTATAGAAGCTTTTTGTTTTTTTACTTTAAATCTAAACCTTTGTGGCAGCAAGTACTTTAGGTAACAAAATTGGTATCAGGATATCACATAATTAATATTATTGTCCATTTTAAAAGGGCACATAAACTTTTTAAAATTAAATTATGGTAAACTTTTAGATATTATAATAATGACTAGACTGCTTATTGTATATCAAGTCCAGATTTATCTTCTTTGTTTTTTTTTTCTTTTTTTTTTTTTTTTGAGAGGTTTTTTTGCTATAGGGCGCGTGCGCTCGCCAGCCAGACAGAGAGAGACAGAGAGATAGAAAGCGAGAAATCACCCCCCAGGGGGGATGGCCACACCGCAATCCCTTCTCCTCCATTCTCCTCCTGGGATCTTGGGCACGCACGCACATGTGCCCGGCGTGAGTTTAAGCCACCGGGTCCGGGACTCGAACCGCGGTCAACCACGTGGGAGTCCAGCGACATAGCCATTACGCTAACTGCTGGTCCCTCTCTTCTTTGTTTTTAATAAAGGACCCATAATAGTAAGCTAAGATTTGATACTGGAGTTTTCAAAATGCTGTTCTGAGCATGGACACTTACTAAATGACAAACACAATCCTGAGATTCTTCTTCATTGATTACGGTTTATACAGTTGCTATATTATTAGAATGACCTCAATTAATAGTAACATGGAAAGAGGAAGTGGAAATAATTTATAATTAATAAAGTAACTACTAGGCAATACTGGGAAGTTTTTGTTGGTGGTAGGGATTTATTACATAACTTAATATTAGATTTAAAGACATAGGGATGCAGGAGAGGTACACTGGCTCTTGCCTATGACTCATGAAGAATTAGAGACATAGATACAGAGAGGGAACAGCAAAGCCGAGTTTATTGACAGAGTAAATAACTCCCGAGCAGGGAGGGAGTCCTGGAACATGAGTTGCCAAAGAAAAATTAAGCCAAGAGGTTTTTATCTTTTTTTTTTTTTTTTTTAAGAGGTTTTTGCTATAGGTCCTGTGTGCTCGCCATAAAGACAGAGACAGAGAGACAGAAAGTGAGAAATAACCCCCCAGGGGGGATGGTCACTCCACAATACCTTCTCCCCCATTCTTCTCTCAGGATCTTAGGCACGCACGCACATGCACCTGGCGTGAATTTAAGCCACCAGGTCCAGGACTCAAACCACGGTCAACTACATGAAAGTCCAGCGACATAGCCATTGCACCATCTGATGGTCCCAGAGGTTTTTATCTTGATCAGGAAGAACTTTGTATGGGCTTATTCTCAGGGGGGGCTTGTGCATGTATTCCCCTTGTGGTAGGGGTCACATGTTAGATGGGTCCAGTTATTCTTCTAATTTTGAAGTGCCTAAGAAGGTCATGAGATTCTCTTTGTCTAAAAGTTCTGGGCCTTAAAAGACTGTTATCTTTTCTCTTAAATATAGTGGGATCCAGAAAAAGCTTTAAGTGCTATATTTGCTTTAGGTCAATCATTTAGTCACTGCTGCAAATTGTTTCTTGTGAGCAAGCAGTTCAGTGAATGCTGAGTTGCTGCTGAGCTGTTGTGTTTCCATCTTAAAGTTTAGACATTTTGTGATTTCATATTAGCCCTATACTCTAACTGTATTTTTAGGGTCTCTGTCCCCTACATCATTAGTACAAGACTTAAAGATGTTTTGCCTACTTTAATCTGTATTGTAATTATGGAATACTATTCAGCCATAAAACCCAACAAAACCCTGGCTTTTGACAGAAAGTGGAAGAATATGGAAGATTTACTGCTGAGTGAAGCAAGCAAGGCTATGAAGGAGAGATACTATATGTCCCCACTTAATATATACTGAGTGTCCACACTTAATATATACTGAGTGTCTATGACTGAAACTGACGGGCTAAAGAATGTACAAACACAAGAGACGGGTGTGAATGCCAGATGTGGTGTGTGTGGAGGAGTGGGGCCTGGGGAAGGGCATTTGGAGGAGGGATACAGAGACAGAGCATTGTCTGGACAGGGAGGTAGTGTTGTTATATTTTGATCAAATGGACCAGGGAGAAATGTTCACATATTGAAATGTTCATTTTGTAAGCTAAATAATGCGATTGAATGTTTAAAAAATGTAAATAAGTAAATAGATAAAATTAATTTAAAAATTGCCCTTAGGCAAGGAGATTAAGCATTATTTATTGAATTGAGGAATGGGCCAATTAGTTATCTATTGTTGTATAACAAACTACACCAAAATTTAGTAGAGATATATATATGTAGGCATCAGCAGGTGGCATAGTGGGATAAAGCGCTGGACTCCCACATGGCTAACTGTGGTTCAAGTCCCAGACCCAGTGGCTTGAAACTCATGCCAAGTGCCTGGCATGTGTGTCCAAGATCCCAAGAAGAGAACGGAGGAGAAGGGACTGTGGTGTGGCCTTTCCCCCAGGAGGTGATTTATTGCTTTTTCTTTCTCTGTCTCTCCAGCAAGCACATGTACTCCATATCAAAAATATCTCTTTCAAAAGATACATATTTATTATCTTAAAGATTCTGTAGGTCAGGAATATAGGCACAGTTTAGCCAGATCCATCATGATATTTCACAAGGTTAGGAATGAGTTTTCATCTGAAGGATTAATGAGGAAATGGTACATTTCTGAACCCACTTAAATCATTATTCTCAGGGTAAAATCCTCAAAGTTTGTTTGGACTAAGGGATTCAGTATATTGCAGGTTGCTTCATGAGAACCAGAAAAGAATCTATCAATAAAATAAAGTCATTATCTTATATAACCTAATCATGGAAGTGAATCTCCTCAATTTTGCTATATTCTAAAGAATATAAGCAAGTCACAGGCCCTGTTCATGCTTAAAAAGTGGGGATTATACAAGGACATAGACACCAGAAAGTAGGGATCAGTGGAGACCAGCTTAGAGGCTGCCTACCTCAGTGAGTGATGGTTCTTCCCTAGGTGTCATACAATCTGTAGCATTTTCATACTTATACATAAAGAAAGATTATTGATATTCTAGGTGTTTATGAAAATATGAACACTTATGTGGTCTCTTCTAATCTGTCTTTTTATTTCAGTGGACCTTTTATCCATAGGGATTCTAGGACAAAAGTTATATTGGATAATTTCTGACTTATATGCAGTATTGGTATTTTGATGTTTAGAGCAGCTATAAGTTTATCATGCATGGAAACTGAGTACATCTTGTCTATTAAATTTGCAGGTTTTGTGTCACAAAGAATGAAGAATTTTTTTTCTTAGTTTTTGCTATCAGGCACTTGTGCTCACCAGAAAGAGACAAAGACAAAGACAGTGAGAGGGAAAGTGACAAATCACCCCCTTGGGGGATAGCCATGCAACAATCCCTTCTCCTTCAGTCTCTTCTCTGGATTATGAGCATGCACACACACACACCCAGCATGATTTTCAAGCTTCCAGGTCTGGGACTCAACCATACTCTTAGACATGTCAGATCCAGCACCTTAACGTCCATACCACCTACTGACTTGAGAAGTATTCTTCTAGTAATAAATTCAAAGTATCAGTTATAGGCTGGGACAAAGAATTGTTTTCACTACTTGATTTTATTAATAAAGGTAGCTGATAGTCTATTAATAATGTTACTATATTGGTAGACATAAAGGTACTTTTAACAATAAGAGGTATTGTTTTCCTTGGGAATTAAGAGCAAGGTAGGGGAATTCCTGGGTGCCAATATTTCCCAAGGAGTTAAGTTCTGAAACAGATTTTAGGTAGTTGTCCTTCCAAGTTTTAGCCAAGTTCTTTGGATGGCACTTCTTATAGTATTTATAGATTTCTTTTCCACAGGCTCCCAAATCACAGATATAGGAGGCTTTATTAGTTGATTTACCTGAAAAACCACAATTATATAGACTTTTAGCTCATGTGCTCTTTACGTCTGTCTAGAAATATCTAGCAACATATAGGAGATTTTCTAAATAGGTAATTTTACATTGTACTTTATTTTTCTGTTTGATTCCATTATTTCAGGAAATTAAAGCCTCTCTACAGGAGAAAACATGGTCCTTCTAATGTCAGGCATTGAGTCTACTCCAGAACTATTTGAAAGTTTCATAAAGTCTCTCTTTTATTTTTAGTTCATTTACAGTTTTCAATATGTATTAAGATATAAGCTGCTGAAAGTGACTTGTGTGATTAACTTTTAATCTTTATTTCTTTTAAATTATATACCACTGGGTTATTTAAATATCCTCTTTCTACTCTGCTGCTTTTGAACATTTTTCCCCTTGAGAAGCTTAAAAGTAACTGAATTAATTGGGACATATTTGTAGTGCAGGACAGTAAGTATCTAGAAAAAATTCAATAGCAAAATCGTGTGTGGGTCCCCGAAGTTTAGAAAAATCATCAATTGCAGCTCTTTATGTGTCTCTAAACCAGTATTTTAATTCAACTTCCATAGGTTTGACTTATGTTCCAATTTTTGTAATGTGTTATTCTTTTCTAGTGATAATTCTGCAGATAAAATGGTTATTTAGAAATTCAGGTAAGTTACATAGAAAAAGAAAGAATGTAAAGGTAGTAGCTTTCAGAAATTTACAAAGACCGTGACAAAAATTCAAGTACGAGTTTTGTTTATTTTTTTCAGCCTCAATAAGCCAGTATTTTATCTCCTAATTTGTTTGGAGCTTCTCATAAATATTTTAATTTATTGATTTTATGATATAAATAGTCCTTGTAGTGGCCATTGTTCTTCTAAATCTCTATCCATCCATCCATCTTCTATGTATCAACTATCTACTCTTTATTAGGAAAACAAAAAGATTTAGGATTAGAATGTGACTTATATAAGAAGGAGATGTTCTTCTAGAGAGATGTTGGGAGAGACGAGGACAAGACTGACTCTCAAGGAAGAGAAGTCCCTGTCAGTTGAGAATGAGCACTTGTAAATGGTGTCTTAGATTCCCAAAGCAAAAAGAGTGTAGGAAGGCACCACCCCATCACTAAACAAAGTGATCTTTCACAAACTGACAATAAAAGAAGTAAACTTATGAGGTTTTTATAAGGGACCTGAAGCTAAGAGTGACAATCACTTGGTTCATCAGCATCACAGATCTGCAGACATGGGCATCAAGGACCAGCTTGAATTGGAGACCTCTTAGGCCTATGCCTTCATTTCTCCTCCGTGGGCCATGCCTTTATTTAAATTCAGCAGAAATAGATGATTCAAAACAACCTGTAAAACAAGTCTTTGTATATTTTGGTAAAAATAACAAAAACAAAGAAAACAGCAGGATAATGAACAGATATACAAAAAGATGATCAAATTGTATATTCTTAACAGCAAAATGTTCATTGATTATATAAAAAACTTAGGTCTAATTACCAAAAATGCACCTCAAAATGAAAAACTTGAATAATTTAATATGAAGACATAGGTGTAACTTATCTTACAGAAAGACCTAAGTATAATGGCCTTTTACTTATACAAAGACCCACATAATTACAAATCCCTAGAATGATGAAATATATTCAACAACAATAACCCAATAAAACTAATTAGAGTAGAATATTGTTGAGACTGACTAACATGGTGGAATATGAGAACACAATGTGGTATGAGGGGTTCAGTGAGTAACCTGTTGATCAGAGAATCTCCTGGAATTTACTAATGAGAGTCTTCAAACTATTCTTGGTGAAACCTCTGGAAATATGAAAGATGGTGAGGCTAAATACACGAAATTAAAGCACACACACACACAAAGCTAAATGTACTGCTTACTACAGTAAGAAACAGTGATGCTATTCAGGTAATTTTCTCTGAACAGAAAAGATTGCTCATATTACATGGAGTTTTTGGAAAGTGTGGAGTTGAGGGGTTGACAAGCTTTCAGAGCATGAGTTGATTGACATCATCTGTAGATATGTGATTAGCCCTTGAGACCATAGTTGCCTTGGTGGGCACTCGTTCACTGAAGTGAATCTGTCCCAGCACGGGTCAGAAGCAAAGGCTGGCACCAATTGGTTGGCATGCAAAAGCATGTTCACTGAAGTGAGCTGTTGATTGACTGAACAGGTTTAAAATGGGTTCTGGGGCTTCTTATTATCATGGCTACAGAACAATGAGTGTTTTCCTAAATATATGGAAATGTTTGTATATTTTTCAATTTGGAGATACTGACTGGCCCAGACCAAAACCAAAATCCTATGAAGGGGTTGTCTATAGAGCCTAATGAATCTTTCACTCTGAAATACAAAAGTGCTTTTATTGTCCTTAGAGGAAAAAGATAAGACAGACATTCAGAAATACTAGATCGTTGAGAAAGTCATGACATATTTTTCTATGTTTTCCTATGCAAAAAAATGCATCATGACTTTCCCAACAACCCAGTATAATGCTGGTCTCTACTTTGAAGAGATGCGTGAGGGAAGATTTCATTCTTCCTTTGTCTGTCTATTAAAGGCTATGAACACAAAAGGTCCTAAAATACCAGCTAAAAATCATATACGAATAAAGGAATGAGATTTAAGGTGAGTCATGTAGAGATATGTTATAAACAGGAGACTACAGATTCTTCTAAGGTATTCAAATTAAATGTACATGTAAAATACTCTGCAAGCCAAAAACATACTATGATCTGGGCTTGCTTATGAACAATAGCTGCATAAAAACTAAAATTTTTTTCATTTATTTCTTACTAATGTTAATAATAACATTGTTACTATTTAACCTTCACTAGAAACAGAGTTATGTTTTGTTTTTCCCTTTTTCTGAAAGTGTAGAGCTGAATTCCATCCACGCAGTGACATCCATTTATAATGCTGATGCTGAAAAAATGGTAGTTTTTTAGGTTCAAATATGTCACATTAGGCTATAATGAGATTAGGTTTAGGGACATGACTTCCCAGGGAAAACAATGATGTATCTTTATCTGTGTAATAATAAGGCATTTTTTAAAAGCATAAAATAAGTCATGAAGCATGCAGATATAAAGCTATGACTCTGATAACTGTAATAATAAGCACAATTATTATTGCTCAGCAGAAATCTTGGATTCCTATTAAAATGATTTTTCTTGTCACAGGCTGTGAGCCCATTCCCATTCGCTATCTCGAGTGGAGCAACATAGAATCCATCATAGCAATCGCCTTTTCTTGCCTGGGCATCCTTGTTACCCTGTTTGTCACCCTCATCTTTGTGCTATACCGGGACACGCCGGTTGTCAAATCCTCCAGTCGAGAACTCTGCTACATCATCCTAGCTGGCATCTTCCTGGGTTACGTGTGCCCTTTCACTCTCATTGCCAAACCTACTACCACGTCCTGCTACCTCCAGCGCCTCCTGGTTGGCCTCTCCTCTGCCATGTGCTACTCAGCATTAGTGACCAAAACCAATCGCATCGCACGCATCCTGGCTGGCAGCAAGAAGAAGATCTGCACCCGGAAGCCCAGGTTCATGAGCGCCTGGGCACAGGTGATCATTGCTTCAATCCTGATTAGTGTGCAGCTAACCCTGGTGGTAACCCTGATCATCATGGAGCCCCCCATGCCTATTCTCTCCTACCCCAGTATCAAGGAAGTCTACCTTATCTGTAATACCAGCAACCTAGGTGTGGTGGCACCTGTGGGCTACAATGGACTCCTCATCATGAGCTGTACCTACTATGCCTTCAAGACCCGCAACGTGCCCGCCAACTTCAATGAGGCCAAATACATCGCCTTCACCATGTACACCACCTGCATCATCTGGCTAGCTTTTGTGCCCATTTACTTTGGGAGCAACTACAAGATCATCACTACCTGCTTTGCAGTAAGCCTCAGTGTAACGGTGGCCCTGGGGTGCATGTTCACCCCCAAGATGTACATCATTATTGCCAAGCCTGAGAGGAATGTCCGCAGTGCCTTCACCACCTCTGACGTAGTCCGCATGCACGTGGGCGATGGCAAGCTGCCCTGCCGCTCCAACACTTTCCTCAACATCTTCCGAAGAAAGAAGCCAGGTGCAGGGAACGCCAAGTGAGTTATCTGACCTGGGTTTGTCTCTCTTCTCTCTCCCTTCCCCTTTCTCTCCTCTCTCAATCCTCTCTCTCTTTTCCTCTCTCCCGTCTTTGTTGGTTTTAAAAAATTCTTTCCTTCTATTTTCCGAGTGATGTTTTCCTCTTATTTTCTTCCTTTTTCAAATTTTACATTCTGGTTGCAGTAGGAATGTAGAACAGAAGATCCTCTTTGTTTCATTCCTTTGAAAGAAACAATAGTCAGCTAAGCTTCATTCTTGCTAGAAGCTGAAATTACAGTTCCGCCAGTAACCTGTAGCTTTCACATGGATCCACCCTCTATGGAGCTTCAGCACGCTGGGGACTGGGTCAGAGATGCAAGCACTAGATCTAATTACTAGTTTAGGCTGTGGTTGAAGACAGCTTCTGGCTTATTACTATTATTATTATTCTTTTAGAGACATTTTTGTAATAAGACACATACACTTGGTGGAGAGACAGAAAGAGACAGAGAGATGAAAGCAATAAATCCCCCCCCCCCCCCAAGAGGGGGATGGCCATGCCACAATCCTTTCTCCATTCTCCTCTTGGGATTTTGGGCATGGGTGCATGGCGTGAGTTTCAAGCCACTGGACCTGGAATTCAAACCAGGTTCGACCACATGGGATTCCAGTGACGTAACCATTATACCATCTGCTGCTCCCAGCTTCTGGCTTTATTTATTTATTTTTTCATTATTATGGAACCAACCCATTAGTAATCTGGGGTTGAGGAAAGAAAACTAAGCACCTGAGGAAATTGCATTTCCAACTTTGATTGCAACTGAAATAAGGTCCCTTAAGTAACTATCTTATTATGGCTCTCTTATTTATTGAACTTTAATGTAGATTTTAATAAAGGTGTTCCACAGTGCTATGCACCAATTGGGCTGTCTCAACCTCAGTGTCATAGTCACAAAGCACCCAAATAAATAAGGCAAGATAAAGGTGATGTGCCCAAATGTGTGCATTGGGGGTGAATAGTGAAGCACAGATTATTTCTATTTTCCTGAAAGCAGTTTCTGTAATAATGACTTCTTATATTTTTCCTGATTATGTCTTGAGAAGAAAGCAAGGTTAAAATGTATGTGCTTCATTTCTTCCTAAGACCCATGAAAAGAAATTTCACTTATAATTTTAAAAAAATGACATGCATGTTTGAAGTTCTAAAAGTAATTGAATTATCCAAAAATTAAGCATCTTCCCCCATTAATATTACTAATTTTGGTTTTTGAAATAATCCTTTAAAAATGAGGAATTCTAATAGTAGTAACTGTGTACATCACTTTATAACTATTCCATCCACCTGAGTCAGTCAACAAGATAAGTGGAATGGATGTTATTTTCCTCCATTTTGTAGGTGAGGAACCTAAGCTCCTGTGAATTTATGTGATTTTAAATGTAATTGCCCTTAGGCATTCTTCATCTATGCCTCAACTGGTTTGAAATTTCTGATCTCAACATATGTCAAACAATCTGCAGGCCATAAAATTCTGGACTTTCTATCTTTAATTTGCCAAACAACATGGGGATCTTTAGCAGAAATCATATAGTTTTGGATCCAATGAGGGAATCCTTTGGGAAAATATATCTTTGAAACCCATAAAGTTATTATTTCAAATAAAAACATCCCTAAGTTTATTTTATTGGGAAGAAGCCAATAATTTATGCCTATTTATTTATGTAATGTATGATAGTGTGAGAGAGGAGATGGCAGAAAGAATGAGAGAGAAATCACGCTTGACAGGATGTCATCTTGCCACAATCCACTTTTCCCAGATGTCCAGTTCCCCAGAAGCTTGGCCCTCATAAGTTGGCCCTGCATGTTTTCAAGCCAACTGGAAATGTGAACATGGACCCAGCCACGTGGCTTCCAGCACTGCAGTCCGGTACACTAGAGACCGCACCACCAGGCTGCGTCTGTGCCCACATCTTGCTGTATCGGTTTCAAGTTCTCCATCAAATACTGATAATAAAATTTCCTTATTATTTTTTTTTCCTTCTTGCCATGGTTTTTCATGGTAGCTAACATCCCCTGAGTAGTAACTTCCTGGCATATAGTTATCAGTAAGCATAAAAACAAAGGGCTATGAAATAACAACAACCAAAATACATTAGCCACAGAGTCCAGTTGTAAAATGGCATCAGAATGATTTTCATTAAGAGGAAAGAAACATGATGAAATAAAGTGAAAAGAAGATGTTCTTTAAACTGGAATGTTGGTTGGTTTGAATTCAGAGATTCTCTTGACCGCATCACATGTGATTTTCTGAGGATTCCGTTCCACCATCACCTTTCTCCAGATCCATGTTCCTAACTTCCTTGCCTTTATTGTCGATCCTCAGAAACGTTCATGTCAGTTTTGGTCATGAGTAATTTCTGAAAGCTGTTTTCCTAACCATTTAATGCAAAGAGATATCTCGTCCTGGGACTGTGCATGTTCCAAGTTCACCCAGTGACTCTGCATACATACAGATGTGGTCACCCGACCTAGAGAACTGAGACCAGTGAACAATATGCAGAACTCACTGCTAGGGGGAGATGGCGCTGGGTGGTGTGAGGATGCACAGCACTGCTCTGGCAACCAGGTATCGCTGTACATTCGGATCCCTTTCTCACACCTGCGACTGTTTCCTTATCATCTGAGAATATTCTCTTTTTACTATTGTAAATCTAGAAATTAATTTCATTTGTAGTCTTACTTTCAAGAGAGAAATAAGCTTGGTCCAAATTTACTTGTTTGGTTGTCTAGGAAGTGCTGGTTTTGTCAGGAAATTGTGTAACTATTAGCTGTAATTTATCACACATTATTTAATTATCATAAGAAATATATTTCTAATTGATGATTACAACACATAGTGTTCTTTTTTTATCATTTTGTTTGTTTGTTTGTTGTTTAATTGTCAAAGGACATATGTGCCTCAGAGACAGAGGGAGAAAGCACTCCTCAGTGGGATGTGGTCATGCTAGAATCCCTTCTCCTCCATGTCTCTCTCTTGCTGGAATTTTTGGCACACGTGCACATTCTCCCCCCATGTTTTTCAAGCCACTGGGTCCTAGATTAAAACCACAGCTAGTCATGTGGGATTTGGCTCCCTTAATTTCTAGGCTATGTGGCCAGCCCACCGTATGTAGCTACTTAGTACAAGGTATAGCTTCTGAAAGGAGCACCATATACATGAACTGGCCCACAGAGGCTCTTACGAGCTAAAGCTCTATGAAAAAAAAAATAATTTGTTTACTAATTTTTCTCATTTATTCTGCCGTTGTATTGCTGTAACTCTATAAAACAGCAATGTTAAACTATAACCATACTCTCAGTGTCTATGATTTTATCTTTATTTTTGGTTGCATTTTTATGTTTTTCTAGTTTATCTCCAAAGTTATATAAACTACAAACATAGTATAACATTATATGTAGTAGATAATATTTTTTGCTGCAAAAAAAATAAATGTAGCAGAGTTTTGTCAACTGAAGTAAGGGCTGAAAACTCTCAAGAACATATCACCAAATGGGTTTATTACTCTTCTGAATGTGTGGTTCCTACTCTTACGGTATACAGAGGGTGTTTGGTAGTTTGTGTATGTAGCTATAAACACTGAAAAGATGCTGGAATGAAGAGCTTCCGACTGATCTATCTGTTTGAATATCATTCTGAGGAGTTGCAGGTTCGGTGACATTATTAAGACAGGCTCTTCTGTTTACATAAAGAGAGATAATGGTGCAAACCTGTCTTTGCAAAGTTTATGTCAATTCTTTATTTTATTCACAGCCAAATATCTGACACAACCAAAGGGCACTTGCTTTACATTTTCTAGAATGTAATATCAGAGTTTAATTAATTGATTGAGTGTTTGGGTTACTTGAGTTATTAAAGTCAGAAGTCCAGGCATCATCCTACTCTGAAAGATCAACTGAAGCTACCTTTAACACCTTTTAAGTTCTTTTATTCTTATTTTAATGTGATTACATGGGAAAATATTTACTCCTAAGCTGATACAAAATATTACACAAAATTGTCTTTCTTGGTGATAAAAAAAAAGCACAGAAATCCATGGATATTCATATAGAAGTAAATTATGAATATCCAAGTCATTTATTGCTTCCTTTTAAGGCAAAATAAATTAACATTACTCAACAGAAAAATTAAAATTTTATGTAAATAGCATGCTTCATTTAAAAAATTATATTAATGACTAAATGTCACACACATATTTCTAATGATTTTCTGGATAAATAACCTTAATGGAGGCAAAAAAAAAATTTGATGGCACATGGAACTGAATGTGACAGTATGCTCCTATGACTTTTTGCATGCAGATAATGTGCAAAACTAAAAACAATTACAACCCTGAAAAAGGTATGAGTTGGATACAAGGAACTAATTTAAAATTTTTAAAATTCCTATGTGAATAGAACATTATTATGCTCCTGCAATTGTTCCTTCAGCATTCTAATATACATTTTTATTGAGTGCAAGAGCTAAGTGAAATACTAAATAGAATTATACTCTGAGGAAAGTTCCCTCTTGGTTCTCTGTTAGCAACACATTTTGTCCATAAACAAGGACAAATAAGCCTTCAGCATTAGTCGTTGTGTCCTGGGTGAGCATTTTGATTTGTCTTTCCAAAAGAGAATATTGATAGTGAGCCAACAGATATCACAGTGAAATAGTAACAACCCATCTATGACCTCATCTAAACCTAATTACCTAATTATCCAAAGTCCTTGTCTCCAATATGATCTTATTTGGGTTAGGGCTTCAACTTGTGAATTTAGAGGGAGGGAGTTGCAAACATTTAGTCCATTACAGATTTTTCAATAAAATAGAACTTGGAATCCCCATCCTTGGTCATTTCACCTTGGATAGAAGCACCAAGGAAGGGGATTCTCTGACTAACTTTGAGTTGCTTCAGTGGTATGATCTGGGTAGAGCTGTAGTGCAATAAGTTGAGAAGTTTGGCATTAAAGGAAGAAAGCAATTTAGACAGTATTTTAAAAGATTGGGGAAGAGGAAGGAATGGTAGCACAGAGGACAATTTTAAGCTTGTTGAAATATATAAGGAGGAAGCCAATAGAGAAAGAAACACTGAGTACATAGAAGAGAGATCATATGATTTCTCCTGAGAGGTCTGATGCAGAGCTGGGCCATTACACTAGAGCCAGGTGGCATCAACTGACAACTGTGACACTGAAGACCACGTCTGAATAATATGTCATGTGTAGTAGATGCTAGCTCTCACTTGGCTATGTGTGTAGGGCTTGATTAAAGCAGGATAAAAAATTAAGACTTGGAACTTAATAAGAATTTCAATTAAAATCTGAAAATAAAACCCTTACTACTAATTTTATCAGCCCTTTGAGCTTACAAGTATTGACCATACTTGGGATATGTGTGAAAGCCCAGCGAATAAGGTGTGCTTTTCTAGACTTACCAGTGGCCTGGGGAATGCTCATCCTTTATGTAGAGGCTCTTTGTAGAAGAAAGAAGGGTATCATGTACCTAGAGTCTGGCTCATTCAGGGATAAGGCAGGTACACTTGTTCTACCATATTGGGAAGAGCTAGAAATCGTTGGATCTTCCCCTGAAAACACTCAGTCATGGTGCCTGAGGCTGCCAGCATGATGATATTTGTTTTGGAAAAGTCCTGGTGTCCCTGAAAAATCAGGCCAACATTCCTTTACTCCCTGAAAAATACTTAGTCATCCATCATCTAAGGCACTTAAGGAATAGTTTAAAATGAACATAGTTTAATAAGAAAGTTGTGTGTGGAGGAGTGCCGCTGTGAGAGACCACCTGGAGAGACCATGGTTCAAGTGAGGAGAAGGGGTGAGTGACCTCAGGACAATGGGATGAACACACTTCGCATCCTATCTGCTGCAGCAAATTTGCAGTCAACATCTTTTTTTTTCCCCTTCTGTCACAAATAACACACTCTGAAAACAACACAGAAATAATAACACATTAATGTTTTAATTATACATGTTTTCAAGTTCTAAACTGAGACCATTGGTACGGATTGTACTATACCTTCAAAGAGAACAAGATATCTTTTGAATATAGGTCACTTTTTAAAATTTCTTTCAAATTCAGATAATCTTGTGTGACCAAAACATATTCAGGTTATTTTATTTATTTATTAATTATCATCATAATCTTGTTTATATTAAATTTAATTGCATATAGCTTTACAGTGTATTACATTGCTTTTTCAAAAGGGAATGCCATGCATGTCAGTCAATGCAGAGACATTAAAATTCCCACTTCATCATTCAATATCTTTTCATTGTTTTTCCCGATCATTATTATTATTATTCCAATTACTTTTTAAACAGTGGATCACTATTTCTCATTTTGCTTGTAAAAAGACCTTACCCATCATGAAATACTTCTCAGACCAATCCAGTTGAGAATACTATACATGTCATCATCAACAGATAATAAGCCGTATCTGTGTCCCCGTCATGCCTCTTTATTTGTTTTCTTGCTATCTTTCTCTATCCTCTTTTCTTCACCCCCCATTCCACACTGTCTTATTCTCATTAATATTTTCACTGCTTTTATGTCCTCCAATATTTCACTCTCTACCATAGAGTGCAAATAGTTGATATATATTAAGTGGATACATACAATATCTTTCTTTCATAGCCTGGTTTACTTCACTCAGATCTTCCATATCTGACCACTTTCTATCAAATGCCAGGGTTTTGTTATTTTTTATGGCTGAGTAGTATTCCATAGAGTATATATGTCACACTTTTCCAATCCATTCATCAGTTTGTGAACATTTAGGTTGGTTGCATGTCTTGGCAATCATGAATAATGCTGCAATAAACATTGATGTGCAAGCACTTTTCCAACTGAGCATTCTCCTGTCCTTTGGGTAGATACCCAGAAGTGGGATTGCTGGATCAAATGGTAGTTCTATTTGTAGATCTTTGAGGAACCTCCATATTGTTCTCCACAGTGGCTGAACCAGTTTACATTCCCATCAACAGGGTAGGAGAGTTCCCTTTACATCACAACCCTGCCAACACTTATCACTTTTTATATTCTTAATCTTTGCCATTCTGACAGGGGTTAGGTGGTATCTCATTGTGGTTTTGATCTGCATCTCCCTTATGATGAGGGATTTTGAGCATTTCCTCATATGCTTTTTGGCTGTTCATATGTCTTCCTTAGAGAGACTTTTATTCAGCTGATTTTCCCATCTTTTAATTGGGTTAATCATTTTTTATTCCACAGAAGACACTTGAGTTCCCTTTGTATTCTGGTTATCAGTCCCTTGTCTGAGGCATATTTACAAAACATATTCAGGTTCTTGGGACCAGCAGTTAGCATAATGGCTATGTTGCTGAACTCCCATGTAGCTGACCGTGGTTTGAGTCCCAGACCCGGTGGCTTAAACTCACGCCAGGTGCGTGTGTGTGCATACCCAAGATTCTGAGAGGAGAATGGAGGAGAAGGGATTGTGGTGTGGCCATCCCCCCTGGGGAGTGATTTCTCACTTTCTATCTCTCTGTCCCTCTCTGTCTTTCTGGCAAGCACATGCACCCTATAGCCAAAAAAAAACCTCTCCCCCCCAAAAAAAAAAAATTCAGGTTCTTGAACTTAATATTTTATGCTCATATATTAATAATGTATCATTTCTGTTTTTCTTTTTTTCAGCCAGGGAACCCATGGGCTCACCAGAAAGAGACAGAGAGAGAGAGAAGAAAAATTATCCCCTCCCTTTGGGTGTAACCTTGTCACAACCTTCTTTCCTCTATTTCTATTTTGTTGGAATTCGGGGCATAAACATACACGTGCCATGTGTGTTTCCCAAATCACGGAGTCGAGATTTGAACCCTGCTGTTAGTCACATAGAATCCAGCTCTTGCAACTGCTAGGCCATGAGGCGAACCCAAATAATGTGTTGTTTCTAAACTAGATTCATAAATAGTCTTGTATAATTTTCCATAATGGCCCATGATAGGTACGTTCATAACACTACTATACAAATAAGGAAACCAAGGCTTGGAAACTATAAACTTATAACTTAAACTATAAACTTAAAACTTTGTTTTAAAAAGATGAATAAATGATACTGAAATAATTGTTTTGCTAATAAAATCATTTACTTTTCTGACACTAACAGCTCCCTGTGTTTGTTACCTCAATAATGTGTTCATTCATTCATGCATTAAGTAAAACAAGTAAGATATGGAGCATACCACCAATGCGTTTAAGTTTTATCAGTATAACACACTGTTAAAATAAAATTGGGTGTGTAAATGATAAGAAACAGTACATTGTGATTCGTGTGGTTGGATAACTTCAGAATCCGATGTTGTCATAGTAGAGACTGCTGTAGCAAAAATACCATAGACTGGCTGGTTTAAAAGCAGAATTTTTTTTTCTCTCAGTTCTGGAAAAAGTCCTAAGATAAGGTGCCAGCATTGGCTCTTCTTGGTTCAAAGATGGCTGTCTCTATTGTTTCTTCACATAATAGAGAACAAAGAGAAAGAAGAAGCAAGCTCACTCCTGTATTTTCATAAAGGTGCTAATACCTTTCATGAGTGCTCCACCCTCATGATCTAATTATCTCCCAAAGGCCCAACCTCCGGATACTATCAAGTTGGAGGTTATGACTTCACATATAAATTTTGTGAAGATATATTCAGTCCATAGAAGATATCTATTGAGAAGTTCCATGTTTTTTAAGCTATTAGTACTTGGGCAAATTATCTAACTTCTATGTATTTCAGTCATAAAAGAGGAATAATAATGGCACTTATCTTACAGGTTTGTTAGGAAGATAAAGTGAGAAAATTCATATAAAGTGCCTAGTGCAGAGTAAATCTCAATACTTTTTAGTTAGTGACACTAAAGTTATGAAAATACGGGAAGATGTATAGAAGTTCATGCACTTCATTACACCTTCAAGTAAAGACAGTTTTAGAAATTGGAAATATGCATCATCATTAACAGTTTATTATATTCATGCTATGGAGAAAGAAGGAGCTATATATCTCCTGAATATGGAGGCATGTGGATATTATGTAGAGTGTCATGTGTGAGGAAGGGCACCCTGTTTGACAGGGTTTGGCAACCGGCCCATGCTTGGCTTGGCTAAAGAAAGATGAGGTCATTTGCATTCCATCTGTTAGCCTCAATGCCCAGTGTTAAGTATTACATACTCAGAAAGAAAGCAGGCCATGCGAACAACACATTTGTAAGGCTAGTCCAAGAGTAAAAATATTGACCGTGGAGTAAAGAAAACAAGAAAGTATGAATAGTTTTGGAAGCTTCAGATCATGAGAAAGAGCATATAGTCATTAATAAGAACTCTTTGACTGCAAGATGTAGATGACCACTTATGATAACCTAAGAGGAACTGGCAGGTGGTGTGGTGGTTAGGGTGTTGGACTCCCACGTGGTTGATCACAGTCGAGTCTTAGACCTGGCAGTTTGCTTTCTCACTTTCTCTCCCTCTCTCTCTGGTGAGTTTGCCCTGTAGCAAATTAAAATAATAATAATAATTAATAAAATGAAATAAATTCTATAAGATAGAAAAAAAGAGAGAGAGCCTAAGAAAAACGGTGAGTTTTTGAAGAAGAGAAGGATTAATGTCAGGTATCTCATGTTATAAGGTTCAGAATGCTCTGGACCATTGGACTAGGTGCTTATGTAGAGATTCTAGGCCTCTATTTCCCCCCTTACCCCCCCCGCCCCCCCGCTGCATGCATGCTCCATCTTCTCCTCATAGATCTTTTTTCTTCATTTCTTGGGCACTCATGGTTAGTCTGAGAATGACCATCCCAAAGCTTCTGTTGTTACAGGCTCATGTCTCAGTTCTCCCAACCCGCATGGTTCTTATAACCAGAGAGGGGCATTACCAGTAGAGGAAAAATGAACTTTACACAGCATTGATTTTAAGGTTGAAGATGTAGAGTCAACTATTTGTAAAAAAAAGACTTTATCTTATGAAATGTGGTTTAAGTGGCTGTATCTTACAGAGCTGACTGGAAGGTTCGAGTTCTGGACCCAGTGGCATGCATATGTGCATGTCCAAAATCCCCAAGAAGGGAGAAATGGAGAAGAGAGGTGTATGGCACGACCATTCACCTTGGAAGATGGTTCTTTCTGTTTTCCTTCTCTCTCTCTCTCTCTCTCTCTCTCTCTCTCTCTCTCTCTCTCTGTGTATCTGTCTGTCTTTCTCCATGAGTGTGCATACCTTCTGGAAAAATGTTAAAAATAACTAAATAAAGCCCCACAAAACTAGACCATATCTTTGCTATTTTTATATGTATTCTTGGCTATAAAATGCTTCTCAGTTGTTAGGATGAAGAAAGAGCAGGGGAAAGGATTTTTGTTTGTTTGTTTTGCTTTGGTTTGTTTTATAAGGAAAATATTGGGTTGTCAGAAAAGTCATGATGCATTTTTACAAAGAAAAATACATCATGACTTTTCTGACAACCCAGTAGGTCATTAAGACATTGCCTTCTGAATTAGTTAAAATACATCATAAGTTATAAGCCAACAAGAAAACATTGCTTATTGTTAATATTGGCTAAACATTAGAAAAGAAAATCAGTGACTGCTTAATCAAGTCAACCCAAAAATGTGTCTATAATTTGATTTTATTCAAAGGGATAACCAAAACTCTTACAATTGAAGGCAATAATACCCTCCGTGCAGATTATTTTCAAGATAGATGAGGAACTAGCCACTAGCAAAATTAGGTCAAGTCCCTAGTTGATGCTGCTAAAGGTACTGAAAAATAACTGTTTTTTTAAAAAATCAATAACAATAAGAAATACTTTACCTGATTTTTCAATTATAAGATTATATATTCAGTTATTGTGCTTCTAGTAAATGCTCTCAGACACCATGGGAATTAATGTAATTTTCCACTTGATCACACTTTACACTGCTTATGTTATTTGGATTAGAAGAGTATGGAATAGATGAGACCAGCAGTTAGCGTAATGGCTATGTCACTGGACTCCCATGTAGCCGACCGCGGTTCACGTCCCGGACCCAGTGGCTTAAAACTCACTGCTGGTCCCACAAAATTTAAGAGCTACACAGAGTGAACAGAGATATACCTTAATCTTAGTATTGCTATAAAAGTTGTACCTAGGATAAACATAGCTAAAATATGATTGATATATATGAGGGGGAAATTGATCAGACATGAAAGCTGAGAAAAGGCATCACCGGGACCAGCAGTTAGCGTAATGGCTATGTCGCTGGACTCCCATGTGGTCGACTGCGGTTTGAGTCCTGGACACAGTGGCTTAAATTCACGCCGGGCACCTGTGTGTGTGTGTGTGTGTGTGTGCCCAAGATCCCAAGAGGAGAATGGAGAAGGAATTGTGGCACGGCCATCCCCCCGGGGGGTTATTTCTCGCTTTCAATCTCTCTGTCTCTCTCTGTCTCTCTGGCAAGCACACACACACCCTATAACAAAAACATCTCCAAAAAAAAAAAAAAAAACAACAACGAAAAAAGATAAGCAAACACCAAAACAAACACTGGAAATGGCCACAACCTCTCTGAAGTGAAGTTGACTGAAAGATGCTGGTGAAAAGATGGGCTCATTGAAAATTTAAATGGCAAGAAAATCTCTAGGCCTGAAAGGATGAGACAGTCTATTTTAGCTTAATACTGCCAAATGTTTAATTATTGAACTTTGAAATTTCCTAACCCCTCCTTGTGTGAGCAAACAACTCTCAGGCATTATCTTCTCTTATAAATTTATTTACATATATTTTAGTATTCTCAATTCTATACATGATTTCCACAGCAAATGAAATTGTAATTTGGCATGTGATCCCATCATTTCATGAACTTATTTAGTGCAAGTCTTATCCTCAGATAGTATACGTTTTTATTTATTTATTTGTTTCTTTAGATTTTTGCCACAGGACAAAATCTGTCTCCTGCTAGAGAAAGACAAAGACAGATAGGGAAAGTGAGAAATCACCTTTCAGGGAGGATGGTCACACTACAATCCCTTCTTCTTTTGGGATCTTGGGCACACAGGCACAGGTACCTGGCATGTTTTTAAGTGGCCAGTTCCAGAAATTAAATCGCAGAGTTGGCCATGTGGGATCCAGTGTCTTAACCTTCACGCCACCTGCTGGCCCACTGATAAACCATTTTTACTAGGCAGATGAAATAAACCTAAACCCTGCCCTTAATGTTCACCTGATAGGTGAGTGGTAGGATGCCTCCAAGACAGAGAACCAGGTCCTGGCTGACTCTCAGACTATCCTTGCTTTTTCTTTTCTTTTCTTTTTTTTTTTTTTTTTTTTTTTTGGAGAGGTTTTTCACTATAGGGTGCGTGTGCTCGCCAGACAGACAGAGAGAGACAGAGAGACAGAAAGTGAGAAATCACCCCCCGGGGGGGATGGTCATGCCGCAATCCCTTCTCCTCCATTCTCCTCTCAGGATCTTGGGCATGCACGCACATGCGCCTGGCGTGAATTTTAAGCCACCGGGTCTGGGACTCGAACCACGGTCGACTACGTGGGAGTCCAATGACATAGCCATTACGCTAACTGCTGGTCCCCCTCAGACAATCCTTTCTTAGGAATGTGTGCTTTGTGTGCTCTCTGGCAGGCACATCAGATTTTTATGTCTTTATTTATTTGTTTGTTTATTTATGTATTACAAAGTTCGGGTTCTTTATCTCAAAAATGAAGACAGCCATACCTGTCCTCTACCGACCACACTCTACCTATGAACATGTAGCACCATTTATGTTCTAAGATAGTGAATATGTAGTACAAAGGTTTTAAGAAGTAGCTCAAAATTAGTTCTCAGTCTTTCTGATCCAGAAATTCGTTCGGCTCATGTATTATCAGGTACTACATACATATATTTTCTTTCTTCCACAGTAAGAACCTAGTTCCCAGGGAAACAGAAGATGAGAGCATCAGAATAGCTAAGAATATATTTACGTTATTCTGTAATAGCTATACAAGTATCCCAGAATTCACCACTACAATTCATTACTAAAAGAGTTAGATTGCTTGCATATGCTCTCCCTCTCTCCCTTTTCTAAGAAGTTTCACTGTGTGTTAAGTGTATGGCCATAACACTATACTCTTTTAACCCTCATTTGCACTTACTTCTACAATTAAAGATATGTTTAACACCTACCTCTAGTTTAGAGAGCGATGTTAGAGAGTTAATTTAGTAGTTTTACATCTATCAGCTGCTCTGGAGTAGGTTACTCACAAAAGCCCACGGGAGTAACAGTCACTTAGTTTTTGCTGTTGAAAACAGTTTGTTGACTACCTTTATTTTAGTCAAGTTTTCTGGATATAATTAAGGGTGCACATTTTGTTTTTCTTAAATATCTGCAGCATGTTGTTCCATTTACATTTAGCTTAAAATTTTCCTGTCCAAAATTCTGATGATACTCTATTTTCTCTTACACACAAAGACTTCTAATAAAAGTTTATGGAAAATGGAATTCAATTATGAGTTTATTGTGGTGCAAAAATTCAAATTCATACATAATTTTTTCATAATATACATTTTCATGAAGTTTTGAAGAGCACCTTATAAAGTACATCTTTTTTGTTTGTTTGCTTCTAGTCATCTAAAATATTTCTTTTACTTTTTCTATAGAATTTAGTAGTTTTAGCAAAACATTTCTTGATATTGGTTGTCCTGAGTCAATTTTCTCAAGTCCATGGCATTCTCTTTTAATGTAGAGTTATAATTATTTTTGAATTTTAAAATTATTTTGTTGAATTATAATCTTCAGTATTTGTTACCATGATTTATTTTAGTCTTTATGAATTCCCTATCTATATATTGAGTTTTCTTTGGCTTGCTTCAATATTTGCACTTTCTAATCTGTTCTTTTTCCTTTTATTTCATATCCTTTTTATTGAAGCATAATTGCACACAGTTGTTGATGACACTTTGGTTTTAGATACACTTCGTACAAATGTGTAATACACCTAAATAATAAACATGCAATCACTAGAGCATGCAATCACCCTAGGAGGTTTGCTCAGACTCTTTCTGACCTATCCCACTGCCCATTTAGAGACAACCAGTATTCTGATTTTTGTCCCCGCAGCTTAAAGTTCCCTGTTCTTGGACCTCATAAAAGTGAAATTATAAAATATATATTCTTTTATGTTTCTGTTCTTTCACACAGAATAGGATTCATCAGTGTTCTTGCATATATCGGTAGCTTATTCCCTTTAATTGCTGAGTGGTATTCTGCCATATAAATATATGCTGTTTATTCTTCTGTTGATTGACATTTGGGTTGTTTCCAACTCTCACTATGACAAATAAAGCTACAATCAACAAATATATACAAGGATTTTTTTGAAAGAGAGATTTTTGCTGTAGGGCGTGTATGCTTGCTATAGTAACACAGGGAGACAGAGAGACAGAAAGTGAGAAATCACCCCCCAGTGGGGATGGCCACACATAATCCCTTCTCCTCCATTATCCTCTTGGGATTTTGGATACACACACACACACACACGTGCCTGGTGTGTGTGTATCCACTGGGCTTGGGACGTGAACCACCATTGACTATGAGGGAGTCAAGGGATGTATTCATTGTGCCATTTGGTGATCCCACAAGATTCTATTGACATATATTTTCATTTGTTATTTGATAAGGCACATGTATGTTTAACTTATAAGAAACTGTCAGATTTGGGGAACCAGCAGTTAGCGTAATGGCTATGTCGCTGGACTCCCACGTAGTCGACCGCGGTTCGCGTCTCGGACCCGGTGGCTTACAACTCACGCCGGGCGCGTGTGCGTGCGTGCCCAAGATCCCGAGAGGAGAATGGAGGAGAAGGGATTGCGGCGTGACCATCCCCCCGGGGGGTGATTTCTCGCTTTCTGTCTCTATGTCTCTCTCTGTCTGTCTGGCGAGCGCACGCGCCCTATAGCGAAAAACCTCTCCAAAAAAAAAAAAAAAAGAAAAAAAAAAGAAACTGTCAGATTTGTACATTGGTTTTCCCATTTTTACATACCTACCAAGAATATATGTGATCCATTTGGTGCTGATAGTCTTTTTATATTTTAGACATTCTAATGAAGATATTTAATAATAGTTGTCATTTGAATTTTCTGAGACTGATGATCATGAAAGTTTTTCATGTGCTTATTGGTCATTTATAATCCTTCTTTTGTGGAGTAGTCCAATTTTTTGCCCTTTTTTATTGGTTATTTGCCTTTTATTATTGATTTTATGATTTAGATATGAACTCTTTGTAAGTTTTTTTTCTCAATCTTTTTCTTAGTATTGTCTTTTGATGAGTGGAAGCTTTTAATTTTGATGAAGTCCAACTTAACAAATTTTCTTTTATAGTCAGTATTCAGTATAAGAAATATTTGTCTTTTTTCAGGTCACAAATATATTCTCCTGGTTTTGTCTGGGAGCTTTACGGTTTTTGACAGTTATATTTAGTACTGTTATATATCTTGAGTAACTTTTTTTTTTTTTTTGGGGGGGGGGGAGAGGTTTTTTGCTATAGGGCGCGTGCGCTCGCCAGACAGACAGAGAGAGACAGAGAGACAGAAAGCGAGAAATCACCCCCCAGGGGGGATGGTCACGCTGCAATCCCTTCTCCTCCATTCTCCTCTCGGGATCTTGGGCACGCACGCACATGCGCCCGGCGTGAGTTTTAAGCCACCGGGTCCGAGACGCGAACCGCGGTCGACTACGTGGGAGTCCAGCGACATAGCCATTACGCTAACTGCTGGTTCCCTTGAGTAACTTTTACATAAGCTATAAAAAATGTATCTTAGTTTGAGCTGCTATAACAAAGTACCATATACTGAGTGGCTTACAAACCTAAGAAATTTATTTCTTACTGTCCTGGAAATAGAAAGTCTGAGATCAGGGTACCAGCATGGTTGGGTTCTGGTAAAGACTCTCTCCTGGGATGCAGGTGGTTGTCTTCTTGCAATCCATACATGGCAGAAAGAGAGACTGTAGTGCCCTCTGGAGATTTTCTTATAGAGCACTGTTATTATTGATGAAGCCTCCTCCCTCATGACATAGTTACCTCCCAGGAGCCCCACTTCCTAATGCCATCAATATTGGGAGTTAAAATTTTGCTATATAAATTCAGAAGTGGGAAGAGGTACACACATTTAGTCTATAACAGAATGGATCAAGACTCATTTTTTTTTTTCTAAATTTAGATCCAATTCTCACAGCTCAATTTTTTTTATAAAGACTAAGCTTCTCTCATCGACAGTCACACTTTTTTTCAAATTTCAACTGAATACACATGTATAGTCTCAATTATGGACCTCTATTATGTTCTATTGATGTATTTATTTGTCATTCTTTGTGTAAGTATCACATTGTCTTGATTATCAAATCTTTAGTCTTAAAAATCAGGTAGTGGAAGTCTACAAATTATGTCCCTTTTCTTCTCCCTCAATCTTCTATAGGGCAAGTATGCTCACCAGAGAGAGAGAGAAAGAGAGAGAGAGAGGGAGGAGAGAGAGAGAGAAGTGAGAAAGCATCCTCTCTGGGGTGATGGCCATACTGAAATCCCTTCTCCATTTTCCTCTCGGAATTGTTGGGCATGCACGTACACATGAGCAATGTGCTTTTCCAGCACTGGGTCCTGTACTCAAACCAAACAGTTGGCCGTGTGAGATCCAACTGCCTTAACCATCATGCTACCTGCTGGCCTCAAATTTGCTCCTTTCTAAATAATTGTTTTGGCAATTCTAGGTCTGAGACATCATAGCTGTTATTCAAAATCATTAGGTTCCAGAGTTACCATTAATTAGGTTGAGGACATTCCTTTATGCTCCCATTTTGCCAAGAATTTCATCATAAATAGAAACTAAATTTTTTCAAATGTTTTTATAGCATCAGTTGAAATGCTCATATTTTTTTTTTCTTTTTTACTCTGTTAACATGGGATAATATAGAATTATTATAAAATATTTAACCTAGAATTTCAATCTAGAAGTTGTGATATAACTCTTTTGTCTCTCTCTCTTTTTTTTTTCCTAAGAGAGATTCCTGCTGTAGGTAGTGTGTACTCGCTGGAGAGAGAGAAAGAAATCGTCCCCAAGGGGGTTGGCCATGACACAATCCCATCTCCTCCATTCTCCTCTTAGGATCTTGGGCACACACTCATATGTGCCTGGTGTGAATTTCTAGTCGCCAGATCCAGGACTCAGACAGCTGTCAACTACATGGGAGTTCAGCAATGTAACCATTGTGCCATCCATTGGTCCTCCTTTTTTTTCTTCTTATATAGTTTACTTTCCATAAAGTTTGTCTGATATTGATATAAAGTGAATGGCTTTTATTCTTAGTTAACATTTGCATGTTAGAGCATTTACATCTTTTAATTTTCAGCTTTTTTATGTCCTTATGTCCTCTTGTCTCTCATAAGCAATGCAGAGCTTGACTTCTTTTTCATTTTATTTTTATTTATTTACTTATTTTTAAATTTTACCAGAGGCTGCATGTGTTCACCACAGAGATAGAGAGAAGAAAAGTGAGACTGTCTCCCTGTGGGGAATGGTCATGATGCAATCCCCTCTTCTCCATTTCTCCATCCTTTTTGAGATTTTGGACGTGCAAGCACATGTGTCTGGAATGTTCAAGCCACCTGGTCCAGGACTGAAACTGCACAGTCAGCCATATAGGATCCAGCCACCTTAAACACCATGCCATAGGCTTGCCCTCCTGACTTGTTTTATGGTCTGATAATACCTGCCTTAAAATTATAATTTTTGGTTCATTTAACATTTTTTTTTAATTTGCCAGTGGATATGTGTGCTTACCAGGGATAGAGAGAGAGACAGAGAGAGAGAGAAAGGTGGAATGCAGCACCCAAGGCAGTGTAGTCACACTGCAGTTCTTTCTACTCTATTTCTTCATCCTGTCAGGATTTGGGGCCTGCATGTGCACACACACATACACACACACACACACACACACACACAGATACACACACACATATTCCTGGCATGGTTTTCAAGCTGTCAGTCCCGGGATTTGTGAGATCTTATTTTCTCAACCATGAAACCATAGGACAAGTCCATAGTTCATTTATACTTAATATAGCTGCTGACATACTATTTAACTATTTCTACCTGTTTCTCTGGATTTATGTGTATTTTTTTTCTTTCCTTTCTCCCTTCTTTGAATTAATCTAGTAAATTAACATTCAATTTTCTCCTCTATCAATTTGTTCTACATACTTTTCTTATTCTTTTTATTCTTATCTGAGAGATTATAAAAAGCATTTCTTTTTATATAACCTTTTATAATCCAAAATAAATTAATTTTGTCACTCTCCAAACAAGGCAAGGATCATAAAACCCTCTAATTATACCTATCTTGTGTCAATTTGGGAGCTTTTTGTCATGCATTTTAATTCTATGCTTATTTTACATCATTATTATTTAGTACAATCAATACTTCTTTAAATCATGTTTTTCCTTTCTTTGGCTTTCTAATTGTGGACTGAGCTTGAGTGAGGATTGGTTTCATGAAGCTTGTCCTGCTCTACCTGATACATCTTGTTTTCAGGGCTTATCTATCCCAGGAGCCCAGGGTAGATCCTAGGTCCTGCCTATTAGATCCCTTATTGTTTTGATATCTTTAACTCCAATTTTTTATTTCTTGGCACTGTGAAACTTCTAAACACTTTACTCTGACTTTAAGCAGACTTCTGCTTAGCTATGTATCCTGTTCTTTATGCAACCTAAAATTTGATCATTTTTCTAGTGGGAAACCACTAGGCATTGGTATTATTTTTCTTTCTCTCCCTCTTTTTAGGATCTTGGCTCCTCAAGGCCTGGCTACCTTGAAAGACTTGTACTTTTTTTTTTTTTTTTTTTTTTTTTTTTTTTTTTTTTTTTTTTTTGTCTACAGTCCTGTGAATTTATCAAAAAAAAAATTTATTTTTGTCCCTTGCCTCTTAGGACCCCATATCTGGATTTTCAGTCTGTTGTCCGGTATCAAAAATCACCAAATACCACAAGAGGAAACAGTTTGAAGATCGCTTAACTCTGTGAAGCTCTCTTCCTTCTGACTTATTGATGCCTTAGATTCTGGTTGCCATGACAGCTTCCCAATATCATCAAATAGCTTCTTGTAATATTTTACCTTTTCTTTTTCTAGTTGTTTTCAATGGGAGAGTAGGTTTGTCCCAAGGTATTACATCTTAGCTGAAAACAGAAGTCTTTTTATACCAATTTTATTTTCTCTCTGTCACCTATCTCAATGGACTTTGATGTGACTGCAAATTCTTTAGGACTATAGTGTCTATGCTTCTAATTCTGTGAGAGAAATTGTATGAGATAATTGCCTATCAGTTCTTTTTCAGGTTTGATGGGAGCATCATGAAGCTAGTAATGCCTCTGCTTAAAGAGAAGTAATAGCCTAACGTAAATCTTAGCAGAAACATGCATCTAATATTGAGGTTAGTGCTATACCCAAGAATTCAGAATCTTCACAAATTTCTAGGTTTAAATGATCTAAATCCTTTTTAGTTATTATTACATCTTCAGTCTTAAGCCTCTTATCTAAGTGATGAAGTGCTGATTTCTTTTCTCAAAACATCCCGAGGTGAAGATTTTAGTTTTTGACGAGTTGTTTTCATCATCTTTTCTCCCCCTCTGTGATAAATCAGAGTAAAATAATACAAAGTCTCACTGTGGCAGTTTGTCATATAAAGTCTATCTGAAAATACAGCAAGATATTTTTCCCTTTTGTGCAATATGAGTTGCCTCTTCCCTCCCTAATATTTTTTTTTTTTTGAGAGGTTTTCGCTATAGGGTACGTGCACTCACCAGACAGACAGAGAGACAGAGAGACAGAAAGTGAGAAATCACCCCCCTCGGGGGAATGGCCACGCCGCAATCCCTTCTCCTCCATTCTCCTCTCGGGATCTTGGGCACGCACGCACACGTGCCCGGCGTGAGTTTTAAGCCACCGGGTCTGGGACGCGAACCACGGTCGACTACATGGGAGTCCAGCGACATAGCCATTACGCTAACTGCTGGTTCCCTTCCCTCCCTAATTTTGAGCTTTTACTTTCTCATTAATAAAGAAGATGTCTGTATGTCAGAACAAACACTTAAAATGTTTTTGCCTAAAACAATTTATTTATAGCAGGAAGGCTACCTATACTCTTTTACAGAATTCTGGACTAAGAAAGACTTCAGTACTGGCTAACAAAAAAATTAGCATTAATTGCCAAATTCTCTTATTTCAATTTGGCATATTTCCTTAATAGCTGTTCATATTTTCACATATTTTTAAAAAATTTTACTTTATTTATTTTATAAGAAAAGAAAATATGTTCATAGTTCCCATATAATATCTTAGTTACAGGAGTAAAGCTAAGAGGAGAGGGACTCTTACACTTGAATTATAGGTTAAAATAGATTTCTTTTTGTAATATTAGTTACTGCATATTTTCATATAAACAAGTAAAATATAGTCATTGTGAGAAATTCAGAAATTATAGGAAAACACAAAGAAGCTAATAAAAATTACCTACACATATAACTACACAAAAGAAAACCACAATTAACATTTTTATATATCCTCATTTTAAGACACACACATACGCATACACAATAATTTTACTACATTTTTTAACATGCCTTTTTTGAAATTCAGTATTTTTAATTAAAATTAATTTGGGAATGAGTAATAAAAATAATAACTGCTTTCGATATCCTCAACTCACCAAAATGATTGAGACACAGGGTTATTTCTGGTTCATTTTTATATTAAGAATATTTCTCTATTCTGTTTTTATTTATTAGATTTTCCATTCAAAGTATAAAATAAATAGAGTTAACTACATGTCTCTTCATGGCCAGGACAGTTTCAGTTTATTCTTTTTTTTCATGACATGGATTGCATAGAAAAACAGAAAAGTACATCATGACTTTTCCAATGACCTAATACTAAGAGCATTTCCTTCACCTTTAAAAGCAATTGTTTTGGGACCAGCAGTTAGCGTAATGGCTATGTCGCTGGACTCCCATGTAGTCGACTGCGGTTTGCGTCCCGGACACGGTGGCTTAAAACCTATGCCAGGCGCATGTGCGTGCGTGCCCAAGATCCCTAGAGGAGAATGGAGGAGAAGGGATTGCGGTGTGACCATCCCCCCTGGGGGGTGATTTCTCGCTTTCTGTCTCTATGTCTCTCTCTGCCTGTCTGGTGAGCGCGTGCACCCTATGGCAAAAATCTCTCTCTCAAAAAAAAAAAAAAGCAATTATTTTCTTGAGAAATTCAGTTCCTTAATGATTTGTAAAAATTGAGATATGTAAAAGAGGGATTAGATGGCATATACTGGTAAATCTGACATAGGTTCTTTGCTATGATGACCATGGCCTATTCAGTATGATAAATAAGAATCAACAGTAATAACATGTAATAAAAAGTGAAAGAAATCTCAGGAGAGATACAGAGATATCTTATACATTGCAATGTGGCCAATTATACAGGGATTTGAGAAACATGTTAGAATCCTGAAAGAAGATTCTGTGATGAGTCAGGATATTTTCAGTTCTGGGAAGCTCAATATGACCAAAAGAACAGAAGCAGGAAAGACATTATGATACCATTTTATAACTACGAAGTTGACAAAAAGTAAGAAGTTAACAGCATTGATATTTTTCTTCTTGTAGAATGGATTGTATCGTGGCAAAACAGCTCTCAATAAGAATAATTGGACAAACAATATGAAATACAGTAACAATCTCTTTACAGTATCAGGGAGGTACTGAAATGATAATGAGAGTAAGATTTCATAAAGAGAACTAATAAATGAGGAGATGATCTGCAACTGCTTTTCCATGAGGCATTTGCTAGTTGAGGTTACTGGCTAGAGGTGGGGTCTCTGGACATGGTCCAGCTATAGAAGAAGCAGAAAAGGCAGAAAAAGATCATCTTGTGGCCACATAAGATGGGGGTGATGGAATGAAAATTCTGGGAGGACTCAATACAGATGACGCTTCTCCTGAAAACAGGTGCAGCTATCCACAGTTGAGTGGACCAGAAAGGCTGAAGACAATGGAATGTTTCCTTACAGTGAAGATTTTCCTGGAGTTTTTCAGTGCTGAGGAGACAAATCCACTAGAGAAAAGAACTACAAAATACTCTCAGTAATCACATGAGGCTGGAGTGACATTTTGAGACACAAAGGCACTCAAATACATGATCAAGGTTTCCTGTAAAAACATTTGCCAAATTCTAAAGTTTTATGTGGTAAGAGACCAAAAATCTAACTCAAAAATCTTTGAAAAGAATGAGGAGAGAAAGACCCATCAGATGAAGCATACTAGGC
This sequence comes from Tupaia tana, assembly GCA_026018925.1. Taxonomy (NCBI): domain Eukaryota; kingdom Metazoa; phylum Chordata; class Mammalia; order Scandentia; family Tupaiidae; genus Tupaia; species Tupaia tana. Next base: position 88,553,221 of record JAKSZU010000002.1, read on the forward strand.
ACCGCCAGTCTCTCCATTAAAAGTCCTGAGGGGATGTGCTTTATGGTAGATTGATTCCTATCAAACTTGCAGAACCACTTTGACTCAGCTCAGTCACTGATTTGGGTTAAGTTGATCATTCCACTTCTATGTAGCAGAAAATATGGTAAAACAACTCTATTCTAGACAGTACTATCTAGAACCTCTAAATAATCTTATTTTATATGTATTCATTGTCTTATCTATAATGAAATACTACCAGGCATGCCAAGAGAAAGAACCATATAACTAGAAAAACCAAGGGAAATAATTAGACAATAGAAACAGACCCTCAGGTGATACGCTGATCACCATTGCAGAATATTAGAAAAATAACTCATTATTCTAGACACTGGTAAATAAAGAAAAAGAATCCTCTGTTGGCTTACATTTTCTATCTGAATTATATCTCAAAGAAACCAAACAATTTATGTGGGTAAGTTGTTCTTCAGAAAAGAAATCTAGCTGGCAAAGACAGAAGGGATGATAGATCATATCACTATCATGAAGTCTTCTAATGAAATAATGGGTCTGCATTAAGATCTTTAATTACTGCTAAGATCATTAGATGAAAGACTGATGAGGAGCTTTAAAATGTATGTACCAGACCAACAACAAATATTGTCAAAAATTTTCACAATAAAAAGTTAATTTTAAAAATGTCTAAAAGCCAAATAAAATTGGGAAGAATAATATGGACCTTTACACACCAGTGTGACTTGTGTAAGAACAACTTTGCAATATATAAGAAAGATGAGTGCGTGTACACAGTAATCCAATTCTATTTCTAGTTATTAGATACGCCATAGAAACTCTCCTGTCTGTACGCAAAAAAAAAAAAAATCTAAGAATTTTTATTGCAGCATTGTTTAAAATAGCAGAAAGTAGGAAACAATCTGATTAACCATCACTAGGAGAATGGATTATTTTTCTTTGTAGTGTTATATTTATTGACTTTAAAATGAATGAACTAGAGCTATATCTATCAACACAATACTGTGCGAAAAAAGAAAATGATGAATATAAATGTAATGCCATGTCACATACATAAAAATCTAATAATATGCTAAATGTTACCATATATTATTTATTAAGACATAAGAATACATATGTTCTAAAAGTATTAAAATGTACCAAATAATGATGTCCACCAAATTTTCTCTTTAAAAGTAGAAGATCCATATTTAGAAAAATACAGAGAGGATTTCAAACATACCTTTGACATTTTCAAAAGAAACGGGATTCTACCAAGATAAAAATGTCAATATTTGACAAATCTCTTAGTAATTAAATTGAATTTTATAAAATTATTCTCTATAGTTTATTGGCTTATAAATCTTAATAATTAAGAATTTTTAAGTGGAGCAATATTTTACATGTATGTGGAAAGACTGCATTGTGTGTTTATATAAAGAACTTTAATGCACTATGTTAAACATGTAAGTGTTAAAAGGAAGAGGGAAAAATATTTGTTTACAAAGGGCCTAAACACACAATCAGAGCTTCATTCTCCACTCTAATTAATGAATGCTGAGAAATATGTATTAAAATTCAGGTAATAAACAAAAATTAATTTGGCTTGGGAAGCATCAGAGGTACAAATTATCTTATTTGTCTATATCAGCACAAAGTGAACATCTTCTGCTAACATGGTCTTGGGTGGTTGCTGTCATTCTTCACGCTTACTTTGGACAGCTGCCACATTATTATTTCCATGGTGAGTTTTGCATATCCTTAAGACTGACCATCTGGAATTGTATTTTATCTCTGCTAAAAGTAGATTCACCTCTCAACCTACCATAGATATGCAACTTCAGACACAGACAGCTAACCTGACTGGGTGCTGCATCTTCATCTGCTCCTGACACATCATTCAATGTCACTAAGGTTGCCTGGAGAAAAAATTTTGAAGATAGGAAAAACAGACTTCAGCTTATTTTCTACTGGAAGTTAATGGAATGCTTGAATAAGGAAAGTGGTGAAAGCAATGAGTAAAGTGAAGTTTGAGATATTACGAATTAGTTCGATCTAACTATACAGTGAAATTTGAAACAGATGGATCTTTTGTCTGTGCCTTTGTTTCTCCCTCCTTCACAGGAAAGGTATAAATAGCAATGGCTTAAGCTAGAAGGACGTTTTATTCTAATGTTGTCACTCGTCCTATTTCAACAGTCCTTCATGGATGCAAACACTGACTCTGGAAAAAAAGATCATACAATTGGAGAGTACCAGGTCCCCTGACTCCTTGTTTAGTGATCTCATTACTAACACCACATGGAGAAAAATTTACCTATAACAACTTCTCAGGTCATTTGATGAATAAATCCTAATGTAGGAACTGTTATATGAGTTACCCAATGTAAATAAAACATCATACAAGAACAAAGTCATTCAAAGAGAGATCTCTTTTTTATACAACGATGAATATTTAGAAAATGAAAATATATGGGAAAAGCTACACACCATCCATCAGGGTATGACAAGCAGTGACTTTATAAAAAGAAGAAAGAAAAAGAAAGGAAAAAGAAGGATCCCCGTGTTTTCAAAATAAACTGAAGAAGAAGAAATGTTCAGGAGAAATCTTTCTAACTCAATTTCTGGGTTTCTTTAAATCCACAGTTTCTGCCAAAAGATTGAAGCACAGATTTGGGACTTATATTTGACAAGCCCCCATATGCTGCCTTTTCCCTCCAAGCTTTTACTCAAGCTTTCTGAATCTGCGGTTGGTTGAATATGTGGTTTGAAAATTGCTAAAAATACCCTCAAGTCAAACTCCTTTTCTCAAGCTTTTATGCAGTTGATAAAATGGCCACTCTAGATCAGATTTTCCAAGGTTTGGCCTGTAACCTTTAATAAACTACTCCTTTCATAAAAGCAAAGTCTGTGGTTAGGGATCATTTATATTTCACTTCAATGCAAAGTGAAAGTCAAGAACGAAAGAAATAGGACTGTGAAGGGGTTGCTCTTTTTCTATTTTTCAGCTATATCAATCAATAGTTAACTAGGGTAGCTTTAAGATTGCTTAGGCTTAACTGCGTAAAGCTGGGCTGTCAATGTGGCCAAACCCCAAAGGAACCATAGAATTGCCCACTAACTACAGGGCTAGTTCCAAAAGGAAATTTCAGCGACAAGGGCCACAGAGCTTCCTGTCCCTGTCCTTGGGAGACACAGAAGTGTGGATGCTGCCCAGGCATTCCACACTCCATTTACCTGTGCTAAGATCAGCATGTCAAGTCTCCAGGCTGTCAACATATTCCCCTTGTTTTTATCATTATTCATCACAGCAGACAGAACCAGCTCTAACATTTGCATTGCCCAGTGCAAACTGAAAAGAGAGACCATGGTTAAAAAAGTAGGAAAAACACTTAAAAGGTACCATGCATAAAGCTCTTTCCTTTCTTCTACAGTATTTCTCTCAATGTGATGTTTTGTATTTGCCATTTAATGCCCTGCATGCTTGCATGAGGATGTGAGGGGAAAGTCAGTCCCCCCAGATAACCTAACCCTTATCCTGCCAGGTTCTCCTCCAGCCAGTCGTTGAGCAAATATCAATCACCTCCCTTTCCCACATGCCTCTGTTGTCAGCCCTTGTTAGACAGGTGACCCCCAAGAATATGGCATGGGGACAATCAAGAAATCTGGATCAAGGAGGGGCAAGGGGCTAGCCTCTGTGTGTTACCTGCCCAATGTGCAGTGGTACTGACTCAACCATTGTCATACTCTTCTTTGAGGTACTAAGGGGCCAGGACATCAGACTTGGATCTTTCTAGCATTTGTGCCCATGCCTCTGTCAGCAGTGGGAGGTGGTGATGGTCCCAGGCAGAAGCAGGAAGTGGAAGATGGAATGAGCCAGGACTCAGTGGTCAGGGGAGCTAAAAGTCAAGAATCTGTCCAGGAAAGGTAGACAGACCTGGGGACCTGGGATCATGCATGCACTGAGGCTCCAATCACTCAGGACATGCTCTGTTTTGCCACTGACCATCACTTACAAAACAAAAATTGAAAAATAAAATTCTTACAAATTTCAAAATTTAATCATATAACACTAAAGATCAAGTACAGGGCCCTTCAGGGGCAGACTGTGGGCCAGCCAGGTGACTTGTTGTTTAAGGCAGCTGGATCACAGATGGACAAATGCACATTTGAGTACTGGACAAGTCACTTGAAAAGCACCCTGGGGGATGTTCATGGATGCCCCAAATTTCAAGAGGAGAATGGAGAAGAAGGGATTGTGATGTTGTCATACCCCCCGGGAATGTGCTCTCTCTCTCTCTCCTGTGAGTACACATGCCTTAGAGCAAATTAAGAAAAGATGGAAGGGGGACTAGCAGTTAGCGTAATGGCTATGTCGCTGGACTCCCATGTGGTCGACCGCGGTTCGCGTCCCGGACCCAGTGGCTTAAAAAACTCACGCCGGGCGCGTGTGTGTGCATGCTCAAGATCCCGAGAGGAGAATGGAGGAGAAGGGATTATGGCGTGGCCATCCCCCCTGGGGGGGGATTTCTCACTTTCTGTCTCTCTGTCTCTCTCTGTCTGGCGAGCGCACGTGCCCTATAGCAAAAACCTCTCCAAAAAAAGAAAAGGTGCAAGGAGAAACTCAGTGGTTCTCTCTTTAAAACAGAGAGAGAGACCGTGTATTTGTCACAGGACCATGAAGCCAGACCTTTTAAAGCCAGTGCTTGTGGCACCATTTGACCAAACACATGCAGGTGTCACCCACAAGAATTAGAGAACTCAAAAGGCCTCTGGCAGTTTGGCAAGGCAAAGTCAAATGTTTGAATGTATTCTCTGTCTTTCATGAGAAATGGAGTTGTTTCTATATTATTTTAATTTTAATTAAATTTAATTAAATTTAATTAATTTAATCTAGATTTAAGTGCTCTTTCCTACTAACTTCCTCCATATATTCAAACAGTCTTTCATAACTGATCATCTCCATGCTAATGTTTTCATGATCTTTGTGATTTCAAATGGGCATGTATTTAATGTCAGGGACATATAACATTGGCAGTTTCTATAGCAAACACAGTTTCTTCATCTAATTTTCTTAAATAAATGGGTCATTGCAGTAGAAATAAAATTACACCAAGGTGTCTTAAGTTCTTATTTCTGTGTGAGGATTTCAAATTATCCTGAGTAGATATGGTTTTAGTTTATTGAAGGGCCCCAAACTAGATAGAAATATATTGATCAATTTTGTTTTTTCTTGGCTATACTTACTTGAGCTACGGAAACTATTTTCCCACCTCATAAATTCAGGTCAGATCCTTTGCTTTCAGGAAGTAGAAAGATATTCCAGTGTGTTTTTGTTTAAAATTTAAACTCACATCTCTCAACACCTGCCAGACCTCAGTGTGTGAGATTTGGAATGGGAAGGACCACAATCCTCTCCTAAGGTATCTTTTCCTCCTCTTTCTTCTGAGTGTTCACTCCTCTGTTTTAATAGAGAAAAAGAAGTAAGAGAGAGGGAAAAAGTCCTTTACTTTCCTGGAATTTTTGCAGTCCTCTTCTTGTTAACACTGGAGAGTTTTTACCAGGATCCTCAGAGGAAGTAGCCAAATGCTGGCTCATAGAGAACATGTGGGAGTTTGGGGGTGAACCATAGTAAACTGCATCACTGCAGAGTTACCAGTCAGGGAGATTCCCCCACACACACCTCAACTCAATCAGCTTATCCATACCACCTACAGCACATGCTGATGGTTCCCTCCCAGCATTATTCCTAAGATTCTTTTCTGTAACAGGCAACTCTCATGTAGCCAGGACAGCAAGGTGACTTTGATCTACCACCTTCCAAAATGATACTTGACCTCATGGGAAAATTATTTCTCCTTATTCCAACAAGTGATGGAAAGGCCAGCTCTCCAGAGCTGCTGCCCATTGGCTTTGTCAAGTCTGGTTAGTGCTCTCCTCCCCCTGCTAAAATGGTAGAGAGGACAACCCATTTGAAGTGCTGTATAAGGAGCCATCCAACTAGGGAATTGCAATGGCAGTCTCCCCTTGTAGCAGATTGCTCAACAGCAATAGGCAGGTCTCTGGCCACACACCATCCCTCCATTATTAGACACATACTGTCTTGTGAATGCCAAGAGATAAATATGACTTTCTACAAAGAGACAACAATGTTATATGATGACATAATAAAAAGAAAAATTAGCAGTGCAATTAAAAGTCACAGTGTCAGACATCAACTCATGAAGTTCCTTTAAGAAGGATGGTAAGTTGGGGGGGATTCAGCCTACATCAGCATGAGTGGAAGTGGAGTCTACTGACACCAGGAAGAAAAGGGCAGGTCAGCAGTGCAGGGCAGGAGCCAATCTGGGACAGACACACACAGCAGAACCTTCATCTTCCCACTGGAAAGAGAAGGTTCCATAAGATAAAAGAGATAATGCACTCCACTGCCATGCCTTTCAGAAATGAACCTGGCAGTCAAACACAGCCAGGTGGTGCAGGGACCATATACGACATGCAGGTGGAGATGAGATGGATAAGGCTCAGGAGCCAGGCCCAGTGCTGCCCCAGGACCGGCACCGCCTGAGTGGTAGATTCGCCATATCTGTACACGTGTATAACCACTCGCTCACTGGGTGTCTTTTTCTTTTCAATCTTTAGGAAGAGGCAGCCAGAATTCTCGCCCACCAGCCAATGTCCGTCGGCACATGTGCAGCTTTGAAAACCCCCACACTGCAGAGAATGTGTAAGAGAAGCTGCATGGAAAATAGAGTGTTTTGCCCTTGCTTTCTCTCTCCTGGGTTTTTCCACTTTCTAACATGAAAACAGATGTGGTGCATGCCATCCAGAATGAGGAACTCATTTACGTGCCATGGTTTGCACGACTGCCTTAATCTGATTGTCCATCGTTCTTAAAAGGACACTGTCAAGCAGGTAGTCTAGTCTTTTTGCTTTTTCTTTCTTTTTTTTTTTTTCTGTTTTGATGCAACACGTTTTCCGATTCTGGAGATTCACTTTTGTTTGTGACTCCCACTCACAAGCTCTAAAGTGAATTTTCCCCCTTCAGAAATTTGTCAGCTTCTTCTTGCCAAACAGAGCTCTTTCTTTTCTTTTCTTTTCTTTTTGCCTTTTTGCTGTTGCACAAATGTTTGAAATGATCCTGTCTGCATTAGAGTAAAAGCTATTGCTTCAACTTATGGAAGAGTTCCATAATGTCCATTTGAGAGGGTGGGTGCCAACATGAGCCACTGCTGGGTCTTTGCCATGCCCCGGGGACTATAAAACAAACATTTTGTGAATCCCACAAAAAGTGGGTTTTACAAAAAAGAAATGTAGTAATTTTTGCAACATTCTGAGTGATTTTTTTTTATCAGATTTTTCCCATCTGATAAAAAAAACAAAAGTGCATGTTTGGTCTAATTTTTGACCATTAGATCTTGACAGTGTCTCTTTAAGTTAACTGAAGAGCATAGACCATGTTCAAATCGTTGTGCATGGAGTCTGTGGTCATTTTCAGCTGTTCTTTTACAGCCCTTCAAACTCCTGGGAGAGTCAAAGATACACATTCCTGCAGCAGGAGGGAGTCCACTGATGAGATGTCTGTGGTAGAATAGCTCTTCAGATGAGAAGAGCCCAATTTGATCAAACGTTAGCCACTGAACCTGGCTTTGGAGGCTGGTGAATCGGTGAATGGGGCCCTAGCATTGCTTCCCTTCACTCACTGAACTGCACTGGGAAGTCTGTGGTCTGCCTTTCTGCAATTTCTTATAAGAGCTCAAATGGAAAGAGTGATCTCTACCAATCCTACTGATTCGCAGTAGGATACATACAGTAGTGATGCCAGTGTATCAGGTGGTGGTTGAAGGCCTCTGTACCTCTAGACCAGAGTTACTCTAGGAGGGTTGGATGTCTTCTCTGTAATTCTCCCAAGGTCGAAAGTCATTGGTGTTTCTCACACCATGGGATGAGTCTAAGCAAAGACACAGCCAGGAGATCCTAATTGTGACAGCTGCTAGCTGCTTGTCAAAAAGGATTGATGGGAATGGGTGGATGTGTTGTGTTGTTATGACAGCAGGGCCAGAGAGATGGGAGAGTCAACTGTCATATTTTGACTTAAAGGTGAGTGCTGGAAAGCAAAAGTAAAGTCTGGAAGTGGTCTACTTTTGGTGGGTGACAACATTTATGTAGCAATCAGCTACAGGTTGATTTTCAGAACTTTCAGAATAGAATCTAGTCATGCTTTTGTTTTTAAGATCATAAAGAATAGGAAGACACAAGTAGCTTTAAAGCTGTGCACCAAAGACTAAATTAAAACTATTTTTAGTCTTAGTTGTTCCTGCAAAATTTAAAAAAAGGTGATGTTCTTTCTGTGACTTTCAGTTCCCACTATTGTTGTGAACTGGCAAGGTAAGTGCTAGAAATAAAGGTGTCTACTGGACCATTTTGGTCTGTCTAGATCTATCCTGTCCCTGGGGGAAAGTCCCAGCTGAGCAAAGCAATGGCCCTATATTTTCAGGGCAAAGAGTGGGGACTCCAGGTAGAGCTGAAGAGCATCAAATGACTTGCTAGTAAGATTATATGTCTGGTATCATGGAGCATAGAACAAAGGATAATGCTTGAGCTGAAGTTTCTAAGCTTTTTTTTTTTTTTTCAAAGAAAGCATGAACTAGGCTCATCTGTACTTCCTAAAATCATGTAATGACTTCCACTATATCTCTGCTATAGCCATGCTGTGGTATCAGCACAGTCTTCAATACATTTTGGCATAAGGATATTTTTTCCTAAGCCAGTAATCACAAGGAAGTTGAACCAAAGATCATTTAGAAGTTACTTGGAAAAAATGTGGTAACCAGCAGAATTCTACCCTTTAGTTCAAAAATATAGATTTAGCAATTTCTTAAGATGGTAGATCCTATACCCAAAGTTGATGGGGTCTTGTGGACTCACTAACTTTGAGAAAATATTTTATCTGTAGAGAGCTTTTTTCGTTTTCCCCTATGCACTGAAGAAAGCACAAGGCTTAATACAGGCAAACTGATTTTTGTGTGTGTGTTGTCTATATCCTGTATCATATAGCTTGAGAATATGAGATATAATTAATCTAAGGATTCTAAAAGGATTGTCTATTTAGACTTTGTAATATTGTAAATTTTAACTAGGCAATGACTCGCTGCATGGTTTATGATGAGGGTGACTTCAAAGGGTAAGAGGATAAAATTCACAATGCTATTTAAAATTTAGTATCAACAGACACTATAAGTTCTCCTATAATTAGAAAGTATTTGACTTCCAAAACACATTCAGTGATTTTCTACCTTGCAACTAGTGGTGAGTCAAAAAGGAAAACATTTTAATTATGTTCATATAGGCCCCTGACTTGAGAATACATACTAAATATGCAGATATTTCTGGAAAGCTCAGGGAGTGGAACAGGCGTCAGTGGGAGTCACTTGTATTAAAGATAAACCTGGGGATGCCTGGGAAAACAGAAGTCTGACTCAGATGGTTTGGTATAGTTCCTACGCCTGAGATTCCACAAGAACCACTTCTCGAACTGCATTCTGGTACCAGCTGGCTGAGAGCATCTGGACACCCACCTTGCCTGCATTCCTGTTGGCTAGCCTCAGTGTGGAGAGAGCCTCTTCCTTGAAAGGCCTTGGGTCCCAGCTGAAGCTGCAGGGGCCACAGAAGGTCTATCTAAAAGTCTGTGGCTTTTGGTTACTTTTCTTGGTGAGCCATTGTCTCCGTGCTGGGACTCAATGGCATTTCTTGTTTCCATTTTCACTTTTCAAACAAAACAAATGCTAACCTTTGCAGGCTCCAAGGAGTAAGGCTTCCTTCCTACGTGAAGGTCTTATGTCATCGGGGGCCCTCCGGATCCTGCCCTTATGTCTGTGGTGAAGCTATTAAGCCTAGTGGCACAAACTTGAACTGTGCATAAGGGAAGCCGGTGCTGCGTAAGCTTTCCCTCAGGCAGCTTGTGCGGGATGCTTCCCTCCTGATCTCAAACAGCCACCCACTGTAATTCCCATTTTAGACCTCTCTGGAGTGAAGAGCAATGTACTCCGCAAAACGTAACTGGTACTTACTGCAACAAGTAAAACAGACAAGATCATTCTGAACACCAAAGATATAGTAATCTGTTTACACCACCCACTCCCAACTATTCTCTGAAGTGCTGTAAATATTGGCTTTTCTGTTTGGGGAAATTGTGATACTTATCTACTGAAAGAAAAACCTAAGTAAGATCCAGAACGTGTCGTAACTGAAATCGCAGCCATTGGCCTGCCTTCCTCTGCACACGGTAACTACACATCACCCTGAACATCTCTGGTCCCTCTAGGTCTAACAACGAGTTCCTCAATAACTTCAGGATCAATAAATGTATTTAGCCACCCAAGATATTTACCGCAAATGCCACCACATTTGATCTTCAAATAGAATATTATTTTGGGCTTAAGATCTGACCTTTGAAGTTAGAGCAAGAAGGATAGGATACTTTGTAATGATTATATAGTGTTTTCCAGAACAGGTTGCTTTTTCTTAAGATTAGGAGACTGAGTGAAATTAAACAATAGAAGCTGGTGGCTAAAGCCAAAGCTATTAAAGTCCTCTAGTTGAAATAAAAGTCAAATTTCATAGTAATATTGCATTTCTATAATGTACTTATTCCTTTTCATGCCCTATATTTGAAATATTTTGCTCTTCTTAATATTACAGCAATGTTTTCCCAACCTTTTCCAGTAGGATATTCCTTCTCATACCAAAATGCTTATAAAATCCTCACCTAAGTCTATGAGAGTAATTGTCCCTTCATGAGGCTTCTTCAAAAAGTTTACAGAAAATGCATATGAAAACACTAGGCATCCATTTTAAAAATTTTTTGCACCATAATAAACTCATACTTAAATACCATTTTTTATGAATGTTTGGAAATTCCCTCCTTAGTGGCCATTTGAATACAGAGCACAGAAAAAGCCTCTTAGAATCTAGTGACGCTTTGATTTAGCCACACAATTTATTGTAAGAGCATCTACATGCATTCAAAAGAGCAGCAGTGAATTATCTATAAAGGTATAGTATTTGTTGAGTCTGTGTTTAAAATGTGTGTAGAATCATGGCCTTTCAAGTTGTCTATGGACCTTAGATTAGATATGACTAATTCGGAAGGACCAAAGTTTATATTCTACTGCAATTTCTATGAGACTATTCATGTTCTGTACTATCTCTGGTTTTTAGAAAGTAATTTATTTTGTCCTTGAAAAAAAAAAGGTTAGTCTAATTTTATTAATCTGATAAATGCCCTAGGGCATTAGAACTGTTTCCTAATTAAACAGTACTTTACAGCAAATCTAGAGCAAGACCCTGAGGGGAAGGAAAGCCGCTAGTTTTGACAGCCATGGTAAAAATCTGCTATCGCAAGAATAAAAGTTGGATTTTATTGAAAATAGATAAATTGTGATTAAACAAGGTATTTGAAATAGTTTTTGAAAAAATTAGATTAAAGTACAAGTTTATTTTGATACAAAAACAATTGAAATGCACACTAAGGTTTTTCATATGTATTTTCCATGAACTTTTTGAAGATCCTGCCCCTGAGATCTGTCTACAACATGATTAATAGAACTTTGATTAACGGAAGTGTGTGATTGAAATAGAGGGCCACTAGAACCCCTGGATGACGAGGAGAACAGTCTGTATTAGTAAGTGGATTGAATATCTGGAATCATTTTAGGATTTTCAGGAATGCAAAGATACCTTTGCTAGGATATGTGAAGACTCAAGCAATGATTTATTGGGACAGTTAAGCCCGTGGATTCAATTAGGTCCAAACAAGCTGTCAAAGTACCTGGTTTGTTTGTTTGTTTTAACACACACACAGACACATAGATACACACACACACACACACACACACATTCTCACAAAAAGATATAACATTTTTTTAAAAATGCCAGAAAGCACTCCTTATAAGGGATGGTCATGCTGCAATGCCTTCCACCCTATTTCTCCCTCCTTTGGGAAATTTGGGCACACACACACACACACACACACTTACACATGCACACCCAGTGTGCTTTTCAAGCTGCTGGGTCTGGAACTTGAACCATACAATCAGACCCATGTGGGATCCAGCCTCTTTAGCCATCAGGCCACAGGCTGGCCCACAGTACCATTTTAGTTTAATGATTTTATTGATAAATATTGAGAGATAGGCATAAAAAAAAGAGAAGTTTTTCCCTTGCAATTGAAAGTGACTCAAGTAATTGGTTTTGATGACATAGTGAGACATATCTCAGGAAGGTAAGAAGCACATAGAAAGTTGTATTTTCTAGAAGAGGCATAACGAGTGCTTACAGAGAGAAACAGTGTATGTAGAGTGGTGGGTGAAGGCAATTGAGAAGGGTGAAAGTAGATGGTGAACTTCCTTAGAGTTTTAAACTCACAAGAGTAATTATAGATTTTGGTTTTGCCCCTGACTGGCTGCTTTGCCAGGGATTCCACTATCCTGTTCTTTAGTTTGTTCAACTCAGAGGAAAGACAGCTACTCTAAAAAGATAGTGTGGAAGTGATTAAGTCAAAATTTTAACGTTTACAAGCACTTTATGTTTTCAGATAATATATTAATTATGTATTTGTAAAAAATGATGATTTTGATATATTGGGTCATCAGAAAAGTCATGATGTGTTTTTCTACGTTTTTCTATGCAAAACTGTGTCATGACTTTCCTGACAACCCCGATGGAGAAGAGGTTGTTCTTAGACCATTACAATACAGCATAGACTATCAAATATATGGAAGAACTACCCTTTTTGTTCCTCAGATAATGAGGTGAAAACTTTAACTGTGGTATTTGTTTTAGAGCTTTTATATCCAGAATATTCTATACTCAATATTAGACTTTCTATACAAATATGTACTGATTTGGCTCACATCACTTTTTAGGATTAAAAAATACAAAATGTCAAAACATTACTCTTATCCTGAGTGTGATATTCATATATAATTTTTGAAGTATTCATTCTTATATTTTCTAAATGATCAAATGAGTCACTATGTTAACTGTTGATCATTTCCTACACTTAAATGAAACACTGTGGTATGGAACAGTCTATTTCACACCTCCACAAAGGGAAAAAAAATGTTCATTTTTCCTATTCATTTTGATGTCACAAATATATTATTACTGTGATACTTTCTCTGTTGCTGTAAAGGGTGCAAAAAAAAAAAAAAAAAAGCAAACTCTTAAAAAAAAAAGACTTCTTGATTTGAGTATTAACAATGTTGTTATTAATAGACTGTTATGGTAAGGTACCACCATCTGCTAAAAGTTACACAGAAAACAAACTAAGAGTCCAAAAGTATGACCAAAGTTATTACAATATACAGAATAGAATTTTCAGTGTATGTGGACAGTATATCTCATTTGTTTCCTTCTTCAGAGAGAAATTCTATTTTGTTGGTTTTACGAGGGTCCCATGAAGATGAAAGCTGAAAAGGCTGGACAGCTGCTGGTACCCTAAGATTTTTCTTCACCAAGGCTCAGTGAGGAAAGATCCAGGGAGCTCTGGGTCTCAGTAACCGTTGCTTTGTCTGGTTCTTTACTCTATTTCATTTGAATCAATCTGTTCCAGAGAACTAAAGCAAGCACTGGGCATTTATATTTTGCTAGGCTTCCCCATTCTAAATGTTTTCTAGTGTGAAAATCTCTAGTTGCTCTGAATCTGGGCCTTTCTGTGAATGATGATCCCTTTCATGTGTCAGGAATGATGTTTTGAAATAAAGAATGAAAATCCAAAGTCATGAAGCACTGAAATTGCTTGTGGGTCTGGGTTTGTCTGTCATCTGCTTGTTTCTCTTCCTTACAGGCGCTGTGTGTAAGATTGCTCCACTCTGGTGACAGGAAATACTCGCATATCAGAAGGGGCAACTGAGAGAGGACCTATTTTATCACCCCCTGGGACAATGAGAGTGGCTTTATATGTGGGTCAAAATTTGTCCCAGGACCGATAGTCATTATTTTTTTCCTGCTGTTCATGCGTAACTGATATTTTAAGAAGTTTTTTTTTTTTTTTTTTTCCTTTATCAGCTTGGGAATTTTGCAAAGGCTTACACTGAGCAGCAGTTTTATCATTGCCTTAGAGTGTGTGTGTGTGTGTGTGTGTGTGTGTGTGCATGTGCGTGTGTGTGTGTGTGTGTGAGAGAGAGAGAGAGAGAGACTTTGTGAAATCATAGACCTAAATGTAAATACCTGCTTCTCCCACAGATTGGCTTTTCTCCCCAACAACTTTTCACAGGGACAGTATCTCCTTCCTTGGCTGGGGCGGACTGTCTGGCTGTGGCTTCAGAGGCACCCTGTGATAACCACAGCTTTTGCTATTTGATCAGCCATAAGGGGAGACTGGGGAGGCCAACGGAAGGCCTGCAGAAGAGGGGCAGTTAAGTTGCATTGAGCTAGGTTTGCATTTGATTTGTACATCTTATCCTGTGTGCATGATCTATGTGCAAATAAACCCATCTCTATTTTATTCATAGTTCTAATGGCAAGTCTGTGTCATGGTCTGAACCAGGTGGAAGACAGGTGCCCAAGGGACAGCACATGTGGCACCGCCTCTCTGTGCACGTGAAGACCAATGAGACGGCCTGCAACCAAACGGCCGTCATCAAGCCCCTTACTAAAAGTTACCAAGGCTCCGGCAAGAGCCTGACCTTTTCAGATACCAGCACCAAGACCCTTTACAACGTGGAGGAGGAGGATGCGCACCCGGTGCGCTTCAGCCCTCCCAATAGCCCTTCCATGGTGGTGCACCGGCGCGTGCCAACCGCAGTGACCACCCCACCTCTGCCGCCCCATCTGACCGCGGAGGAGACCCCTCTCTTCTTGGCTGACCCGGCCATCCCCAAGGGCTTGCCCCCTCCCCTCCCACAGCAACAGACTCTGCAGCAGCCCCAGCAGCCACAGAAATCCCTGATGGACCAGTTACAGGGAACGGTCAACAACTTCAGCCCCGAGATCCCGGATTTCCACGCGGTGCTGGCAGGCCCCGGGGGGCCAGGGAACGGGCTGCGGTCCCTGTATGCGCCCCCACCGCCCCCGCAGCACCTGCAGATGCTGCCGCTGCAGCTGAGCACATTTGGAGAAGAGCCTGTCTCCCCGCCAGCGGAGGACGACGATGACAGCGAGAGGTTTAAGCTCCTGCAGGAGTACGTGTATGAGCGGGAAGGGAACACGGAGGAGGACGAACTGGAAGAGGAAGAGGAGGACCTGCAGGCGGCCAGCAAACTGACCCCGGAGGATTCGCCTGCCCTGACGCCCCCGTCGCCTTTCCGAGACTCGGTGGCCTCGGGCAGCTCAGTGCCCAGCTCGCCGGTGTCCGAGTCGGTGCTCTGCACCCCTCCCAACGTGACCTATGCCTCTGTCATTCTCCGGGACTACAAGCAAAGCTCTTCCACTCTGTAGGGAGGAGGTGTCCACATGGAAAAGTAAGATAAGCCAGAGCTCCGACACCTCCAGAGATGTGCAAAACGCTGGGAGGAGAGGCTTGGGGGTGGAGGCCAAGCCTGCAGGAAAGGACGAGAACGCTGCTTGCTGCTGCCTTAAGTCAGAAGAGAGGGAAGGAGACGGAGCAGAAAGTGATCGAGGCCAGGATTCTGATTCTTGAATTATTCAAAAGTCTTCTCTGGGAAGAAGGAGAATTCTGACAAAGCACAATTCCATATGGTATGTAACTTTTATTGCAAAAAAATAATGATAATAATAAATCAACAAAAATAGTCTCTTTTGCACAATTGTGCATAGATATATATGCCCACCCATACTTGGCCAAGCTTAAAAAGGGACAGCCCATGTGGACCACGCTGTCATTAGTTCATCTCACGGCATTCATGGTGGAGGCAGACAGAGCAGGGGGTGAAGGGGACATGGACAGAGGATGGGACTGCACCTCGTTCCCCAGAAGCCCTTCTGTCTGCTGGGCCTGCAGCCTCCTAGTCTGCAAAAGAGCAGTAATTGGCCCACAAGGCCCTCTTCTTCCGCCGCTCCCCAGCCAGGGCCAGCCTCAATACCACACTTGGAGAAAGGAGTATGAATGCCCTGCTGCTCTGCGATTTCCTTTTATTTAGGAAAACAGGAATAAGAGCAAATTCATCACCAAAAAGTGCTTCATCAAGAGTGCTACAGGAGGGAGGAGGAAGAAGCAGGACAAAACAGAAGCCTGGGGTTGTACCTACAGGGTCCATAGGGACAACAGCTTTTCATACTCCATACCTGCTTATTGGTGATTTTGGAAAAAGGCCAGAACGAGAGACAGTTTTGACAGTGACAGAAGACCTTTTGCGGATTAACTTGTGTTTGTGCCAAGCGGGTTCTCCATTGCCCATTATTTAAAAAGAACAAACCATGTGGTAAAATCATTACCTTCCATTTACTGTAGCAAATAATACTTACCAGTTGAACTCCTAAGACGCGGTATCTGTACAATGTGGTGCCCTTGTTTCTCCTCTGTGCTACAGAAATGAGTCCATCTTGAGCCTAATGGTATACCCTAGCTACTATTATTGGTTTAAATGACAAAGAATTCTTGCCTATTGTTGCTGAAGTCCCTGTAACTAGTGAGTATCTGTGTCCCTGTGTCCATGTACACCTGTGATTATAAAATTCGTGCAATGTGATGTCAACCCAACTACAACAAGACGATTGTCTTTTGGATAGAGTATAGATCTTTTTTAATATTTGAGGAAGGTTTTATATATCGTCACCGTTATCCACAAAAGCTTTTGGAAGGTTTGAGTATGGCAGCCCAGTGTTTTTCAAATGCAGCTCAGATGGTAATTCCTCCCTATAAGAGGGAACTTATTTTTTCAGATATTTTATGTTGTGAGGATACATTATTAGCAAAATGGATTGAAACTGTAATACTAAAAGTGCACAAAAAATGAGGGTGACAATAAAAAGTACATTTTCTAAACTTGGACACATCATTATTAAAACATAAGGTTGAAAAGGTGGTATTTAGATTATTCCAGGTTATTTCAGATTTTTTGAAAAAGATTTTCCACAGCTACTTGAGCTTTATGTGCTTTTAGCATACCGTAATATTTAAGTCAGGTCATAGTTTTTCAAATATTTATTTAACAATCACATTTTGCCTTTCAATTTTTATTTTCATGTACCCTTTCCACTGTATTTTTCTGTCATAATTTTTCTTACGTTTTTCTTATTTGATGTTATGTTCTATCCATGTACATGTAATCCAATTATTCCATTTTTGCTCTCTTTTCACCTTTAAAAAAATAGGATTTTTCTTGCTGTTTGATTACTTTTATTATTTGTGGAATGAATCTTACCCCCATAAATATCTTTGTGTATGCCTTATGTTCAGACATATTTTAATATGCTTCCTTCATGTTGAAGCTGCTTATTCTTCAGCCAAAAATCATTTTAAAATCTTTAAATATCCACTCCATCGTTTGTTCAGAATTTAGCATCGACTCCAATGTTGAAGACTTGCGTTTATTAGGCTCCTTTGTATTTTATTCCCAAGTTTAGTCAGTTCCATATCAAGAGTGGACTGTCTTTACTTTAAAAATTTATTTTAAAGCACCTTTACTGAAGAGGCCTCATACTAAAATGAAGACTTCAGCTCCATGTTTTCATTGTCATGAAGCAGAATGAGGAAAATGGACTATTCCAGTGGTCACTGGATGGATTTCTAATTGGCCAACTAGCCAGGAAACGCATACTATCTACGATCAGTGAAACATGTTTTCCTTTGTAATCTTAATAACAATAACCTATGTCCTTAATATTACAGGACTTGTGCATTCAGATTTTTAAAAATTTAGGGTAGACAAGGAAAACAACTTCTATTCAAATAATGTAAGATGTCAGTTTGTTATGGGGTTTGGGTTCTAACACTTGGTGAATACATTCAGTGATGATCACATTATTACTCTGAATGCCTACCATTATTATGATTATGAGTTTTCCTGAATAGAGTATTAGCTCTTTTATCATAATTGTTCAAAATTGGACATGTATACAGACATACCCTTTACCAAAAGGACAGAAACTCTTTACCCTAATGTATGTGCTTATACAAGTTGTTTAGCTTCTTGTTAAAGTGTTTTCCTTTGGCTTATTATTGCCTTTTGTCAAATTATCTTGATAATGCTGTATAATAAATATTTTCTATTTATTAAGTGTGTTTGTTCCTTCTCTATACTTTGTAAGAGTTAGAATAGTAGACATAGAACAGTATAAAAGAAATAATTCCAGTGGTTTGATTTTTCTCAGAACATTTCTTCTAGGTGAAAGTTGAAGACAAAATCTTCAGATCAGGTAGGTGACACGGTTACTTTAGAGAAAAGCATTGCCTCAAGCTATGACAGTTTCGAATGAAGTCCAAAATTAAAATGTCCAATGCCCACAGCCTCCATTGTCATTCATTTGTTGCTGTTGTTTTTTCTCAGAGTGTGTGAGGCTTCACATGCTCCTGGATCTCCAGTAGAGTTCTGAAGAGCGACATACCCAATGGCCCCATCTTTGTGTCATGTGTGCCCTGCAAAGCTTTTCCATCCTTGCTTCACGCATTAAACTTAGCTTCTCTCTTCGACAATGTCCTCCTGCTCACCCAAGTTCTAGCTCTTTACATTTCAACAGAAATGTCACTGGTCCCCCAAACAAGAAAGCCTCTATTATCCACATATTCTGCTATGAGATTTCTGCAAAGTGGGGCATTTTCCAAGTATTACTGAAAGAGAGAACATGGTGGGACAAAGGCCACACCTATAATATTGTGATGCATTTAGATGGTTGCAACAAGCTCCATAAGAAATGTTGGTATTAAAGAGATTACCAGAAATAGAAGTGAGGGCATCAGGGATTTCTTCATTTTACTAGAAATTAGGATGAGAAACCATGAAATGGAAACTTGGTATGTCAGGAGGAAAAACCATAGGAGAGAGAATGAGACACAAAAATGAGAAAGAAAAGGTTAATGAAGAAAAGTGGTAGAGAAGAAAATGAAAGTGTTTTAGGTGTGTAATCCAAAGATATACCCAAATACCCTGGTAGATTACAAGGGCCTTCACTTAAAGAGAGTCCAGAAGCTTCACCCGGACCCCGAGGAAGACATCTAAAGGTCAGGATTGGGGTCCAGATACCACAAGTGATGTCTGAGTAACTGCCACATCATTTCTACAGATATTACCCTGGGAGGTAATCAAAGGGAAGGAAAGCAACGTTTTCGTGGACGTGTTCTCTTCCAGACACTGTGTTAGGTTCTTCGCCTTTGCTCTCAATTGTCCAGTGCTAATGGCACACAGATACGTTACAGGACTGAAATAACTTGCCCACAGTCTCTCAACTCGTACGTGAAAAAGCAGGGCTTTGACCACCATCTTCAGCCAGTACAAAGCCTGTGAATTCACATTCCACTCCAGAGCTCAGAGGAGCTGAGCTCTTGTGGGGTTGGTTGTTCCTTTTTCCTTAGAATCAATTTTGCTTTCCAGTTTCTAAGCCCTTGGGGCAGAGCAGATAATCAGTAATGGCTTGTTGAGGAAATATTAACAGCAAATGAATATTGTAACACCATATAGTTTTCCCAGCTCAGTTCCCTGAAGATGTATTCCAAAATCCTTCTGGGGTTACTGATCCTAACTCAGCCAGCTGGAACAACACATGTTTTAATCATGAAAAACAAGCTCTCCTTTTGGAATCAGAAAGAACTGTTCCACTGGGCAGCTGATTCCCCTTTGCTGCAGAAGACCAAGGCTATATTCAGTGTCCACTGAGCAACCCCTGCGTCTGACAGTGACAGGTGTGAGAAACAGCACCCTCTGCAGGAGAATGTAAGTAAGACATAAACTGCTGAAGGAGGTCACTAGTTTAAGTGAGGGCAATAAAAATCACCCACAGAGAAAGCAGAGGTACCAGACTTGTTTCCTTATGGACATTCATGACTTCAGACAAGGGAAAAGGCAAAGCCAATTACCAAAAGTTGGAGGAACATGGAGAGGAAGAGCTTAGTTAAGGAGTTGAACTCATAACATCATAAATAAGAAACTGGTTTAATTGTCTCAGGGTTGCTTGTAAGTTAATAACAGTAACGAAGCTTAAGAATGAGAATGGTGCAGCAGTAAAACACGACACTCTGTGAGGTATTCTTACATGAAAGCGTTTCTAGTTCATGTCCAGAGACCTCCCTGCTTATGCCCGGCATATGTGTGCTCCTGGTCCAGGTCTGGCTGAAGGCTAAGGGTTGGTGTGGTATCAGACCATGTTGGGAGTTCTGTCTCTCTCACTTTCTTGCTCTCTCATACAGAAGAAAAAAATAAATAAACTTGAATGAGGATAGCCTAAACAAAAAAGGAAAATAATGATGGAATTTTAGAATTGTGAGCAAAATTAGAAGTCATTTAATATAGGGCTCCCCTATGACTTGGTGGTTCCCACATAACCAACTACAGTTTGAATCCTGGCCCCAACGGGTTGAAAAACTCACTGGATACATGTGCTTGTGTGCCCCAAATCTCAACAGGATGGAATGATGGAAGAAAAGGGATTGTGGTATGACTGCATCCCACTGGGGAGTGCTTTCTCTCTTTTCTTCTCTGTCTCTCATTCTTCTCTCTTTCTGGCAAGTATGTGCACTTTCTGGCAATTAAAAACACAGAGGAAGTGGGGCTGGCGGGTGGCATGGTGGTTAAGCGTGCTGGACTCCCACATGGCCACCCACGGTCAAGTCCTGGACCTGGCGGCTTGCTTTCTCACTTTCCTTCTCTCTCTCTCTCTCTCTCTCTCTGTGTGTTCCTCTCTGGGCAAATGAAAAATAAATAAATACATACATACATACATACATACATACAGATAACATAAAATAATTGTTTTAAAAATAAAATAAAGAGGAAATAATTTAAAATGAGCTCTCACGTGTGTCTTGTTCCTGGGAATGGGGCCGTACATCCAATTCCTGTTGCCTGAAGTAGCTGGGCTAGGGAGAGAAAGCAGATAGCCCTGGGTGCTGTAAGAGTAAGTCCCAAACCACACTGCTAATCCACAAAGCTGGCGAGAGCCCCAGCACAGAGCCACAGGGAAGGTGTCACAACAACAGGGAAGCTGAAAGGACTGCATAAGTAGGCAACAGTGCGGTAGTCTGAGGAGACGCCAGAGACAAAATGCTGGTGACTGAAGTGAGCTTCTGGTGAGAACCATGTGGGACCTGATCCTAACTCAGCCAGCTGGGACAACACATGCTTTAATCATGAAAAACAAGCTCTCCTTGTATTTTAAGGGCTGGGAAAGGTGTTGGTGATCTTTTCCCCTATGCTTAAGTTTTTTTTTTTTTTTTTGAAAGGTTTTCGCTATAGGGCACGTGTGCTCGCCAGACAGAGAGAG
This sequence comes from Tupaia tana, assembly GCA_026018925.1. Lineage (NCBI taxonomy): Eukaryota > Metazoa > Chordata > Mammalia > Scandentia > Tupaiidae > Tupaia > Tupaia tana. The sequence continues at coordinate 88,574,590 of JAKSZU010000002.1, forward strand.
AGACCGAGAGACAGAAAGCGAGAAATCACCCCCCAGGGGGGATGGTCACGCTGCAATCCCTTCTCCTCCATTCTCCTCTCGGGATCTTGGGCACGCACGCACATGCGCCCGGCGTGAGTTTTAAGCCACTGGGTCCGGGACGCGAACCGCGGTCGACTACGTGGGAGTCCAGCGACACAGCCATCACGCTAACTACTGGTTCCCTATGCTTAAGTATTTTTAGGGACTAGGGTCTTGCATTTGATAAAAGAAAGCTCTAATGGTTATAAAATCATTCTTTTTTTCTGACCTGAAATTTGCCTTTCTCAAACTTTTCCCCAGAGTTCTTCCCTCTGGAAAAATATCGGGCGAATGGACTCCACTGCATGTCTGAGTTCCCTTTAGCTGCATGAATGTAGTGGTTATGTCATTCTTCAGTGATTTCTTCTCAAGCCAAATAGCTTCCCTTCCTTTAACTGTGATCATTGTCATTATGCTTCTAACCCCCTAATAAGTGCATGACCATATTCCACTTCTTGAGTATCCTTTTTAAAAAGTTGCATCCAGAACTAGACAGAAATTAACACACATACTTTGACTCTCTTTAACCATTAAGTTAGTTTGCAGCCTGAGATTATGTTGCCCTTGTTAGCAGTCTCACCACATTTTCAGCTCATATTCAGCCCAGTCAGCTATAAAACTTAAGGCGTTTTATTATGAACTGTAGGAAGTAGATAAGAACATGAATATCTTCTTAAATTGTGTTTCTCCAGAAACAAACCTTGCAAGGAAGAACTGTGTACACTCAATGGGAAGTAATGCCTGGAAGTGCCAGTAGGGGGCGAGGGAGGCAGAAAATGCTTTGCAGGCATTACCGTGGGTAACCGGGCTCAGACTGGGAGACAATAGAGAACATGCCTCCCAATTTTCCCCAGTCCCTATGGTGCACGGGAATTGGGACGTTGATCCCAAATTCCTGTTTGCCACAATTCAAAGTGGTTGGGGAAGGAGATGCGTGTTAATTCTAGTTACCTCTGGGGAGTTTCAGGTTCTATCAGCCTTTTATCTCTGAGAAAGCCCCCCAGGCAAAGAGTAGCAGATGCTGCAACTGGACACCTTAATGTTGACCCATGTGAGTAAAGTATAGTCAAGGAAATACAGGCAGGGACCAACAGAATCTGCTCTAGACACAAGGATGGAGAGAGAGAAGAAAGGAAGGAGAGTTAGAGCGGTGGAGAGAGAGAGAGGGGAGATAGTCACAGATACAGACACCAGTGCAGATTAGAGATGTGCAAACACGAAGCAGCAAAGATGTCCCGAGCACCTGCAGTGAGAACAGGAAGTTCTAGAATCACCCACTGCTTCTTCATAGCAAGAGAAAATCACAAAAGAAAATCGAAGTGAAACTTGAAGTACGTGTTGTTAGCCTCTGAATTATTTATTCACAAGGATGTGTAAAGTGTTGTCGTTATTCTGTTACAAAAGTAATAAAATACATCACAGAAATTTAGAGAATTCAAGGAAAACATTTACAGTCATATCATGCAAATACTAAGATTATAGATATCTTATTTTTCCTTCCAGTGACTTTCATGCCGGTTTTGTTTTGACAGAGTTAGAATCATCTTTTACTTCAAAGTGTGCTTCCTGCTCTTATCATGTAGTGTCATCATTGTAACCTCTAGCAGGAGTCTTCACTTGATCAGAGCTAAGGAGTCACCTGTGGAATCAGGTGGAGTTCCTTACCCCACAGAGACCAGATAATTGGGAGATAATTCATGCCCAGTCTCCAAATGGAATTCAAATGTATAGTCGCACAGCTGAGACACAGGGGCCTGTTGAACTCAGTTATGGGCAGGGGCAATAGATGGCCTAAGAAATGAAGAAGAAAGAAGTTATGAGATAGAAAAATGGAATGTGGGCAAGGATCAGCAATCGAGCTGAGTGGACAGGCGGTGATTAAACCCGTCAAAGCCTAGCACACTTGGGGATGGAGAGGGGCGTGTGGCTTAAGCATAGGAACAGACCTCTAAAGGCCTAAGAAGTCTCTCAGCCCACGCCTCTCACCGTTCCAGACCCCTACCATATCCCCTACTCCCTCTACATATACAACTTAGAATAAGACACAAACAGTGGTGGGAAAGTCCTTGAAAGCCAGCAGGAAAAACAAGCACTCTGGGCTAGGAGTGGGCAGTCGAGCTGAAGGCCAGCCTTGCGCAGGAAGGAAATGGTACACGTGACATGACTTCACCAACAGATCAGGAGGAAGTGGTACTTGGGCTCTGAGTGGCATCAAGGGAGAGAGCCTCAATGGACACTAGAGGCCAGTGGTGGGTCAGTGTTACCAGATGGGCAGGTGGTTAGGGAGAGGCACAGGTAATGGCCACAGGGACAGAAAAGGTGTCTGCAGACAGCAACCAAAACCTATTCCAAAAGCAGCAGCTGAAACAGAAGGAAGAGGCGCAGACAGCATGCAAATTCCATGGACGGCGATGCTCCACCGTCTCCAGAGACTCAGCCAAACTGGGAAATGCATTCATCTTTGTTGTGTGGCATGTGGGGGACTAGGGTAAATCATTAGGGCTACCTGCTTAATATTCACATATTAAAAACACTGAAGACATTTCTCATTAATGTCAAGAAGAAATACTCCTGAACTTCAGTATATGGGTACCTTGTCATTGTATGTAACCATGGCCCTATTGTTAGATACTATGACATTTCCAATGGTCTGACTCCTATAAATAATATGAGGAATTATTTCATGCCAAAAACATTTTCTGTATGTGATAGCATCATTTTAGGCTTCTGTCTAAGATGATTTTATTCATTATTTAATTATTATTATTTATTCTCTGCCAAATAATATACATCGTGAATTTCTAACCACTATAACAAGTGGCAAAATCCTGGCCTGAGGTTGTCCTGCTTCACTGTATTTTATCATCAGAGAGGCTGTGTAGCCTGCTGCTTATCACTCCCGTAACCCCTACGGTGCCCCTCACAAGTTTGTTTGTTTTGTTTTATTTATCTACTTTAATTTGACCAGAGAGAGAACAGAGTTAGAGAGAGAGAAAGAGAGAGAGGGAAAATGAGAAAGCAAGATGCCAGATCCGGCACTCCATCTGTGGTTGACCATGTGAAAGTCTAGCTCCTTTAACCACCATGCCACCTGCCTGCTCTGTTTGTTTATTTTTTTAATAGAGATGTTTGCTTCTCCTCCATTCTCATCTCAGGGTTTTGGGCACGCACACACACGTGCCGGTGGGAGTTTCAAGTGCTGGATCCAGGACTAGAACCGTGTTTGGCCAGGTGGGAGTCCAGCGACATAACTACTACACCATTAATAGCCTAGAGATGTTGTGTATTTTCTGCTTTCCCTTTTCCTATTTGGCCATTCTAAATTTGCCTTAAATATAAAGAGTAAGCTAAAAGGAAAACATACACTCATGAAAGATGTAGTTTTCCCTCATTATCATCTTTGTGTTTACTATTTCTGTTGGCATATGCAGGTAAAATTGAAAGACAAATTTTGTTTTTCTCTGGCTCTTGTGTATGTTAGAGTAATAATATTGCAGAACATTATGTAAAATGCATAAAACAGTTTCACTTAAAAACAAAAGTTATCTATACTCCTTTCCTTTAAAGCCAATATAAATACGTGACAAATTTTAATTTTATCTCCAAATATTTATCAAAAACTTAAGAAACCTCATCTCTGTATTTTTAAAAATTTTTAAACATTATTTTCAAGTTGTTTTATCTTAAGCTGCAGCCTAAAAAGAGTCCTGAATCACAGTTGAATATTGGAAAATAACTTTTCCCTTATTGCCAAAGTTTAAGGAAGGAGAGGAAAACAGTTTTCATAGTTTAGAAATTATAAATCACAGGACCACCCAAAGATATTGAAAATAAAATTTGAAATATTAGCGAATTTATTTCCTTAACAAAACCATGGTCCTTTGATTAAAACAATAAAATGAGAAAATGGTATTTCTGGTTACACCACTGCCCAATTTGATCATGCAGCTGCTCAGAGTTGCTAAAATTTCTTCCAGAGATTCTAAATAAATAAGTCAATAGCTGCTTTGTCCTCTATCCTGTTACCTGGCCAAAGAAAGACCGAGCTTCTCTTCTCTGAGGTCTTTTTTTTAAATTACTTATTTAATTTTATTTATTTATTATTGTTTTTTAAAAATTGACCAGAGAGAGAAAGAGAGAGAGAGGGGGCCTGAGAAAGGGAGGGAGGAAGGTGAGAAAGCAAGCCTCCAGGTCTAGGACTCAAACCATGGTTGGCCATGTGAGGGTCCAGTGCTTTAACTGCCAGGCCCCCTGCTGGCCCCGTCCCTGAAGTCTTGATACAAATATCCACAATATTTGACACAGTTAGTAGTCTGTTGCTAAAAGTTAGAGGTTGGGATGAGAACCTCACAATCTGATGATCTGTGACTATGACTCTTACCATTGCAGAGAACCTCACTGCTGGAAACCACCAGTCAGCCGGCATCATAAGGGTCTGCCAAGCTCTGAATTTGTGATAAATCAGTTCACAATAATGAATACATACAATTATTTTTGGCAATAAATTTAAAAATAAAACAATAATGAATATGAAAAAAAGAGTGGAGGTTCTCTAAGGTAGTGGTTCTTAACCTAGGCTGCACTTTAGAAGCAGCCTGGGAGCTTAAAGCTAGTAAAACTGACACTTGAACTCAATTTCCCAGCCAATTAATAAGCAATCTCTAGAAATAGAAACTACACATCCATACTTTCCAGAAAGTTTTCCAGATACTTCACTGTGTAGCCATGTTTGATGATCATCATCTTAAGAGTGTGAATAAAGACACAAAGCTAGGGGAAAAAATCCTTAAGAGTTGTAGAAAAGTTTAATTTTTTAAAGTTTATTTCTCCTATAAGCAAGTCACCGAGAGAGACAACACCCCCACAGGGCCCTGACACCGTGATCCAGCCCCGGGCTCGGTCAGCCCTGGATTATGTCTACTCAGGAAGTCTCCAGATTTGAACCCAGAACTTTCCCATGTGGGTCAGCATTACAGTGCATTGCCGTTTACCATCACCAGGGCACAACAAGTCTATTTATTTAAAAGTTTATGCTTCTGGGAACCAGCAGTTAGCGTAATGGCTATGTCGCTGGACTCCCACGTAGTCGGCCATGGTTCGCGTCTCGGACCCGGTGGCTTACAACTCACGCCGGGCGCGTGTGCGTGCGTGCCCAAGATCCCAAGAGGAGAATGGAGGAGAAGGGATTGCGGCGTGACCATCCCCCCTGGGGGGTGATTTCTCGCTTTCTGTCTCTATGTCTCTCTCTGTCTGTCTGGCGAGCGCACGCGCCCTATAGCGAGAAACCTCTCCAAAAAAAAAAAAAAAAAAAAAAAAAAAAAAAGTTTATGCTTCTGTCGATAGCCGTAGCTCACAATTCTCAGATCACGTTTTATATAACAAACTGATCATTCACCCATGGCCCAAGAGGCCCCCAAAGAATCCATCCAAGGAGAAAGAACTGCATTAAACAATAGTAACCCCCAAGAAAATGAAGAGGGTTCCTTCCTCCTCATCATCCTTTACCCTCCAGCTAAAACCAGTATCTAATAAAATACTTTTTTTGGTCCTTGTTTTACTTTTTTATCTTTTTATTCATGATAAAATACATAAATGCACACATGAGAATGAAAGGGAGAGAAAGATGAGAACCTTCCATGGGCTCTGGTCATACCACAAACCCCATCCTCCATGCCTCTGGTCCATTAGCTCTTGGGTATTCACACGCATGTCAGCATGTTTCAGGCTGACCAGGCCAGGGATTTTTTTTTTTTTTTTTTTTTTTGGAGAGGTTTTTGCTATAGGGCGTGTGAGCTCGCCAGAAAGACAGAGAGATGGAGAGATAGAAAATGAGAAATCATCCCCCGGGAGGGGTGGCCATGCCACAATCCCTTCTCCTCCATTCTCCTCTCGGGATCTTGGGCACACATGCACACGCGACCAGCATGAGTTTAAGCCTCCAGATCCGGGACTCGAACCATGGTTGGTTACATGGGAGTTCAGCGACATAGCCATTACGCTAACTGCTGGTCCCCAGGCCAGGGATTTGAACCCCAGTCTTGAAGTGAGATTCTGCTTCTCTTGAGCACTGCTTTACCTCAGCACCAAGGAGCCAATCCAAACGCTCATTTTTCTACTCAATACCAAAGGAACAAGGGTGAACATATGAGAGGCAGAGTTTGAGTTGCAGTCTATGTACCCTCAACCACCACCACCATCACCACAAAAATCTCTTTTTATTCTTTATATTCTCCTCTCCATATAAACATGGATATTCTTTTCTTTTAAATTAATCCAGGTTTGAGACCAGCAGATGGAGTAATGGTTATGTTGCCAGACTCCCACATAGTTGGCCATGGTTCAAGTCCTGGACCTGGTGGCTTAAAACTCATGCCAGGTGCATGTGTGTGCAAGCCCAAAATCCCAAGAGGAGATTGGAGGAGAAAGGATTGTGGCATGGCCACTCCCCATGTTTGGGGGGTGGTGATTTCTTGCTTTCTGTCTCCCTGGCAATTGCACATGCCTTATAGCAAAAATCTCTATTAAAAAGAAAATAAAAAGTTCATCTGGGTTCTATACAAATCATGTATCATCTATGAAGATAAGTACAGTATATAGTAAAAATTTAGTTCAGAGTCACAGATCTTCCTGAAGGTAATCAATTATATCAGGATTTTGTATATTAAGAATTATTCTATGCATCCCTTAACTATGTAACTATATAAGCTATTTATAAGAGGATACATTTATTCTGTTTCGTATCTTGCTTTTTCACTTATCTTGGAGAACTAGCTGATCTCTTAGAGAGAGGTGCTTGTTTTTAATATCTGGAAGTGATTCCACCTTGCGAGCAGTTTTAATGGATGTTGTTCTATCTGTTCATATTCAGGATAAAGAAAAAACACTTTTGGATTTGAAAGGAAATCATCTGCTGATGTATGAAATCATTGGAAACATTTTCCCACTGTCCAATGACGCATGCAGGACCATGGCAGCAAGAAATAGGCCTTCCACAATAAACTATCACTAATGGAAAAACTATACAATTTCTTCTCTTCCCTGAACTATACAGAACTCCAAGTATAAGGATTTATCTAGATGTTTGATAATTCTCTTTCTTTTTTCTTTTTCTTTCCTTTCTTTCTTTTTTTTTTCTTTTAGATATTTTGTTATAGGTTGTGTGCACTTGCCAGAGAGACAGAAAGTGAGAAATCACCCCTCAGGGATGATGGCCACACCACAGTCCCTTTTCCTCCATTCTCCTCCTGGGATCTTGGGCACACACGCGCACATTCCTAGCAGGAGTTTTAAGCCACTGGGTCTGGGACTCAAACTGTGGTTGGCCATGTGGGAGTCCAACAACATAACCGTGATGCCATCACTGATCAATTATTTTTTCCTTTTAAATAAATAAAATAACATTATTTTCCAGTGACAAAAAGAACAAATATGTTCAGAGAAGAAAATAAAATATGTTTAATAATAATGATAATGATGATCAGGAAAAACAATGAAAAGCTATTGGATGATGAAATGGGGATTTTAATGTCTCTGTATTCACTGATATGTATGGTATTCCTTCTGGAAAAAGAAATGTAATTCACTGTAAATTTATATGTGATTCAATGTAATATAAACAAGATTATGATGATAACAAATAAATTAAAACATATTTTTTCCAAGGTGAAAGTATACAACCCTGAATTAAAGACCAATTTAAACAGAAGGGTCTGTTTTATGCAGAAAATTGTAGATACGAAATAACTTTCAGAATAAAATGCAGATTTTTCAGATATATGAAGCCAAAATTATAAAGATAAAGCTAATATTCTCATTTAACTTTCTCTTTTCTTCTGTGTTTTTCTAAGGCAATAAGCAGTATATAATGTTAAAAATTGTAATTGCTAAGGTTATTTTTAAGAAGGAAGGCCAAGTGTTTATCTGTAAAGGCAATTTGTACTTTCTCACTTGAATATATTTACATTCAATTGGGAAAATGGTTCAATAACATCTAGGAATCCCACCAGAAATAGTACACTATGGGAATGTTTGTTTTCCTATCACCTAACATATGTCTCTGGAATAATAAAAACTGACCTTTACTATAGAGCAAAGCAAAGAAAACTGTACTCTTTTTTTCTTTTCTAAATTTTGCCAGAGGAAGAGTGTATTCACCAGAGAGGGACAGAATAGAGGGGGGGGGGGGGGAGTACTACAATCCCTTCTCCTCCGTTTATTCCTCCTTTAGGGATTTCGGGCATGCATGCACAGAAGCCCAGTTTGCTTTTCAAGCTGCTTAGTCTAGGGCTCAAACCATGTAGTCAGCAATGCGGGATCCAGCCACCTCACCGCCACACCACGGGCTGGCTCTAAAACTTTTTCTATGAAGAGTCATAGATGATGCTCTTCAGCATTCCACATTCACCCACATGAAAATGAAAAACATTTCTACACACCTTATACTTTCCTACTATTTACTCGACAATTTAAGAAGCATTGTATAAAGTAGGAAAGAAATACAAATTTGTAATACTTTTTAAAAAAACTTTGACAGAGGGTACATGATTTCTCCAAAGAGAGAAATGGAGAGATAGAGAGAAAGGGAGAGGGAGAAAGCACCCTCTCCCCTCCAGAGAGACAGAAAGTGAGAAATCACCCCCTGGGGGAGATGGCCACACCACAATCCCTCTTCCCCCATTCTCTTCCTGGGATCTTGGGCACACACACACACATTCACACTTGGCAAGAGTTTTAAGCCACCAGGTCCAGGACTTGAACTTGTCCATAGCAGGCAATTCCTCCATCATCTTTTCTTTCTTTCAGGATTTTGGGTGCACACACATACACACACACACACACACACTTACACACACACTGCATGTTTTTCAAGCCACCAGGTTTGGTATATTTGAACCATGCAGTCGACCATATGGGATCTGGCTTCCTTAACCACGAAGTCAGCTCCAAATATATAATACTTCCATTCCTCTCTTATGATTTCCACGTTCAACAATCTTCATGCTCCCAAAGAACAGATGTATTTCTTTCTTTTTATGGTTACATAATGCAACTGTATTCATGCTAGTTTCACATTAGAATACTTCTGTTATAATAGTGAGCATTTCTGACTTGCTCCTGAAAGACCTTCCCATTCCAGGAACTTGTCCTTAGGATACTGATTTGTAGTTTATTCCCTCACACTTGATTTCATTACTCTAAAACCTAAAGCAGAATAATGAAATACTTTAGACAAAAGGGATCATGAGGTGACAAAACATAATTCCATCACTGACTGATACAATCATTTATTGAATGACCATAATGCACCAGGCACTGTGCTGAGACCTTCTTCTATATCTTGCCATCTAATCATCACCGCCTTCACCATAGTACTATATTTCCAATGAGTGATGAGAATAGAGTGGTCTATCAACGTTATCTACCTCATTCACGCTCACTATGTAAGTTAGTTAGCTTTGTCTGCTCAGTACCTATGCACGTTCTTCTTCCTCAGTTTTCCCCTAAGGAACCGATCATTTCCCTCCCATTTCCAATCAGTGTATCAGTGGTTAAGGTGAGCTTGACTCTACCCTGTCTCCAGGGGAAAGAAATCTGTCCTAGGCCTGGCCAACCAGAAACATTCATTGGCTCAATGCCCTGAGCATGTCTTAAACTGAACAGAGTAATTCCCATCACTGGTGATGGTGCTTTAGGAAACTAAGCTCTCTCATTTTGTGGAGGTTGCTGAGCTGGTGAGGAGTAAATCTGGAACTCATGGTCAGTGGTCATCTTGCCACAGTGGGGAGAGCAGTCACGTGAGGTGAGACCAATTCCTAACTATGTCAGTCGTGCCTACATTCAGAACAACTGGATTTTGGGTTACGTAAATGAACAAAATTCTTTATTTTTTGTTTTAAGTCTGACTAAGTTGATTTTCTGTTAGCAATTGAGTCAGTCATTAAACTGATACCTAGCAGAACCAGGAAATTAACCAGGTTTCCTGTGCTAATCCATTTCTATCACAATATTTAGATTTGATTTCATCCTTGGCTACCTCTAAAAACTCAAACAAATTAGTAAAAATTTAGCCACAGAAGGTGCGTTAGGTCAAGTTCCCCAGAATTAGACCCGGAGTCAAATACTTATGTGCAAATAATTGATTCAGGTCATGCTAGGAAGGGAAATTGATACAGACATGGGAAGCAGAGCAGAAAAGGAGAAACAACCAAGCAAGCATGAAGTTTCCAGCAAAGTCCCTGCCTCCACCTGATTCCCGAGGAAGTTCTAGAATGTGTCTTCCACTGCAGTTTGTTTTTCCTGCAGGCGGGGCACGGCACTTCCTGATTATGTCATTGTCGGTCCCTGACAAAAGCATAGATGTTTCCAATTACTTCCCATTCTCCACAGGTCCTAGAGATGAGATAGACCTGGTCACCCAAAGACAGTCTTCTGAAGAAGCAGAGTATTTCCAATGTCTGCCACAGAGAGTAGTCTGAATTGGAAGGCCTCGCCTGGATATCTTCTGATATGATTTAGCTTTTCTAGAGTGAAATCCGGGAAAAAAATTAAAACTATAGAAAAGATCTCAGTAAGGTGATGTAAAATGGAAACACAACTTGTTTTCTGGTCTCTTATATTGCTCCCCAGTCTGTGAACAGAAACTTCCCTGAGCCGATGCTTTTCCTGTTGGGGCCACGTTCCCACCCACCAAGCCTCGAAGCCGCCAACTTCCCCGGATCCCACCCACCTCAACTTCACATAGTATAAATTTTCTCATACACACAGTGCAGAAAATAAAAAAGCCTATATTGAGAAGTTATTTTGAAAATTAAATGAGAAAGGCATAACCACAATGTCTATTACTGAGCTATTTTTGTAATATTATGAATGGAATTTGACATATGGATGCTCTACCCCCAGTGTTTCAGGATGTGACTGAATTTAAAGATAGGAGGCTGTTTAGGGAGCTGATTAACTCAAAATGAGGTTGTTAGGGTGGGTTCTAAACTAACATGACTGATCTCTTTATAAGAAGAGAACATTTGGGGACCAGCAGTTAGCGTAATGGCTATGTCGCTGGACTCCCACGTAGTTGACCGCGGTTCATGTCCCGGACCCAGTGGCTTAAAACTCACGCCGGGCGCATGTGCGTGCGTGCCCAAGATCCCGAGAGGAGAATGGAGGAGAAGGGATTGCGGCGTGACCATCCCCCCTGGGGGGTGATTTCTCGCTTTCTGTCTCTATGTCTCTCTCTGTCTGTCTGGCGAGTGCACGCGCCCTATAGCGAAAATCTCTCTCTCAAAAAAAAAAAAAAAAAAAAAAAAAAAGAAGAAGAGAACATTTGGGGACCAGCAATTGGCATAATGGCTATGTCGCTGGACTCCCATGTAGTCGACCGTGGTTCGCGTCCCGGACCCGGTGGCTTAAAACTCAATGCCAGGAACGTGTGCATGTGTACTCAAGATCCCGAGAGGAGAATGGAGGAGAAGGGATTGCGGCATGGCCATCCCCTCTGGGGGGTGATCTCTCGCTTTCTATCTCTCAGTCTCTCTCTGTCTGTCTGGTGAGTGCACGCGCCCTTTGGCAAAAACCTCTAAAAAAAAGAAAAGAAGAGGACATTTAACTACATGCACCAGGGAGAGACCATGGGAGAGAGAAAAGTCAAGAAGAAAGACCTCAGAAGGATTTAAACTTGCTACACCTTGATTTTGGAAAGTTTCCACCAAGCCTGTGGTAGTTCATTATTTAATAGTTTCCATAGCAAACTAACACACATTTTCATCACAACTGTTTCTTCCTTGATTTAGCATTCCAGTATCCTGCCATTCCTGGGTTTCTGAAAAATAGGCTAGATGTAAGTATTTTGGGCTTATTGAACTGATCATTTCATAAATAAACCTTAAAAGAGAAAGGAATAGTTTGTGTGAACGGAAATGCTAAATAGACTCACATTCCACATTCTCTGACACAGTATCCTCAGCAGACTGGAAATTATTCTCAAGACTTTAGCCCAAAGACCACAGTCAAGTCATCATGAGGACAAGATGGAATAAAACAAGAATTTAAGTGTATTTATTTGCAGAGTACTAGTAAAGGTTGTGAAAGAGTGAAAGTTAGACCTACTTTGAGTTCCTTGGATTTAATTTTGTCTTACCATATCTATAAAAGCTATTTGGGAATATAAGATACTTAATAAAGTTAAACAATCTCTCTTCATCATGTCTATAATTCTGAAAAGTGAATCTAGGAAGTCAAAGTCATAAATCTCTTTATAATTGTCTTTCAAAGGAAACGATTTCCTAAATGATTTTTATTGAAATAGTAAGTTCAACAAATAAATCCAGAGATGCAATAAAACTTTTCAAAAAGGGAAGAGAAAAATGCACTAAAATATACTTGAGAAAACTGAACTGATATGTGTGCCTCTTTTTGAAAAGCTACTTAATGTTCCTGAAGCAAAGAGAATGCCACGTAGTGTGCACAAAGCACCTTTTTATACGTGATCCCATTTGAACTTTACAATAACTCAGGAAGATAAACAGTTAACTTAAGAGAGTCAAAGGATAAAAAAGAAAAAGGGGCCAGCAGATGCTGTAATGATTATGTTACTGGACTCCCACATAGTCTACTGCAGTTTAAGTCCCAGACCTGGTGGCTTAAAACTCATGCAGGATGCTTGTGTGTGCGCACCTAAAATCCTGAGAAGATAATGGAAGAGGAGGGATTGTGGCATGGCTGACTCCCCTGAGGGGTGATTTCTCACTTTCTGTCTCTGTTTGTCTCTCAGGTAAGTGCACTTACCCTATAGCAAAAATCTCTCTTAAAAAAAAAAGTCAGAAAACTCACCAAGTGTTTTCAACTGTTTTGCCTCAGATTAAAACATTAAGTGAATAAGATAAGAAAAAATGTCAAACTTTACAGCAGTTGTAATATGTAGGTATCTGATGCAAACATTCAGAAAAATGAAATTAAACTAGTTCCAGGTAGATTAATGTTCTATCTAACAAGAAGACTTTATTTAAGAAACTATTCTGAAACAAACATTTTGCTGTTGTTCAATAAAACTTTATATTATCTATAAATTATGGCAATCAAATACAAGAAGCTAAAAATGGGAATAAAAACAAGTTTTCTGGGGCCAGCAGGTGGCATGATGGTTAAGGCACTAGATTGCCACATGGTTGACTGCTATTTAAGTCCTGAACCTGACAGCTTGCTTTCTCGCTTTCTGTCTCTTTCTCTCTGGGTTGAATACACATGCCCTGAAACAAATTTAAAAAAAAATAATAACAATGATAAAAAAATAAAATAAGAAGTTATTTTTTAATAAAAGAAACAAGTTTCCTAAATCTAGATCACTATTAAGACTATAGAAAGACAAAAAACTGGAGCCTGTCTTGTAGATCCACAGGTGATATAGTTTTACAAACTCCTGGAGGATAAGAGAGAAAAAAATTTCTGGCTATTTTTCTTTCCTGTCGTTTGTTCATTCCAAAAATCTCGAAAGAGAAGTTAGGGTCATATGAGTTAGAGTCCAGTAAGGAGAGAGAAGTCACATCAACTGTGAAGGCCTTTAGCTGTGTCACCTTGGGTAGGCCACAGTCCTGTTTTTTAAGCAAATCCAATCTAGATGCTGCTGTGAAGGACTTTCAGAGCTATGATAAAACACCATAATTTTTAAGCAGAGTAGATCATTCTAGATAGCTTTCCTGATTCAATAAACTGAAAGACCTTAAGAACAGAGCTGGGTGCAGGGGTAGCAGATGGTGTAGTGGTTACATTGCTGGGCTTTCACATGGTTGTTCACAGTCCGAGTCTCAGACCTAGTGGCTTCAAAATCAAACCGGCTATGTGTGCATGAGTGCCCAAGATCCCAGGAGGAGAATGGAGGAGAAGGGACTGTGGCATGGCCATTCTCCCTGGGGGCTGATTTCTCACTTTCCCTCTCACTGTCTCTCTCTCTCTCTCTCTCCAGTGAGCACATATGCCCTAAGGCAAAAATCTCTTAAAAAGTAAAAAGAAAGAGGGACCAGCAGTTAGCCTAATGGGTATGTCGCTGGACTCCCACGTAGTTGACTGTGGTTCGCGTCCTGGACCCAGTGACTTAAAACTCACGCCAGGCGCATGTGCGTGCGCACCCAAGATCCCGAGAGGAGAATGGAGGAGAAGGGATTGCGGTGTGACCATCCCCCCTGGGGGGTGTTTTCTCACTTTCTGTCTCTCTGTCTCTGTCTGGTGAGCGCACGCGCCCTATAGCAAAAACCTCTCCAAAATAAATAAATAAATAAATAAATAAAATAAAATAATAAAATAAAAATTTAAAAAAAGAAAGAAAGAAAGAACAGAGCTGTGGCTTCCCTGATGAAGAAGAAATCCTACTATTGGACAGCAGCTTCAGCCTATGCCCAAGAGTTACAGCTTGCTATTCCTGAAAGCCTGCATTATGGACTTCACATATGCCTGCATGACATGCCTGACCCTACAATCATGGAAGCCAATTCATACATATATGTAGGTATACATATATACACATAGATATAGAATAGATGGCTAAATATAGATGTATATACTACTGATTCTGCTTTTTTAGTTGGTTTCTAACTTGCACACCATCTATGTGATTAATGAAAATTTAATATAAATATTTGTTAATTGGGTAATTGAAAGGGTAAAGAGAATTCTGAGGTATCACAGAGTTAGTAACCGGGAAAAAGCAGCTACCACCCCTAGTGCTCAAGCCACTAAGGACAAAGCTTGAGATTATTAAAATTGAGGAATTTAGGGGCCAGCCCCATAGCCTAGAGGTTAAGGGATCTGGATCCCACATGACCAACTGCATGAATTGAGTCACCACTCCAGTGGCTTGAAAAACATGTTGACATAGTATGCTCATGCCTGCCCCAAATTCAGACACATGGAGAAATCAAAAAGGGATTGTGGCATGACCATGCCCCATGAGGGGTGGTGGTTTCTTTCTCTCTCTCTCTCTCACTTGCTCTCTCTCGCTTTGTTTCTTTATGGTGAGCGCACATGTCTACTGTGAACTAAAAAACAAACAAAAATGAAAAAAAAAAAAAAGGTATAAGATCAGCTAGGAACATGGTGACTAAGACAACTGGATCCCACAAGATTTAAAGCATGGTTTAAGTCCTGCACCTGGAAGCTTAAAAAAACATGCCAGTTAATGTGTGTGTGTGGTCAAAATCCCAACAGGAAGGGGAAATGGAGGAGAAAGGATTTCAATGTGACTATTATTCATGAAGGATGCTTTCTCACTCTCCCTATCTTTCTATGTCTCTGTGTCTCTATAGCAAGAGCATGTACCCTCTGGAAAATTAAAAAAATATTTTTTTTAGATACTTAGAAGAGAGAGCTTGTGGGCCTAGGCCAAACTCTGAAGAGGTGGTGTTTGTTGACTTGGTGTTTGTTTCTAAGTAAGCATTACAAAGCTGCCTCCTGAGAATGAAGAAAACTGCAAGTTGCCTTCATGTATTTTGTACAGGAAAGTACTGCTACTTTCAGAGTACAAAGCAAGGACAGGTGATGCTCACAGGAACCACAAGTAAACAGGCAAGAAATGAAGAAAAAGGGGAGTATTTATTTTCTGTCTTCAGCCTTCCTTTTTTTAGTACCCCCTACTGTTGGAACCTAAGAAGGATCCAGTCGGCAAAACAAAATTAAAATTTGCAGAGGCCCTGCCTCAGCAAAGCAAGACTCAAAGCACGAAAGACAAAGGTTGGCATTATTAAAATACTGGAACTTATAATGGAGTACAGAGCATTAGGTGTTTCACTGAAAGACGATAGCTTTTTTTTTTCTTTTTTTTTTGGAAAGGTTTTCGCTATAGGGCATGTGTGCTCGCCAGACAGACAGACAGAGAGAGACAGAGAGACAGAAAGTGAGAAATCACCCCCCAGGGGGGATGGTCACACCGCAATCCTTTCTCCTCCATTCTCCTCTTGGGATATTGGGCACGCATGCACACGACCCTGTGTGAGTTTTAAGCCACCGGGTCCGGGACGCGAACTGCAGTCGACTATGTGGGAGTCCAGCGACATAGCCATTATGCTAACTGCTAGTTCCCAAAGACAATAGCTTTTGACAGGACTAGGGTTTTTATAGTGCTCATAATACATAACAGGAAGTGCTTTGGGAGACTATTACCCTCAAAGAGCAACTAATAAAGCATGCGATTGAGTCTATCTGTAGTGTACTGCTTCTTAAGTTTCCTACTTAGATATAACTAAATCTAAATTATCTACTGATATATTTAATTCTGCTTTTAAAAGCAGCCACTTAAACCCTCTTCTGGTTAAAAACTTACTTTACATATAAGAACTTGGAAACTGATTGTCACTTTGATCAGTCTAGTTAAGTCAGTAATAATCACCTAGATTGCCAAAACACTTACTTTTTAAAATAATCAACCAAATCAATTACATTCTTTGACTGCAGATTAGAAGTGCGGACAGAATAGAAGTACTGTCTACTTAAGAGTTAGAAAATTATCCAACTGTGAATTAAAACGTGCTAGTGGGAACAGAAAAATAACATGATGTGGTAGATATTATAAAGTAAGAAATGGTAAGACCAACTCAACATGAAAATGATGATAAGAGGGAAATTTGACTCACCCCAAGTTTTTTTAGTTCAGTTTTGTTTTGAGCAAAACTAGGTGAAGGCAATAACCACAACAAAATCATCTTACTCAGTTTGGTTCACAGATATTTATTGTTAAAACACTTCTGCATCCCTTTGCTCTCATGTTAGAAATAACCTGAATTTTCTTGAAAATGCCATGGTTGTTTCTTATGTCTACAGGTTTTCTTAAGGTGTGCCTTCTGTATAGAATATCTCTTCCCTTATTTTTCTCTGAACAGCTTACTTAAATTTCCAGTCTCAATTCAAACTTGTACCTCTCAGTAGCTCCTCTTGTGACCCAAGGCAGCACCACTACATACCTCTAGCTATAATTTACATTGTGTTTTATATGTATAGCGTCCTTAGAGTTATATAGCAAGACCAACTTTCTCTGACCTCTGCAGGCAGTATCCGGGTAGGACACAATGTCTAATTTTCTATGTATCTCTCTATTATCTATTGCTACTGTAACAAAATGCTACATCTTTTGATGGCATTTATTTATTTTCTCAAATTATTGAGGCTAGAAGTCCAAGATCTTGGAGTCATCAGGGCTAGTTTCTAATGAGGCTTCTCTTTATAGCTTGTAGATAGCTGTCTTATTAATGTGCTCTCACATAGTTTGAGTATGTGTGTGTGTGTGTGTGTGTGTGTGTGTGTGTGTGTGTCTGTGTGTATGCATGTGTGTGGAGAGAGTAAGTGGGAGAGAGAAAGATTTCTGATGTTTTCTTCTCTTTTTATAATATCCATTCTATCAGGTTAGAGTGCCATGTTTATTAAATAATTTAACTTTCTTTATTTCCATTAAGGCTCTGTCTCCAAATACAGTCACACTGATGATTACAGATTCAACATGTAAATTTGGAGTACTACAATTTAGTCCATAATAGTATCTATGTACCATTCCATTCTCTCTTGGACTACAAGGTTTCTGTTGAGAAATCTGCTGATAGTCACATGAGAATTGCCTTGTATGTGATGTATTTTCCTTGTATTTTTCTCTCATGATTTCAAAATTCTCTTTTTGTCTTTGACTATCGAGAATTTGAATGTAATGACTCAGTGAAGATCTGTTTATGATTTGTGTAGGGGCCAGCAGTTGGCATGATGGTTAAGGTGCTGGACTCCCACATAACTTACTGTGGCTCAAGCTCCAGTTCTGGTGGTTTGCAATGCCAGGAGCATGTGCATTAATGCCCCAAATCCCATCCCGAAAGGAGAATGACAGGAAAGGGATTGGAACATTTCCATCCTCCTTGTTGGATCTCACTTTCTCTCTGTTGCTCTCCATCTTCCAGTGAACACATACACCTAATAGCAAAAATCTCTCTCTCTCAAAAAAAAAAAAAAAAAAAAAAAAAAAAAAAAAAAAAAAAAAAAAAGATTAGTGTGTTTGGAGGGAGTGGGAATCTATGAGTCTGAATGTTTCTTTTGCATAGCAGATACAGGAAGATTTTTTGGCATTTTTTAAAAATAAGCTTTTAAAACACTTCTTCTGCTCCTTTTAGAACTCTCATAGTGAATATGTTTATTTACTTGATAGTGTCTCATGAGTCCATAAATTTTCTTTCTTTTTAGTATTTTTTTTCTTTTTCTTTTCTTTTTTTTTTTTTTTTACTGTCCTCACCAGAGAGACAGATTGAGAGACAGAAAGTGAGAAATCACCCCCCAGGGGAAATGGCCATGTCACAATCCCTTCTCCTCTCCAGATTTTGGGCACACACACATGTGCCCAGCCACCAGGTCCAGGACTCAAACTGCAGTCGACTACATGGGAGACCAGCGACATAACCATTATGCCATCTGCTAGTCCTTCTCTTTTTATTTTTCTGATTGTGTAATTTCAAAGTATCTTTCTTTACTAATTCATTCATCTATTTGATCAAATATGCTGTTAAAGCACTATGAAAATTTTCAGATCAGTCGTTGTTTTCTTTGTTCCAGAATTTGTTTGGTTCTTTTTTCTGACTTCCTCTGATTAAAATTCTAATTTTGTTCATGCATTGTTTTCCTTATTTTGTTTAGTTGTCTGTTTTCTGATGCAGCTAACTGATCTTTTTTAAGGCAATTATTTGGAAGTTTTTGTCAGGCATTTAATTGATCTCCATTTCTTTAGGATTGGTTACTGAAGCTCTATTTTGTTCTTTGGTAATGTCATGTTCCCCTGATTATTTGTGATCATTGTGGCTTTGTGCTGGTGTCTGTACATTAGAAGTGGATTAGTCATTACTGACTTCTAATCATTGCAGACTGGCCCCAACTTAGAAAACACCTCACCAGTTGGTCCATCCAGAGAATCTAACCGGGCTAGGTGTTGGAGTCCATAGTCAGTCCTGTGGCTGAAGTCATCAAGCTAACTGTATTGGTACTTGATTCATTGAACAAGTGGATATGACCTTGTGTCTGTGCCCATGGGGGCAGGCTTGGGGCCTGGATTCACCAACAAAGACCTGTAGCTTGCATCTGCATGAGTGGACTAGAAGCTTAGATCTATTGGAATGAGCTGGTACTAGGGTCTATTAGGATGGGCCTGATGAATGGGCCTGATAAGATGTGCATGATGCCTGATCTGTGGAGATAGTCTTAGACTTGAGTCCTTGGGAGTTGACCTGGCACTGGCATTGGAACCTGAGTACAGACCTGGGTCCTGGGTTTGCAGCTGCTATCCTGGAAACTAGGTCCATAGGTATCAGACTGATGTTGAAGTTAAAATTTTATGCATAAGATCAGCTGGGATATGGTGGTTGAGGCGACTGTATATTATTACATGGTTGACTGTGTGATTCAAGCCTGAGCCCATTGGTTTGAGAAACACAGTAGGCACGTGTATATGTGTATCAAAAGTCCCAAAAGCAGAGATGAAGGAGAGGCATTTGCAGCATGACCATATCCCATAGGGGGTGTTTTCTAACTTTCCTTCTCTATCTCTTTGCCTTTCTCTGGCAATCACACATGTCTTCTATCTATCTATATCTATCTATCTATCTATCTATCTATCTATCTATCTAAATATAAATAATGCATAAGCAAGATTCTTTGCAGGATGAAATAAATGTTATTTGTGTTTGATGTACAGTTTTCAAACTCTGAATTTATGGCCCAATGGGAAATAAGACATATATCACATTATTGTAGTATAATGAATATAATTAGCGACAGAACAATTGAACCAACAAGTTATGTAGTGCACTAAAAAGGAAAATGGAAGACTTAAGAGTTATATACACAGTACTTTAGGAATGTTAGGATGTAAACAACAGAAAATATGACTCAAATTAGCTCAGATAATATAGGGGACTTTTGATTAACATAGATGTAAAATTGTGAAAAGGGTAGATTTCTGGTCTGCAATGGTCTAATGGAGTAACAATATCAGTCAGGACTTGTTACTCTTAATTTCTCCTGGCCTCTACTTAAGCCTAAATGTACATTTCTTGAAGTTACAAGATGACAGTAGAGCTACAGAGAGATTATATTGTTTCTTTCCTATTTCCAAGAGTAAGTGGTATCTCTGCTGAAGAGTAATGAAGTTACTTCTACAGAATCCTCTAGCAAATATAGCTAGCATTTAATTCATGTGCCTATTCATCAATCAATCTCTGTTTCCTAAAGCATTAAGTGTGCTTATGATTTATGTCAATCAGAAACTGCTTCTGGAAGTGTGATGTAGACTACGTGAGAAAAGGATGAGTATTTCAACCAAAATAAGGATCTTATTATCAGCATAAGGAAAATGAGTGCTGGGTAGTGAAAAAACCAGGGCAAATACACATATAGAGAGATGTAGTATTTGAGATAGGCTTTGAACAATATGTCTGTGGGAGGTAGGGATTTGCTGGTGAAATGGTAAGACTAACCAGAGCTCAGGATTAGGAAAATACAGTGGTTATGGAGCAAACATTAATTGCCCTAGTTTTGCAAGAAGAACAAAAAGATGTTTAACCTCAAAGAGGTTTATTTGTATATCCATGAACACTCCAAAAGGATGTAAAGAATGGTGATTTTATGAGTACACAGGAATCATCTTAAGAGAAAAGGCTATAGATTTTTGAAGATGCTGATAACAAGGGACCAGCAGTTAGCATAATGGCTATGTCACTGGACTCCCATGTAGTCGACCACGGTTCAAGTCCTGGATCCGGTGGCTTAAACTCGCGCCAGGCGTGTATGCGTGTGTGCCCAAGATCCTAAGAGGAGAATGGAGGAGAAGGGATTGTGGCGTGGCCATCTTCCCTGGAGGGTAATTACCCACTTTCTGTCTCTCTGTCTGTTTCTGTCTTGCTGGTAAGTGCACGTGCCCTATAGCAAAAACCTCTCCAAAAAAAAAAAAAAAAAAAAAATGCTGATAACAAGAATAAATAAATAAATAAACCAAAAGTTAACAGGGAATTGGCACAGTATAACAGTGAAAAATTCCATTAAAGAAGAAGGAATAGGTTGGTTTATAAGGTTGAAGTTCTTACATAGCAAGCTATAATGTTTGTAATAAATTGAATAGCTGGCACAGGTCTTTACAAAGCAGATTGGGAGAAGCTGAATTGGATGGAAGATAAAATATTCAACATTAGGCATATTGATTTTCAGATGATGGGGGATAATATCTAAACAGGACATTGGAATGAGGAACTACAGCCCAGGGAAACAAGTGAGCTTAAAGATATATTTGTGATTTACAAGTATAAGTCCACAGAATCAACAAAGCCATTGGCAAGTGGATACAATCAAAACAGCAGACTCTACTGCATTGTTCTATTGTAGCTCATGTGACGGTTCCAGTGTTGGTTCTTGTGCTTTCAACTAAACCAAATCGCTTTCATCCAATGAAGGTAGTTTGCAGGAAAATGAAATTTATCCGAGAGAATCCATCTTACAATAGCAGTGTTTTTCTTTATAAAAATTCAAGTTTAATTATGATTGCTTTTCAAAATCATACTGTAGCAATGAATCAGCTTGTCTTTTTCAAGAATTAGTAGCTTCCTGACATGACAAACTATGTCATGAAAATGCTTATTAAATTTCTGAGATAGTATGGTTGATTACACGTTTTTAAAAACCAATTAGGAAAAAGTTTATTTTATTGTAGGGAAAAAAATTCAGAATTTGACATTCTATGCTTTCTTTCCAGTTAATGGTTACTTAAGATTTAAGTTCTCTTCCATCATTCCTAAGTAGTTTTGTACAATAATAAATCCCTCAACTGGTTAGGCTGTGATGCAGATAAACCACTTGCACAGGTCAAAGTTGGAGGAAGAATGAAAAATACTACATGCCACCTAGTGAGACTAAATCACAATCAGTCATTTGAAACTGGACATGACTAGTAGGTAATCATTTTTTTCTATATCATGTTTAAAAATTAGCATAAATAAGTAACTTTAGGGTATTTCCTATTAAATACTAGTTATTAAGCACTTATGCATTGACATATGGCTTGAAAGGAAAAATGAAAGTAGCAGTGTATTAAATAACTGAATCTTAAAAGTTGTTTTCGTTGGGACCAACAGAAGGAGATATGGTTACACCGCTGGACTCCCATGTAGTCGCCCGTGGTTTGAGTTCTGATCCAGTGACTTAAAACTTAATGGCAGGCACATGTGTGTGAGTGCCCGAGATCCTGAGAAGAGAATGAAGCAGAAGGAATCGTGGTGTGGCCATCCCCCAGAAAGTGATTTCTCTCTTTCTATCTCTCTGTATCTCCAGTGAGTGTGCACGCCCTATAGCAAAAATCTCTCTCTCTGAAAAAGTTATTTTTGTTAAGCAATATTCCACTATTATCCCAAGACCTAAATTTCACGGTCTTTTTTCACCATTACTACATAAATCCTTACAAAATTATGTCTTAACCTCACAATAAGAAATATATCAAAATTGTGATTTATTTAAGATATTAAGGTAGTCATAATTTTAATACACATTGTCATCTGGGGATGTCTGTAATCCTCATTTTATTTTTGGAGAGTTCAGATTAGCTACCAGCTATCAGTATTTTATATCATGGTAATTAAGATTCATGTCTCTTCATCACCATCTACCATTTAATGGGAATCTTTCCATAGGATTTTTTTCCAGTGTTTTGTAGAAGTATTATTTCTCAGTTCTTTTTTTTTTTTTTTAATTGCCAGAGGACACTTGCACTCCCAAGGAAGACAGAGAGACACAAAGAGGGAGAAAGAGAGGGAGAAAGCACCCTCCCAACAGAAGGTGTCCATGCCACAATCCCTCCTCCATTTCTCCACCCCATCAGGATTTGAACATGCACACATGTGCCAGGATCTGAACCATTATTAGTCATGTGAGATACGACTCACTTAACCACTAGTCTGGCCCATTTATCAATTCTCTATTTTTCTTTCCTTTTTATTATACAGTCACAGAAAGGCAGTAATGTTTAAATCTAGCTTACAGCATACATAATTTGTATAGCAATCTTACAACAAGGAAACTACAGGAAACACCATGGTATCAAGAACTAGTCAAATTCTTGTGGTACTTTTCACCTAGACTTAGTAAAATTGTTGTTCAACTAAATGTTCCAAGATCGTTAGGATGTAAACCTGTGCTTAGCTAGGTAAACCTTGTGAAAACTGCATATTATTCCATAAACTGTCTCTAAAAAAGTCATATAATTTAAGACTGTTTGGTTTTGGTCGATACTATTTATTTTCATTTCTGGATGTAACTGGAAATGTGGAAGCTACCTTAAGCTGCATTTTTGAAATTTTAGGAGACAAGCCAACTACTATTGGCTACAAATGGCTTGAATCAATACATGAGAATAACAGACACGTTTTTATACAGAATAGATGAAACACATTTTAAAATTCATTTATAACCAAATTTAAAAGCCACCAACTGAAATTTTCACCAGTGTAGCATTTAAGTGAAAGGTAAAGGGCCCTTTAATAATGTTTTCTAAATGCCTTCACATGGACCAATTTAGTTTCACAGGGTTTCTGTTAGTCTATAGTATAATAAATCAGTAATAGGCAGTATAATAACTATGTCATAGAGGGGCTAGCAGGTGATGTGGTGGTTAAGGAGCTGAACTCCCACATGGCTAATGGTGATCTGATTCCCAGATTTGGTGGCTTGAAACTCATGCCAGGCACATGTACCTTCATGCCCCAAATTTCAAGAGTATCTAGAAAGAAGATTGACCACTGTGTTTTCCTGGAAATGAAGCAGTTGTGGCTGAATTAGTCCCTCAAGGCTGTTGCGTTCATAGCGTAAGTTTAGAAGACTGTGCCCATTGTTTTATTAGACCTTAATAAAATTTCTAACTTTAGCCTTTGTAACCTTATATCCTTTCTACCTGGAGAAAAAATAAATAAAATTCTTTAAATCAGAAAGAAAGAGAAAATTCTCAAGAGGAGAATGGAAGAGAAGGGACTGTGGTGTGGTCATTTCCCCGGGGGATGATTTCTTACTTTCCTTTTCTCTCTGAGTCTCTCTGGCAAACACATTCCCTATGACAAAATCAAAAAAATATAAAAAGTGTCATAGGATTAATTTTATTCCAAAGGAGGTCTTCTACTCCAAACCTTTAAAGTATTCCTCAGTGTTAAATGGTCATTGCATTATGAAATGCCAATAAAGATGGCATGGGGGTGACTGGACAGTGGCACAGAGGTAAAACAAGATGTTCTGAGACTGACCCACATGCGAAGGTCCCAGGTTTGTGTCTAGACACCTTCTGGAGATCTTCCTGAGTACACCAATCATGCATGAACCCATGTTCCAGAGCCAGTTGGGGCTAGGAGTGGAATGCAGCAACCAGATCCCCTTGGGAGGGCTGTCTTTCTACTCTCTTCCTCTTTCTCTGTTTCTTTTTCTCTCTTATTTTCTTTTTCTTTTTCTTTCTCTCTCTCTGTCTCTCACATGCTCACAAAAGAATTAAGTAAAGACACTTTAAAGACTATAAAATGATATGAGTATGATTTTTTTGTTTGTGACTTTTATTATGTTATTTTTAAGTTTATTTCTTTCATGAGAGAGAGAGAGGGACAAACACCATCGATAGAGTCTTATGCCGTAATCCTCCCCACGGCCTCCCCAGCCAGCTGGGATCACAACACGTGTGTTCATCAGCATGTCCAGGTAGACTGGGGAAGCAAGTTCCAATCTCTCATATGGCTTGCAGCATTGCAGAACATTGCGATATCGTCCTGCCCCTGCAACTGAACCTGATTGGTTTTAAATGACAAAAAACTAGCAACCTTACATTTATCCTTCTCTATTTTCTTTGCAATTTTACTTACCCATAGACTCTAAAAATGCAGAAGTTACTTAGTGCAGGGATTTCTAACAAACTTTTTGAGAACTGCTTGTCCCTTTGCTTTCTACCCTAGAACAGTTCCTTTTCACTGTACATTCATGCACACGTACAAATACACACTGTGTGACCGTACAGAACCTCGAAAACAATGGAGAGACCCTGCCCAGACCAAGTTGACTTCTTCTAGGCATTACACATGAAATTCTAGCATGGCCATCGGAAGGGTGACTTGTTATCGAAGGTAGCAGACTAGTGTGAAAGACAGCCTTGGCCAGGGAGGAGAGAAAGAGAAAATAGAAAGAGCATCTCTGTCCCTTTACAAGGACAGAATTTTCCACATTCTTATTACTTGACTAAATCCTTGCTTTTACAGATAAACATAATAAGATTCAGAAAATATTTGTGTGGTTTTATTTATGGTCAGATAGCTAGTGATAGACTCAGAATGTATGAATCAAAAATCTCTAACAGTGAGTTTCAAAGGACCTCAACTTTTGAGAAAGGATTGGTGTTGGGAAAGACTTAGACACTGTTGAGGCATACAAATGACAAAGAATTCAAGGGAATTTTACGTGGATTGTGAGAATGAGGCCCTTGACAAAAAACAAACAAACAAAAAAACAAAAAAAAAAACCCACAAAAAACAAAAAAAAAACCCAAAATTCTAATATGTATTTCCATAAAATGATCCTTGGTTTGCCCATGCCCTGAAATTGGTTGTGTTCATTTGCAATTTATTATTCTGCTTGAGATAAACACATTCTAATCTCTCTACTTAGTTCCACATGGTTAAATGAACCCTTTGGTTTGTAGCTATTTTTTAATTAAAAGAAATGCTTGCTCCCTTCTGGCTATGCATCTCAACACTGAGAAAGTCACCTAAATGAATCAGGGACAGATAATCTCTCAAAACCAACAACTTTGTCATGACATATTTTTCTAAGAGTTTTGTGTTCAGTGGTTCTATGGATGTTTCTGTGCTGGATTTTCCAAGAGGGAGGTTGCAGAGTTTGCAACTTTTTTCTGAACAAGAAAGCAGTTAAGGAACATGAGCAGATAAAGTAGAGTAAGTCCTTCACTGACTCTGCCCAGTTAGAACCAGGCTTGTCAAGAGAATTGAAACTGAAGGTTCATTTAGGAAAAGATTTTGGTTGATTAATTTTATTCTGTATTACTTTCTTCAATAAATTTTCTCTTTTCTTGCCCAATATTTCAGACATTTATCAACTTGCGTTATTGACGATACTGGCCGTGACACCCTAAATCTAAACAGAATTTTTGTTGTATGTATGCATTTCCTCCAGAAAGAAAGTGGCTCCCTAAACAGGGTCTTCATGCCACGACCCATCCCAGCTTTCAGCTTGGGACACGTCTGGGGCATATGTGTGCTTGCCTGATATGTGTGGGAGGCCATGGGAAGCAAACCTTGGACCTTGTCATTGGGTCCAGGATTGAAGAGTATTATGTTACCATTACACTTTCACCTGGCCCCTTAAGCAGTCTTTA
Organism: Tupaia tana; assembly: GCA_026018925.1. Lineage (NCBI taxonomy): Eukaryota > Metazoa > Chordata > Mammalia > Scandentia > Tupaiidae > Tupaia > Tupaia tana. The sequence goes on from JAKSZU010000002.1 coordinate 88,601,051, forward strand.
TGGACATTATTTCAGTTCTCAACAAAACTTGTGTGTCCAGACTTTATCTTGGTTACAGATAATCTGAAAAATCAGCCTTAATGGTAAGTTCTATTATTTAGATGTATACCTTTGCCTACTGAAGTAATGCCTGCTGTGCTTCTCTTCTATTCAACCTGAACTAGGGAAACTTAATGAGCAACAAGTGTGATGTTCATGCTACTGGTGAGTTCTTGTGTGTCCACTCTTGAAGAGATTTTAAGTTTGTCGTTCTGATTTGACTTGATCTAAAAGCCAGAAAGAGAGAAGTCATGTAAATGTAGAAGAAAAAGATGTGTGGAAAGAAGCTTCCATTAAGGCCAACCCTGAACTTAGGACTACTAGTCAGTTGTTCCCAAGGGGCAACACTACCTGTAAACACATTTGAGTACTTAGAGTAAGGAGAACCTTGACTGAAGAGCCCTAAATCCTGTCTATCTGCGTCTTTCTGGGGCAAAAGGCTAAGGAAACACTTATCTAATCTTACATTCTACTTACTTAGTTCTAAAATACCTATCTCCCCACATTATTCTCCCAGACAGTGGCATTTTTATGCAGTTTACAGTTCTTATTGGCCCTTTTGAAAATATGAACTTAAATATCTTCTGCAAAAATATTTTCTTTAGATAGTGCATCTTTTTTTTTTTACATTTAGACTTTGTAGATAGTCTTTATTTTTCTTTTAAGCAGTGGTAAGAAATATTTAAACATTGGATAATTATTTCAACAAAGGTTTAGCAATGGAACATAAGAGGTTTAGTGCAGGAATCACTGACATTGTGTGATTCCTGAGTTAGAGTCCTGAGAAAACACATGCAACAAAGTGAGCAAATGGGCAAACAAAGAACTGGACATTTAAAGTCATAGAGCACTGTCTGCTGGAGTTGTGGAAATATCATTTATGGGGTGAGATAAGGTGCTGACTGGCTGAAGTGTGGCTGAGAGAGACATCACTGCTAAGTGTCATCCATTACACTGCCTGTTTGGATAATTCTGGTCAAGGTACTCACCCTGCCAGCAAAGTTATCTGGTCCATCATTGATTAGTTTTACATATTAAGAACACTGTCTGTATAAAGAGCTGAGGGTAATTTATTAGTGATTTTAACTCATCGAATGACATTTCTGTTGACTCATACAAAACTGGTCTTTGACATAGTCTGGTGAAAGGTTTCCTTTAAAGGAAAAAATTAAAATGAAAAAGTAAGACTCTGAGAGATTAGAAATATCTCTAATAACACAGAATAGATGGTGGTGATAAAAAATGCACTGGAGAGTAAGAGTACCCTGCCACACAGTTTATCTGAATAGGCTCTACATTATCAAATGTAGATATACGTAAATATATATATTTACGTATATCTAATAAATATACATAAAGCCATTTTATAGGTCAGCCTCAGCTGTCCAGCCCCTGCCTCCCAGGGCTACTTAAGAGTGTGAAGCCTAGATCCAGCCTCAGATCTCCTCATCCTTGAACCAGCTTGGAAGAAAAGCAACCAGCAGGAATTTCACGGTCTCGGAAAGAGAATGGATTGCCATGTGGCCCTCCCCCTGGGGCAGGAAGTTTCTCACTTTCTCTCTCATTGTCTCTCTCTGTCTCTCCGGTGAGCCCATGCAACCTATGGCAAAACCTAAAAACAAATAATGATAAAAACAAAATGAATTTTTTAAAAAGAAAAACTTAGATATATATATATATATATATATGTGTGTATATACTATATCTAATACATATATACACATATGAACATATACATATATATAATATACATATATACACATATTATACATGCATAACATATACACATATAGATATAGTATATACACACATATATGAGTTTTTCTTTTTTAAATATATATGAGTACATACATTATATATGTGTATGTTATAATATTATACACACGTGTACACACATATATAATATACACATGTATACTATGAGACACATATAAAATATACACACATTTATATATACACACATACATATAACATATGTATTATGTTTTCAAAAATAGACTCTACTCCTCTTCAGCGTCTCCCTTTCACTTATTGACTGGAGAAGGAGTAGTGGCCTTTGCTGGTAAGCAAACTCACTGTTGGTAAGTTTATTTAATGTTAGCAACACAAACGTGAAGTGAAATCGAGAGATGGAAAAGTTATTAATCAACGAGGATAACTCTCTAAATGACCCATTCTCTCAAAGACTTCTCTGCATTAGCAGCGATGGTTTCAGAGCAGTTATTTCTGAAATTCTCTGCCAGTATAAATACACGCTTGTGCAGAATCATCTATTTATTCAGTAAAGTGTTGTATACACATGCTTACTGAGTATGCTTAGTCAGTGTTCACAAGACGAGAAAATGTTTGCTCCAAGTAGCAGTAATTTTCTCAAGAGAGTTATGTGCTCTTAGACTAGTTTATTAGGAAGTGTATGGGTCAAATACTCTTCTTTCCTTAGGTATGTCTACTCAGCCACACACACACATACACACACACACACACACACAAAACCAGTTAAACTGGTAGTCAAGGAAGTAAAAAGTAGACATCTAGGCTACATTAGATTTAACTTTATTAACTTGTTTTCAGAGACCAGGCTACATCCCTGATGTTCCCCAGGGGAAATCAGCAATGTGATTGCCAGTTAATTACAGTGCTCTGTCATAGACATGAGTCTTTACTTCGCAGAACCGTGCTGGAAAATGTATCTTAGGGTTCTTATTTCTTTCTACATACATATAGAATTTTCCTTTCTATCCTAAAATAATTATTTCAGAGGAAAGAGGAACTCAGGCTATTTGACTATATCAGAAAAGGTAGGACTGCCTAAATTCCCTTAAATTCAGACTCTATAGAAACAGGAACTTGGGCAGAACAATGGGGCTGGGAGGAATTTGTTGGAAGTTGCTTATTGGGAAGGAGAGGGAGAGAAAGAAAAAGATCTCCAAACTCATATCTGGTGAACTGGGAAAGAACAGGCATGCTTTATTGAGGTGAGAGAGGAAAGGAGTGAGTTTATTGTCTTCTCTTACCCTCACAACTCAGATCATGTAATTGCCCAAAATGCATCTGAATAAATTAATAAGAGACATTTCTCTTATTAGAATTAGGCAAGATTTTCTTAATGAAGACCCCTTATTTTGCTTGATAGACAGTATTTTTTAAAAGAAATCATCTGATTTATTAAAACATAAGTATGTATTATAAAATGCCATGAATTATAAACTTTCTAATAGCATGCATTAATTTTCCAAAGTATTAGAATTTAAGTTTTAGATGTTTAATGTTTTATCAATGTGATACAAAAAACATTTTGAAATTCTTATAGGCATATTTTTTCTATTGGTAATTATCACAATATTTATTTATTTATTTTAAGAGAGATTTTTGCTATAAGGTGCATGTTCTCACTGGAGAGACAGAGATGGAGAGACAGAAAGCAAGAGATCATCCACAAGGGGAGATGGCCATTCCATTCTTCTCTTGGGATCTTGGGCATGCACACACATGTGTTTGGTGTGAATTTCAAGCCTCCGGGTCTGGGATTTGAGCTGCAGTCAGCCATGTGGAAGTCCAGCAATGTAACCATTACACCATCTGCTGGTCCTCACAATAGTTTTTAAAAATCAGGATTTGTGAAGAAAGAGATTTTCTAAATTGTAATAGTTTCCTTCACTTAATAGAAAGAGAAAGTTTCATTGTCAGCATAGAGTTTTATCATAATTCATAGGTAGAAAAAATACACACAAAAGAAAGTGTATGGGACCTCACACCCATCTAATCTAGAAGGGCATTAAAGAGTCAGAGATTTGTATTGTGAATGGCTGGAATTTAAAAGGAGTGGACTATGTTTGAAGACTCATAGAACCAGTTTCTCCCCAGTTGCCCCACACTCAGTCAGAGCAGGGCTCGTGTTAGGATAAACACGTTGATTTTCAATTTAAAAAAAAAAAAGCAATGCAGATGAAGGAAAAAGTCATAACAGAAAAGGGCTCTGATGTTGTATTTGCTATCCAATAATGTGGGAATACCAAACGGCTATGTCAGGTGACCATGGCAGAATAGAATGATGCTACCGTGTGGTTACAAACTCAGTTTTAAATGATTCATACAATCTTCAGTCAGAGACCTACAGCTACAGAAGCACACAATGAGACCAAGATAAAAAGTCAAGCTTTCTGACTTACCTAAAAACTCAAAGACCAGCAGAGGACAGAAGAACAAAAGCCAGCCCCTTGTCTATTGCCAAGAGGTTAAGTACCCTGTTTTTTCTAACCTTCTAGGATTTTTATGGGAAAGAAAGGGGGTAAAGTGAGGGTGGAAAATTTAAATTTTTGGTTGACTGATTTTTTTTTTCATGAAAATGTCTATTATTTTTAAATACATAGGCTTTTCAAAAAGTCTATTTAAAAAAACTATGCATAGGGGCCAGCAGGTGGAGTGGTGGTTAAGGCACTGTATTCTCACATGGCAGACCATGGTTTGAGTCCTGGACCTGATAGTTTAAAAATTACGCTGGGCATGTGATCGTGCATACCCAAAATCCCAAGAGAAGAAAGGAGGAGATGAAATTGTGATGTGGCTATCCTCTTAAGGAGTGATTTCTCACTTTCCCTCTCATTGTTTCCATCTCTCTCTGGTGAATGCATGTGCCCTATCATTAAAAACTAAAAAAGGGAAAAAATAAAAAAACTATTCATAGATTTCTTTCTTTTTTTTATTTCTTAAGAGATATTTTTGCTATAGGGCATGTATGCTTGCCAGAGAGACAGAAAGCAGGGTTATTACCCCCAAACAAGGATGGATGGCCATGCTGCAACTTCTTCTCCATTCTCCTTTCAGTATTTTGGGCATACATGCACATGCACCTGATTTGAGTTTTAAGTTGCTGGGTCAGGGACTTGAACTGCAGTTGACTACGTGGGTGTCAAGCAATGTAACCATCAAGTCATCTGCTGGTCCCCTATTCATAGATTTAAACATTTTTTTGCACCAATTGGTACTTTAATTCCATTTTGTCACAAACTTTTTGAAGTCATTTCATACTTTGTTTTCAAGATGTTTTAGATTTAGAGAAACACTAGAGAGATAGTGGAGACAATCTCACACTCAGTTTCCCCTATCATTAACACCTTACATTAGTGTCACATATTTATTACAACTAATGAACCAATGTTGATACATTATTGTTAACTACAATCCATACTTTATTAAGATTTTCTTAGTTTTTAACTAATACTTTTTTCTGTTCCAGTATACTACTTTTAGTCATTATATTTCTACTTAACTTTTGAACACACACACACACACACAAAAAAAAAAAATTTAGAGTCATTTTTTTTAATGTCCTTGTCTGCTAATTCAATCCAGTGTGTCAGCTCTAGACATATTTTATTAATTTATTTAATCCTTATAGTAACCTTACAAAGTAAATGACTATTTTCCTTTTTGGCCAGAGGGAGCATGTGCTCTCTAAAAAGAGACACAGAGGAAAAGGAAAAAGCACCCCCATCCACTGTGGACATGGTCATAGCAATCTCTTCCCCTCCATCTCTCCCTCCTTTGGAGATTTGGACACATACACACACAATTACGGCATGTTCCTCAAGCTGCCAAGTCCAAGACTTGAACCGTAGCCAACCATGCCGGACTGGGCTACTTTAACCACTAGGCCATGGAGCTGGCCTGAAGTAGACTACTATTATTATTACCATTTCATAAATAGGAAACTGAGGCATAGAGACCTCAAGCAAGCTGTCCGGAGAACAAGCCATGTGGCCAAGACATGAACCCAGACAAGTCTGGACCCATTAAAGTGAATCTTAAAATCAATATATTTTTTAGTCAGATTATCTAAAACTTCTTAATATGCCTCTGCCATTTTGGGTTCTTGTAGTTCAGAGTTTCCAAATTCTTGGGACCCCCCACAGAGAACTGAAGGAAAATGAGCCCCTTGGCCACTATACTTGACGTGTAAAGCAACCTAGGCTCTAGCTTAAGCCTGGCTTTCTGCTGTGTACTTACTGTCTCTGCCCTTCTCTGCCAATAAAGGGGAACAAACTAACGTGTCAAAAAGGTCGCATGCAGTTAAATAATTATAGGGCACGTGCACTTGCCAGAGAGAGACAGAGAGACAGAAAGCGAGAAATCACCCCCCAGGGGAGATGGCCACGCCGCAATCCCTTCTCCTCCATTCTCCTTTTGGGATCTTGGGCACGCACGCACATGCGCCCGGCGTGAGTTTAAGCCACCGGGTCCGGGACTTGAACCGTGGTTGACTACGTGGGAGTCCAGCGACATAGCCATTACGCTAACTGCTGGTCCCAAGATGCAATGCAATTCCTTTGCTTTGGGTACTCAGGCAACATTGACTCAGGCCATTGTAACTCAGAGATTTGCGTTGGTCTTCGTTCCTAAAGAATCTTTAACAAATGATTTATTTTCTCTGAGCTTAGTTTATTCATTTATAAAATGAGGTGATTATAGAGCTTATACGAAGCATCTAGCATGTCACTTTTCCTCTTCCCATCATCGTTATAAATGGAGTAGTAAGAAGATAAATGAGATAATGAGAAGACAGCAATGACCATCAAAACGGATTCCAAAAAATGGTAGGAATTTCTCTAAAAATCTTTGTAATAAAGTGCAAAGCTGCTTCTCCAGGAAATGCATGTCTGCAAGCAGCTCATTAGTCTGTATATCAACGACCCCTCTACTATTTAGAATCAAAAAGCACCAGCAGAAAAATCCCAACTCAGAAACACTGATCTCCTTGGTCTTCATGCCTTTTTTAAAGAAGAATTTATTTAATTTTACTAATTACTATTATTATTAATTTGCTATAGGGCACATGTGTTCACCAGAGAGAGACAGAGAGAATGAGAGGGAAAATAAGAATGCGATCTCCAGGTCTGGGTCTCGAAACCACAGTTGGCCATTTGGGAGTCCAGCGCCTTAACCATCATGCCAACTACTGGCCCCAGGTCTCCATTCTATTTGCTGGGAATCCCTTTACATGACCATGGATGGTCTGTGGACTTTGTCGGTTTATAGTGAAAGCCTAATTCCTTCCAAAGACATATTCTTGAAAATTTCCTCATATTATAGGAGCTTCTCTTCTGTGATCCCAACAATCCCAGGCTGGGTTAAATCTTCTGAATAGTCACATGTTTAAATTACTGTGTTAATATTATCTTAATGCCCAGCCAGAAAAGGGGTTTGACAGATGCAGGAAATGGGGAAGGACGAGAAATAAGAGGGTTCGAAGACAGTAAAAGATCAGGCCCCCCAGTCTCTAGAGACTCCTGATCCTACATCCTGAATGTCTTTCTCTCATCTTTTTTATAGTGTTGGAGGATCACTCTGCTTTGGAAACTTTTCTCACGAATTCACAAAGTTGCTGGCGTTGATAAATCTGCTTTATATATAAAACATGGATTCTGATATAAGTTTTCTGATATTCAGTATTTGTAATAAAACAACTGTTTTTGTTTCAGTATCTTAATGATGCAGAGCAGATGTTCATCAAAGGCTGGCAGTAAAGAAAAGGTGACAGATACCTGATTTTCGTCAAAGGCTGATAATAAAAAATAGATCTTTTGGACTATGCCAACATGGTGATGACATCCCTACCTAGTCATCTCCGGATATAAGTTTCAGTAGATACAAATGAGCTGTGTGAGATTTATAGGAAGTTATTTTGCTATTTCCCTCTGGGATGTTAGAAAGAACAAACTTCAAAAAGTGACTCGGTTGTATTACTCTAAGAACTTGAGAAAAGAAAAATCTTCCTTTTTACTGTCAAAGAATGTTGATGTTAAGAGCAAACGTGAACTTTCTATATAGAAGTTAGTGATTGTAGCTTTCAGCACAGTTTATTTAATTCTGTTCAATAATTAGGATTAAAAGAGGAGAATAAGAAGCATGTGAGGGACAAGAGGGGCCTATACAGTGAACCTATGCATTTATTTTCATTCAGAAGATATTTCATAACATTTAAAGATCTACAGATTTAAGGGCCAACGGGTCGTCTGGTGGTTAAGGCACTGGAAACAGCAGGGCCTACCAAGGTTCGAGGCATGTGTGCACGTGTGCCCAAAATCCCAGGAGGAGAATGGAAAAGGGGTTGTGGCATGATCATCCTTCCAGGGATTTCTCATTTTCCTTCTCTTTGTTTCTCTCTGGTGAGCATACACCTCCTGTGGCAAAAACCAAAAACAAAAAGATCTACAAGTTTAAATCATTGACATATGGAAATGAAAGGGTCTAACCCTGGAATTTTGTACCTAGTGTATTAGAAATAATCTTTTCATGGAACAATGTAATGAAAATGGTAGCATAGGACATGGGCAGCGTATATCATCTTAAATTCTTTTCACAGTTAGGATATGCATGGAAAAAGAAAAAGAAAAATATCTCTGAGTAGAGCAGATGGCTAGATGCATGCTACCAGTGATTTGTGTACACACAGTTTAAAATGACAGTCTTTATTGTTCCCTGAACATGGCTTCTGATGACAGAAGCAAAGTCAACAGGCTTAAAAATATGCAGACGTGTTAATATAATTTTATAAATGGAGACTGCACTTCATCTATTAAAAAAACTCAAGGTCATCCCTTACCATATGCCACAAAGATACCAGTTTTATTGATAGATGTAAAATACAATCTGGAAAAGCTATGAGACAGCAGCCACCAACTTCTAAAACAGGCCTAGGAGACGGGAGTACTGCAGGGCACTGATCTTTATGAAAATACTCTGATTAACATTAGAATGAATCAGCCCTGGGACCAGCAGTTAGTGTAATGGCTAAGTCACTGGACTCCCATGTAATCAAACGCTGTTCGAGTCCTGGACCCGGTGCCTTAAACTCATGCCAGACATGTGTGCATGCCTACCCAAGATCAGGAGAGGAGAATAAAGAAGAAGGAATTGAGGCCTGGCCATCCCCACTGGGGGTGGGTGGGTGATTTCTCACTTTCGGTCTGTCTCTCTCTGTCTTTCTGGTGAGTGCATGTGCCCTATACCAAAAACCTCTCCAAAAAAAGAAAAAAAAAAAAAAAAAGAATGAATCAGCCCTAGCAAACTCATTTCAATTGGGAGTGACAAACCAAAAGTATTACAAAGAGGAAGTCCAAAACAATTAGAAAACAAAAACGTACAGCACAAATCACAGTTTGCAGAGTAAGCGTCTGTCTTTAAAGAGAATTCAAGAGAAGATTTGAAAGGTAATTATAGAAAAAAATCAAGTAAAAAACTATAGGGAGGGGAACCAGCAGTTAGCGTAATGGCTATGTCGCTGGACTCCCACGTAGTCGACCGCGGTTCGCGTTTCGGACCCGGTGGCTTACAACTCACGCCGGGCGCGTGTGCGTGCGTGCCCAAGATCCCAAGAGGAGAATGGAGGAGAAGGGATTGCGGCGTGACCATCCCCCCTGGGGGGTGATTTCTCGCTTTCTGTCTCTATGTCTCTCTCTGTCTGTCTGGCGAGCGCACGCGCCCTATAGCGAAAACCTCTCCAAAAAAAAAAAAAAAAAAAAAAAAAAACTATAGGGAGGACGTTTTGATATACATTAGAAGATCCAAACTACTGGGGAGAAAATAATGTTAATTCAAGTCTGCCTATAAGTTTGAAGCATCATTTTGTGGGAGGCCGGGTCAGGTAGGAGGAGCACAGTGCAGGATATATATAGTCCTCTGTTACCCAGTTTCACTTTCTACATGTTCAGTTAGCAGCAGGAAGTTGTGGATAATCATACACATTACTATGTGAGGACAGTACAATAAGACATTTTAAGAGAGAGAAAGAAACAACATTTATATAACATTTTTTTATTTAGTAGAGGTTTTGGCCTTAGGGCACATGCACTCACTGGAAAGAGACAGAGATAGAGATAGTAGGAGGGAAGGTGAGGAATCCCACCCCACTAGGGGGGGTGGGGGATGGTCACACCGCAATCCCTTCTCTTCCATTCTCCTCCAAGGAATCTTGGCCATGTATGCATATGTGCCTGGTATGTTTTAAGCCACCAGGTCTGGGACTCAAACTGCAGTCCGCCAAGGAGGAGTCCAGCAAAATAACTCCTATGCCATCTGCTGACCCCCTCATAACTTTCATTACAGTATACTTGTTCTATTTGTTATTGTTGTCCATCTCTTATCATGCCTCGTTTATACATTAAACTTTATCGGACGTACATACATACAGAAAAATAACATAGTATATGTAGGGTTCAGTACTATCTGTGGTTTCTGGCATCTGCTGGGGGTCTTGGAATATATCCCCACATACGGGGGAACTTCTGTAAGAGTATGACTATTTAAAATTTCAAATAGGAAATATAAAATGTACTCACTAAAGATAACAGAAAGCCAAAATTATATTTCTCTTTCGTATGGTTTTCAGTTAAAGGAAAGAATCAGAGAGTTATAGAAGAAAAATAGAAAAGGAGAAAATGAAAAAGGTGAAAAATGCTGGGAGGAGAAGAAAAATGAGGAAAACTCAATAGATTCTCACTCCTAGATGAATAGTTGATTGCTCCTGGCTTCTAGAGGTGGAGGTCGCCTCCCAGACGATGCTGGAGGATCAAAAGGCAGTGTGTCCTGCCTGGTTACCAACTGCAGAGTGGGAAAACAAGCAGCAGAACTTTTTCATCATACCTTGCCTGTTCTGATTCAATATATCTCTGTGGAGAAAAACATAACGTACTTCTGTATAAAGGCAAGAACCTCTAGGCTATGCTGCAGCCTGCGAAGCTGAAATGGATTTAATCTCGGGGCCCCACACCTCCAGTGATACCCGTGCTCTTGCAATCTGGATGTCTCCTTCTCGTAAATAAAACTGCCGGCCTTACAGAATCCACGAGCTCCTTAAACACGCTTGCAAACTTTTTAAAAAGTAAGTTGTATCTTTTTCTTTAATACAATCTTAGTAATTACAGTGTAAATTGGTCATAATAAAAAGTTCATCTATTCATGAATTGACTGTGTATCTACCATGCATAGAACACTGGGTTGGGCACTGGGACTGTTTTTTGCTGAAAAATGCATCACATTTTCAAAAGGGCTCAATCAAAATAAACAAATGTTAAGTGCCTCTGCTGTGCAAAATACACTGCACTGTGTATGTACAGCAGAGGAGAAGGGAAGATAAAGGCTGTGCACAGACTATAATGCTGCATTTACTGAGCACCTTCTATATATCATCTTGTCTCCTGTGATCCTGACAACTCTATGTTGTATTCTTCAATTAAGAAATGGTAAAACTGAGGCCTGAGGTCAAATTTCACACAAGAGTAGTCCTCCAGACTCTCACTTTTTATCTCCATTGTTGATGTCCTCCAAGGGCCTTGTCCTATCTCATTTTTCCAACTTTGGTCATTCCCTTCTTCTGCTTTGACTTCAACGGCTCTCTACATGGTAATAGTTACTAAATCCATATCCCAAGGGCACAATATTCTATCAAAACGCCAGGCTAATCAGCACAGTTGTATATGAGGCTTATTTCCTTGTCATAGGGTGTTAAAGGTTAAAGTCTAGTTGTGTTTATTCAAAAATAAGATAATTTTACTCTAGTATTTTTTCTTTTCTTTTCTTTTTTTTTTTTTAGAGAGAGTTTTTGTTACAGGGTGTGTGTGTGTGCAGGCTGGAGAGACAGAGAGACAGAAAGTGAGAAATCACCCGCCAGGGGGATGGCCTTGCCACAATCCCTCCTCTTCTATTCTCCTCTCAGGATTTTGGACATGCACGCATACACGCCCAGTGTGAATTTTAAGCTACTATGTCTGGGACTTGAACCATGGTTGACTACATGGCAGTCCAGCAACATAAACATTATGCCACCTGCTGGTACCTCTAGTGTTCTCTTTCAAGACATCTGGCATATCATTATCAACTTCCTGATGGCACAGGCCGAAAACCTGGGACTACCTTTGATTTCCTGCTGCCTCCTATTACACAAATACAATCACTTAATCCTGTTCATTCAACTTCCAAAACACCTAGAATTTATCTACATCTCTACTCTCCCAGTATTTATATCTTTTATGCAAATATGGCCACAAGGCCTTCTTCATACCTGACCTGCTGAGCTTTCTAGAGATTCCCATTTCCTTTAGAATAACATCCAAATGCCTTGCTTCCAGGATCCTTCATAATCTTGTCCTTGCTCTGTACTCATCTTCTGTAACTACTCAAATTGCAATCTGAACTCCAGTCTCAGTGGACTATTTGCATCCCTCGAATGGTCCATGCTCAATCTCATCCAATTGCTGTTTCCTCTGACAGTAATGTTTACTCTGCTCCTTCCTCTGACTCTGACAAATGCTTCGAGTCTTAGAAGTGGGGAGTTGTTCAATCACCATAAAGCTTCAGTTTTCAGTTATGCTAGAAGCATAAATTTGAGCGATATGATGTAAAAAACAGTGCCTAGTGCTAACAATAAGATAGTATGCATTTCTAAACTTGTTAAAGTGGTACATCTCACGTCAAGTGGTTTTACCCCAAAAAGCAATAGCAAAGGACCCAAAAACTGAGGAAAATGGAAGATTGTTTATTACTTTATGTTTATGATATTGCAAGTGTGTGCGTAGGTTCAATTAATCAAATTGTACATGTTAAATACATGCATTTCTTTGTTCTTTTTATTGCCAGAGGGCATGTGTGCTCATGAGAGAGAAGGAAAGCACCCACAATGGAGTGCGATCACACTTCAGTTGATTCTCCTCCTACTTTCAATCCCATGAGGATTTTAGTTGGGCATGGATGGGCAACTGGCATGTTTCTCAAGTCACTGGGGATAGGATTTGAATTGCAGTTGGCCATGTAGGATCTGACTTCGGGTGTACAATGCTTAACTACTGTGCTACGGGGCTGGACCAATCTTTGTATATTAATTATACCTCAATAAAGCTGTTTCGTTTGTTCTTTTCTTTTTATGCTAAAGTCATATCTTAGGGGAGGATATTTTGTTTGTTTTTGCCATAGGACATGTGCGCTCTCTGGAAAGACAGAGAGAGGGAAAGTGGAAGATCATTCCCAGGGGGAATAATCATGCCACAATCCCTTCTCCTCCATGATCTTCCTGGGATTTGGGGCATGATTTTCACACTGCTACATCTAGGACTCAAGCAGCAAACAACTATGTGGGAGTCCAGTGCCTTAACCACCATGCCATGGCATCTAGAACACATTTCATATTTTATTGTGTGCTCACATGATACGCTGTGCTTCCTACATCATAGAATATGTAGAATGACCTTATTCTTTCCCTAGGAAGTAACATATGGGGCAAAATAGCCATGTCTGTCTTGTTCACTCTTTACTCCCAAAGTTGAGCCAGTACCTGACACATATTAGGTACCCCAGAAGTACAGTTAATGATTAACTTGATTCTATCAGTGATTCCCTTTTGCAACATCCTAGCTGATGTTAATTTGATTAAGGTTGTCAGATAAAATAAGTTTGCCCAGTTACTTTGATTAAGGTTGCCAAATAAAATAGGTTTGCCCAAACAAATTTCATAGTTTGCCCATATGAAATTTCAAATGAATAATGAAAAAAAATTGCATTCCCCTCATACCTTGGAACATAGTTATACTGAAAAGTTATTGGTTCTTTATCTGAAATTGCAATGTAATTGAGTGTCCTGTATTTTTATTGAGTAAACATAACTATCTAATGAACTTTGGCATTTGACCCTTTGTCAGGAAGTTTGAAGATCCTTTTGTTTCATACTAAAAAAGCATCTCCCACAAGCTTCAAAGGTGGCCATGTTTGCCAAAAACCTTCACAATGTATTTCCTGAACTGCTGACTGTTTTCCTCTGACTCATCTCTAGCTTTATTGCTCCAACTCAGTTTCTGGGCTTCCTCTTATATCAGCACACCCCAACCTTTTGGGCCTCAGAGATTGATTTTGTAGAAGACGGTTTTCCCACAGATTGGGCAGAGGATGGTTTATGAGAGCACACAATCTATAATTGATTGCTTGCATGCACAGTTCACAATAGGGTCAGAGTTCCTGGGAGAATCAATACCACCACTGACCTGACAGGAGGTGGAACTGAGGTGGCAATGCCAGCACTGGAGAGCAGCAGTAAAGATGGACAAACTTCTCTCCCTTGTCCACCCCTCGCCTTCTGTTACGTGGCCCAGTTCTTAACAGGCTACAGACTAGTACCAGTCCAGGACCCAGGAGTTGGGAATCCCTGCCATCATTCCCAATATCCACTTGGTTCCCACTACTGACAACAGCTTGATGTCTGCACCTTGATGATAGCTTTTTCATGCACTCATGTCCATTGCTCTGCATCTGGCTCCATTGTACTCCATCCTGGAATCACTGCCAAACTTACAGATGACTGCTTACAAGATGCCCTGTCACATTTTTGGATAGTTCTAATTATTAGAGAATTTGTCATTGTGTTGGACTAAAATCTTCTCCAAAGGTTTGACCTATTTGTGTTTCAATGAAAAGTTTGCTTCTTGATAGTAAAGAAAGGTCTTACTTGTGTTGGCATCTCTAGGATCTCTTATAGAGACTGGCACATGGAAAGTTTTCCAAAAATGTCTACTGAATAAAAATGAATATTATTGCCTTTAGAATGACAGTTTGTAAAAGGAATCTCTTATACAGCCAATTGTTCATGTATGTGACCAATATTATAGAGCTCTGCATCAGTCTTATCTTTATAGGTTAAGCGTTTCCAGTTTCTTAAATCATCTTCGTTTGGGAAGCAGAGTACCTGGCACAGAAGAAACATTTGATAAATGTTTATCTATTAAGATTCTCCATACCCAAATTGCCAACAGTAATACAAAAATTAATGCTACATATAGCTTTAAAGGGCATAGACATCATTACTGGGTATAGGTAAAATAAAATTAATGGTCAAAATGATTTTATCCCACAAAAATGTATTCCATCCTAATCTGTCAGTAAAAAGAGTACTTAACAGTATAGACTGGCTAGAGATTTTTAGAATGCATGTGTATGCACACATACTAAGCAATCACTTCATATGACATTTTAATATGTGATAACTTAGTTTTTGTGCTGTATTTTGAAGGAAACCTTCAACAAGTTTCCAATTGTATTACTTGCAAATTCTCATTCCCTCAGTGAATTCTCCAGATATTCTTGGCCTCAATATTTAATATGTTGCAAGAGAGAGTTATCAATATCCTTTTTAAAATTAAATCCATTTTCTATTGAAATAATTAGCAAGAGGAATGATTGCGCTATCCCATTGTTTCTGCACCAAAAGTTCTATTTAAAAAGAAATAAAGGAAGAGGAGATACCATTGATTTGATTTCTTCATTAGAAGAAAAATCATGCTAAAAAGTGGAAAGGGGCAAATCCAGATACTAGATACACTTTAAGTTATTAAAAATGGGACTGTTAGAACAAGCAAGTAGCATGGTGGTTAAGGAGCTGGATTCCCACATGGCCAACCATGGTTCGAATTCCAGGCCCAGCAACTTGAAAATCACATGAGGTGCATGTGCTTGCATACCCAAACCCTGAGAGGAGCGTGGAAGAGAAGGGATTGTTGCATGGCCATCCTCGTTGAGGGGTAATTTCTCATTTTCCCTCTCTCTGTCTCTCTGGCGAGCACATGTATCCTATGGAAAAAAAATAAAAAATAAAAAAAGTGGGAGAAGTGTTGGTGGATGGTAGTAGAGAAGTAAATTGTGATGCTCTGTAAGGCTTACCCATATGAAATGGTTCCAAGTTTATATCTGGAGACTTCTCTAAGTACACTGGGCACAAACATGCCCGTGATCCGAGGTTCACTGAGAATGGTGGCAGATAATAGCAGTAGCTATTGTCGAAGGTCTCTAGGTATTCTTATTTGTTTCCTTCTCTGTCCCTTTCACTCATGAAAGAAAGAAAGTTCATTAAAAGGGTAGTAATTGTCAAGTTATCTTCAAAATAACATGTTTTTCTTCACCTTCTAAACTGAAGAGATCTATCTGATTAATTATGGTAATTTTCAAAAAACTAAAACTTTTATTAAACTTCGTTTCTTACAACAGAAAACATTTGATATTGAATAAGCAATTCACCTCTTTGCTGCCTTTTCAGCATAGACATTACCATTTTCTATGATGGTATATTGGCTTTACATTCCACATTTAAATTTGACCTGAAAGTCAAGGAGTGTGTCATTTCTATGGCACAAACAATATAAATGAGATGGGAGGAGGACAAATCTTACTCTACAAGAGGTCTTCAGAAAGTTCATGGAAAAGGCATTCTGTGAAAAACTGCCCATGAATTAAAAACATTTTTTTTCATTAACAATATAGCTCATGGAAACCAGCAGTTAGCATAATGGCTATGTCGCTGGACTCCCACGTAGTCGACCGTGGTTCACGTCCCAGACCCTGTGGCTTAGAACTCACGCCGGTCGCGTATGCGTGCGTGCCCCAGATCCCGAGAGGAGAATGGAGGAGAAGGGATTGCGGCGTGACCAACCCCCTGGGGGGTGATTTCTTGCTTTCTATCTCTATGTCTCTCTCTGTCTGTCTGGCGAGCACACACGCCCTATAGCGAAAACCTCTCCAAAAAACCCAAAAAAACTCATATGTTATATTTTTCTATGAACTTTTTGAAGTCTCTTTGTATATTAAAATATGCATGTGACCATTTTACAAAATTATTTCTAGATTGGTTGTTGCAGAAAATTCGGGCATAATTAAATGGATAGAGGATATTCTTATCAGCAAAATTCCACACAGGGGGTCTTAAACATATAAACGGTTGCACATTGTCCTTAATCAAGGGGTTCACCATTAAAAACAAAAATTTCAACAAAGAAAGTCTTATTTCTGAGAGAGTATCTATGCAGAGAGAGATAGTGTCTATATTGCTATGCTGGTATCAAACCATTACTCTAGGGGTTGTACTGGGATTTCACAGGACATGGAATTGTCTTCTTTCTCACAAACATCACCATAGCCACAGATGTCAGAATGCTGAGAAGACCACATTCTAGCTGCAGAGTGCGTGATTATCTTCCCTAGAAAAGCAAACAGTAGTTCGCTTGCTCCTCCTCTCTCCATCACCCTCGTGTCGCCTCTGCTCCACTTGCTATCCATTTTCTTAAATAGGAGATTTGAAGGGAATCCCTGGAGTAGGTTATAATAGGTTGCCAGAGGAAATGCTATTTTAAAAGCAAAAGCAACCAGAGGAAGAAGATTCTGGTGATGAAGGTTCTGTGATGCTCCTGACAAGCTGCTGTTCAGAAAGCAAATCTCTTCTCCTGCCACCTCCACATGTATCTGGGAGGTAGCTGTGGGGGAAAACCCTCTGCACTGATGATTTTTGCTATTTTAGAGACACATGGCATGAGAAGCAGTCAAACCCCATAAAGAAAATAAGACAAGGTCCTATTGCCAGAACACTCTTAGGAGGAGACACCTTCAGGATCCAGTAAAATAGAAGATTCAGAAACCCGCGTGGGCATAGACTATAACTGGTGGTGAGATTTGAATTGCCTTCGTTTTCGCCTGCCTCGCTGCTGCTGTACCAGAAGCCAGGAAGCCTTAGACACTTAGGGTTTTCTGTATTTGAATTATAGCATATGTTCAAGCTGTATTCTTAAACTCCTGACTGAGTTACTAAAAATAATAGGACTCCTGAGATAAATAATGAGTAATACTCTGAACAGTGCTATAGGAGAGGGAGGAGAATGCTGCTGAGATTGGAAAGAGAGAAGAATCTGGAAGGGAGAGAAAACAAAAATGACATCAAGAGCTGATAGAAGAATCATACTTCTGTCCGTTCTTCCATTTTGTCTGTCAAAGTGAATGAGTGTAAGAAACGAAGATAATAAAGAGACCCTCAGAGTGGTTCTTGGGCAGTTTAATATAAAGAAAGCAATGTAAAATGATAATCATATTTTAAAAAAATCCAAGATTGCATAATACCATACTTAATTACACCATAATTTATTTTTATAAATAGCAAAAAAAAAGAAAAAAAAAAAAAAGGAAAACACTAATTGGGAAAGGTGTAGTTCTGATTTGAACAGTTTGATGGTGACAGTGCCCGAAGAAGAAACCAATGTAAACCCTTGCCCTGGAGCTATGTTTCACACTGTAGGAACTGCCTAATTATACCCCAGCCTGGGTTCTTCCCACAAAATCATAAAATACAGCCTTCAGGATTTCATCAGATTGGGGCAGTTGAGAAATTCATAGTGTCTCCCTTGTGTTCCTGGTAGATAATTCTAAATTAAGCTCTACCCAAAATGTACCTCTCATCATTAATCAGGCATAACTCAAATCAATGAAGTAGATGGGATTATCCTGGCAGTTGGCATGAAACGTCAGAGTCACGATCCAGGTAGTTTGTAGGTGTCAATTTCTGAATTCCTTCAAAGACAGGAGATGGCACTTACTTAGATAATTTTTGGAGTTAATATAGTTCAGATGATTTTCTTAGTTAAAATAATTTTCATAAAGTTAATTTTATTTTTGTGATCCAGATAATCACAGAAAATAAACAAGTAAACAACATGGACTTCGAGGGCAGTTGTTTTAGGATTGAAAAATGTCCCCTACGTACCTCAACAAATCAATCATGATTGGTACTTTAAAATGTTCTAACTAAAAATCTACTCTTAATATTGTGGCAGGTGTCTCAGAACATCTCTCAAAGATTCATTTTCATATTGTCTAAGATTTAAATTTGATATAATTATAAAAATTCTCTTTTGTCTTCCACTTCAAATGACACTTGACGAATTACTGTCCAACATTATTCATTTTATTCTGTATAGAGAGCGAGACCCATATTTCTCTAAACATTAATAACTGATGTTTTTAATAAAGTTTATTTATTTATTTCTTCCTTGAGCGTGAGAGAGAGACAATATCCTCAACACGATGTCAACTCCATGATCCACTCAAGCCTTCAACCAACCCCAGGTCATGGGCAGATGTGTGCCTAGTGATGTGTGCCTACTCGGGGAGGTCTCTGAACATGAACAGGCACCACAGTTGCCTTGCATGACATCATATTGTGCTGCTGCCCCACCATCTGGCCCCTGGTGATTGATTTTTATTTTTATTTATTTATTTAAATTTTGCCATAGGACACATGTACTTATGGAGAAATACAGAGACAGAGGGGGAAAATGAGAAGTCACTCCTGCCCCAGGAAGGAAGGCCTGACCATGCTGCGATCCCTTCTCAGTCTCTAGGGATTTCAGGCTCGCTCGCACAAATACCCAGTATGTTTCGATGACCTCAGTAGGAGGCTTTTGATGGTGAGGTAGGGTCCAAATGCCCTATTTTCTCTCTGCTCCTGGACAGGTGAAGGCTAGCGTGGCATCAGCACCAGAAAAGCAGCAACTCTTACCAGCTCTGAAGGCTGAGGCAGCCATCCCCACAGGTGATTGATGGAAATCAATGTCTGTCAGTAAGTCACGAGTCAGATGTTCTCTCACGGCACAAAGTCAGAGCTTCAAAATCGTCAGAGTGATAAATTATTAACGAAATTTGTTAGCCTCTTGCAAATCTAGTCACTTCACAAGCCTCATTTCAACTGTACTATCAGAGACACAAACAAGTTTAGGAAGTATTACGTTAAGAGTTGAGTTTTGGTGAAGGAACCAGCAGATGGTATAGTGGTTACGTCACTGGACTCTCAGGGGGCTGACTGTGCTTCAAGTACTGGACCTGGTTGCTCCAAAATCACGCCAAGCACATGTGTGTGCAAACCCAAGATCCTGGGAGGAAAATGGAGGAAAAGGAATTGTGGCATGGCCATCCCTTCTGGGGGGTGATTTCTTACTTTTCCTCTCACTGTTTCTGTTTCTCTGTCTCTCTCTCTCTATCTCTCTCTGGTGAGTGGATGTGCCATAAAACAAAAAAGCAAAAAAAAAAAGAAACACAAACAAAAACAAAAAATATCCTCTAAGAAAAAAAAGAAATTGAGTTTTGGTAAAATGGACATTTTTTCACAGAGCCCAAGATGAGCTTATTATGAATTCTGGTTGATATATTGAAAAGAGTTAATTCTCACCCCATCTAGAGCCCTTGTCTGAAACAGTGCCATTAAATTCTGTTTAAGGGGCCCATAGATGGCACAGTGATTACATTGCTGGACACCCACATGGTTGACCTCGGTTCAAATCCTGGAATCGGCAGCTTGAAAATCACACAGGGCACATGTGCGGGTGCCCAAGATCCTGGGAGGGGAATGGAGGAAAAAGGACTGTGGTGCAGCCATCCCCCGGGGGTGTGATTTCACACTTTCCCTCTTATGATCTCTGTCTCTCTCTGATGAGTGCATGCATCCTAAGGCAAAAATACCTTAAAAATAAATAATAATAATAAATAAAATTAAATAAATAAATCTTTTAAGTTTTTGAAATGTATCCTATATGCTAGAAAGAGAATGTGGATCTCCAGGGGAAGGATAAATGCCCTCAAGCATGTCACATTTTCATGTCATTTGAAACCGGAACTTTAGGGGAAGAAGTGGGTTATTTTTTGCCTAGACTAAAAAGCAAATCACAATATAATCAGACTCTATGATCCATTATGCGTGCAAAAATAGTCAGTATGGATACAATGTAAAATCTAATTATTAATTTCAGTAGCTCCTTAGAGGATGTTAACTCAATTTTATTTAATAAATATCTCTAAGCACCTGAGCTATGAACTGTGGTAAGCTGAGAAATAGAGGGAGCAAGGGTGTGCAAAAATTAATAGTTCAATTCAATCAGCATGTATTAAATGCTGCATTAGGGAGATGCTGTTATAAATCCTGTACATGAAACCTAAGACCCCTGCTGGGACTGGCGATGATTGCCCTTCTACAGGAACAGAAAGTTAAGATACTGTCTGTGTGCCCTTTCCAGAGATGCACCGCCTACCTTCAGTAAGGAAAGAAAAATAAATGTTGGCAAAGCTATTTAAAAGACCTTTGTTAAGAAATCATGCTTGTGGGACCAGCAAATGGTGTAATGGTTACATCACTGGACTCCTACATGGTCGACTGCCATTTGAGTCCTGGATCTGGTGGCTTAAAATTCTCTCTGCGTGTGTGTGCATGTGTGCCCAAGATCCCAAGAGAAGAATGGAGGGAACGGGATTGGGACATGGTCATCTCTTCTAGGGGGTGATTTCTCGATTTCTGTCTCTATATCTCTCCAACGAGCACATGTGCCCTATAGCAAAAAACTTTCTCTCTAAAAAAAAGAGAAAGAAATCATACTTGCTTTTATTTACTATTTCTATAAATATTGTGGAAAGGCTTATTCTTTTGTATAAAATAGGCCAATAGGAAATTATAATTGAATGCTATCGTGGACGTCCAAATTTTATCCAGCAGAATGTAAATAGAAGTGCTAGAACACCCTCTTTTCTCTGGAACTATAGGTGGACCTTCTATATTTGGGGCTTGACCATAAGAACATGGAATATAACTCTGATTTTTCCAAGATAGCTCAGTCTACCCTGAGGTGCAAAAGCCGATGAGTAATGAAGAACCTGCCATATGGCCAAGGGTGGAAACATGACAATGACTGGTGATGGAGGACTTGGCATTATAGTTTATGAGGAATAAAGTGAGAGTTTAAGCTTTTGGGTTCTCTTTTAATGTTCCCAAATTTCTATCTCACAAAGATCCAGAAGAATACAAGAATGGTCTTGCCCATAAAGGTGAAGCACCTTCTAAGATCAGGGGTTTACAAAAATGAATTGACAATCCCCTTCCAGGGGCAGAACCCATGAACACCTAACAATTATGTCACACAGATATGAGATAGTTAAAAATATAGTAAAAATTATAGCCAAATCAGAACTTGGCTATTATTGAAAAAAAGAGTAGCAAGTCTGTGATGTGGTTAATGAGACTGAATTCCACATTGATGACTATGTAGTTCAAGTCCCAGACCTGGGAGCTTGAAAAACATGCTGGATGTGTGTGTGTGTGTGTGTGTGTGTGTGTGTGTGTGTGTATGCCTAAGACCTTGCAAGGAGGAGAGAAGAGGAAGAAGAATTGTGTATGACTATTCCCCACATAGGGAGTACTTCCTCACTTTCCCTGTCTCTCTCCAGCAATTGCACACACCCTCAGTAAAAGAAAAATAATTAATCAATTAAAAGAGAAAAAAAGAAAAACAGAACTAAACACATCATGCTATTAGAAAAAAAAACCTGGAAATATGTCTTCTAAATATTTAAGGATTAATAAACACTCACTAGGTTTTGTAATTAAAATATTTTTCAATACCTACATATTATCAAAAGAAATATACACACCAGAAACATAATTCTAAATGGGAAATAAAAACAAAATAAAATGAATTGGTTATTTTCTAGCTAAGCCATAGTGAATAACTGAGTAAACCAGCCTACCCATCTGTGCTTTCATTGTCTCATCTGTAAATCTAACACACATGGAACACGAGATGAGAACAGCCATTTCCTTTTCTTCCTACTAGATGGAGAATTTTCGCAGATGACTGAATTGATATCAGTCTGGTGTTTTGGGATCTTCATCAGCAAAGGGGATGAAAACACATTATATTATTGATGATTTCATAAACGACATGCTTAAGGAACACCGATATTTAAAAATATATACTAGGCTGTGTATCTGAAAAGCGGTTACTCTGATGTATACTGTCGAATATGAAAAACTTTTCATTATATGAGTTTTAAGATCTTTAGTTTTAAATACACTTTATAGAAGGCCTAATACTTTTTTATATATATAAATTTGTTCTTTTTTTTTTCTTCCTTGAGTGAGAGAGCCAGAGAAAAAGAAAAACATCACCCTCCAATAAGATCTCAATGTTGCGATCCATCCCCAGGTACAGCCAATCACGGATCAGGGGCAAGTGTGTACCTGAGTACTCAGGGAGACCTCTGGAGTTGAACCAAAAAGATTTCGGTATGGGAGTTCTTCACAGAGCATCACATTTTACCACTGCACCACCACCTGATCCTTATAACATAACAGTTCTATTTTCCTAATTTCAACAATAATAAATATTCAAAATAGGTACAGTTATGAGAAGACACTCCATTCTGAAAAGCCAGTGTGTTAGATAATGGAGATACAATGATAATTAAAATATCACATCTTCAAGGAGCAAGCGGAGATGAGGTAGAGAGGCGCAAGAAAATTAATGTAGTGAGATTCTGTAGGAGGCACATGTACAAATGGATATTTGGCAACAGAAGAGGAGAAACAACTAAACTTATGGGATTTAGGAAACAGTTTACCAGGAAGGTAATATTAGAACTGGATCATATATTGGGTCATTGGAAAAGCATTGACCTATTTTTCTATGTAAAAATGCATCGTGACTCAATAAATGTAATTTTTTGTGTATGATTCTGAGGTACAGACAGAGCAACCAAATGAAAATTCATGTAAAAATTGAGAGATATCAATGAAGTCACAGATGAATGGCAAAATGTTTCCCATCGCTGGAACTTGGGTTGGAGGTGAGCCAGGCAATGGTAGCTAAATAAGAAATCAGTGCTTGGGACCAGCAGTTAGTGTAATGGCTATGTCGCTGAACTCCCATATAGTCGACTGTGGTTCGCGTCCCAGACCCAGTGGCTTAAAACTCACGCCGGGTGCGTGTGCGTGCATGCCCAAGATCCCGAGAGGAGAATGGAGGAGAAGGGATTGTGGCATGGCCATCCCCCTTGGGGGGTGATTTCTCGCTTTCTGTCTCTCTGTCTCTCTCTGTCTGTCTAGCTAGTGCACGTGCCCTATAGCAAAAACCTCTCAAAAAAAAAAAAAAAAAAAAAAGAAAGAAAAGAAAAAGAAAAAAGAAAGAAATCAGTGCTCTAATGGCATGGGTACTCTTTCTTTTACTGAAATTATTATTTTTATGGACCCCAAGTTATTCTTTCTCTAAGAATATTTTTATATGGACCCTTTTTTTAGCCATGACTTCTCAGCTACTGTAGTTCTACATGATAATCTTGCTTTGTTTTAAAGTTTTCACCATAGGGTGCATGCACTTACCAGAAAGATGCAGTGAGAGGGAAAGTGAGAAATCACCCTCAGAGGAGATGGTCATGCTATAATCCCTTCTCCTCCACTCTCCTGGGATTTGGAGCACACATGTACTCATATTTAGAGTGATTTTCAAGCTGCCAGGTCAAGGACTCGAACTGTGGTTGGCCATGTAGGAGTCCAACACTTTTATTACCATCATATCACCTGCTTACCCCTCTACCTGATAGTTTCAAATGGGTCCTGCATACTTCATTATCTAAAGACCGAAGTTTGTGTATTTTTTTAAATGCATACAGGACTCAACTTTACCATATATCCCCATGTCTAATTGTGAAGTAACTAATGTGACATATCCATAAGCCATCGAACACTACCTGCATAGTATCCAAGTTTTTCACTGCATATTTACAGAAGATCTACATTTAATAGTTTAGCAGATATCTCAAACCAGTCACAAGGATGATGTCGGGTATGCAGTGTTTTGCCTTGAAAGTTTATACCTAATTAGAGTAGGACAGAAGGTTAATAAGACTACAGAGAAGTGAAGTTTTCTTGCTTTTCTTGCTTCTGAGACATTCATGACCCATTTATCTGGAGTTAGCTGATTTAGAAATGCAGACCCTTTATCAGAAGGGACTTTATGTCACCACACTTGTAAATTACTAAATCATCCATTTCAGGGTTGAAGAGGATTCAATAAATATTTATTAAATCTGTAATATCTTTCAAGCAATCTTCTGGGAGATGGAAATACAGCAGTGAGAAAACAAAATTCTACCTGTCAAAGAAATATGTGCCAGATGTGGAAAATGCTAAGATACACATATATGTGTGTGTACATATGGAATATACACACATGTATATGAATTGGATAAGGAGAAAAGAGAGTGTGAAGGTACGGATATTGTTTTATATTTACAATCAGGGAATGTCTCTTTAGCAAAGTGACATTTCAGGGGATATGTGGTAAACGGCAACATGCCAAACAGCATAATCTAAGGCCTCATGCTGCAGATGTTTTAAAGTGCTGGGTGAAGAACAAGAAGGCTGATGAGCCTGCAACAGAGTCAGAGAAAGGAATGGTAATAGAAGGATACCAAAGCCACAGCAGGGCCCAGATCACACAGAACCTTATAGGTTTTGATAAGACTTTGGATTTGCACTGAGTGTGATGAGAAGCCTTTGGAAGGTTACAAGCAAGAAAAGGCATGCTCTGATTTATGTTTTAAAATGTTCATTCTGGCTAATATCGAGAGGAGAGACTGTGAGGATCCAGAATAGAAGCAGGAGGCTGTAGGAATCATTCAGAAAGAGATTGAGATGTTTTTGTCTAAGGTGGCAGTGGTGGTGATGTGTAGAATGTGAATAGCAGCTTGATTATGGATCTATTTTAAACACCATCACAACTTCAGAGGGGCCAGCAGGTGGCATGGTGGTTAAGGCACTGATTCCCATGTGGCCAACCATGGTTTGAGTCCTGAATCAGGCAGCTTTCTCTCTCTCTCTCTCTCTCTCTCTCTCTCTCTCTCTCTCTCTCTCACATATGTATGGTAGAAAATTGAAAAAATAATAATAAATAAAAATTAAATAAATAATCCTTAAAAAAAGAGAACTTGAGAGTAGGACTTTGCTCTGCTTTACAGTCTTCTGCATCTTCAGCTTTTGAACAGTACCAGGAGCATAGTTGTCAATTAATAAATATTTTTACAATATGGAGTAAAGGCAATGACTAGTTGGCTAGATGTGGAGAGTGAGAAAAAGAATAGCATCAAAAACACCTTCAAGGTGGGCAGGTCGCATGGTGGTTAAGGGTGCTGGACTCCCACATGGCCAACTGCAGTTTGAGTCGTGGACCTGGTAGCTTGCTTTCTCACTTTCCTTCTCTTTCTCTCTCTCTCTCTCTCTCTTATTCTGCCCCTCTTTGGTCAAATAAAAATAAACAAATAAATTTAAATAAAATAATTCTTAAAAAAAAAAAAAAAAAAAACAGCTTCAAGAGTTTGGGCCAGAACAACAGAAAAGTGGAGATGACACTTGCTGAGATGGTGAGAATTGTACAGGAACAAGTTTTGGGACGGGAATGGAGAGTTTGGGTTTGGGCATGGAAAGTAGGTGGATAGGCATAAAAGAAGTCTCATGTTCAGGGAACAGGTCAGGATGAGAGGTGAACATCTGCGAGTCTCTAAAATTCAGACAGTATATAAAACCATGAGCCTGAATAACTGGATCTAAGGAGTAATGTATTGGGTCATTGGGAAAGTCATGATCCGTTTTTGCATAGAAAAACATTGGAAAATATGTCATGACTTTCCTGATGACCTAATAGATAAAGATGAGAATCAGGTTACTGAGGACTATAGTTATATTGTAGTAATGAGGGTAATCGAGTCACAAAAGAAGTCTCAGGGAGAGCAACCAAAGGAGGAGGAGAACCAGAAAATGATGGCTCAAGAAGAGAAGGGGTTTCATCAATCAGGAGGGCTCCTCAGTTGTGCAGGTGTGAGATAGGCCTCAGGGGTGGGATGGGTGAGAACTCCAGATAATGGAAAGATTACTGTTATTTGCACCATCAAGAAGAGATGAAGAACAAATGGAAGAATGAGTGGACATAATGATTTTAAAATCTTTTTCTTTCAATGGGATAAAAGAAGCAAGGTGTTAACTAGATGGGAATGTGGGTTGAGGAAATGAACTAGTAGATAGGGAGATCCAGGTGGTGCAAAGGGAGATCAAAAGCCTCAGACAACCATACAAGACTTCATAAAAAATACAAAGTGAACACTGAATAATGGTCCTTCAAATCTCATAATTTTGTTGTACTCACTTATCACTGAAACAAAATTGACTTGAAATACATTTGAGGATTGGTTTCTTCTAACAATAGCCCCAAAACACAAGAAAACGCATGTGCAACACTTAAATCGCATCATTTTGTCCTTTGTGCTCTTATTCCTTTTCCTCTTCCTGCTTATTCTGCTTCTCCTTTCCTTCCTCTTTTTCCTTGTGTGCTAATATCAAGGTCAAAATGCAATAATCCACCCGAGTTCATTTGCAGAGATATTAGTTGCCAGCTTTTCCCTCATGCCTCTTTCAGTTCTCATGTACGCGTGGACTGGCTGCCTCATTTTCTAGGGTAATGGCCTCTTCTCCAGACCTCCACCATCAGGCATTTTCTCAGAGCAGAGAAAGCTTTTCTTCATTACTGCTTTTTGACAGAGAGAAACTTCATAATTTTTTTTTTTTCTTGAACAGGTTTTTGCTATAGGGAACATGTGTTCGCCAGACAGACAGACAGACAGAGAAACAGAAAGTCAGAAATTACCCCCCAGGGTCGATGGCCACACTGCAATCCCTTCTCCCCCATTCTCCTCTTGGGATATTGGGCATGCACGCACATTCACCCAGCATAAGTTTAAGCCACCAGGTCTGGGACTCGAACTGCGGTCAACTACTGGGAGTCCAGCGACATAGCCATTATACCAACTGCTGGTCCCAAGAAACTATATAATAATCAGCCAAAATCAAAAGCCTGGGAAGTGGTTAAATTGATGCATAGTTTTATAGAATGAAGTATGATGGATGAACTATTTAAAGTCAAGTACACTGCCATGAAAATTTAAAAATTCTGCTATTATTATATAAATTCTTTCAGCAGGACACCTAAGCACATTAATTGGCATGGCTTTCTCAAATTTATACAAAGAAGGCAATAAACCTAAGGACAGTTAAAATCTAATAAGAAAGCATCACCAAATCATTTCATTGAGTTACCTTCTTCAAAGCACTATTAGGGGTTGTATGGAGTATGCCACTGAATGAGAAATAGTTTCTATCATTAAAGAAGAAAAAGCCCAAAACAGGAATCAAGGACATGACCACATAATAACGTTTGGGTCAACAATGAACTACATATATTGTGGTGGGCAGCAATGAAATCTCCAAAAGACACAATTCTTTTTTTTTTTTTTTCCAAACGACACATTTCCCAGCACGTATTCCTGTTCTTAAGTGATATATGACTATATCTCATCATTTCTAGTAACCCCTAATACCACCCAACAAGCACACACAAACAAAATGAGTTATTCTGCAAGCACACCAAGCATTTTCATATCCAGTGATTTTGCACAGCCGTTCTAAATCCCACAGAAGACTTCCTTTAATTTTTTGTCTTTGAAATTTTATCCATCCTTCAAGATTCAGTTTTCTAGGAACTTGTGGGTCTCTCTGACGAGAATTTATCCACTCTTTCCTTTTTTTGCAACTGGGCCATTTTTTTTTGTTGTTGTTGTTAATATGTACTTGTTTGCTCACCCTGTCAGACTGTGAACACTTTGAAAACAGGCATTTTATCTTATTTTTTTTTGAATCCCTTCATGGTCTAGCTAAGTGCCTGACCCATAAGAATGTGATATATTTTGGTGGAAATAAATTGCTTTATAAATCATCATCTTAAGAAATCTACAACACGTTTAATTATTTTTATAATTATTTTATTTAACTTTATTATCTATTTATTTTCATACGTTTAGAGAAGGACAGAGAATGTGTGTGAGAGAGAGAGACAGGGAAAATGAGAAAGCAAGTTGCCAGGCCCAGGACCAGGACTGAAACCGTGGCTGACCACATGGGAGTCCAGCGCTTCCAACCACCAAACCACTCCCCAGTCCTACGATTTGTTTGATTGTTAATTAAACATTACAAACCCTTTGAGATATATTTTACTAAGCCTCTTTTAAAGGTGAGAAAATGAGGCTCATAAAGGTTTCTTGCATGGTCAAAAGTCCACATTTGCAAGGGAAAGGTCTACACCAGTGCAGGTCTAAAGTAAACCAGATTTGATTCTAGTTCTAGCTGACTCAAAGTTGGTGGTTTTCTTTATCATGCAGTTGCCCAGGCACCACCCTTTGGCCATCTACTTTCCGCCATCGTGAGAGACGGGAAGAGTCGGTCAGTTACTGAATGTTTACCCTGTGCCAAGCGTTGTGCAATTGCTCAATGTATTTTATTTAATGAGATGCTACAAAACTTCCATGGCATAGATTTAAAGAGGCGCAGTGTAACTTAATTATCCAAAATAGCACAATGAGTATTGCAAAGCTGTGCTTCTGCTCTGGACTGTGCTCCTAACAGATATTATAATAAACCCTTTAGACATTATAGCCTGGTTGAGTCACAGATCTCATTATTCACTGAGCCCTCTTTGTCTCCTAGGGTAACTTCTCTGCTGCTGATGGCACCTCCTCCCCTCTCTTGTCTCTTTTTCTCCTCTTAAAAAAGTGTATTTTCCCAACCCTTACATCAGTGAGCTGTAGCCACTTGTTTTTCACCTCCCTTCCATAGCCTAAGGTTTCTCTTCTATGAAGCAGGGAATTCTGTTTCCTGGGGACTTTCTAGTCATCTAAAAAGGAACTGGAATACAGAGGAAAGGATGATAGGAAGCAATGAGACAAAGAATCTCACTACTGAGTCACAAAGAAACAATTTTTTTTCTCCCAATTCTTCACTTCTGCTTACATTGTTCCTCCAGCTCATAAATTTCCTTTAAGTTGGATTTTCCAAATTGTATTCTTTTTTTTTTTTAATGATATTTTTGTCTTAGGGCATGTGTACTCACCAGAGAGTCAGACAGTAAGAGGGAAAGTAAGAAATCACCCCCCTCCCCGCCCAGGAAGGGTGGCCATGCCACAGTCCCTTCTCCGTTCTCTCCTGGGATCTTGGGTATACACACACATGCACACCTGGAGTGATTTTGAAGCTTCCTGATTCAGGATTTGAACTGTGGTCAGCCATGTGACATAACAACTATGCCATCTGCTGGTCCTCAAAATTTACTCTTGAATAACTTGTCAAATTGAGTTGGTAGATGATGGCCCTCTCATCGCGTGTTTTATTTTAGTTTAGAGTTCTTGCTTTGCTGCTGTTTGTTTAAGCAGGGGGCAAGTAAGACAATTGGAGTGGGAGGTGAGCCAGAGTGAGGCATCCTTGCCCTCAGCCAACATAAGCATTTCTGTAACTGCCACAGTGATCATGGATGGAGGGCAGGATGAGAAATGTGGGCAGCAATGTTGACTTCTTTGATCAGAAAAGTCTGATGAGGGGCTAAGGGTTTGGGCAGATAAGAAAAGAGGTATAGGATATCAGAACAGAGATGGGGCTCATACCTAGAGGGCTGAGTAAGCCTGGGTTGATGAGGTGATGGTGTCACGAAAAAGGGCGAGTCCCTATTTTCTGGTTGCAAAGGTTGATGAAAAAGAAACATCATGATGCACAGCAAAAGCTGAGAGAGAAGTGAACAGATTCATACTGAAAACTAAAGAGCACTGAGGGCCAAGAGGCTCGTGTTTGAGAAAATGATCTTTGCACTGTGGTTTTCAAGCAAGGAATTCAAAACACGTTTTACTCAGTAATGATTCTCGGTATCACAAGTGGAAGTTTAAAGAGCAAAGCCTACCTGGCACATTTTATATAGCTTGTAGTCATTTAATTGGCCACCTTATTAAAGCAGATATTGACAGAGAATCAAATGCTAATGACTATTTTTTAAAAGATCTTTTTCTTAAACTGAAATGTAATTGAGACATTTAAATATTGAGGTAGAGTCAAGTCAAAAGCCAAAACAAGTTAGTTCCAAGGGACCACACTTCAAAACTTGCACCAATAAGATGTGTACAGAGCTTCCAGGCAGCCTACATTTAAAGAAAGCACATTGCTCATCACTTACACGAAAGATGGCAATCTGTAATCCTATTCTTACTCATTTGCTTTTTTATAGTTTAGAGACATACAATTTGAGCCTATTTAAAAAACATTTTGAATGCTTTTATATCATAGAGTTCTCTTTTCTGTTCGATGAGATTGTTCAGAATCAACTTTACAGGAAGCCTATTAAGTGAGGAATGTTTTAGCATCTCCCTACAAGTTTAGACCTCAGCAATACTTTACAATTCTTCCCTTTTGCAGCTCAGAATATCCTTCTCCTTTTCCCTCTTGAGCCGCCCTGTAGTTCTTGATAGTTCAGTCCCTTTTTTCTGTAGTGATTCAAAAATAAAATTCAACAGTCTCTGTCTCATTGCTTCCCATCATTCCTTCCTTTGAACTGCATTGTTCCTATTGCTTTTACTGGGAGCTCTGTGGATGAAGCGCTTCGCTTAGAAGCACCACAAGCTCTTCTATCAGAGCCCTCAGTTTAATTATCTTCAATGTAATTTTATGCTCTTATCTACTTTATCCACTCGACTGAGTCCCCTGAGAGCAAACACTGGATCTTTTATTTTCATATTCTCTATTACTAGAATAGATCCTGCCTCATCGGAGGTCCTCCATACACAGAGTAAATTCATGAATCGGGAGTGAGAGGGCTGTAACTGGTCTCCCTGCCATTTCTTCATCTTGAGAAATGGACAAAGCATTTCACCTTTCTCAACTTGTCCTCTCATACAGTAAATGCAGCAATTCCTTTCTTTTTAATTATTTTATTGAGATGAAACCATAAATTTCTTCATATATTGTAAAGTATATATGCATGTGGATGTTAGTGTGTTAACGCTAAGGTTTGCTTTTGGAAATGGTACGAGGGAAAGTTCCAGCCAGTGGTTCTCGATCTAAGGAAGTTTTTCCCTTCAGGACACATTTGGCAGTGTTTGGAGGCATGTTTCTTTGTCCTGTTTGGGTATGTGTGTGAGCTGGGGGTTTGGCTATTGGCATCGAATGCACAGGGGACCATGCATCAATGTTACACAGAAAAGCTCAATTCAATGAAGAGTTATTCCATTCAAATAGTCAGCCATTGAGCTTGAGAAACTCTCATTCAAATTAGAAATATATTATAGGTAAAACACTTCCTTTAAAAAATTGCACTTGGGACCAGCAGATGGCAGAGCAGTTATATTGCTGGACTCCCACATGACTGACCATGGTTCAAGTCCTGGACCTGGTGACTTCAAAATCATACCAGATGCATGTACATGTGTGCCCAAGATCCCAGAAAAAGAATAGGAGAGAAGGGATTGCAGTGTGGCCATCCCCGCTAGGGAGTGATTTCTCACTTTTCCTCTCAGTGTCTCTCTCTCTGTCCAGCTCTAAGGCAAAAACTTCTAAAATAAATAAATAAATTTGCCACTAGACAATTGTATGAATTTTAGCTTTTTTTTCAATGTGTAAATAGGAGTAATCTAATTAATTTACTTATGACTGCTGGAATAATTACCTTCCATAATATAAATGTGTTTTCTTTTATATTGTTGTAAGTTCTGATTTACATGTAATAATTGTACATATTTATGGGGTACAAACTGCTTTTATGTTTTGTTTTGTTTTTAGGTTTATCGCTGTAAGGCATGTGCACTCACCAAAGGGAGAGAGAAGGAAAATAAATCACCCTCTGGGAGTATGGCCATGCCACAGTCCCCTCTCCTTCAGTGTTCTTTCGAGATTTGGGGCATGCATACGCACATGCCCAGCATGATTTTCAAGCATTTTGGTCCGGGACTTGAACCCAGCAGCTGGTCATTTGGGATCCAGTGCCTTAACCTCCAAGTCACCTGCTGGCCCTCATTCCTTTTTCTTTTCTTTACTTTTTAATAGATTTTGGCTGTAGGGCATGTGTGCTCACCAGACACAAAGAGAGAGAGAGAAGTGGGAAATCACCCACCCCAGAAGAGATGGCCATGCTGTAATCCCTTCTCCATTCTCCTCCTGGGGTTTTGGGCAAGCACACACATGTGCCCAAGTGTTTCAAACCTCTGGGTCCAGAACACAAACCTCAATTGGCCATGTGGAAGTCCAGTGCCTTAACCACTATGCCACTTGCTGACCCCTACGGTATTGGTTTTAAAAATATCCATACAGGAGGGACCAGCAGTTAGCATAATGGCTATGTCGCTGGACTCCCACGTAGTCGACCGTGGTTCGAGTCCCGGACCCGGCGGCTTAAACTCACGCTGGGCGCGTGTGCGTGCGTGCCCAAGATCCCGAGAGGAGAATGGAGGAGAAGGGATTGCGGCGTGGCCATCCCCCCTGGGGGGTGATTTCCTGCTTTCTATCTCTCTGTCTCTCTCTGTCTGTCTGGTGAGCGCACGCGCCCTATAGCAAAAACCTCTCCAAAAAAAAAAAAAAAAAAGAAAAAGAAAAATATCCATACAGGATGTAATTATCAAATCAAGGATATAAACATATTCACCATCCTCGGTATTTACTCTGTTATATTGCTTACACTTAAAATTTACTTTACAAAGTTTCTGTGTTTTCTTATTCCCTGCTTAGTCCTTTAGACACAGTAATCTACAGATGGTAGAAACTTCTGGTTTTCTTTCTTCTAAGGGACACAACAGACTTATACTTTCCTAAGCCCCATTTGGAGCCAGATCTTTATAATTAATATCTTGTGATAACAAGTGACTTGTGTGACTCCTGAGCCAAAGCCTTTACTCGTTGGGATGGCCTGTCCAGTCCTCTCCTGCCCTAGCTCAGTGACTACAGTTGCAACAGCTGAGATGGTGACACCACAGGATGGAAGTCGTCAGGATTCCAGAGCAACAAATGGAAGATGCTGCATACAGGAGTGCCCAAATCTGCATTGTATTTCAAATGACCCAAATAAACCTTTCCCCATGAGGTCACTGAAATTTGGGGATTGTTTGTTAAGAATGTTTAACACAGAATCACCTGATGACTATACTACATGATAGGGATAACAGCATTTGTTATGCTGAATATTTTATATTCAAGTTGAACAGTTGCTGAGAGAGAACAACTGCTTGAAAATATTTTAATGCCTAGTTAATGGAAGAAAGAAAAATGAAAGCATTGATCCAGTTTCTTGTTGTTCAAAGTATCTCTGTCTAATAATGACAAGTATGCTGGGTTTGGCCTCATGCTTTTGTTTTCAAAGTATCAGAGTTTGGAAATTTTGCCTGAGGCATTTTGTTGCCAGTGGCACACATTTAAGTAATGTGTAGCACGTCTTGAAACCCCCTTGATTTTCTCACTGACTCACTAATACTGAAACAGCAGACAATCTACTATGGATGCTTCATAGTCCTTTGACACAAGGAAATGCCTATGTAAATTAGTTTTCAGTTTCAGGACATTTTCATTCACTGTTCAGTAGGGTAGAATTTGCAAAGCTTGCCCTCTTGAGGCCAAACAGTTTTTATCTATAAATTGTTATAGATGGCTAATAAAGAGAGGTTAGTCTATGCACTGTTTTTAAGCTATTGATTGATGAGGACCAGAATCTGCAGCACCGGAAGGTGGTGAAGAGCGGGGACTTTGCAACCAGATATCCATATGTGTGTCTGTGTCATCAAGTGAGCTCCCTTTCCATTCCATAAAATGTGGATGATAAAAGTGTCCATATTACATGGCTGTTCAATCTGATGTGTTAATACATGGATAAGGCTTAAAATATTTGACACTACAAGTGTTGAACTATTAATAATATTAGGTTAACTAATATTATCTACAGTGACTTAACTAGTATCTGCCTATTTTTCTTGGAGTGCTATTGTACATTATGTAGACTAGCAATTGCTATAGCTAAATGAGCTACATGCTTTACAAACTACCATGTCAAAATATATTTGACACTGACAAAATCAAGTTTACAAACATGACTGTAATCTATGTTGAAACGTATCTTCCAAGTCACATGGCTCTCTATAAAACTCCATCAAACCATGAAGACATTCCCATGAAGACACAGAAAGCTAAGGTATGTAAATATTTAATCTCAAACTATGTTCTTGAATGACTCAGAAAGAAAAAAAGGTTTTTGTTAAATACTCTTTCTCCTATCTTTTCCTTTCAAAATTTCCAGGCAATTGAATAAACATTGTAATGATTACTTTAGACATGAAAATCAGATTGCAGATAAAAAAGCAGGAACATTGACTCCAAAATAGCCTTTGGTGGATCCAACAAGGATATTCAATTCAATATAAGAATAAATTGTAAAATCGATTATTGCTCATTCTCTGGAAGACTGTGTCAACTAGCTCTTGAAAGAATGGTTTAAAAAATGCATCCTGCCACGCATAACTGCGAGGCCTCCACAAAGAGCATGCAGTATAAAATATAAGCTCCTAAACTGATAAGAGAGTATAATCGTATTTGGCTCTATGAATACCATAAATATCAGATTATCCTGCACAATGTAGAAACAGAAGGTGATAAACAGAATTCTCCAAACTAGCTAGAATTTCATTTATATTTAACCAAGTGGCTTTACATTAATTTTTGCAAATTATATGAAATGATCATGGAATTAAAATTAAAGTGGTTACATAACAATACATGACCTACGGAAAAATATTGCAAGATGTAATTGACTAATACATTTAAAATATTTAATACTTTAATTATTACCTAAAATTATGTTAATAATAAAGGCATTTTTCTGCATTTGTTCTCAATTATATTAATTACTGTAGGCAGTTAAAAATGTGAAGTTGACAATTTAAATACAAAGTCTGACAGAAAACACACACATGCACAGTGACATTTGCCAGGGAGCACAAGAGTAAATATTAAATAACTTCTTAAAGTAAGATTGATTATTAACATGCTTTATGTATTTGTAAAATATGTTTCATATTTATGAATATTATCTATATTTCACTCTGTGCAGAAAGCAGAGCATATATTTAAGTATAGTTAAAGTGGAGAAAATGGAAATCAGAGAGGTTGTCACCTCCCAAGATCACACAAGAAGAAGCAGAGCCAGAAACTGAACTCAGACCACTTCTAAATTCTGCACCCTTTTTCTATTCAAGGATCACTAAGTTGGGCAGATAAAAGAAAGTCAAGATATAAACTTTAACTTGATAAAGTCAAGATATAAACTCAGATCTTGGAATAGAATATAGTGCTCATTCAATATTTACTCACCACATATTAAATGGTCACCTGCTATGCAGGTACTTAGTATTGATGTTTTTATAGTGAAGAAGTTTGAGTCCCTACCTAGCCTTCACATGTAGAGTGGAATAGAGAACTAGAGAAATAAATGTGCATGATAATGCGATGCCAACATGATTAGCATAGCACAGGATACTATAGGAGAGGGAAAAATGGGCATCCAGCTTAATCTGGAGAGAGGGAGAGAAAGAGCAGGTGATATTTTAGCTGAGATTCAAGATTATGGGGAGTTAGACAAAACAAGAGAGACAAAAAGGGAAATTCAATGAAAATTACCTGAGATGAAAGAGAACATGGCATCTTAGGAAAATAAGATAGATTTTAGTAATAATCAGTAGAGTGGGTATTAATGGGAGTGGGATTGGTAAGAAATAATTAGTGCCATCTTAGACTTCAATCTGAGTATTGAATGGCCACTAATGAGTTTTTGTTTCTTTCTTTTATTTTTTTTCAGATTCAGGTGGCAGGGAAAAGAGTAAGAAATCACCCCCTGGGAAGATGGCCACACCACAATCCCTTCTCCATTCTCCTCCCAAGATTTTGGGCATGCACTTACACATGCCTAATATGATTATCAAGCCACTGGGTATGGGATTTGAAAGGTAGACTCTCCCACGTGGGATCCAACACCCTAACCACCATGC
The DNA here is from genome assembly GCA_026018925.1 of Tupaia tana. NCBI lineage: Eukaryota > Metazoa > Chordata > Mammalia > Scandentia > Tupaiidae > Tupaia > Tupaia tana. The sequence goes on from JAKSZU010000002.1 coordinate 88,637,636, forward strand.
TCAATGCCACCTCCTGGCCCAAGTTTTCTTTTCTTACTTTAAGTTTTATTGAGGTATAATTTATATATTTATTTATATATACCACATATTTTATCTATATATTTTGATGAATTTGTACATATGCATATACCCATCATGCCATTACCACAATCAAGTTATCAAACGTATCCATCGTATCTGAAACTCTCTTTCTATTCTATGTGTATGATTTTGTTTTGTTTTGGTTTTGTAGGACTACTTAACATGTTACCTATCTCTCCTGTAAAAATATTTTAAAGTGCACAATATCATACTGTTAGACTTGAAACTTTAGCATTTCATATGACCTGAAACTTTTAACACTCCTTAAAAATAAATGTAGTAAAAGCTTTTGATATTGGTCTTAGCAACAATTTTTTGGATTTAATATTGAAAGCACAAGACAAAACCAAAAGCAGACAAGTAGGAATATGTCAAGCTAAAAACTTCACAGCATAGGAAACAATTAGCACAGTAAAAAAGGCAGCCTATGAAATGGAATAAAATATTTGTAATACATATATCTGATAAAGAGTTAATATTCAAAATCTATAAGAATCTCCTACAACTCAATAATAAAAACTAAATAAAGAATCCAATTAAACAATTGGGCAAAGACTTGAATAGACATTTCTTTAAAAAAGACATAAATTGCCACTAGTTGTATGAAAAGGTGCTTGACATCACTATTCATCAGGGAAATGTAAATAAAAAAACACAATGAGACATGACATTATACTCATTAAGATTGCTATTTTCAAAACAAAAATAAAAGGTAACAAATGTTGGCAAAGATGCAGAGGAATTAAACCTTTACACATTGTTGGTAGTAAGGGAGAAAACAATATGGAGGTTCCTGAAAAACTTAAAAATAGAATTATCATATGATTCACAATCCCACTTTTGAATATATATTTTTAAAAAATTGAAATCAGTGGGACCAGACAATGGTATAGAATTAAATACAATGTTCTCCAAGACTGACCTGTGTAGGAAGGTTCCAGATTCCTGCCTGGAGACCTCCTTGAGCATGCTGGGCATATGTGTGCCCATGATCCAAGGCCAGCTGAAACTGAGGATAGATCACAGGGACAAGCTTCTGGTGTCAGGGGGGTACACTATCTCTCTCATTTCGACTCTTTTGTTCACTCATGAAAGAAATAAACTTAAAAATAACTGAAGTTAGCATCTCAAAGACATATCTGCACCCTTATATTCATTACAGCATTATTCACAAAGCCAATATTTGAAAACGACACAAAAGTCTATCAATACATGATTGTGTAAAGAACTGTGGCAGAGGGACCAGCAGTTGGTGTAATGGTTATGTCGCTGAACTCGGACCATGGTCCGAGTCCTGGATCCGGTGGCTTATACTCATGCCAGGAGAATGGAGAAGGGATTGCGGCGTGGCCATCCCCCTTGGGAATCACCAAAGGGTGATTTCGTGCTTTCTGACTCTCTGTCTCTGTCTGTCTTTCCTTTCTGTCTTTCTGGCAAATGCATGAACCCTATAGCAAAAACCTCTCAAAAAAATTATATATGTATACATATATATATATATATATATATATGTGTGTGTGTGTGTGTGTGTGTATGTATATGTATGTGTATGTGTGTATATATATATATACACACATACATATACATATACTATAGAATATACACAATAATACAATAATTCATCCTTTATAAAATGAGAATCCTACCCTTTGTAACAATATGGATGAACCTAGAGGAGATTATGCTAAGTGAAATAAGCCAGCCACAAAAGAACAAATACTACAAGATTCCACTTACATAAGATACATAAAATAATCATACTTCTAGAAGCAAAAGAATATAAAAGTGGTTACTAGGGGCTGCCAAGAGAGACAAATGGGGAAGTATTGTCCAATTATTATAAAGTCTTAGTTATGTGAGATAAATGCCTTCTAGAGAATCTCTTTAACTGAGAAGATTTAAATAGGGTTAAGAAATGTTTCAGTTGGAATTTCAGAAATATCATTCTTGTTTTTGTTTAGACAAGGCAGGTTGAACACATGTGTTTATGTCCATTTGTTACTAAAATTCCAGTAACATGACAAGAGATCATTTTAAAAGTTGAAAATCCAAAAGGTCAAATAGATTGAGAGAGGACAGGAGAAATAACTACAAATATTTTAAATGTGGAAAGCATACAAATAGTCTTAACTGGCAAACAGATGAGACTGCAGAAATGTAAGAGGGGAAATCAGAAGAGGGGCAGTGACAAAACAAGTCCATTTGTAGTGAGTACTTAGAAAAGCTCAGGAATTGGAGTTACAGATTCCCTTGATAGCAATAATAGATTTGAAGGCAGATGTAAAAATTTAGACCTATCTCAAAGTCATTTTAAAGTTCGATTATTTGTTGAGATTCTATGTACAAAACTGTATGAGTAGTATAATCCTATACTACATTTTGTTTTCTTTAGAAAATATTTACTCATTTTCCCCACAGGGTGGAGAATATTACCCACTTCAATGATGTTAGTGTAGGGCTACCAATACATACCTGTTGGGTAGAAGGGATAGTGCATTAGTTTCAAACCAAAGTCTTAAGAGGGTACAATTTTTTGTTTGCTTTTCTTTTCTTTTATTTCTTTTTTTTATTTTTTGGAGAGGTTTTTCGCTATAGGGCGCATGCACTCGCCAGACAGACAGAGACATAGAGACAGAAAGAGAGAAATTACCCCCAGGGGGGATGGTCACGCCGCAATCCCTTCTCCTCTTCTCCTCTTGGGATCTTGGGCATGCACGCACACGCGCCCGGCGTGAGTTTTAAGCCACCGGGTCCAGGACACGAACCGCAGTCGACTACGTGGGAGTCCAGCGACATAGCCATTACGCTAACTGTTGGTTCTCTTGTTTGCTTTTCTTGAACAGCTATTATCGGTCCAAGAAAGATGAGACATACAAGGAACAGATGTCTCTGACGATCCAAGTCTAGCTGACCCTAGACAAGTCTTGCAGAGCCTAGTCAACTGCAGACTGGTGAGCAAGAAAACAAATACTGGCTTTTGTATGATATTGAGCTCTAGGGAGTTTTGTTATGTAACATTATTGAACAATAACAAATCAAAGACAAGATACAAAAATCCAAAATAAGTGAAGAAACAGAAAAGGATCAATTCAGGTGTCTATGCAATCAGTAAAGGAAATTTTAGGAAGAGATAATTAAGAAGATTAAGAGAGATAATTTAGAAAAGAAACAATACAATAAAAAGCTCCAGAACTGAGTGACATAAATTTTCATATTAAAAAATGCAATAAATAGGGACCAGCAGTTAGCGTAATGGCTATGTCGCTGGACTCCCATGTAGTCCATCGCAGTTCGTGTTCCGGACCCGGTGGCTTGAAACTCACGCCAGGCACTTGTGCATGTGTGCCTAAGATCCCAAGAGGAGAACAGAAGAGAAGGGATTGTGGCGTGGCCATCCCCCCGGGGGGTGATTTCTCGCTTTCTGTCTCTTTGTCTGTCTGGCGAGCGCACGCGCCCTATAGCAAAAACCTCTCCCCCCCAAAAAAAAAATCAATAAATACAGAAAGGTCCACACCAAGGCAGAGAACATCATAGGTAATGAGAAAGATAAAAACTTCCAGACAAAATAAAAGTTTACATATGAAATACTGTCAATCAGAATGGCACGGCACTTAATAAAGCAATGCTGGATGTCTTTGTAAATAAAGCTAAGAGGATAACAACTAATTGTATGAAAAGATGTTCATCATTTGTCATTAGGAAAATATAAATTAAAACATTTCTAGACAAAGGTAAAACTATAGAGAAGATTAGTAGTTGTTAGCATTCTGGGGAGAAGTGCCAAATACGTGAAATGCACAGGACTTTGTTAGGGTGGTAAAACTGCTGGGTATGATCTTATACTGGTGGATACATGACATCCTGCATTTGTGAAAAGACTAGAACTTAGCAACATAAAGAGACAACCTTAATACATTTCAGTTGAACAAATCATTTAGAAGGTCAGAGGGCCCCACAAGTTAGACTGACTATCATTGTTAATTTTGGGTGCCAACTTGAATAGATTGAATAATGTGTGAAAGGCAGTTGAGACATTGTTTCTAAGTGTGTCTGTGCAAGTGTCCCCAGACAAAACTGGCATGTGACTCAGGGGACTGAGAGAGGACCACCCACCTCAGTGTGAGTGGGCACCATCAAATAGGATGAGGGCATGGGGGGAATGAACAGTGGATGTAGGGTTCTGCTTTCTCTCCTCCCTCTCCTTGACTATCTCTTCCACAGCTGTTCTGTGTGCTCTACTACACATTGCCTGCCCCATACCTACTTCTCCATTTGGCCTTTGGCTGATTTTATTCCAACCTATTATTGACTACTGTGACCCTCCTGCCAGACTCTTAAGTTCTTTAAACCCTGAACTCTGGACTAATACTAGCATCCACCCAAGGGTGCTCAGGCCTACAGCATCCTAAAGGCCCTCTTCAGGCCTCAGATTGGAACTGCACCAGCTTCACTGCTTCAGAGTCTCAGCTATTTCTCCAGCATACAGACAGTCTGTTGTGAGACTTCTCTGCCTTGTGATCATGTGAGATAATTTCTAAAACATATCTCTTCTTTTATATATATATTTAACATGTTGGTTCTGTTTCTACAGATGACTGTACTAATACAATGGTGTGAGAATGTAACTACATGACTAATGTACAAAATAATGTAACTGAAGAAGGAGGGGGAAAAGATGCTTAAGTGGAAATTAATATATAATGCTAAAGGCAAAAGGAACTGTATGTAAGTACTGTACTCTAGCAGATAAAGATGAGGGGGTATGGGTTAACAATTCTGGAATCACTAAGCATGTAACTGGGAATGCACAAATAAGCAAACAGATGGCAGGTTATTTATAAATAAAATATTGAATAGTTAAATAAATGGAGGAAAAGAGATAAACACACAATAAAAAAGAATTCAAAATAACTAATGTAGAGGTTCTTCCTTAGGAAGGTGAAGCAAAAATTCTACTCTTTAAATCTTGGGACCAGCAGTGAGCATAATGGCTATGTCGCTGGACTCCCATGTAGTTGACTGCAGTTCGCATCCCAGACCCGGTGGCTTAAAACTCACGCCAGGTGCGTGTGCGTGTGTGCCCAAGATCCCGAGAGGAGAACGGAGGAGAAGGGATTGTGGTGTGGCCATCCCCTCTGGGAGGTGATTTCTCGCTTTCTGTCTCTCTGTCTCTCACTCTGTCTGTCTGGTGAGCGCACGCGCCCTATAGCAAAAACCTCTCAAAAAAAAAAAAATCTTAGTTGTACACTAAACTTAAAGAATTACACGATGAGAGGATTTGATCTACCAGAAAAGAATTATGATAAACCAACGGTAACTTAAGTAATAATTGATACAAATACAGACAAATAGGCTAATGGAAAAAGCAGAAATAGACCCATTCTTGAAGAAGCACTTGAGTTAATGGTGAGATGGCACCACAGAAGAACAGGAAAAAAGATGGTCTTTTCAATAAAAAGTACTGAGTCAATTGATTATCCATGTGAAAAACAGGAAACTGAGCACTTACTTTCAATATTTCCTTTAGGGTTTGCTTGCTGGTGAGTGTAGCTTTTATTCTTCATTCAATGATTATCATTTTCCCATTTTATTTTTATAACATTTATAACTCTGTGAAATTATCCCATTTATCTGATTACTTTGAATTGTTTATCCTGCTCCTACTATAATACAAAGTCCTTGAGAACAATAATCTTGTCTATCCTGCTCATCACTGTGTCTGAAGTGTCCAGAACAGTAAGCTTTCCTTCCACAACAGTAAACTTTCGAATAAATAAACAAATGCAAAAATCTGTCAGAAAAATTAGGAGTGAAAAGAGCAAATAATCCTTTGATCTAGCACATGAAAGATGAAGATTGTTTACTTGGGAGAGCCTGGGATTGGGTAATGATGGGAAACATATTCTAGATGGAGAGCATAGCCTTATTTCCCCACTAAAATATCAGTCCAGGATACTAAGTCTTGTTCATGTTCCCTCCCTAATTCTCAACCTTCTCCAAATCAGGCCTGCACAAGCATATGTTATTTAATACTTAGATTACTTGGTATATCTAAGTCTGGTTTCCTAAAATGCTCATCACTCAAATTTGTTTGCTTGTTTTTAATACAGATTCCTGGGCACTCTTTCTAAAAGGTTAAAACAGAAGGTTGGAAAAATCAGATACCCAGTTCCCTTCCCTGGTGAGTCAGATACACAGCAGATATGGGGACTCCTGAATTCTAATCTGAACCCTTGCTAACCAAAGTATGGTTCCCTGACAGCACTGACATCAGCTAGGAAGTTATTAGAAATTCTGAATATCAAGTTCCACTCCAGATATACTGAACCATAATCTGAACTGTTTCAAGATCCTAGATAATTCTTATGAACTTTTCTAAAGAATTTTATTTAATTGTAATAATACCTAACATGAAATATAGCCACTTTATAAACTTTAAAATATATAATTCAGTATTGTTAATTATATGTACAATGCTATATAGTAGATCTGTAGAACTTACTTACCATGCATATTTAAAATACATGCCCATTCATGAGCAACTTCCTGTTTCCTCCTGCCCTCAGATCCTGGAAACCACCATTCCACTCTCTTCTTGAGTTGAACTATGTTAGACACCTTATATAAGTGAAATTGTACAATATTTCTCCTTCTTTAACTGGCTTATTTCATTTAATGTCTTCAAGATTTACCCATTTTGGGATTTTCTTCTTTTTAAAGGAGGAATAATGTACCATTTTATGAGGATAGCTATTATCAAAACACAAAAAGAAACAAGCGTTAGAGAGGATACAGAGGAATTGGAACCATTGTGCATACAGTTATGATAAGGATAAATCTAGAGATTTAACATATAGCATGCGGGGTTATAGTTAATAACATTGTGTTTCAGTTTCTTTTTGTATTCTGTTAGTAGAAATCCAAAATTTTGCAGCCATTATGGAAAACCGATGGAGGTCGCTCAAAAGGTTTAAAATAGGACTACTATATGGTCCAGCAATTCCACATTTGGGAAGTTGATTCTGAAGCATCAGCCTCACTTGGGATCTTTTTAGAACTGCTGCTTATTTGTCACATCCCAGATCTACTGAATCAGAACCCCCCTGGTGTGGCTTTACTAATATATTGTTAACAAATGCTTTATACTCTAATCTAAGAACAACCAATCTAAACTATAATCTTTAGTTTGAGAACCACTGATTCAAGTCTTTAATCCTGCCTTTAACTGACCATTTCTAATTTTAAATAATTCAAAACGTATGATTTTTGACTCCACAATTATACTTCTGGTGTCAGTGCAACTCTGAGAGGGTTAAAGAAGACAGGACATATAAAAATCTTTGTATCAGATGTATATGGGACAAAATGCTGCATTTACGGCAAGAATTGGAGGTTTTCCTTTCTTCCCAAGCCTGAGAGAGTTTTGGAAGAACTTTCTCAAAGGGTAAACATAAAAGCAAGTGGTGGGTTGGCATAAAACTTCCTTAAAGACATATTCATGATTTTTCAATAGCTATTCTAGAAAAGGTTTCACTCCCACTTTGACTTCTAAATTGTGAAATGCTTCCACCTCTGCAAAATATTTTCCAATGACTGTCAGAGTGACGATAGGAAAGTAAGCAGGTGCTTCAGTTCATTTAAAGAAGCAGCCAGAGACTATCAGCTCCAGATGTTTCTAAATACGAATGTGATGGATGGGAGGGGGAGGGGTCTGATTCCATTTTATACAGATTGCAAGGTAAGATATGATTCTTCTTTAAAATAAAATTCCATGGGCCAGTTGGTGGCATGATGATTCAGGTGGCTGGATTTCCACATGGACGAATGCACGGTTTAGGTCTTGGACCTAATGGCTGAGAAACACACTGACCACCTGTGTGTGTGTGTGCCCAAAATTTTGAATAAAGAAATGGAGGAGAAGGGATTGCAGTTTCTGGGTGACCATTCCCCTTAGGGAGAGTACTTTCTCTCTCTCTCTCTCCATAAGCATGCAAGCCCCCTAGCAAATTTAAAAAAAAGGGTAATACAACTACTTTACTATCAATTTTCCAGGCTTAGAACATTCACTTGTATTCTGAAAAATACTAACTAAAGGCTTAAAGAGGCTTACTAGTTTGTTAGGGAAGTAAAATTCGGTTGCTTCAGAGACCCTGCATTTTCCTTCTCAGAATCACTCCTTCATTTAAATATATTAATATGATATAACATATTATTATAATAGATAATACTAAGGTGTTATCAGGTTTTTAACATAGACAATTATATTTATTTTTATTGTATAGATTTAAGGTATATAAGAGTTGAAGAGCTTGTTGGCAAAGTCCACACTATCTGATAAGATGTTTTGATATACTATGATAATACATAAAATCTACCCTCTGATCAAATACTTGGTATAAAACACAATATTATTCACTACAGCTCCCATGCTATAGATTAAATCTCTAGATTTATCCTTACCATGACTGCAAACTTATGACCTGAATTCCCCATTTTCTCCCTGTCCCAATAACCACTAGTCTATTTTCTGGTTTTGTGTTTTTTACATATTTTGAAAAAAGATTCTACATGTAAGTGAGATTTTTATTTATGTCTCGTTTATTTCAACTTAGTAATAAGGTCCCAAATTCACCAGCATTGTCCCAAATAGCAGGATCTGCTTCTCTTTTAAAGCTGAGTAGTAGTCCATTGTGTGTATCAATTGCTTTATCCATTCACCCATTGACAGACACTTTAGTTGTTTCCATACTTTGGCTATTGCTAATAACACTGCAATGAACTTGAGAATGCAGGTATCTCTAGGAGGATTTGAGTTCATTTCCTTGGGGTATGTACCCCAAAAAAGGGATTGCTGGGTCACATGTTTGACATTGGCATTAACAATTGTGGATATCACAGAAAAAGCTCAGGCAATAAAAGGACAAACAAATGGTATTTAATCAACTAAAAAACTTCTGCTCAATAAAATAAAGAATCTACAAAATGAAAAATTGGCATACAGATAGGGGAAAAATTGTGAACCATATATCTGTTTAGGGGTTAATGTCCAAAACACATAAGGACCTTCCAGAAATCATTACCAAAAAGACCAAATACCTGATTAACAAGTGCGCAAAGAATCTGAATGGACCCCCCCACCCCCCAGGGTATACAAACAGTTGAAAATGTGCTCATCATTGCAAATCATCTAAGAAATGGAAATCAAAACTACATCCAGTTGGAAAGCCTACTATCAGAAAGAAATACAAACCTTGGTGAAAAAAGAGAAACTTGTGCAACTGTGGCTGGACGTGTAAACTGGTACAAACATTATGGAAAACAATATGGAAGACCCTTAAAAATGATAACTGGTAGAGGACCCAGCATTTTCTTTTACCGATCTTTTTTTAGTTCAGAGTAATTACTCTAAACTGGGCTGTTAGACATGAAAGGCAAAGGCCTCCATGTCTTGGACTTCTCCAGGAAGAGGAGGAGGAGGTTTGTTCTCAGGCCCGACCCGCTGGCGGACCACCCTGGCCCTGCACTCTGCACCCAGGAGCTCAGCAGCCTCAGCACTTGGTTCCCGAAGACTCCCCCGCTCCCCGGGGAACCACCAGGGGGCGGCCGGGCCTCCCTCTGAACCGCCCCAGCCGGGAGAGGACGCTGCCAGAGAGGAAGTTCCCGGGGTTCGGGCAGCCTGCCAGGGTCCTCCCCTGGCCAGCCCTCGCCCCGCCAGGCCGGAGCGCAGTGGGTTCCGGGTCCTGTGACCGGTCAGGTGGCCTCAGCCGGCGCAGTAGAGGGCGGGCCTCGGGGAAGTTTCCGCGGCCGCCGGGACAGGGACGGGTTCAGGCGGCCCGAGGGCGCGGCAGGGAGCGCGCAGCTGGGATAGGGCCGGCGCAGGCCCGAGGGCGACCCGGAGCGCCGCGCTCATGGCTGGCGGGGGTGCCGGGGACCCGGGCCGGAGGGTGACCGCCGAGCCAGGACCCGAGACCCGCGAGCACCTCTTCAAGGTCCTGGTCATCGGAGAGCTCGGCGTGGGCAAGACCAGCATCATCAAGCGCTATGTCCATCAGCTCTTCTCCCAGCACTACCGCGCCACCATCGGCGTGGACTTCGCCCTCAAGGTCCTCAACTGGGACAGCAGGACGCTGGTGCGCCTGCAGCTGTGGGACATCGCGGGTGAGGCTTGGACCCTCAGTTCCCACCTTAGAGTCAGGGCTGCTCAGCTTCTCTCTGCCTTCTTCTGTCCTCCGCCTGACTGCCTGTGTATGTTTAGGAGAAGAAAGAGAAATCAAATGGGGCATGGCAATGGGAAGTACCAGGTGGACTCTGCAGGGCCCAGGACAGTGAATGGGCAGTGGTAGTAGACTCCCTTCAAAGAGGACAAGATTTCTTCCTCAGCAAGCTGCCCTGGTTAGAGGCCTCTGCTGAGTATGTGGGAAGCAGGAATGGGAAGAAAGGAGGCCTCTATTCCAGGGTGTTCTCTCTCTCTCTCTCTCTCTCTCTCCCTCTCCCTCTCCCTCCCCCTCCCCCCCCCCCCCCCCCCCCCCCCCGTGAGGTAAGACCTCTCTCTCTCTCTCTATCTCTCTCTATCTCTCTCTCTCTTCCCTGTGAGGTAAGACCATGGGACCTTTTCCAGAAGGCTGAACCCTTGATAATGACCAGCTATAAAATCCCAAGAAAAGTTGGGCTCTGGTAAGAATGGCTACTGGAAGGGGGGGCTGGCCTTCTCCTTCACCTGGGATTGAAGTTCACAGTGATTGACCACTTACCCAGAGTTTCATCTAGTTAGTGACACAGCAAAGGGTAAAAACCAGGCTTTTTTATTTGTTTATTTTTTATTTATTATTTTTTAGGCCTTTTTCCATAGGGCACATACACTTGCAGAGAAAAGGAAAGTGAGAAATCCCCCCCACCCCCCAGGGGAAAGGCTATGCTGCAATCCTTTCTCCTTCATTCTCCTTCTGGGATTTTGGGCATACATACACATGCCTGGCATGATTTTCAAGCCACCAGGTCAGGGACTCAAACCATGGTCACCCATGTGGGAGCCCAGTGCCTTAACTATCACACCACCTGCTGGCCCCCAAACCAAGCTCATTGTAAGAACATTTTATCATTCTCTTGGGATTCTGACCAGACCTTGTGAGGGAAATTCCATTCTTCTAATACTTTATACCTCCTAATCCTACTCCCTTAGAGACTGGCCTTCCCTTGTCTCCCTTTCACTACCCTCCAATGCACAAATACAATACATTGCTGCTCTGGCATTTGGTTGTTTTGGGCATTTGAAAAGATGCTGTGGAAATGTTTAATTATGAAAGTGGTTCCCAAAGTTACCCTGTCCCATCATTGCAGGTGGTAAAAAACTCATCTACAACAGTGCATTTGAATGGGAGTTTGTTTAGGGCTAGAGGCCACCTCAGTCCCCCTTTCATCCTGCGGACATTTTACTGAATTCCATAGAGGGTATGGGTACCAAGCTGGGAACAGTTTGGGGGAGGAGGAAAATCTGTGTCTACTAGGTAGTGCTCTTTGCATTTACAGCTTGTTAGCATGAGAAGGTATTGAAAAATGATAACTTTCATGTCCATTTTAGAGCATACTTCTCTAGCTCAGATATGAAAATAAATGTATGTACATCATTCCTTGAGAAAAAAAGGGACTCTTCTTTTATTATTGGAGGGGGAGGGGTTACGAAAAACTAAAAGTTCGTTTGTGAAGTCATCTTTTGAAGCCAGAGGCTTCTTTTGAAACACTTCCTGCGGTTGCACAGAACCTTAATGAACAGCGTTACTGATGCTTCCCAAGTCATTTATTCTAAAGGTTGCCTTTCCATGTGACAGTCATTCTTTAGAAATCTTCAGTGTAGCCTGAGATTTCTATTGGATGATTTTAAAGCCCTGCCTGGAGGAGTAGTTGACTTTGCCTTATTATTTATGTAAAATATGATGGCATTTGGTGATTACTTTGCTAGTGGATCTCACCACAGGTAAACACCTATGAATACCTGGATTTTAAGGACAAGGTAGTGTTTTTAGATTTAAGGAAAATAAGTCTATTAGTAGATGTGAGAAAACAAGAATGAAGAAGAGTTTTCTGCCTGGGTATCACCTCTCATCTTTTCGTCCTTCTGGAAGAGTCCTACTGCCAGGAAGGGGGCATATCCAACTCTTAGAAGGTTCTGGTATGCATCTTCCCTAATGGGCTGTCCTTACATCTTTGCCTAAATCCAAAGCTTGAGCAATAAGGAGGAAGGAAAGCAGAATTTTAAGTCCAAAAGGTATTTCTGAATGTTACATACTGTTATTTCAACAGGTGCTGTTGTACTCTTCACAAATGCATGCCAGCAATTAACACAAAATAGGGGAATCTGGGGGGTAACTAGAAATTCTTAGGCTCACCTTATAAATAAGATTTGTAGAGCCAAAGTCTTAATAATAAAAAAAAAATTGTGAGACAGCATAATTTAGTTTCAGCCCAAAGGTTGGGGTGCTATATCATTAACTATGTTTTATTTGAGTATTTGAGCTAATAGTGAATCCAAGCTCATACCATTTGAATTTAGTAGTGATGTAATGAGGAAAAGCTGAAGGCCATGCCCCAAATTCCCCCACAGCTGAACATACTTGCCTTATGTAGTAACAGTTGAATCATATTTAATTCTCAAAGAATAGAAATACTCCTTGATTGCAAAACAGTAGGTGGAGCAGGCCGCTTGATATGACTCACTTAATGTGTGGTATTATTCCTAGTTAGGTGTATTTTATGGATTGTTTGTTTGAGTGTTTTGATGGTTTGTTTAGAGTTTTTAGAGGTGGGCAAGGTGGTAAAGAGATTATGTGAACAGTCTCTCTCCTTGAAAGCTTTGGCAATTGTGATAGGCGAGGATTACCATATGTTTTCTATAAATACAGGCAAGCAGATTTAGCTAAACTCTTCAAATTAAAAACTAGTGACTCTCCAGTGCGGGCTTGTATGAATCGTTTGTTGTTATGACATTGAAGGAGTCTGGATTTTAAAAGTTAGATACAGTTTAATGCATTTTTATGTAAAACCAATGTTGTCTTTTCATCCATACATGCCTTGAGGATGCTGCTCTAAATGTAACTAGAATATACTAAAATACCAAAGTCTTCAATAAGATTTTAAAGAGAGCATAATGCACACTGATTTAAGATGTAGCCAGAGAGGTCTCCAGTCTCCCTTTAAATGTGTAGTATTAAGTAATATTTGGTTTCCTACTTATTTTAAACTTATTGCTTAATACCAACTGTAGTATTTTTTTCAGGCCGGTTGAATCGCTGGTTTAGCTTAGATGTTAAAAAATAGTTCATCCATTTAGATCTAATACAAGTTAGTCTTCACGTTCTGAGGTGATTTGCCTTTTCAGATCAACATCTCATTATAAAAGAATCTAAATGAGTAACACTCCAAAGGACTAGTGGGGACAATCTGTTTCAAAGTTCATGTAAAGAATATTTACTCAACATAAAATGCAGGCTCCAAAGATTTTATAAATGATATAAACTATACTTCAGTTCATTTCTCATTGATTATGATTCCCATTCTAAAGTACAATGTTGACCTCGATTTCTTGTTGCATCTTGTGTTGTGCGGGTTGTTATACCTAGTAATCTCCTCCTATCTTCTTCTTTTTTTTTTTTAATAGGAAACATGTTTATTATTTATCATCTCAATTCAAAAATACTCATTCTTTCCCAAGGCTGGTCTATTGCTTTTGGTCTATTTAGAGATATTAAATACATTAAAATTATGAACAATTTTGTTTAATGGTAACATAGAAATTTCTGTATAGTAAGCAAGACAGGAATTCTAACGATGAAAACAAAAGCTCCAGAACTTACTAGTAAAACAAAGAAAGCATTTCTGATGATGAGTGTAGAATCCCAAGGATAAAACCTAACAGAGCACATGCCAGAAAATGAGATCAGGAACTTGTAAATCTCCCTTCACTTTGAGTATGCTCTGTGATGGTGCAAAACAAGTCCTGTGACAGAGGCTTAGAGATCTGGTTGTTTCTGTCCAGAGAAGGTGTCCTTGGGGTGTGGGACTCAAGGAAACTAAGTGCTCCAAAGTCAATTGGCTTTCGTCTTCTTTCTTTCACACACAGTCATAACCAGAGGTTTTAAGGAGAAGGTAGATGTAGGAGGTATTTAGCTTTGACTTTTATGCAGATGTAACACCAGCTCTTCACTTTCTGCTAAGGACAGGCCTGTATCCAAAGGCTCTAGGCTTTCCCACTTGGCTTTCTTTCTATTACGATTTGCTGGTCCCACGTCTTCCACTTCACTGTTATTTCTTTTCCTCATTCCCTGCCTCTTCTAAGTAACACTTATTTTATTTTCCATATCTTCACTAGCTGATTCTTCAGAGCTTTTGTACTTTTGTAACTCTCTTGTAACCCTTCACGAGAAGAATCGTCTGATATTTTGGGTTGTTGGGAAAGTCATGACACATTATTGCATAGAAAAACAGAAAAATACATCATGACTTCCCCGATGACCTGGTATTACCTCTGATTCTTCCTGACCTTAAAAATATCTATGAGGCAGGGATTATTAATATTCAAGTATCTTCTAAATAGTAAGAAACTGTGCTTTTAGAATTAGTCTATGGAGCATTTGTAGTCTATGCCTTAAACATGGAATACTACAGTAATTTCCAGTGCTTATTGGTAACCAATTATATAAAACTCATTTAAGGGCTTTTTCAAATCTCTTACCTGTGGGCAATCTGATTGTTGTACAATCTTGCCATACTTGGTCCTCCCTCAAGCTCCATTCCTATGCTGAATTATAAGCAAAGCCTTCTCTTCCATTTTCTGTGTGTAAATCTTTTTCATTTCCTGAATCCTGAGATACATTTGGCTGCTACAGTCTGGCTGTGCATTAATAGTTGTCCAGACAGGCGATTAATCAGCGTTAACAGTGTATTTGTAATTATTGTGCATGGAAATTCCCGATAATGATATCTTTCTGCCTTTTCCTTTGAATACACTATGTTCTTAGATGCCACTAGCCACAAACAGAGCTAGTTGAGCACTGGTAGGCAGTTCTTGCCTTCGCTCATAGCCATTTGCCTAACCACACTACCTCTAAATCACTATAGGCCTTTAGAGATCCCAGTCTGACATAGTGAGGTGTAGGACCAGGAAAACACAGGCAATCAATTGGCCTGTAGAGAGATAGGCTTCATGACTTGAGCTGTGAAAACAGAAACTTTTAATAATATAGCATGTTTTTGGCTTACTGGTGTCAAAACAGCACCAGATTTCTTTCTAAATTTCAGATGTTCTGATTATCCCTAAATTGGAGCACGTTAGTTCACATTTTATGCTCATGGTTATAATTACTATTTCTTTGTTATCAACCCAAAAATTCTAGTTACTATATGTCTCTTACTTGAGAAGTACAGTAATTTCAAGGTAGAGTTTTTACTGACTGCATCATAATTTAGGCATTTTAGAAGGCTGTTTCTAAATTGTGGACTATTTTTTTAGGTAGCATAGTTGCTTTTTTGTTATATGATTACAGAGCACACCCTGGAAAAGCAAGACAATAATTACAACTTTAGCCTGGTCTACTCTAAGAGCTGACTGATTAAACTAGTAAGCCATACATTATCCCAGAGATGCAGTGTTACTTTCAAATACGTTTTAGAACAAATGTTACCCATCTCACATATGTTATTCTGATCTCATGATTTCCTTAAGCCTTTGAATTTTTAGTGATTTTCATTTTGTTGTGAAATCTGTCCAGGGTTTATTATTTTTTTCAGGTAAGAAAGGTCAACAGTTCAGGAGATGAGTGCCATTGAAAAGAGTTTGGGGCTGGATGATGGCACCGAAGTAAAATATGGCACTCCACAGGGCCAACTCTCATGAGAGTGTTCTGGGGTTCACATCTGTAGACTTTCCCGAGTATACTTACCACATGCGTGTCCATAATCCAGAGCTGGTTAAAGCTGGGGATGGGTCACAACATTAAGACCCTGTTTCTCTGTTTCTTTGTCTCTCTTCACCTCTCTCTGTCTCTTTCCCTCTCACTCATAGAAGAAATATACAAAATAAACTTAAAAAAGTGTGTCTCTCACGATTTTCCAAGGGTGGGAGTGTACCATTCCATGAAAGACCACACAGAGAAATGTTAGGTTTAATCACAAGGTACATGGGAATGTATGGACCAGAGACCTATTAATTTAATTTTTGTGGGAAAAAATAGATTAGTTAGGGTAGGCAAACTGAATGGTCATAAGATAGGGTAGTTAGAATAATTTAACTGGGCCCTGGGCTACAGGGATGGTTTCTAGTTGTCCAATATCTGGTCCTGGGTAATTTAGAGTAGGGAGATAGTGTCCCAGACTGCAGGATCCTGATGGGTGACAGGGGATAGCTGGGGAGGATGGACTCAGGATTGCTTGGTCCCGTATCACATGTATGTTCCCAGGTAAGTTCTGTGCTATCTTTAAAACTAAGCTGACCTTTTGGAGATAGTCCCTCTCCATGTTCCCAAGGCCCCACAATGTCAAATAAAATATGAAAATGAAAAATATGATTAATACTTATTCCTAGGTACTTAATAAAATAGGTTGGGAGATGAGGGAATTTACTATTCCCAAGAAGGAAAATATTAAGGTATTAGATTTGTAGACCAGGAAAAACATATTCTTAAAATAGCAAGGATCTCACACTTAATCAACACTTAAGCAGTAGAGTGGGCTCAATCATCAGGTTTACGTTGTATTACAATTATAGAGATCTTCTCTTGGAATGTGAAAAAGTGAGCACATGTGAGTAAGGGAAGACTTATGGAGGGTGAGCAAAAAATCAAGGAAAAGGTACTTTAGAGTTTAATTATAATTTCAAAAGCTATTTGCACCTTTCATGATTGAGTAGGTTTAAAATAATGTAGTTTCTTCACTTTTCTTTTTTTTTTTAACTGCTGTGCACTTGCCAGAAAAAGAGAGAGAAGCCTCTAGTGAGGTGCAGCTACACAGCAATCCTTTTTCTTTCATTTCTCTAACCCATCAGGATTTGGGGCATGCATACATACACATTCAGCATGTGTTTGCAAGCAGCTGGAGCCAGGATTTGAATTGTGGTTGGCCATATGGGATCCAGCTCTCTATGTCCAGGGCTTAACTGCTGTGCCATGGGACCAGCCCTCATCACTCTTGTTTTGAGAGAGACAGCACCACATGAAAACAAATGGATGACAGGATAGTTTTTAGAATCTCTGTTGGTATTTGGACTGACAAATGACCTTCCATTCTCTTCTCCCCGTTACTTTTGCTCAGTGCTATCTAGATATTTTCCTTAAGCATATTTTGTAGTGGTTTTCAATTGCTTCTTGAAATTAAGCTGAATATGTCTGATTTTGTTTTACTGTGATTATGTGAAGCCCTTTCCATCAGAATCACCTGAGGTAATTAAAAATGTATATTCTTTAGCATTAAGCTGTATCAGTAGATTTGGCTTTATCTGGTAAGTGTACACTGGCATCATGGGTTAGCCACAGAGAAGTTAATCCTCTCACGTGTTAAATCTGCGATTGGGCAATCCAAGACTGACGAGAATACCATAAAGCCTTCGTGGACTAAGGCTGACATTTCACCACTCAGCTCTTCCTGGGCCATGTTCTTTCCTTGTGGTCCATTCAAGTGGACATGCCTTGTGATAAGGAGACACAGGAAATCTAGGGCTTTTAAACTGAGCACATTGTCTTTCAGAATAAAGTTCTGTGAAGGGGCTTGGGATCCTTCAAACCTAGCTAATTAGAATCCCTAGAGGTAGGGCCCGTTAATTTGCTATCTATGGAGCACCTTGGGGTATTCTGGTTACTAACGAAGTTGAGAACCATTGTTCTGTCATTGGCTTAGCTGAGCCCTGTCAACCCACCCGTCTTTTCATGGCACTCCAGCAGTTCTCCATTTACCCAGACACACCTATGACTGCTGTGCTCCTTCACACACACACACGTTTCACTACCCGTCAGTTCCTTTCTCTGTTTCACAACACTTTCCAGAAGTATCTCACCTCTTCCTCTGTGTGGCTAACTCAGGAACTTCTTGAGGGTGCTATAGATGCGAGAGTCATGTACAGGACAGCAACGGTATATTTTGATATTTTGCTCTTATTTAATCCATTTGTTAAAAAAGGAACAAGTCTAAAGTACATGAGACTGAACTGGTGAAATAGAATTTTATGACTTTTGACTAAAACATTGTTGATTTTTTTTCTAGGCTTTGTTTTCCGATTTTAAGGATTTTTGTCTTGTCTTGAGCTGCCGATAGGTTCATGTACCTACTATTTGAACAGAATCCCCAATTGTTTCCTGGCTTTAAGTTTTAAGCATATTTCCTTAGCATTTCTTTGATTTATTAAAGTTAAATCTGCTTTTCTTGAAATTGAAAAGTATAGTAAAAAAATATGTAATTAATGACCATACTATATAGCATCAGCTAGGTGCTACCTTATAGTATATTCATTCTACTCAGAGATTCATGCCTTAAGTCAGACATGTATTCATAGATATGTTTATATCAGCAGAGCTTGCTATTGAAAGTAGTTAGATTATTTAATAAATTTTGTGAAATCAATAAAATGTGTGGGGGGGAAGGAATGGAAAACAATTGTGGGCACCTGAGATACTGTGGGAGGAGAGTGGGAAATGGCAGAGGGTGAGAAATAGGGGGAAAATATACATACATATATATATATATATATATATATACATATATATACATATACACACACACACACACACACACACACATATATATATGAAACTACAAATGGAAACTTATTGATGATAACATACGGTTAAGCTACTATGCAGCATCTTCTGGATGGGAAATTTTACGTTTTGTATGCTGTGACAATACTCAGTGAATAAATGTAAATTAATTAATTAAAAAAAAGAAAAAAAGATGAAAAAAAGTGAGTCGTCGGAAAAGCCATGATGCAGGAAAAAAAAAAAAAAAATGGAACAAGGCTAATATCTTAAAGTGTTAAAACTGTTGGGACATTGGGCACAAATCAGTAAGATATCTTGATTTGACTTCCCACTTTAATTTGTTAAAGTCAGCTCTTCCTTTACAGTCCCCACAGAAGATGTCAGTAGTTGAATAAGACAGATGGTAGGCATTTACCTAAATACACTGAAGTCAGCTGTCTCAAGTAGCAAAGGAGAAAAATGCAGAGTCTGACTTGGCTTGTATCTGAGAATTGTTACTAATATTGAGGACTACCTAGTGATCCCATGGCTACTATCTCAAAAAGTTTGTCTATTTTCCTTTTAGGTATATTTTCTTGTTTCTTCTTTACTATTTTCGTTATTCTTTTACTTGACCAACAGATTTATTTCATGTCAATCTCAAATAGTGGTGGTTTTGAGCCAAATATATTCTTTGTACATGATTTAAATAGCAACTTTGCATATCTTTCCCTGTAATGCTTATTGTTTTTCAACGTGAAGTATATTTGCAAATACGAATGTCGAATCTTATATTTGGTATCATTGGGTCATTGATCTTCTCATAATAATAACTACCATTGTTAAAAATTGTTTCTAGTCACTATCATTCACTTTCCTTTCATTCACACTTATACTTAACAATCTGAAGCAATAGTAATTGCTCCCTGTTCACAGATGAATAAACGGAGGTTCAAGAAGTTTAGGGGATTTGCCTAAGTGCTGAATAATGGTAACTTGCAGAGTTCAAACATGGATGTATATATTTCTGACTCCAAAGTCTTAACTGCTATGTTAACATAGCATGCTATATTATTTCTTACATTTGACGAAACAATAAATGAATGGAATTGTGTAAAATCATGTGACTTCTTTTATCTTCTTTTAGTACGGTATTAAACTGAAATTCAGTGCAACCTACTACATGGTGTTAAATTGATTGCCATGTATTTTAAGCTTGTTTTATGTGGGGTTAATAGAGCCACATGTTTTGTGCAATATTGTACAAGCTTGTGGGTGGAGGGAGTAGGGGTGGGGCGTGGGCAGCCAGAAGTACAGTCTGTCTTTAAAGTTAACTTGCTTTATTGGTTGGTGTAATGTTAGTTCTTTAATGTAAGAAAATGTTTGACTCCTGAAGGTGCCTGTAGCATAGCATGTTAAAGTGCAGTGCTTGGGCAGGTTTATACTGGCCCAGTAAAGTAGTAATAGTGTGATGACTCATTGACTTAATGCCCTGAAAACAGTTAAGCCTTGAGGTTACACACTGTAGCCTCTTACATATAAACCCCAAGATCCATTATAATAGCACATTATGACCCATATCAAGTTAAGAAATATTTACTGGAGAGCTAATTATCCTCTTAGAACCAGTGACTAAGTTTGACTTATTAGAAGTGCTTCATCTCTGATGTGCACAATGAGAAAGAGGACTTTTCTTTAAAAGAACTTTTATTTGTATGGACTAGAAATCATGTATTTTTGGGAACAACAGTTAGCGTAATGGCTGTGTCACTGAACTCCCATGTAGTCGACTGCGATTTGAGTCCCGGACCCGGAGGCTTGAACTCATGCCAGATATGTGTGTGTGCATGCCCAAGATCCCAAGAGAAGAATGGAAGAGAAGGGATTGCAACTTGGCCATCCTCCCTGGGGGGGTGATATCTCGCTTTCTGTCTCTCTGTCTCTCTGTCTCTCTCTGTCTTTCTGGTGAGTGCATGTGCCTTATAGCATAAACCTCACCAAAAAAAAAAAAAAATCATGTATTTTTATTTTCATCATACCACCTTGAATAACACGTAACTCTAATTCTCAGTGTCTCAGTGGATGGAAAAAAAGGAAAACTGAGCACCATTTTGTCCTATCACTTTGATTTCTTTTTAGTTGTGCCATTTATATTTTGAATTTCAACTAATGTTTCAAGCATCATTTAGACTATAAAGTGAGAGCATTGATATAAAATGTGGAGATAGACACAGAAAAAAGTAAACAAGACCAATGGTAAAATCACAAGAGGAAGTATATCTCTGGCCTGTGTTTCTCATAATGGTCTAGAATTAAGTACCTTCTTTTTCAAATCTGAAGGGAAAACATTTCCTTTTGAAATTGTCATTAGATATAAAGAAATAGGCAAACTATTTTGCGTGTTATTCTTTAATGGGCACCCAACTGTTCTCTGACATTGAAAACCAAAGCAGACGACTCCATAAAGGATTAAGAAAAGTTTAGAATCGGGGGTAACTTACAAATGGAGTTGGGTCAGGGAGGTTGATTCTTACTAGTGCACAGCTGCAGAATCCACTTCACCCCCACCCCCAGTGAGCTGGACCTTCTTAAAGGAGCTGAACAAGAGAGACAAACAGGAGGAAGTCCCTCTGGGATTAAATTTTTCCCTTACTAATGTTAAGGCCAGAGAAGCAAATTACTTGGGAGCAAGTCATGACTGCTCCTGAGTTCAAAATCAAAGTTCATTTTATATATATATATATATATATATATATATATATATGTATATATATATGTGTGTGTGTGTGTGTGTGTGTGTATGTGTGTGTGTATTAATTATGTATAATTATAACATATAATTAGTAATATAATTATTACATTTAATCACTGTATTTCATTACAGCTTACAAAATGAATTTCCCTAGCATAGACTATTTAGTCCAGTTAAAGATATTATACATATTATTATCAACAGATAATTTTCTATTGTTAAGGCCTTGGCTGGAATTGCTTTCTGTTGGCTACCCAGGTAAGAATTTAACTCAAGCTGAAACTCCTGCTCAAGGCTATTACTGAGTAACTTAAGGATGTAGGGGAAGCATGGAGGGGGCATAAAGAAGACTTCATTTTGGTTCATTCACACAATGGGAATGCCTATGGTTAGAAAAATTCTAATTTTGTTATTAAACACCTTTATGAAGTCATTGGTGTTGGGCACTTCCAAATACTAAGATAAACATTTTAATCCTTCCCCAACGTGTACATTATAAGGTTTATTAATGGCATTTAAGAGGTTGTGTGAATCTTTACATATATTTTGAGACTATCTGGCAAGCACTGTGCTCTTTTTTCTCTTTTTTAATTGCCAAGACATCACATTATAAGAAAGGTTTTCTCATCTAGAGAAGGAAGTAATACATTGTTTAAGGAATAACATATTTTAAGAGACATTTGGAATCTACTGGCAATATGCCAACAGCAATTTGTATGACAGTGACTAATGTACAACAGTGGTGTAACATTTTTAATATACCTATGCTACCCTTACAAAAAGCTTCTCTTAGGTTATAACACGATACTGCCAAAAACTATTTAGACACACAACGACACTCATATAAAAGTATATACACACATACACACACACACACACACACACACATAAATAACAGATTTGATACTACTTTAGATTACAGGTCAGCCTAGGAAATTAGAGTAATTTTGTCTTCTTAGGACTTTATTTCCTCATCTATAAAATCTCATTTATGAAAATTGACTAGGCCCGACCATGGTAGCACACATCTTAGATGCTGTTGCTCAGCAGATTGACACCAAATGGGAGGCCCAGGTTTGATTCCTGCCCACCCTAAAAAACCAGACATGGTGATGTTCACTTTTACTCCTATCAATTTAGGAGGCTCAACTAGAATGTTACCAAATAAAAAGACCCTGTCTTAAAGACCTCCACGTGTGCACACACGAGGAGTTGAAGTATATGGTGTGGGTGCTTCCTATTTACTATAAATAATGACTAGTACAGCACTGATGAAAAAAGACGGTGCTGCTTGAAGGCCTCCCTTAGTGAGACTGAACTAATTATAAAGACCTATTAGAAGGAAAATCCCTCCAGTTCTGATGAATTTCCATATTGCTGCAAATTTTAAGTCCACAAACACATACCCCCATGAAACAAAAGTCATGCAGCTTACCTTTGTATTTAATATTTTCTGTCTTCTTCCACTCCCAGCTCTCTCTAGTCAGGACATACACCCAGGATTTTCAGCATGGTGGCCATTTGCCTGCATTGTACTTTTATAAAGTAGGCTCCTAGAATAATAGACTTCATGAACAGAACTTAAAATGGTTAATGGATTATATCACTGAAAGTCTTCTTTATATATATATATATAAAAATACTATATATATATATATATATATACACACATATATATGTATATGTGTGTATAGATATACTGTCTTTAAGATAAAATACAGTTTAAAATATATAGAGTGTCAATTTCATTTAAGTTTTAATGCCAGAGTCTTTTCTATTACTTTGATCTCCAGCCCCTCCCTTTTTTTAAAAAAATAAAATAGATAGCTCCTGCTGTGTTATGAAAGGGGAAGTAGTAAAAGCCATAATTCTAAGGGGTTTATTCAGAGCACTGTTGGTAAACTGGGATCCAGAAGTGAAACATGGGGAAGCCATTTAATCTAGTCATTAATGGTAGCACAACCTCTGATGAGGCTGAATACACACATTGCTGCAGTCAACCGGAAAGTTAAGAGTATGGAAACAAATGAATAAAAAAACTTAGGAAGATATTATAATTTCATGATGGGTAAGCTTTTTATAGCATGTTTTGATAGTGTAACTTTAAAAAACCTAATAAGATTAGCCTCTGTTCCACAATGGATGTGTCTCCTTGTTTGGTACCACTTGATGTTCTGCAAATCTATAATTATACCCAACACATTGAAGTATCAGTTTGCCTCTTTCTTCAAGTAGATTGTGATCTGCTTAGGAGAGAAGGTCATTTCATTGTTTCATTATTTTCTGAGTGTCTAGCACAGTGCATTACATAGGAAGGAACCTAATAGATGTTTTAGTAGAAATAAGATCTGGAGTTCTGAAAGGATAGAAGAGCTAAAATGACATTTGTGAATTGTATCAATTTGGTAGGCTAGGCTGTATTGAGGTAACAATCAACATAAAAAAAAAATCTTAGTAGTTTAAGTAATGATTTCTTTCTTTTGCTGCACATCCATAATAGAGTATGGGAGTTGGGGTGTTGGCAGTGAATATGAGGATAGAGTCTCCACCATCTCATGATACTGTCATCTTTCATCAGGCTCCTGCTTTGCTAGAACACAAGAACACAAGCAACTCAGTGATGCTTGGGAACATTTCTCTTCATATTTTATTGACCAAGATTAGACTCGTGGCTACTTCTAATGTACAAGAGGCAGGAAGTTGTCATCCTTCATGCATTTAAACGTGGTGAAGAATGGGGTATTGGGAACCAGCAGTTAGCGTAATGGCTATGTCACTGGACTCCCACGTAGTCAACCGCGGTTCGCGTCCCGGACCCGGTGGCTTAAAACTCACGCCGGGTGCGTGTGCGTGCGTGCCCAAGATCCCGAGAGGAGAATGGAGGAGAAGGGATTGCGGCGTGACCATCCCCCCTGGGGGGTGATTTCTCGCTTTCTGTCTCTATGTCTCTCTCTGTCTGTCTGGCGAGCGCACACGCCCTATAGCAAAAACCTCTCAAAAAAAAAAAAAAAAAAAGAATGGGGTATATATGATTAGTTGTGCTTTGCTCTTGAGTCCTTTGCTTTAGGCAGTAGAAAGAGAATAACTAAAATTACCTAAAGAGAAATCACAATAAAGATAAGGGACACAAATCTTATTTCTGAAGCAATATTAAGTTTAACAATGGGAAAAGCTCAGTGTATCTATATGTGGAAATCTTTGAAACAAGGTTTGCATCTTGTTAGGTTTTAGATGAACAATGTTTAACTTGATGTTAAAATTATTTTAAATGGATTTATCATTTCTTGTTTTTCATCATATACATTTTTGGTAAAATGTTCTAATCTTTTGCTTACTTTATTTTTTGTTTGTTTGTTTTATTTTTTTTCTTACTTTGAGTCTTTATATATCCTGAGTATTAGTCCCTTATCAGGAATGACTTGCATTTTTTCCTGGCATTCAGTACCTTTTCTTTTCATTTGCTTACTTGTGTTGACATTAGTTTGATCCATAATATAATGTGATTGCTTGAAAAACAACTTCCTTTTGTTTTTTTAAAGAATTATTTATTTAATTTTATTCATTCATTCAATCATTTTCATTTGGCCAGAGAAGGACAGACACACAGAGAGAAGGAAAGTGAGAAAGCAAGCCACCAGGTCCACGACTCAAGGGTAGGGTAGTGGGCCATGTGGGAGTGTCCAGCGCCTTAACCACCACTCTACCTGCTGGCCCTATGAAAAATAACTTTCAAATCTCATGACTGGGAGTTTTTAGTCCTCTTCTTGGGAATATGAGTTGTACAATGAATTGGTATTTTTCTTTCTTGGTCTATTTATTTATTCCATTAGGGAATGAGTGAAAGAGAAAAAGAGAAAGATAAAGCATCCCATGAGGACTTCACACTGTGACCCACTCCCACCATCACCAGTCCAGATCATGGGCACACACAGGTACAGCATACTCAGGTCTTCAGATGAAAAGCAGCAGCCTTCCCACATGAAAGGTGTACTTCAGAGCAATGTATTTTACTTCTGTACCACCATCTAGCCACATTTATTGATTTTTTCTTTTTAGAGAGGTTTTTGCTATAGGATGTGTGCACTCACCAGAAAGACAGAGAGAGACAGAGAGAGCGAAATCAGCACTCAGGGGGAATGACCACACCACAATCCCTTTTCCTCCATTCTCCTTTTGGGATCTTGGGCACGCACACATGCCCAGCATGAGTTTAAGCCACCGGGTCCAATTATCAAACCATAGTCGACTCCATAGGAGTTCAATGATGTGACCATTATGCCATCTGGTCCCTATTTATTGAAATTTCTAAGTCATGAGGTCCTTCTCCAATATTCCCTATCATAGATATTTCTGATTTTCTTACCCTTTACCAGAAAGCTTATATGAGTAAATATTTAAATATGACTTAGTATGATTAGTAGAAAGAAATACTCAGAGGTTGGACTGTGTGTTCTCTGAAACTAATATGAAGCAGACAGTTTCACAGAGGGTTTGATAAAAATCTACTAGCAGAGGGTAACTTACTCATTGGCAGAGGTATTTAGTAGAGGCTGATTCTCACTATGCTGTACAGGTTCCACCTCTCCTACTCCCCGCTCTGAGAGCTGCTTACTGACCCAGCTGTCCTGCTGCCCTGCCTCTCCAGCAAGCTAGGAGTTATCTGACAAACTTGAACATTCAGTGACTAAGAGATCAAGGGACCACTAACTTCCTTACTGTTAAGAACCAGGAAGTTCAACATCCCTTATCATAAGGGAGATGGAAATCAAAACTGCAATGAGATGCCACCTAACCCCAGTCAGAATGACTAAGATTAAAAAAAAAAAGAAGTATATATGTTGGCAAGGCTGCAGTGAAAAGGGAATTCTCCTACACTGTTGATAGGAATGTAAATGAGTTTAGCCACTGTAGAGAATAATATGGAGGTTACTTTAAAACTTACAAACAGAACTACTATACCATTTACCAATTCCACTCCTGGGTATCTACCCAAAGGATAGAAATACACTCAGTCAGAAAAACACTTGCACATCCATGTTTATTGCAGCATGATTCACAATTGCTAAGACATGAAATCAACCCAAATGTCCAAGAACAGATGAGTGGATTGAAAAATATGGTACATGTACTCTATGGAATTCTACTCAATCATAAAAAACAATGAGACCATGGCATTTTATTGAAAGTGGACAAATATGGAAAATTTAATGCTGAGTGCAGCAAACCAGACTATGAAAGTGAGGCGCACATGCGTGTGTGTGTGTGTGTGTGTGCGTGTCCACGCACGTGTGTGTGTACCAAATGTCTGCACTCTATGATAGAAACTGAAAGTTTGGAAAGTATAAAAGCATGGAGAGCAACTGTTTCTACTTATATAGAATGTCTACACTCCATGATGGAAACTGAAAGATGAGAAGACATAACAGCGTGGAGAGCAACTACAGATACTAGAGACAGTGGACAGTGTGAGGTGGGAGGGAAATCGGGAAAAAAGAAAAAAAAATAACAGACACAAAGTGTGAAATTATGTATAAGGATGACGTGTATGGTAATATTTGTAGACTACTATGCTGTGTGTTCATGCTGGTAAGATTCCTTTTATATGCTGCAAAATATATAGTGATGAATATAAATAAAAAAAGAGGGAAAAAAATGTCAGATACAACACACACACACACACACACACACACACACACATGCACAAGAACCAGGAAGATCTTTATTTCATTTAGAGGGTCTTAATGACTGTCCCAGATAAGAATTCTACTCAACTAGAAACTGCATTCTGGGCTACTACTGAATAACTTTGAAATGCAGTAGGAGTACAGGGGCCTGGAGATGGCTTCAGTGTGATTCTGTGATTCCCTCACATTTATACACATTGGGATTTACAGAAGATTCACTATTTAAAAAAAAGTTACTAAAGCTTAATTGTTCTGTATAACTCCTGGATTTCTGTACTTGTACTAGTTTGGTACCCCACTCAATTTTCTAAATTAAAGCAATGGTCCAAGGAATGCCTTTTGATAACTATGTAATTATCCAGAAGTCTTAATCTTTTGTAATATGAGACTGTCTTTGTGAGGTAATTTCTTTTGTTGCCATAGTTCTTTCATTTTAAATAAATAAAATTGAGAAAATTAGACGTTATTGGTAATGTGTGCGTTCTAGTTGAAATTGGAATCTGAACTACTTTAATGCATCTATAGTCTTTCTGCAGAATACTGAGATTGATTTTGAGTAGTTAGCACATTCTCTGTGAGCATGCCCTATGTGATGATTAGATGTACATTTATGGAAAATGGTACAATGCTAACTTTTTATAATACATATCAGGATTATGGTAAAATGGTTATACAGTTGTCTGATCAGATTTACATTACCAATAAAATATGACAAATAAAACATGAAAATGGATTTCATATGTGACCAGTTTTTATAATAAAATTCATACTTCTGGACTATCATAATTTAGCTTCAGATCAACCCATTTAGGAGTTGTCACAAAACAAAACTTTTAAGTTTATCCATTTAGGTTTGATTTTTGTATTCTTCTTTTGTTATTCCATAAAACAATATAAAAATTATGACATTCTAGAATATGGAGGAGAAAGAAGTCTGTATTCTGGAATAACTTTGCATTTGTTCAAATAAAGTAGATAAAATGTAAAGTTTATTTTTCACCATGTGTCTTAATAAGAAAGTGTCCTGTCATACATTAGTGTCTGTATCATATATCAAAGGGTTACAAACCTTATATTTGCATTGATAGTCATTTTTCCTTCACACTCTAGTGAGTAATTTCCAGCCTGAAGGTATGAGCTTTAAAAGTCAAGACAACTGCAAGTTCAGAATACTTTCATCAGTTTTCAGAAGACCCAGATCTTATCCTAGTCAGTGCCACTGTAATTCTGGACAAATATCTTTTTGCCATTTTTTTTTTGTGTGTGTCTGGAAGACAAAGATAAGGGTCCTTCCTGTGTCAAAGATGAGTAACATGGCAGACAGTATGAGCATGTTTTGCAAAGTCCTACACAATACAGAAAGCAGTAGCTTATTTTTTCTAGCATGTGTTAAAAGAAAAATAAACCAGTCAATTTAATAGAGTAGAATTTTAATAGAGCAAGTCTTGACATGATTTAAATCAGGCACCCTCATGGTCAACTCGGCATTTAAATCAACAGAACGGGAAAGTTCATACAGAAAACGTGAAGTAGGGAGTGAGGTAGAGAAACCATTGGTTATATTCTGAAGTTTGTCAGCATTAACATGGTTTAAAAGGCGGGCTGCCTGTGATTGACTGAAAACTATGCTATGATTGGTTGTAACTTAGCAACCAGCTCAGAAAAACAGCCTAACATGTATGATTTCGGTTTATCCATAGGAATCAAAGTGTGGGAGTATAGCAGCTGTTTTAGGACAAAATAGTTTAATACATGTTTAACATAAGTTAAATTATTTTAAAAGTGCAATGGCATTTGAAGAACTCTACAATTGATCCTTCATATAATTACACAGTTAGTTCTGCCACTTCTTGTTCTGAAATAGTTTTCACATATCTGCCTCTTAGAGGAGATTCATGTTGTGCAGTCAAAAGCAGGCATAGGCTAGAGATGGGACAGAGATAGAACTTGAGAACATGAGCCACTTTATCTCATGGCCAGCATGAATCTAGCCTTTTACCCACTGCACTTATCTCCTTCCTGCAAGCTTTATTTTCTCTGTTCTTGTCACGACTTGGTCCACTCCCAGTTTTCTTTTTCCTTTTGTGTCACTTTTCTAAAACCAAACGAGAGATGAAGGAAATGACAGACCTTGTAGATTCATTTTTTTTAAAGTTTATTTATTTCTTCCATGAGTAAGAGAGTGACAGGTACCCCCAATGGGGTCTCCACGATACAATCCACTCTCAGACTCAGCCATCCTGGATCCCAGGTATACATACATACTCACCTAGTGTATACAGGAAAGCTCTAAGATGTAAACCCAGGGACCTTCCCCTGCAAGTCCATTTGTGTTACCCATGCACCATCATCTTGCCCCACATGTAGTTTTAAATACTGTCATATAAATGTTTATGAAGAATGTATTGTACATGCACAAAGCACAAAACTAAAGCATAATTGTGTACTCAAATCAGATTACTGCTACTTCTACTGCTAAGTCATGGTTCTGTAGAGATGGCCTCAATCCCATCAGTTTATGTTGCCATGAAATGGAAGATATTTGTTTAAGGTATTATTCTTTGAGTCAGAGGGGTAATACATAACTGTAGATCTATCTGAATTCTGAGTTTTTAATCTCTTAATATATTTCTTCCAGGACAAGAGCGGTTTGGCAACATGACCCGAGTGTACTACAAGGAAGCTGTTGGTGCTTTTGTAGTCTTTGATATATCGAGAAGTTCTACTTTTGAGGCAGTCCTAAAGTGGAAAAATGATCTGGATAGTAAAGTTCATCTTCCAAATGGCAATTCTATTCCTGCTGTCCTCCTAGCTAACAAGTGTGACCAGAAAAGGGATGGTGGCCAGAATCCTCCCCAGATGGATCAATTCTGTAAAGAACATGGCTTCACTGGATGGTTTGAAACCTCTGCAAAGGTGAGACCTTGCTTTTCTTATGGACCCGATCTGCTGTTAGATTGTCAATTTGATCAGTTACTATAAAGCAATTATAAAGATGAATTTCTTTTGTTTTCTAATTTAATTTTGCCAAAGGGCATATAATCACTGGAGAGAGAGAGAGAGAGAGAGAGAGAGAGAGAGAGAGAAGGACAGTAAGAAAACATCCTCCTATGAAGGAAAGTAAATCCTTTCACCAAATCTCTTCTTCTCTATCTCTCCTTCTTTTTGAGATTTTGGCCACACATGCACATACACCTGGTGTGTTTTTCAAGCCACCAGGTGCAGGATTTGAACTGTAGGATCATCTATGTGAGATCTAGCCACCTTACTCACCATGCCACTAACTGGCCCTAAAGATGAATTTCTGTGAATGGTTTTCCAAAGCCTAAGGAAAGCAAAGCATAGCAAAGATATATTATAGCTTCTTTCAGTCTGTAGCAGGAATGCTCTCAAAATTAGCTAATGGGGAGATGAATAGGAGGGCAGAGTTTATGTTAAAGTAAAATGAATTTTTATTTAGAACAAAAAGAAAATGACTCTTTGAATTCTTTTTTCTTTTTCTTTTTTTTTTTTTTTGAGAGCTTTTTGCTATAGGGGATGTGCATTCACCAGAAAGAGACAAAAAGTGAGATATTTTGAATTCTTAAGGTACTTCTCACGCTACTAGAATGGATGGGGATAAGGAGTATTGTCAAGCACAAGCATTCTTGATTTTTATAAAAGGCTTGTGGAAATATGATATAAGATGCCCCTGGTGAAGAAGCATGTTACACGTATGGCTGAGGAAGGCACTGAAAAGGTCAGAAGGAAGATTTATTCAGATGATGTTTGAAGAGTTTTAGATTAAGTGTTTCTAAGAATTTCAATAAGAGGACAGTAGTATGCTTCGTGAATAGTAGTTTGAAAATTTCTTTACTTTTTCGACGATGGAAGCTGGATAAAATGTTCTTTGAAGAAAAAAAGCAGTAAGATGGCCTTCAGAAATCTTATTTATTTATTTATTTACTTTAGTTTTTTATTTTTTATTATTTTTTTTTCCTATAGGGCACATGTGCTCAACAGAGAGAGAGAGGAGAAAGACAAAGTGAGAAATACCCTCCCCACAGGGGGATGGTTATGTCACAGTCTTTTCTCTTCCATTTTCTTCTTAGGATCCTAGGCACACACATACATGCGCCCAGCGTGATTTTCAAGCCACCAGGTCCAGGACTCAAACCACAGAGTTGAACATGTGAGATCCAGCTCCTTAATTTCCATGCCACCTACTGGCCCTGAAATCTTAACAGTCTAGATCTATAGGAAATTGAAAATAAAAATCATAAAGTATTGGTGAGGTTATGTGCATTAGAAGTTTCACATAAAAAGATTAAATAACAGACTTATATGAGAATGATGAAATGTTTATGACATTCAGTGATGACAAATAAGCAATGCACTATAAATTTAGTATAATCTTAATACAGTTTCAGTTTTAGGTATCTATTCTATATATTTCCTATACATATATATGCATATACACTATGTATATATGTATACACTATACATATATACACACTAAATATAGTATTATATAGTGTGTATGTGCATATATAAACATTATATATATCTATATATACATATAACTATATATACTGTACACATATATATATATATGAGTATATATATATATACACACACACACACACACACATACACACACACACACACACACATTATTATTTTTCCTACAAATCATATCCTTCATTTTAGGATTCACTACCAGTTTACTTTTATCTTTAGTAGAAACTCACCTTTGAAGTGAAAGATTATTTTCACCAGTGCTGATCAAAATAAAATCCAAGTGATGAGAGACTATACCTAAGTGCAGCTCCAGATGTATTGAGTGATGATGGAGTCACTGAAATAAAAAATATTTCCTGGAGGGTTAATTTTCTACTCTTAACTTAGAGACTATTTTCTTAAATAAGTATATTACAGCATCTTAAAATTTCCTTTCATAAATTAAATGTAGTGGTGGAAGGGAGATGGGTGCTGTGTGAGTGCTTAGTCTCGGTGTGGAGAAAATCACAGGAGGAAAGTTTTCTGTAGAAAAAGACCTGTTCTGGACAGCCATGCTCTCTGTCTGCTCCATATGTCTTTCAGATGATTCACTTTACTTATTATCTTTGTTGGGGGAAAAAGATAGCAATATATGCAAATGTCTATTGGAGCATGAGATTTGGTGGAGGATCTTGATGAATTGCAAATTAAACTTCTTCTTTGTTTTATTCATGGTAACCACTCATGTAAGAAATCCAAATTTGCCCTCAGAATCTAGATGTAAGATTCATCAATAATATGCCCTGTGACCTTGACCTGGAGCTCTCATATTGTGTAAATCATCAGCTTCTTTACATTTATAAACAGGATTACATGTATAGCTGAGAAGGAAACATTGGTTAAGAGTGAAGGTTTCAGAAATGCCCTGTGCTTCCTTACAAATGTATTAGAAATATCTTCTGCAGAATGTCCTTAGTAATAAATAAGGACTTTTCCAAGAGAGTGACAGTAATATAAAATTAAATTAAAAACTTTTAGGTGAAGCTTAAAGTACTATATAAATATCCCTAGTAGATATACTTCTGGCTGGCCAGTAACTAACTAGGTGTCTGATTTTTGCTTGAGTTCAGTGGTATAAATTTTAAAAGACAATTTTGAATTCATGAAGGTTGTCATTTCACCTTATAGAAGATAATGAATTTCAAGTATAAAACTTTGTGACTAATAATATTACCATATGACAAATTTTATTCCTAGACAATTGCTTCTAAATGTAGTTAGAGAATTTTATACTTTATGATGTAATGAGGTTGATCAGAACTGAATGACACTGGTGTTCAAAGACCAGTAGTTAAATTAAGGTTAATACTTATCTTTGGAGTGTAGTTTAAAAAATAGGGCCAGATATTACACAACTACAGTAATCAATATTACACAACTGTGGTTATCAAAACAGCATAATGTTGGCACAAAAACAGGGAGGTAGAATTAAGATCCCATAAGTAAACCCCAAAACATACAGCCAGCTGATCTTCAACAAAGGGCATAAGGCAATCCAGTGGGGGGAAAAAAATCTCTTCAGCAAATGGTGCTGGAAAAACTGGATATCTACCTGCAGAAAAATGAAGCTGGACCTCTCTGTCACCATTAACAAAAATCAACTCAAAATGGATCAAAGATCTAAACGCAAAACCTCAAACTATAAAACTACTGGTAGAAAACACAGGGAAAACTCTTAGAGACATTGGAGTAGGCAAAGACTTTTTATTTATTTATTTATTTATTTATTTATTTATTTATTTATTTATTTTGGAGAGGTTTTTTTGCTGTAGGGCACATGCACTCGTCAGAAAGTCAGAGAGAGACAGAGAGACAGAAAGCTAGAAATCACCCCCCAGGGGGGATGGCCACGCCACAATCTCTTCTTCTCCATTAGATTAGATCTTGGGTATGCGCGCACACATGCCCAACATCTTCTCCTCCTTTCTCCTCTCAGGATCATGGGCATGCACGCACATGCGCCCAGAATGAATTTAAGCCACCCAGTCTGGGACTCAAACCATGGGTGACTACTACATGGGAGTCCAGCGACATAGCCATTACGCCAACTGCTGGTCCCAAGACTTTTAAAATTAGATTCCCAAAGTACAGACAATAATCTCAAAAATAGACAAGTGGGACTACATCAGGCTAAAAAGCTTCTGCACAGCCAAAGAAACAGTAATTAGAGAAAGGATATAATCCTCAGAGTGGAAGAATATATTTACTATGTTTTAGGTAAGTGACTGATAAGTAGAATATACCAGGAACTCAAACAGCTTCCCTGCAGAAAGAAAAAGAAAAAAAGAAATTGATCCAATTGAAGGATGGGCAAAATGAGCTGAGCAGACAGCTCTCCAAGGAAGACATACAAATGGCCAAAAAGCATATGCAAAAATGCTCAATGTGTCTTGTTATAAGGGAAATGCAAATAAAAACCATAGTGAGATATCCCTTAACCCTAGTCAGAATAGCTAAGATTAAAACATTAAAGAATGGTAAGTGCTTGCAAGGCTGTGGTGAAAAGGGAACCCTCCCTGGTGCACTGTTGGTGGGAATGTAAATTAGTATAACCACTGTGAAAAACAATATGGAGGTTCCTCAGAAGCCTACAAACAGAACATCCAGTAATTCCACTTTTAGTATCTACCCAGAGGATAGGAAAATCTTCAGTCAGAAAAAAACATTTGCATATCCATGTTTATTGCAGACATAGACTTGACCCAAATGTCCATGAACAGGTGAGTGGATTGAAAAAATGTGGTACTTGTACTCTGTGATTCTACTCAGCTATAACAAACAAGGAGACCCTGACATTTGATATAAAGTAGATGAATATGGAAGTTAATGCTAAGCAAAGCAGATCAGATTATGAAAAACAGGCATTGTATTTCCCTGCTTAATATACAACAAATGTCTACACTCTATAGGCTGAAAGATTGGAAGGTATAATGGCAGGGAGGGCACCTGTAGATAGTACAGGTAGTATTGGAGGGTGGTGGGTAATAGTGGGTGAGAGGGATAGGATCAGGGAAAAAATCAAATACATTTAATAGACACAAAAATGAATGTTATCTGCTGATGATAGTGTATATGGTAATGTATTTGACTTGACTAATATGCATTATATTCATGCTGGGAAAAACATGCTGTACAATTTAAAGATGTACAGTGATTAAATGTGAATAAAGAAAAAAATAAATGAATTGTGTCAGTGCTATGAAAGAACATAAGTGATCCGTTTCTTGGTGTCTGAGAATGGTATTACAAATAAGTGAGAAGTCTATAATGAACCTCACGGTGGTGGATCAGATTGGAGGTGTCAATATGAACTTAAATGTTTCTAATTATATAATAAATAAATAAATATGTATATATATATATGTATGTGTATAGATATGAACATACACAGATATATTTCTGTTTGTACATATATATGATCATGCATTATTTAATGGTAGGGATTCATGATGAGAAATGCATCATTAGGTGATTTTCTTGTTGTGGAAACACCTAGCATGTATTTGCACAAAACCAGATGATATAGTTTGCTATTCACTTCAGCTACATGATATAGCCTATAGGCTCCTTAAGGGCCACTGATGTATATGTGGTCCATCATTGAGCATGATACAATCCAAAGCTGTATATTACATATATGCCTATATGTATATAAACAGAGATAGAGAAGCAATCGAGTTATGTATGTGTGTGCATTCATTTATTGCCTAGCTCTATTTGCTGAGAGAGATTAGAAGCAATAGCATCATAAAACCAATAAATGTAGCTGGTCCTCAGAATTTGATTATGAATATCATTTCCCAGTAAAAAGAATCAGGACACCTAGAGAAAATGCCTAGTCCATGGCTGAGATAAGAAAGTAAAAGGGTGCCTGAGATATTTTGGCATGGTAGAAACTAAGAAAGCACTCACAAAATGATGGAGACATGCCAGACCACACCCTTTCACTACTCCTCAGCTACTTAGGAGTCTACTTAGAGGAATTCCAGAAATTTAAGACAATTTGAGCAACAAGGTAAAAATTATTGTAAAGGATTTAACTCAGAGCATAAAATAATAATCCATAATATCAATAAATAAATGAATAAGGGCAAAGAGAAAGCTCTTCCTAACTGTAGATTCCCAATTAACAAATATAGAAGGGCAGATAGAAAGTCACCATTAAACCCAACATTAACTATTTTAGGGCAAGATGAATGATTACTAAAATTGATGGGGAAAAGTATGGTGAGAAATAAGTTATTGACACACTTGTATTTACTAAGTACAAAGAGAAAATTAGTGACTCATTGGTGGGGAAACTTGGCATTTGCAGCTTTAAGCAAGGGTATCTCCTGATGCACTGAGAAGGACATAGGTCTTGTACCTTGTTCTCGCCAAAAACACACATCTTGAATTTAAAGATAAGGAAACATCAAATGGTCACAGATTGAAGAAATTCTCTGGCCAGTGCTCTCCAATAGGGTCAAAGTCATGAAAGGCAAGAAGATGGAAGAACTGTCTAGATTGCAGGTGACAAGGGAAAGAGGACAACGTAATACAGCTTGTGATCTGGGTCAGAAACAGGACATTGAGATACCTGGTGAAACTGGAATAAGGTTGATAGATAAACATCGACACAATGTTATCATCCAATTCCCTGATTTTGATAATTGTTCTCTGATTAGCTAAGACGCTAACATTTGAGGAATATGGGTAAAGGGTATACAGGAAATTTTACTACTGTTAACAATGTTCTTGTAGATCTGAAATTATTTGAAAATAAAAAGTTAAAATATGCACAATATTTGCTTTTGTGTTACTTGTTATGTATTAATGACGGATCACTCATACATGTTGTGGTGGCTGACACACATCACATAGGCTTGTTTCAGGCTTACTAATGCCTAATTAATTATTAAAAGTAGTGGGACCAGCAGGTAGCATAGTGGTTAAGGCACTGGACTCCCACATAATCAACTACAGTTCAAGTCCTGGACCCAGAGGCTTGAAACTCAAGCTGGATGTGTGTGTGTGCATGCCCAAAATCCCAAGAGGAGAATGGAGGAGAAGGGATTGTGGCATCACTCCAGGGGTTGATTTCTCACT
Source organism: Tupaia tana (assembly GCA_026018925.1). Lineage (NCBI taxonomy): Eukaryota > Metazoa > Chordata > Mammalia > Scandentia > Tupaiidae > Tupaia > Tupaia tana. The sequence goes on from JAKSZU010000002.1 coordinate 88,674,496, forward strand.
TTCTGTCTCTCTGGTGAGTGTATGCACGCCCTATAGCAAAAATGTCTCTCAAATAAATAAATAAATAAATAAATGTGGTAACTTGTGCTTGGGGATGGAGGAGTGATGGTGCATTTTATCATAATTTATTCACTTTGTTGCCCACAATGTACCCTAAATATTAGAATTAAATATTGAGGACAGTAATTTTTCAGTCCTTTCATTTATGTGAGTGGGAGTGCAGAGCACCTGGGTGAAGATTCATTTTCAATTGTATCATTAGCTCAGTGGCAAAAGTTTAAAACAGGAACATCTACCACATTACTCAGTAGCATCAATACCACCTTACACAGTAGCATCAATACCACATTACTCAATAGCGTCAATACCACATTATTCAGTAGCATGGAACTCTTCAGTATTAGAAAAACACTTCAATATTAGAGAAAATGATGGTAGCGGGTATACTTCTCATACCCCCTCGGACTGTTTTCCTTCTTCTCATTAGTACTCATTGCTTTCTTTTAAGCCTTAATCCCAGGAGTTGATCTTGTTCTTCTCTTCTGCATTACAGGATAACATAAACATAGACGAAGCCGCCCGGTTCCTAGTGGAGAATATCCTCGCAAACCATCAGAACTTTCCTAACGAAGAAAACGATGTGGGCAAAATTAAACTGCACCAGGAGACCTTGAGAGCAGAGAGCAAATCCCAGTGTTGCTGACGTGGCTGTGGCTCTGTGCTGCCTCAGATCTGAGCGAGTTCTGGAGAACAGTTAGGGTTGGCACACTGGTGGTGCATCTTCCCCTGCTGGTGCTTCACCAAGGCAGCCTCAGCAGGTGCCTAGGCCTATTTGAAGATGGAACGTTTGCAGAAGCATTTCAGTTAGTGGCTCGGCAACTTAACGGATGACACAAGATTTTGCTGTTGCCAGCATGTGGAGGATAATGTTTACATCCTTTTTAATGTCTTTTTAAATGATTTGTAAGACTTTCAAATTGTAGCTTACAGTAAATGCACCGGGATGGTAATAAAACTTTACCTGCTGTCTTCCGGTTATGTTGACTGTATTTTTGTCTCCATATTTCGACCTTGCTTTTCACTGAGGATTTTCAACTCCGTTAACCACAAAGCCTTGAAGTTCCTGTCTAGCAGTTTTTGACCCACAAATTTTGTACTTCATGTAAAATTGTGTCCCTTCAATTTTACTATTTAACCAGTAGTAGCTGGCGTGGCATGTGGTCCCTCCTCTTAAACACAATACAGTACTCCTCAGGTGTACTCAGTACTCACGCCATACCTGTATTATGATTGTCTCGGGATTTGGTCTTCTCTATTTGGAAACAATGTAAATAAACATTTTTTCTTCTTTCTCCCGAGTCCTTTCTCTCTGTTCTTCTTCCTGCTTGTTATGTTTATATTCATGACTGAGAGCCTGGTGGACGTTACCATTGCAGTTCTCTCTCACTGGAGCTACTCCTCTGAAATCTGCAAGGGTGATGGTCAAAGAGAGGATTTATTTCAAAGCATAGACAATTCAATCTCAGCTTCTGTGCTATGAATTGTGAGGAGTTGTGAAAGGAACTAGGTCATCCATGGTTTTATATAAGATTTTGAATATTTAAAATATAATGCCTGAGAAACTTAAGACAGATTCACATGTTTATATTACCATTCAACCCAGTGAAGGAGAAGAATAAGTATTTTAACTGAAACTTTTATTTTGAAGTAGCGTTGTTCTAGAAAAGTGTCACAAGGTATAATTTTCTGCTTTAGAAAACACTGTCTTTCACTTTGCATTTTATTTTGAAGGGACTTTATACTGTGTGCAAAGTCTTATGTATTCCTTTCAAAGGAATTTTAAGGGTTTTGTGACATAAGCCAAAGCTAATGAAAAGTGAGATGTTGGCCAAATTTGTCTTCTACATAAAGTGAAATTCTATAGGAGAGATCTGTGAATTCACTGAAACCAGAAAAACAGCATACAATTGCATTTGTGCTAACAAGTGTGTCCTGGGAACAAGTAGTACTTTCATGGGCTATAAAATATAGTAAATTTCAAACTTGCATAGATATGACAAATATTTGTACGTGTTGTATATTTTTAAAAAACACCTTTGATCTGTTGGGCAAATAGATTCTATGAAGTAAAAAAATAGAAGACCCTGATGTACATAATATTTATCAAGCCAGACCATAGCCTCGTGGTTAAGTAGTTTGAATTCCAACATGGTAGCTTGAAAAACACACCAAGTGCATGTGTTTCCCAAATCCCAACAGGATGGAGAAATGGAGGAGAAGGGACTGTGGCATGACTACCCCCCACGGGGGTTGCCTTCTCTCTCTCTCTTTCTCTCTCTGTCTTTCTTTTTTAAGGATATGTGCCCTCTATCAATTAAAAATAATAATAATTAGCATTTAATATAGCCCCTTGTTTAAAATATCAAATTAAATCTTGTTACCTAAGACATGTCATACTCTAATTTTTTTTCCTATCTAGGTGCAAGTATAACCTTAACCTTTTTATATTTAAATATCCAATAGTGTAAGTAATATGAAATGTTGATATCAAACCCCAAATGTTAGATATATAAAGCTTATTCAACATAGGCAATGAAAGAAATTGGCTTCCTTGGAAATTTTCCTTTTTAAATATTTGATTTTCATTTTGTAAAATTTGCCTCAGAGTGCATGTACTCACCAGAGAGAGAGAGAGATGAGAGGATGGGGAAAAGGGAAGAAGGAGAAAGTACCCCTCCATGGGGCATGGTCACACTGCAAACTCTTCCATTTCTTCATGAGATTTTGGGCACATATGCATTTGTGCCTGATGTGTTTTCAAGCCACCAGGTTTGGGACTAAAACTGCATGGTGGGTTCAGCTCTCAATCACCAGGCAACAGGCTGGCCCAATTTTAATTTTTTAATATTTTTACTGCAATTTCTAATTTACATATAATAGTACTTTTTGTAGGGTACAGTGTGGTTTCTCAAAACATGTGCAACGTGTTATGATCTTATCAAGGAAATAAATATATCCAGCCTATATTAAACTGATTTAGCACTGGATTCAAATTTAGCACTGGATTCAAACTGATTTAGCACTGGATATTGCACTTTCTTTTTCTCTTTTTCTTGGAGAGGGTCTTATTATGAGGCAGACAGATGGCATGGTGGTTAAGGGTGCTGGACTTCCACATGGCTGACCACTGTTTGAGTCCCAGACCTGGCAGCTTGCTTTCTCACTTTCTCTCTCTCTCTCTCTCTGGTCTCACTCTATCCCTCTCTGGTCAAATTAAAATAAATAAATAATGGATAAAGTTAAATAAAATAATTCTAAAAAAAAAAAAAAGAAAAAGAAAGGGTTTTATTATGTTGTACTCCTCCTGCCTCAGCCTCCCAGGAGCTGGGACCTCAGGGCTGTACCACCGTGACCAAATCTAGGAATATGATATATGATATCTATTATCTCCTTTTTTAAGGTAATCTAAGGATGGACAGTATTTTTTAAAACAGTATTTTTTTAATTTTTTATTTACTTTTATTACTATTATTTTTAAAATTTGACCAGAGAGAAATGGGATGAGGAGGCGGTGAGAAAGCAAACTGCCATGTCCGGGACTCAAACCACAATCAGCCCTGTGGGAGTCCAGTGCCTTAACCACTATGGCACCTGCCAGCCCTAGTGGACAGTACTTTAAGCAACTACTTTTTCTGCAAGCTATATGGAACTAAAAGTTTATTATATTTATCATTTCTCACAGTTTAGGAGTTTTGTGTAACTCCTGAATTCTTGCCACAATTTTTGTAACTTTAAAATAAAATTTGAGGGAACAACAGTTTGGCATAGTGGTTATGTCCCTAGGCTCCCACAAAGACAACTGCTGTTTGAGGCCTGGATCTGGCAGCTTAAAAATCACACTAAGCACAGGAGCATGCATGTCCAAAATCCCAGGAGGAGAATGGAGAAGGGATTGCATTTTCGCCATCCTCCACAGGGAGTGATTTCTCACTTTCCCTCTCACTGTCTTTCTGTCTCTCTCCAGAGAGCATATACTCCCTATGGCAAAAACATTTAAAAAATTGAATTTAGGGGGACTAGCAGTTAGTGTAATTGCTATGTTGCTGGACTCCCATGTAGTCAACTAAGGTTCAAGTTCCAGACCCAGTGGCTTAAACTCACACCGGGTGCATGTGCGTGTGTGCCTAAGATCCCAAGAGGAGAAAGGAGGAGAAGGGATTGCAGTGTGGCCAACCCCCCAGGGGGGTGATTTCTCTTGCTATCAGTCTCTTTCTCTCTCTTTGTCTTTCTGGCTAGTGCACGCGCCCTATAGCAAAAACGTCTTCAAAAAAAAAAAAATTGAATTTAGGGTAAACTACAAGAAATAAAACAAGTGATTGAAGGAAAAAAGAGAATACTTTGGTTTCTTTATTCACTTTGAAAAATCCACTGCCTGTATATAATATGTAAATTAATATATAAATAACACACGCACACATTAACTGAGACACTGTCAAAAAGTATTGACTATTTCACCATATCCAAGAATATGTATCTCTTTTGATGAGCCTGTGGCATCATAAGACTGCCAGTTTTCTAATCAACTTTATATATCTATAACCCAATAATGTTTCTTAATGTGATTGTTACCATAAACTGTAACTTTTCCTTTTTTTCCTGAAACGTGTACATGAACGTAATGAAAATTCCTGAACTATAATTAGAAAACTAAGCAATTAGTTTTCTAGGGAAGGGGCTCAGAAACTTGCTTTCTGAAAACTCTGATGTTCATGTATAAAATATCACAACTTGGAGGATGGACAGACAGTTGTGTAGTGATGGCACAACAAAACTCACATGGGAATATCCTTGGTTTGAGTCTAAGGACCTCCCGGTGGATACAACAGATGGAATGGGTGTGCTCGTGATACGAGCCAGCTGGGAGTATGGGAAGCTTGTGAGTGAATATCTTACTGGAGGTGCCATTTCTCTTTCAAAAGAGATAAATATACTTAAAACAAAAATGGTAAGTAGCAATAAAGCATTATTCAGCTTGAAATGTATGGTATTACTGAACACGTGAGAACTTAAAATAGAGCACTTTCATTTCCACTTACAAATCATTCTCATTAAAAAGAGTGAACACTTTCAACAGTGAACATGCAATATACATTTGCTTTTGTCCACTGAACAAAACAAGCTTAAGAGTTCTTAGAGGCTGGACTAATCTACAAGCATGGTTGCTACATCTGGCAAGGCATGTAGAAAATAAAGTACATCATATTTCTCTCCCTTGTCTCCCCAAAATGATACAATATGGAGATAAACACAAATGTAAATATAAGAAATAAAACTACAAAAACTTTGACATGTTGGCAAAGATTAGCCTAAGAAAGTCTTTTTTAAATTCTCTAATTTCTAAAACAAAGAAGAAAATATATACATTTGATTGCATAATATATCATGTGTAACAAGATTATATGAGTAAAATTAGGCAAAAGACACATATTTGCAGCTTATTTTATTAGATAAGGATGATTAATAAACAGGATAATAAAAAAATGCTAAGTAATGAGTAAAAATGGGCGAGGTATGTAAAACCAGCATTTTACAGAAGAAGCAATTTGTGTGCCAAGTCTCAGTAAAACAGAAAACAAACAAAAATAAAAGTAAAGCATTATTAAATTCTCATGCACACACAAACGTATTAAGTTTTACTATCTCCTTGATGTGATGAATTATAGGCAAAAAGGTATTTATAAGCTCCTCTTTGACTAAACTTACATTAATAGATACTACTAAATTTCTCTTCAGAACAAGGTTTGGTTTATATTGCTAATTCATGTCTCAGTGGGAAGTGGAACTGCTATTATTGGGGAAGTATAATTAAAAACAAAATCCCTTCTAACCCAGAAAACTTCTCCATAAAGATAGCCGAGATAGAAAATAGTTTCATTATTAAGTAGTAAACCAGACTGTGATGTGCATTACAGGAAATCTGTAAGAGGTTGCAAAGATTTTTGTCTCTTACATATTCAAGTAGATAAAGCTCTTGCATACAGATTCCTAAGTTAAACAATAACTAGTCCCCAGGTATGAAGACTTGACAATACTTGTCACAGAGAAAAATAACTTCAGAGCAGTCTGGAATACAAGGTCCATTGAAATTTTAAAGGCCTGAGTTAAGAATTAACCTGACACCTTAGTTAAGTTCCACACCCATCTAGGTTATTGACCAAAAGCTATGTTTTAGTCCACAATAAACAAACTGTGATTCTGCAAAAAGATTATAGATTTTACAATATGACCCCACACTTTCTTCATCCTAGTGCTCTCGAGTTGGTGATCCAAAAAATAAGGTATAGTCCATTAGTTGCCTGTATAAATGGACCATTGTGAGAAGAGACCTTCATGGCTACTGAGAACTAGTGATTTCAGGGCAATAGGAGAAATGAAGATTTTTCACTGATAATTCAGCCTCCAACTCACAAACTCATGTGGAGAGGCAAAGGAGCAGGCCTCAGAAGAGACCTTCATGGCTATTGAGAACTAGTGATTTCAGGGGAATTAGGAGAAATGAAGATTTTCCACTGATAATTCAGCCTCCAGCCCACAAACTCACGTGGTAGGCAGACTTTCAAGCCTCCTGTCTCTGTCATCTCTGTCTTTGTCTCTCTCTACCTCTACCTCTGTCTCTGTCTCTGTCTTCTCTTTTTTTGTAATGTTTCCTTTTTAAAATTTTTTAAGGCAAAGCAGTTTTTTGGCTGTCAGCCCCTCCTTTCCCTTTATTTTGTTAATAATCCCCTCTCCCTCTCCCAATCCAGGAGAGGCAAGGAAGCAGGCCTAAGCAGAGACCTTCATGGCTACTGAGAACTAGTGATTTTATGTGGCACACTTGCGCATTGCATGGTTTTCTAATTTTTGCTTTTGTAAAAAAATAATATTTTCTTTAGCTTTTTTTAATAGTTTTTTTTCTCTTTTATGCTGTTACTTGGTTGTTTTTGTTGCTGTTGTTTCTCTCTCTCTCTCTGTTTCCTTTTCTGCATGCTCCTGGATGCTCAGATTGAACTTCAAGTTTGGGAAGAAACACACTTTCCATCAGATGACTAGAAATCACTGCAGGACCACGCAAAATATGGGAAAGCAAGAAAATACCTCTTCTCCAAGGGAAAAGAATAGCTCCTCTTCATCCACAGACAGTTCAATGGAAATCATGAAAATGTCTGATAAAGAATTTAGAACATTCATAATGGCAAAGCTAACAGAGATGGAAGAGAAGAGAGACAATGAACTGCAGGAGAGAAAGGAAAAAGGAGCTGATGAGTTCCAGGAGGTGAGGAAATTCTTGCAAGATCTAAAAGAGGAATTACACACTTTACAAAAGAATCATATGGAACTGTTAGAGATGAAGTCTATAATACAGGAAGTCAAAATCTCTCTTGAAAGTATTAAAAGCAGACTAGATCATACAGAAAATAGAATCTCAGACATAGAAGAGACAATCGCTGGCCTAGAAAAATCCACCACAAAGACTGAGAAAATGCACAAAAATTTGAGAATAATATACGAGAAATACTAGATACCATCAAACATCCAAACATCCAGTTAATTGGCATCCCAGAAGGTGAAGGGACTCATAAGGGCATTGATAATCTATTCCATGAAATCCTGCAAGAAAACTTTCCAAACCTAGAGAGGCACTTAAAAATCCAGTCCCAAAAAATACAAAGGACCCCAAATAGAATCAACCCAAGAAGATCTTCTCCAAGACACATTATAGTCAGACTGATCAAAACCACAGACAAAGACAAGATACTAAGATTGGCAAAAGACAAACAGTATGTTACCTACAAAGGATATCCCATCAGGCTAACAGCAGACCTCTCATTGAAAACAATGAGAGTGAGGAAAGAATGGGAAAATATATTCAAAGCATTAAGGGAAAAGCAATTGCAACCAAGAATACTGTACCCAGCAAGATTATCCTTCATGTGGGGAGAAAAGACAAGAACATTTCAGATAAACAAAACCTGAAAACTTACCAGCACCAGACCAGATCTCCAAGAAATTCTCAAGGGAGTGCTATGTCAGGAAAATTAAATGTAGTCATATAGAAATAAGAGTTCTAAAACTAAGCAAATGGCAAACTTAAGCATAGGGACAAGTCTGGAGTTGAATATTATATCCCAGAATTCAATCTGGAAGATCGAACCACAACAGAAGATAGATTAAATACATGAGACTGAACTGGTGAAATAGCATTCTGTGACTTTTGACTAAAATATTGTTGCTTTTCTTCTAGGCTTTGTTGTCCGGTTTTAAGAGTTTTTGTCCTGTCTTGAGCTGTTAATAGGCACATGTACTCACTATTTGAACAGAATACTAACCTGTTTTCAGGCTTTAAGTTTTAAGCAAATTTCCTTACCAATTCAAAACTGCTTTTCTTGAAATTACCAGTTGAACTTGCTATTGATAGTAGTTAGATTATTTAAGAAATTGTGTGATCAATAAAAACTGGGGGGAAAGGGATGGAATACAGCTGTAGACACCAGAGGTAGTATGAGAAGAGAGTGGGAAAGGGCAGAGGGTCAGACATAGGGATAAATACACACACACACACACACACACACACACATATGTGTGAAACTAGAAATGGAAAATTATTGATTATAACATACATGATTAAGCCACTATACAGTATATTCTGGATGGGAAACCACTTTTTGTATGCTGTGACAATGATTAGGGGATGAATGTACATTAATTAATACAAATAATTTTCAGGAAAAAAGTCATATTTGATGACTGCAGTAAGCTATACAGCCCCAGCTAGGTGCTACTTTATAGTATGTTCATTCTACTCACTGAGGTTTATGCCTAAAGTCAGACTTGTGTTAATGGATATGTATATATCAGCTGCACTTGCTATTGGAAATATTCAGATTAATTTAGTTCATTAGCAAATCAATAATATGGGGGAAGGCATAGAAAGCAACTGTGGATACCAGAGACAGTGTGGGAAGAGGGTGGGACATGGCAGAGGGTGAGAGATAAGGAATCAAGGATGGCAAAAAAAAAAAAAAAAAAAAAAAAAAAGCAAAATATACAGGAAACAAGAAATGGAAAATTATTTGTTGATTATAACACATATGTTGATATGCTTGATTGAGCCAATATACAGTGTATTCAGAATGGGAAATCTCATTTTGTATGCTGTAATTATGTATAGTGAATGAATGTAAATAAATAAATTTAAATATAAATAAATAAATAAATGGGCCAATGTACACATTTTTTGCTGAAGGGGAGGTTTTTGCTATAGGGTGCAAGTGCTCGCCAGAAAGACAGAGAGTGACAGAGACAGAAAGTGAGAAATCACCCCCACCCTGCCCCGGAGAGGATGGCTACTTCTCAATCCCTTCTCCTCCATTCTCCTTTCGGGATCTTCAGCACACACACACATGCACCCAACATGAATTTAAGCCACCGATTCTGGGTCTCAAACCACAGTCAATTACATGGGAGTCCAGCAATGTAGCCATTACACCACCTGCTGGTCCCTCCTGTGTACACTCTTGATAAACAACTTGTTACCTCCCTTCCTGTAGCCCTCCTCTTTGTTATATTAATCAGCTTTGTAGGTCACCATTTCAATGAGCATTTGTCTGGAGAATCAGTCTCTTTATCCAAGTGAATTCATCCTAGGCTCTGGCTCAGACAAACCACTTTCATTCCACTTATTGTGTCTCACTCTTCTTTTTACATTGACAGCACATGTAGTTCATCCTAAATCCACTCAGTAATTGGAGTGATATCTGTGTTAGCTAATTGACATTGTATGAAGGAAAAAGCAGCTTCTCATTTTAGTAAGACAGGAGGTGGTTTGTGATTGGTGGCCACCAAAGTTAGTTCCTACCATTCCACAGAAAGTGAGAGGGAGCACTATCTTCCTTAATTATTACATTTCAGAGAGATGGTCCTACATTGTTGAGAAAGATGATGAGAGGCTAATTTATATTTTAGAAATATGTTCAGAATTTTCTGAATGACTAAAGTTTATAAAAACTTAGTAAATGGTTGTGAATACCAAATACAGTGTGGGAAGAGGGTGAGTGAAGGAATAGAGTCTGAGGAAGGACATTAATGAGAAAAATAGAGAGGCAAGGCATTTATGGGACAAAGAAATTGATGATTATCTATTGAAGATAAAATTTTATAGTACTGTCAACTGGACTGGTGAGAAATGTACATGTTGAATATTCACTTTGTAACCTAAGTAACATGAGATTGAATGTATAAAAGAAATTGAAATAAAAAGAAATTTTCAAAAATAGAAATATATGCAGAATTTTCAAAGAGAAAATGATCTCACAGATTTTCTAATGTAAATCCTCTGAGAAAAAGGTAAGGAGAAGACTGAGAGAGTCTCTTATTTTCATCAGGAAGAATGAGCCTCTTCTTTTTAATTTATGTTTGTCTTTTCCATAGAAAGAGGAATACAAAGAAATATGTTTACTGCAGCACTCTTATACAAACTTCATGTAAATAAAATTAGAAATAATCCAAATACTCCTCTAGAGGGGAAACCTGAAGTGGACCATTTCACTGGGGAGCAGGATAGAAACATTGATATCAAAATATCTATTAAGACTATAAAGGCTTAGGCCAGTTTCATACCCTTCATATGGTTAAGGCAACTAGATCCCACATGACTGAATTATGTGGTTTGAGTCCCAGAACCAGTGACTTGGGAAACACACTGGGTACCTACATGTTTGTGCCCAAACCCCTGAAAGAGGGAGAGAGGAAGGAAGAGATTATGGTGCTTTCTCCTCTTCCTCTCTGTCTGTATCTCTGGCAAGTACATGACCCTATAGCTGCCCCTCACCAAAAAGGCAATAAATAAATAAATAAAGGCTTTCTGAGTCATCTGTAAAGATTACTAACAAATTCCCGATTGTAATTGCTTCAAGGATGGATGTAACTGAAGATGTGGGTCAAGACTAGATGGGGTTTCTAGATAATGTTGACGTTTCTATGGCAACGTATACGGGTTGTTACCAATTCATTTGACAATGATCACTATGTTTGCCACATGATCAAGGAACATTCCCATGTCAAACAAAATGCTTTAAACAATTTTTTAAACTTGTTTTAATTATCTGATTTCTTTACTACACGCGATAACATCACTGGTGATTTCGACTACCTATTTGGGTATTACCTATATCAGTTTGATTAATCAGTTAAACTTTTTTTTTTTTTAAATTTTCATCATAGGGGATGTGTACTTGCTAGAGAGAGACACAGACAGAGGGAAAGTGAGAAATCTGCCCCCAGATTGTGATCATGCCACAATCCCTTCTCCGCTCTCCTCTTAGGATTGTGAGCACAACATGCACATGCACCTGGCATGTTTTTCCAGCTGCTGGGTTTGGGATTCAAACTGCAGAGTCAGCCTTTGGGGATCTAGTGCCTTAACCATCACACCCTCTACTAGTCTCAGTCAGTTAACTTTTATTTTTTTAAGATTAATATCTGGAACTATCCAGCTCAGAGTAAAAAATGTACATCTGTATTTGCTTGGGGTGAAGTTTTTCTTGCTCCCTCCAGCCTTTGTTCAAAAATGGAAAACTGTTCAATTTAAAGAACAGGCTTTGCATGCACATAAAGTCATAGGTACCACCCATTTCTTTTATACCAGATTCTCTTTTGAAAGATAAACATATAAAGGCACTATTCTTCTTATTTCTACTTCTTCAAGTTGTGTGCATATGTGGGAGGAGGAGGTAGGAGGATGAGTGACAGAGGTTAGGGTTATATGTAAAGTACGGCTGTTACTATTTACATATTTAGTAATTCAATCTGCTGCCTCCAAACAGTCACTTGAATACCACCTGGTGTTGTCCCACAAGTCCATCAGCACTTCTCAACCCAAATTCATTATCTTTCAGTCTTCTTCCCACTGCCCTAGAGGTTTAAGTGTTTACGTATGACAATTTAAATAGATTGTGATCGTGGTCATTCTAAGAGAACATGCAATGTGCCTTTTAATGGTTTGATTATTTTGCTGATGTTTTTGAACCACTATAAGTTCATAACTGCTGTATCCATCCCTTTATAAAAACTTGGCTTTTGAGTCTTTTGTATAGCATTAGACATGCTATTAAATTGTGATCTTGTGAGCTCACAGAACTTTAAAGGAATGCAGCAATGGTTTTACCTGAGCTCTTACATTAATGTTCGTTGAATCTGGCTTCAATTGCAATTTAACAAACTACTTGTCTGTCTGTGGCTAAAGATTAATTTCTATGAATTTCTTTTCCTTATGAATTATAACCTTTTATATACTCTCCAAAAATTTTTATAGAAATTTAGTTCTTTAAGTACTACTGTACTTCCATGCTGGTGTGATTCAGAATTATTTTACTAATAGCTGGGAGTGCAATCTAATTTTTCAAAGAATAATCCCTTTAAAAAATGAATGTAGGAGCCATCAGGTTCTATAGTGGTTAAGGTGCTAGAATCCCACATGGCTATCTGCAGTTCTAATCTCAGACCTAGAGGCTTGAAAAATCACACAGGGTGCATGTGCATACATGCCCAAAATCCTGAGAAGAGACTGGAGAAGGAATTACAACATGGCCATCTCTCCATCCCCACCCTAGGGGGTGATTTCTCACTTTCCCTCTTTCTGTCTCTTTCTGATGAGCGCATAAGCCCTATGGCAAAGGAAAAACAAAAATAAAGCACCTTAATGAATGAATGAATGAATGAATGAATGAATTGAATATAAAGCTGGTTCTGTAGCCTAGTAGATAAGGGAGCCAAATCCCACATGACTGACCATAGTTTAAATCCTGGCTTCAGCAAGTAGAAAAACATGTCAAGTAGGGGTTTGTTAGTGTGTGTGTATGTGTGTGTGTGTGTGTGTTCCCCAATAGTGACACAATGGAGAAATGGAGAACCATGACCATGTCCCATTGGGGGCTACTTTCTCCCTCTGCCTTTTCCTCTTTCTTTGTCTCCTGTGAGCACACATCCCCTCTGGATAACAAAAAACAAAAACAAAAAAACATTTTAAAAAAAAGTCAAAATAGGTCCAGCCTCTGTAGCACAGTCAGTATACCAGATTGCAGAGGTGGAAGCCACATGATGGCTGCAATTGAAGTCTCTGTCCTAGTCAGCCAAAAAACATGTGAACTATACTCATATGTGCCTAGGTTTCTGGTGGGCTAAAGGATTGGGGAAAGGGGATTGAGGAGTGACCAAGTTTTTTGGAAAGTGCATCTCTCTCTCTCTCTCTCTCTCTCTCTCTCTCTCTCTCTCATTGGTGCATGCTCTATCTTGAATTTTTAAAAAATCCAAAAATATATATACTCTAGAGAGTTTTTGTGGTACTACTTGATTTCTATTCAATCCTATATAATGATATCATTGATTCAATGATAAATTCAATGCATGTTGTGAACCATGTGTAATAGGTATGAGTTGACCCTGTACAGAAAGGAATTGATGTTGTAGAGTGCCACCGAATGAACGACCACCAAAGCCAGGTTAAGTTTAAAGGGAATCTTTATTAGCTGACCAGCGACTACAGTCTGAGGCTCGGGGAGAAGCAGGGACAGAGTCAGAACTGTAGCCCTGACTGAAGTTGGAGTAGTCTTTTTAAAGGGGCTCAGTTACCAGGGGTTTCTATGCAAGCAGTTACAGAAGCTGAATCAAGCAGGTTAATTAGTTCTGAGGGGAGTGGGGTTTCCATGCAAGCAGTTACACTGCTAAACAAAAGGGTTTCAGACTAGTTAGCAAAGACAGTAACAGGTACAGGATGTGGTTTTGGATATCGTTTTCTATATGGCTAGCACAAGCTATTTTCTGGGAACAGCAAGCAGATTTACAGAAGCAGACAGCCATGTTAGGGTAAAGGAATAAAATGGACAAACAGTTGTTCATGTGCAAGATCTAATATGCGGCCTTCCACATTACAAATAAAATAGGAACATGATGACAAGATAGGTGTGTAACCAGTCCTCAGGTACATACAGCGCTGAGCAGATAATTATCACTACTAACCAGAAATCAGCTCACATTCAAACTTTTGAGCATACTATGAGACCGATTGCTAAATCAATACTAAGTATATGCCATATTCTGATATTTTTTATGTATTTATGTATTAAAATATCTACTTCAATGTTTTTTCATCACACATTTTTATTGAACTATGAAGGGAATGTGAGATAGACACATCACTTGGTAGCAGACTTTTAAAGCAATTCACAACTTAATGAAATTCCCAAAGAAAAATTTACTTTATGTATTCTGTAAGACAGCTGTACAATGAAACAAACCAAACTTATTTGAGGGCTCATAAAATTCTCTCTTGTATGGAGTTTGTTTGTTTGTTTGTTTGTTTTTGCCATAGGGCACATGTGCTTGCCAGAAATAGAGGGAAAGTGAGAAATGACCCCCCTCCCCCAGGGGGATGGCCATGCTATAATCCTTTCTCTTCCATTATCCTCTCAGGATTTTGGGCACCCACATAAGTGACTGGCATGATTGTCAAGCTACCGGGTCTGGGCCTTGAATTGCAGTCAGCCATGTGGGAGTTCAGAGCCTTAACTACCATGCCATAGGCTGTCCCCAGTACCCAGGTCTTTTAACTCATTATTTGTGACCCTCAGTCCCCCTCCCCCACCCTGCCCCCGCACCGATTTGTGGGTGTCAGACAGAATCTGATGCAATAATGAACTTACCCAAAGCAGTAGCCATGCAAGCAGTGAGCTACCATTGCAATATCAGCACCCAAATCTTATACTTGTAATTCGGAGGAGACTGCTAGTGGTTTCTCTTCTCCTTGAATTCTCTATGCAATATGTTAAATCAACAGATAGTGTAAGAGCCAATACTTTATTTTCTCATCAATGAGTTAGAAATGCTTCCAGATAATATTTTCGGAACTTCATATAATTGATACATACATTTTTTTTTTTTGCCTTTGCTAAATGATATACTTGTAAGTACATTTTTGGAGACTTGTTCTTTTGAAACAAGGTTAATCGTAAAGTTGAAGATAAAAAGAAATAAGGTCCATCAGATGGAGTTACCTATCTGCTTCTCTACCCACTCTGCTTATATTAGAGAAGAAATTTAGTCAATTCCCATTAGATCCTTAAATGCATTTTTTTGTTCTGTTCTCCATTCCACTGTCTTAAATAAAATATCCAATATGTTATGCTTGGTTAAGTCTGTTCTAACATTTGTCTTAAGAATCACTTTAAAATGTGGGAGTTCAATATTTCTAAAGCAAAATTTTTAGACCTTAAATGTGGGAAAATTAATATGAACTTTTTTTTTCCTTGAATGACAGAGAGCATGTATACATGCACAAGAAAGACTGAGAGATAGAGAAAGCACCCCTCAACCCCATGGGACCTAGTCATACTGTAATCTTTCTTCCTCCAGTTCTCCATGCTATCAGTTTCTTGGGCACAAGTATGTGCTGGTATGTTCCACTAAAGATGAGATTCAACCCTAATCATCTTTGTAGGATCCAGCTTTTTCTACACAGCCTTTAGCCATTGCACTATGACATAAAGCTTAACCTATTAAAAAATAAGTTTGGTGGGACAAACAAGTGGTGTGGCGGTTAAGGTGCTGGACTCCCATATGGTCAATCGTGATTCGAGTCCCAGACCAGTGGCCTGAAAATGATGCTCAGCACATGTGCATGCATGCCCAAAATCCTTAGAGGAAAGTGGAGAAGAAGGGATTGTGGTGTGGCCATTTCCCTTGGGGAATGATTTCTCATTTTCCTTCTCATTGTGTCTCTCTTTCTCTGGATAGCACATGTACCCTATGGCAAAAACTTTAAACAAATAAATATGGGACCAGCGCATGATGTGGTGGTTAAGGCAGTTGGATGCCACATGGCAGACTGTGTGGTTGAAGTCTGGGGCCTAGCAGCTTGAGAAACATGTAGCACATGTATACATGCATCCACAAAGTCCCAAAAGGAGGGAGAAATGGAGAAGGGATTATGGCATGACAATTTCCCATAGTGCTTTCTCACTCTCCCTACCCCAGCTTCTTTTACTTTCGCTCTGGTGAGTGTATGTACTCTCTGGCAAAAATTTAAAAATTAAAATGAATAAATATGAAGTAAAAGTGAAGCATTATGCATTAAGTTCAAAATCATGTGCTATTTTAGAAAGCAATCTTTTTCTTCTTAAAAAGCACTTTGTCATATAAGTAAACAACTTGCATTTTTAAGAGAAATTACATTGTTAGTTTTGTCTCGACCTTACAATAAGATCAAGATTTATGCAAAGGTATTAGAAAAATTAAAAAATGCAATTAAGAACTGAAAGTGATAAATAACCAAGATTTTATTTAACTGGAACAATTGTTAGAACACAAGCAGTGAAACGCAATCAGAAGCCTAGGGCAGATCCACATCATTATGCATTGAATTGTGTCCCCTAAAAGATAGATCAACATCCTAACCCCTTGTACCTCAGAATGTGAACTTATTTGCAAATAAGATATAATTAGTTGAAACAGGGTCATTCATGAGTAAGGTGGGCCCCTGCAGTATGACTCGTGTCCTTACAAGAAGAAGGCCATTTGAAAACACAGGTAAAATAGTATGTGAAAACAGAGGATTGGAGATTCATTGACAAGCCAAAAAATACTAAGGATTTCTGGCAAGCTATACATGATAGGAAGAGGCAAGTATGGATCCCTTTGCAGGTTTTGAGGGAGTGTGGCCTTGCTGGCATCTTGATTTGGATTAATATCCTCCAGAGCTATGAAACAATATATTGCTATTGTTTTAAGCCACCTAGTTTGTGGGGGTCCTCAAAAAGCTCATGTGTTAAAAGATTTCCATGAATTTAAATTTTAATCCACCAAGATAAATTTCTACTTTAATTCTGCTTTCCACACACTTTTTAAAGTTTTCATATAGATTAGAAAATGAAATGGAGTGGGGATGGGCAATCAGAGAAATGAAGGTTAAACTAGAAGTAGTATAGAGAACAGACTCCTGAAAACATAGCATATAAATCAAATATGTTGGGCCCTGTGGCTTAATGGTTGAGGGAGTAAGGAAGTTTTTCCCCAGTTTTCTTTAAGGAGTTTTATAGTCTGGTAGTGCCAGATAGTAAGGAGATTCTCAAAATTTTAAACCCACTGTTATAGTCTGCTATTGTATTACAAACAAATATCTGAGACTGGGTGATTTATGAAGAATAGACTGAGTGATTGTAGTGTCTAGAAATCCAAAGGTATTGGGCTGACATCAACCTGGCCTGACAATGCGGCAGACAGAAACAGAGAGGATGATGGGAACATGCAGAGAAAGATATTTGAAAGCAGCCATCTTCCTTTTAGGACAATACACTCTTCCACCTAACCACTTCTCATGAGGGCTAGGAAATCCATTCATGAGAGCAATGCCTTCATGATCAAATCAATGCCTGTTAGGACTCACTTCTTAAAGATCTCAACACTTCCCGGTGGCATTATATTAGGGACCGAAGCCAAAACATGAACTTTTGTGAGATAAATCATTATACAAACCATAATACTCCAAATGATATGGTAATACTAAAGGAAAGCAATTGAAAGAGCTTCTAGGGGCCAAAGCTGTAACAATATGAGCAAGAAAATAAGTACAGTAGTATTAAATTATAAACCAAAGAATAAAATTAGTATCAATGTGATCATACTGATATAAGTAAGTAATTAAATATATACATGAATGAGAGAAAAGAGATACCCTGCAGAAGAATTCAAAACAATTTATGTAGAGGTTCTCGCTTGGTAGGTAGAGCAAAACTCCAACTCTAAGTCTTGGCAGTGAATAGTGCCTTCATTCCAAAGAGAATGATATGACAAATGGGAAAATAAGCAATTCTATGGTAGGCAACTCTGACAAACATTACCTCAGACAATGGATTAACCCCAGAAGCGATAAGTCATATTGAGAGTATGCCACCAATATTATGTCATCAACAGTATGGTTTGCAAGAATGGCACTTTACCTGTATGACCTCCCTCTCAAAATCTCATAATTCTAATTTGATTGTGAAGAAAACATCATACAATCCCAACTGAACATACAAAGTATCTATCCTGTAATCCACTAAACCATTGAGGTCATCAGAAAAATGTAAAGTCTGAAAAATTGTCACAACCAAAAGGCTCTTAAGGAACCAAAGTCATTAAATGTATGGTATCCTAAATAGGATCCTTAAAGAGAAAAATGTAGGTTAAAAATAAGGAAACTAAATTATGAATTTCAGTTAATTTTATCAATAGTGTTCATTAATTATGAGAAATAATCATACTAATGTAAGATGTTAATAACAGGGAGAACTAGGTATGGGGAGGTAGGAACTCTGTTACTATCTTTGCAATCTTCTAATATTTTAAAATCAAAAGTTAATTATATAATAATAATAGCATGTATATATATGTGTGTGTGAGTGTGTGTGTATATATATATATATACTAGTTCAATGTTTTGTCACTACGCATTTGTTTTTAACTTTAAAGGAAACATGAAATAAATCCTTAACTAATTACTGAATTTTAAGATAATTAAAATCTTAATGAAGTTCCCCAAAGAAGAATTTATTCCATGTATTTTTTAAAGATAGATCCACATTAAAACAAACTAAGCTAATTTGAGAGTACATGAAATTCACTTGTGTACCCAGCTCCTTTACCCAATAGTTGTCCTGACTGGTGGGTGCTGGAGTCTGATGTGATGACTAACATTTACTCAAAGCTGTTGCCATGCATGGTAATGAACTACCTCTGAAATACCAACACCCAAATCCTATACTTGTAATTCAGAGGAGTCAACAAATGATTTTCTCTTCTCCTTTAATTCTCTATGCAATATGTTAAATCAACAGATGAAAAAGAGAAGCTAATATTTTCTTTTTTCATTAATGAGTCGGACAAGCTTCCAAATGACTGCTACTAGAGGTGATATTTTTAGATCTGCATATAATGAAAGAGTCTATCTTTTAACCTTTGCTAAGTGATATATTTATAAATATATTTATAAAGGTTCTTGTTCTTTTCAAATTAAGCTTAATGGTGAAATGAAACAAGGTCTGTCAGATGGAGTTACCAATCATTTGTTGTTTGGTTTTTGTTTCTTTATTCTTTTCAGGTTTTCACCATAGGGCACATGTGCTCACCAGAGAGACAGAGAGAGAGAGAGACAGAGAAAGAGAGAAAGTGAGAAATCTCATCCCAGGGAGAATGACTATGCTGCAATCCCTTCTCCATTCTCCTCTTGGGATCCTGGCCACACATGCACATGCTCCAGCATGATTTTCAAGCCACTGGGTCTGAGAGTTGAACCATGATTGCCTCATGAAAATCTAGTGTCTTAAGCACCACACCTCTTGCTGAATCCCCTAAGATTTGTTTCAGTAGTAACTTTAAAGTATGGGAGTTTGGGCCAATTGCAGGCACAGGGTTCTGTGCTTGTGGACCCACACTTCAAGGTCCCAGAGTCTCATCCTGAGGTTTCCCTGTACCTCCCAGGCATGCATGCACACACTCTTGATCCAGTCTGACTGAGACGAGGTTATGTTGTGAAGAGGGGACTCTTTTGGGGGTGTCTCTTTCTCTCTATCTCTCTCACTCATGGGAGAAATAAATTAATAAAATTTAAAAATGTGTAGGAGTTTATTATTTTTAAAGCAGGGTTACATATACCATAAATACTTTGTTAATGTTAACTCTTTAATAAAAATAAGTTATAAAGTTCAATTGGTGTGTACATGTGTGTGTGTGTGTATCCTTAGACTAGTAAACTATTTCAGCACAATTGTGGGATACAAATGAACATACAAAAATAAGTAGAATTTTTGTGCAGTAGCAACAAATTATCTGAAAAAGAAATATAAAATAACAATTCAATTCAAAATAGCATCAAGAATAATAGAGCACTAAAGAATGGAATTAACCAGAGAGGTGAAAGACCTGTTCGCTGAACTATAAAATGTGGATGAATTAATTTGTAACAGAAACAAAATGAGAAGATGCCTCATGTTTATGGATCGGAATGCTGATTAGTTAAAAATATCCATACTACCCAATGCAATACCTATCAAAAGTACAATAACATTTTTTTTTGCAGAAATAGAAAATGCAATTCTGAAATTCATATTGGAGCCACAAAAGTTTTCAAATAACCAAAGCGATCTTGAGAAAGAAGAATAAAACTTGAAGTATCACATTTTCCAAGTTCAAAATTAAAATGACACGATGCTGGCATACAGATACAAAAACCAATAGGACAGAATAATGAGCCTAGAAATAAACCCATGCATATCTGGCCAACTAATCTTCATCAAGGATGACAAAAACATGCAGTGGGAAAGATAGTCTCGTGAAAACACTATGTATTTGTGTGCAAAACAATAGAATCAGAACTGTATCTCCCACCATACCCAAAATCAGCTCAAAGTGGATAAAGAGCAAAACATATAAGTTGAAACTGTACAACTCTTTGAGAAAACAGTGGGGGAGAGCTTACTGGAAATGATTTAGCATAGGCAACAAAATCAAAAATAGACAAGTAGAACTAACTATGCCAAACTAAAAAGTTTCTGCATGGCAAAAGAGACAATACAGTAAAAGGAACTGAAGGAATGGGATAAATATTTGCATCACTAATAATTAGGGAAATGTAGCTCAAAATCACAATGAAATATGACTCTACACCTGTTAAGATTGCTATTGTCAAAAACAAACATAAAGAAATGTTGGTAAGGAGGTGGATAAATTGGAAGTCTCATACATTATTGATAAGAAGGTACAATTATGCAGCCTTTGTAACAGTATGGAAGTTTTACATGAAGTTAAAAGTACAACTACAATATGATTCTGCATTACCACTTCTGGTATATATCCAAAAGACTTGATGTCACGATCTTGAAGATACATGAGAACCCTATGTTCACTGCAACATTGGTCATAATAAACTACATACAGAAATAACCCAACTGTCTACACATGGATGAATAGATTTTTTAAAAATGCGATAGGCCAGTGGGTGGAATGGTGGTTTGGGCAGCTGGATCCCACATGTTCAACTCTGTAGTGTGAGTCCCAGACCCAATGGCTTAAAAAACATGCTGAGCACAAGTGCATGTATGTCCAAATTCTAAAAGTAGAAATGAAGAAGAGATGGTGATGTGGCCATCCTTAATGAAGATGCTTTCTCAATTTTCTCTCTTTTTCTCTCTTTCTATCTTTGCAGCAAGTGCACACACCCTCTAGCAAATTTTTTTAAATGTGGTATTTATATATGGTGAAATTTTATATGGCCTTAAAGAAAGAAGTAAATCCTGCCATTTTCAATAACATAGATGAATCTCAAGGATATTGAACTAATTTAAAGAAGCCAGTAATAGAAGGATAAATAATGCATGATTGATTTCACTTACATTAGACATCCAATATAGTTAAACTCATAGAAGCAGAGAATGGAATTCTAGTTACCAGAGGATGGAGAGAGAAGGAAATGAAGAATTGAATATCAACTAGTATAAATTTTTAGTTACAGAAGAATACATTCTGGAGATTTAGTTATACAAGATGAATAACATGGTATCTACAACTAATAGAGTGGTATTTTGCACAATAAAATATGTTAAGACAGTAAATCTCATGATAAGTGTTCTGACCCCTAGAAAAAACAGCACACACACAACAAAGTAAATTTTGGAAGTGATGGATATGTTCAGTTCTGTGATTGTGGCAATTTTTTCATGATGCATACATATGTCTAAATTCATCAAGCTGTATATATTAAGTAGGTACCGTTTGTTGTATACCAATCACACCTCAATAAAGCTTTTAAAATTTAGATAAATTAATACTAAAAGCAGAAGTTTGTTCTGTAGAAAACATAATAACTAAAAAAAAATTTTAGAGTAAGGGGATGAACCTGAGAGTTGGGCTAATGAGCAAATAATTACATTTATGTTAAAAACCCTAATTAAATACTTTGCTCAACCCTATGCAAGTGAATTTAAAGAAAATTATAAATGTCTTAGATTATAAAAATAATCTAATTTATGTTTGAAAAATATGTGCTCAAAAAGCTAACTTCAACTCTTTTTTTCAATAAATTTATTTTAAATTTATTTATTTACATTCATTCACTGCACATCATTACAGTATACAAAACGAGATTTTTTCCATCCAGAATACATTGTATATTGGCTCAATCAAGGATATTACCATGCATGTTATTGTCAACAGATAATTTTCCATTTCTTATTTCTTAAATATTTTGTTTCCTCCCCTCCTTTTTTATGTTTAATTATTTATTTATTTTTTAATTAAAAAATTATTTATACATTCAATCACATTATTTAGCTTACAAAGTGAATATTTCAATATGTGAACATTTCTTCCCAGTCTAGTTAATCAAAATATCTTCAACACTGCACCTCCCCATCCTGTCAATTCTCTGCCTCCGTATCCCTCCTCCAAATGCCCTTCCCCAGGCCCCACTCTTCCACACACACCACATCTGGCATTCATACCCATCTCTTGTGATTGGTTCAACATATGCAAAATCATAATGTAATGCACCCTATTAACAGGAAGAAAGATAAAAACCTTATGGTCATATCAATTGATGCAGAAAAAGCATTTGATAAGATACAACATCTCTTCACAATCAAGACTCCCAGCAAAATCGGCATAGAAGGGTCATTTCTCAACACAATAAAAGCTATCTATGAAAAACCCATAGTGAACAACATCCTGAATGGAGAAAAGCTGAAAGCTTTCCCACTAAAAACGGGTACAAGACAAGGATGCCCACTTTCTCCACTCCTTTTCAATATAGTACTGGAAGTCCTTGCCAATGCAATCAGAAAAGAGGAAAAAATGAAAGGCATTCAAATAGGAAAAGAATAGGTGAAACTCTATTTGCAGATGACATGATTGTATACATAGAAGACCCAATGCTTTCCATGAAAAAGTTTCTGAAAGTAATGCACGAATACAGTAAAGTTGCAGGATACAAAAATCAATATACAGAAATCTATAGCATTTCTATATATGAACTGAAAAAAGTTATTCCATTTACCATAGCCACAAAAAGTATAAGATACTTAGGAATAAATCTAACCAAAGAAGCTAAAGACCTCCACAAGGAAAACTATGAGAAGCTAAAAAAAGAAATTGAAAATGACACAAAAAAGTGGAACGACATCCCATGTTCCTGGATTGGAAGAATTAATATAATCAAAATGGCAATCTACCCAAATTAATCTACATATTTAATGCAATGCCAATCAAAGTACCAGACACATTCTTCACAGATATAGAAAAGACAATCATAAAATTCATCTGGAATCACAAAAGACCCCATATTGCCAAAGCAATTCTACACAAGAAGAGTAGAGTAAGCAACATCTCACTCCCTGACCCAAAAATATACTACAAAGCTGTGGTAATCAAAACAATATGGTACTGGCACAGAAACAGACATGTGGACCAATGGAACAGAATAGAGTCCCCAGAAATAAATTTCCAAACATACAGTCAACTGATTTTTGACAAGGGGTACCAGTCAATCCAATGGGAAAAGGCAAATCTCTTCAGCAAATTGTGCTGGAAAAACTGGATTTCCACCTGCAGAAAGATATATCTGAACCCCTACCTCTCACCTTTGACAAAAATTAAGTCAAGGTGGATCAAAGATCGAAATCTAAGACCTCAAACTATAAAACTGCTCTGAGAAAACACTAGAAACTCTGGGAGACATTGGGGTAGGGAAAGACTTCTTAAATAAGATCCCCAAAGCACAGTTGATAATCCCCAAAATAGACAAGTGAGATTACAACAGACTAAGAAGTTTCTGCATGGCAAAAGACACAGTAATTAGTGTGAGTCTACAACCCTCAGAATGGGAAAATATGTTTGTAAATTATGTGTCAGATAAGGGACTGATAGCCAGAATACACGAGGAACTCAAGCAGCTGTTTGGAAAAAAGATGATCAGCCCTATTAAAAGATGGGAGAATGAGTTGAAAAAACTCTAAAGATAACATGTGGATAGCCAAAATGCATATGAAAAAATGCTCAACATCCGTCATTGTAAGGGAAATGCAGATCAAAACAACAATGAGATACCACCTAACCCCAGTCAGAATGTCTAAGATTAAAAAAAAAAAAAGATAAGTGTTGATGGGAGTGTGGTGAAATGGGTACTCTCTTACACTGCTGGTGGGGAATGTCAATTAGTTCAGCCACTGTGGAGAACAATTTGGAAATTCCTCAAATATCTACAAGTAGAACTACCATACGATCCAGCAATCCCACTCCTTGGTATCTACCCAAAGGACAGAAGAATTCTTCATTGGAAAAGTGCTCACACATCGATGTTTATTGCAGTACTATTCAGGATTGCTAAGACATGGAACCAACCCAAATGCTCCCATGCAGATGAATGGATTCAAAAAATGTGGCACATATACTTTATGGAATACTATTCAGTCATAAAAAAAAAAAAAAACACTGGCTTTTGACAGAAAGTGGAAGAATATGGAAGATTTACTGCTGAGTGAAGCATGCCAGGCTATGAAGGAGAGACATTGTATGTCCCCACTTAATATATACCGAGTGTCCGCACTCTGTGACTGAAACTGATTGAGTAAAGGATGTTTCTGTTTTTTAATGAATAACAATTTTATTTATTTTTTATTTTTTCATTTCATTTTCTTTTATACATTAATCACATTATTATTTTGCTTACAAAATGGATATTTCAACAGGTGAACATTTCTCTCTAGTACAGTTGATAAAACAACAAAATATCTTCAACAGATAATACCACATTATTTTGTGCCATTAATGCTTTGCTCCCTATTTTTCTTCTAAATGTCCTTCCTCAGACCCTCCTCTTTCACACACACTATATCTGGTATTTACATCTACATATTGTGTTTCTATATCCTTTAGTCAATGAGTTTCAGTCATAGAGTGCAGGACACTCAGTATATATTAAGTGGGGACATACAATGCCTCTTCTTCATAGGCTGGCTTGCTTCACTCAGCAGTAAATCTCTTAACATTGAACCACTTGGCTTGTGTGTCAGTGAAGAATGCAACTAGTTGTGAAAATTAATATGAATTGTAAGACACATTAAAAAAATATGTCTAATCTTTACCTAGTCCAGTCTTCCCTCAAATCACAATCATCCAAAAATATACCAAGCTTAGAAAATGTCACAGGGAACTTGATGAAACATTTAAAGAATTGATCTTTTCAATGCCATTTAAACTGTTCCAAAATATGGAGAAAAGGTAATTTGTATATAATTATTTTATACCTTTTTGAGGTATAGTATAATTTATTGAAGTATGTATACTGTGTACAATAATCAAATCAATGATATAAATACATTTATCATTCCCAGCATTCAACACCACACTGTGTTGTGCACACCTGAAAATCACTTTAGTGTTTTTTTGGAAATATGTATTATTTTATCACCAACCTTCATTATTCTCCTGTGGTAATGTCGTTCCAAAACCTCTTTCACTTGTTTACATGCTATCTTGTGTCGTTTAGCTAAATTCTATAGGCCACCCACACACCCTACCCCCATCTACCATCTTATATCTACCATTTACTTTTTCTACTTCTATGCTATTGAATCACTTAACTTCTACCAGTGAGTAAGGACACTTGGTATTGATTAAACATGAGCACACAACATTTGTCTTTCATATCCTGGCTTATTTCAACTTATGTTTTTTCTTGTAGGTTGATCCATTTTGTCTCACATGCCAAGAATTCCTTTTTTTTCCCATTGGCTAAGTAGCACTCCACTGCATATAAATACTACATTTTCTTTATCCAGACATCAGTTCTTGCTTGCTCAGATTGGCTCCATGTCTTTTAGCTATTGCGAATAGTACTACAATAAAGATGGATATACAAATACCTCTTGAAGAGTTTGACTTTCTATTATTTAAATATATATGCAAAGGTAAGATATAGAGTGGAAAGGTAGTAGTATTTTTGGATTTTTGAGGAATCTCCACACTGTTTTTTTCAGTGCCTAAACAAGTCTAAATTCCTCTCTATAGTGCACAAGTGTTACCCTTTCTCCACAGCCTCACCAGTACTTACTATCCTTTGTTTTGTTTTGTTTTTCTTTTTTGAGAGATTTTTTGCTATAGGGCATGTGCGCTCACCAGAGAGACAGAGAGAGACAGAGAGACAGAAAGCAAGAAATCACCCCCAGGGGGGATGGCCATGCCACAATCCTTTCTCCTCCATTCTCCTCTAGGGATCTTGGGCATGCACATGCACACGCGCCTGGTGTGAGTTTAAGCCACTGGGTCTGGAACTCGCAGTCAACTACATGGGAGTTCAGTGACATAGCCATTATGCTAACTGCTGATCCCTACTATCCTTTGATTTTGACAATAGCATTTTTATAAGGGTTAAGGGAGATCTCATTATAGTTTCAATTTACATTTTCCTCATGATTAGTGATGTTAAACTTTTTTCCACATATTTTTTGGCCATTTATACATCTTCCTTTGAGAATTATCTGTTCAGATTGTCCATTTCTTCTTCTTTTTTATTTTTTTAAATTTGCCAGAGGATACATATGCTCACAGTAGACAGGGATGGGTGGGATGAGGGAGTGAGAAAACACCTTCCAACGGGGATGGCCATGTTGCAATTCTTTCTCTGTTCTCCTCAAGTCTGCTTGATGTTTGTATCAAAACATGACAAACCTATGCAAGAACCATGGGCAGCTGTATAACAATGTGCAAACCCTATATAATAACCATCATCACAATAAAGATCAATGTAATATCCCTAAGAGATGCAAAGTTGCTCACTATTATGAATATTAGAAAAGCCATAAATGAATTTTAAATAAATACAGAAATAATTTTATAAAAATCTAATGCAACTTGCATGAAATAAGAGAATATTTCCTGAATATAATTTTTAAGTTACATCTTTTGTTCCCCAAAGTCAATATCTAAGGAAAACAGTGACATCGTGAGGAGCTGTTTTATCTAAAATGCAGATGGAAATTAAGAGGAAATTTTATTATTTTAGAAGATGATATTTTCCACATAGTTGAGATTGCTGAAGCAAAGATCATGTAAGAAATATATGCATTGCCAGGCATAATAGTTTGATTATTTATCCAGCAGTTATAGCAAATGGGTTACATTTTCTGCAAGCAATTATTGATTATTAAATTTGGGTTACATAATAATTTAGTATGTTTTGTTGTTTTCTTTAAGCTTCCCATTTTAATATATAATAGCAAGCTTTTTTAATATATAATAGCTTCTATTTTACCAAAAAAAATCAACCTGTTTTTAATAGCCAGAAGTTACATGTGCTTGCCCAAGAGATACAGAGAGAGAGAGAGAGAGAAGGCACTCCTAATGGGCTGTGGTCATGCTGTAATCCCTTCTCCTTGTTTTCTTCATCACATTTAGATTATTTTTGACATGTATGCACACATGCCCAGTGTGTTTTTCAAGCTATAGGATCTGAGATTGGAGCCACATGTTTGGCCAGGTGGTTAAGTTTCCTTATCCACTAGGTCATGGGGCTAGCCTCCCCAAACTCAAGAAAAACTAACTTTTTTAAAAAAAGATTATTTATTTCATGAAAGAGAGGCAGAGATACAGCAGCCCTGACAGGATTTTGACATCACAATCGACCCTCAGCCTCAGCCAGCTCAGATCATATTCTCAGGAAGGCCTCCAGACACAAACCCATAACTTTCCTATGAGGATATGCCTTACAGAATGCTGTTTTACTACTGTGCTACTGTCAGGCTCTACTTCTAGTTTATTTTGTGTAACCATGCTATAATTAATTATTATGAAAACAATCATTAATAAATACTATTTTATTAAATACAGAAATGATTTGATAATAACAATATTGGGGAAATATATTTAGATAAAAGTTGTATGTCTTTTATAAAGTAGTATGTCTATAAATATGTAATATAAGCTAGGATCATTATTAGTGTAACGTTTATAAATACTTAATATAAGATTGATCAGATTATTGAAAAGAAATGATTATTAAATGGTTTGTGATACTTGATACTTGGTGATACTTGATAATTTTATCATTGGTCAAATACTACTTAAAAAACTAACTCAGGAAATTGTTTACAAGTGTGTTTATCCTGGATCCAAAGTCAATCAGAAACAGACTGAGGATTATGTGCTAAACTGAGAAGCTGTATTTCACTGTCAATACATTCTTCATAGAGTGAAGAGCAACCAGCGATGTAGCAGCCTTACATGAAGCTCAGATTCCAGTAAAGTATGTTAGAGGGGCTTACCAGGCAGGGGTCTAAGACTGAAGGGCTTTTGGAAAGTAGATGGTGTACTCTTACTCAGCCTCCTCTCTCACGATCTTGTGTATGCAATGTTTAAAATTGTACCTGGGAATTACAAGACCACTGCAATGCCTTTCTGAGCATTATGCACTGTTGCCTATCTGTAGCTTCTCTGAAAGTTAAATAAATATAATAGCAAAAAAAGCTAATCTTGTCTCACAATTTGGCTATCTGAACACAAGAACATCATTGTTAGAATTAGAGTGGGTTTCCCAATTTCAGATTACTAATTATTATAGAATTGCTTAACTAACTAGTGTTCATAACATTAATCAATTATCCTTTAAGAGGTACTTTAAGGTTGACTCATTTACTCCATTTAGGGCCAGGTCCTTCAAAGAAAAAAACCCTCATGAGAAATTAAGATGAACATGCTAATTTGACACTTTATGGGATCAAAGTGACAAAAACTCCAAAATCATATAAAACATGTATGATAGATAATCATTAAGCCAGACATAGACATAATGTTAAGAAGAAGAAGAAAAAGAAAGTGTTACAGTAAAAGTATTTGAAATACTTCCCCCCCCCCCCCATTAATCAAACTTCAAAACAAAAGACTTGCCTTGAATGTCCTAACAGGATAATTGCCTAGATTTGAGTTTGTGAGAACTAAGGATTTAAAGGATAATCTGAAAAGAATTCTATGGACTTCCAATCACTTTCAGTAATTGATGAAAAAGAATTTTTTTACAAAGAAAATATTTTTATTTGTATATCAAAGACTCTAAGAAAAATGACAATATAATAAGGTCAACAGAGTTGATATCAAGACACAAGTAGGTTTTGAAAAGCAATTGATCATTAATCACTGTTTCATCCAACTTTCCCTTGATTACTCTAGACAGCATCTCTGGCATACTCCCAACTGCATATTAAGAATGATGCTACCCAGCAGGTACAATTATGTTCCTCTTTTGGTAGTCTTCAGTATCTTTCTTTTTCTTTTTTTTTTTTTTTCTTTTTCTTTTTCTTCTTCTCTGGGCTAGAAATTGCTATGCTGGTACATGGCTCTTCCTCAGAAAGCAGTTCTTCCTTAATGTGTTTCTTTTTATCTTTTTTATTTTTCTTCTTCTTCTTCTTCTTCTTCTTCTTCTTCTTCTTCTCCTCTCCTTCTCCTTCTCCTTCTCTTTCTCCTCCTCCTTCTCTCCTCCTCCTTCTCCTCTTTCCTCCTTTTACTCTTCTTCCTCTCCTTCTCCTTCTTCCTCTCCTCCTTCTTCACAGAGATCTCCTCTTCTACCATTACCACATTTTCTTCTTACTCTTCTTCAACTTTAATTTTAATCTTGCCTTTTTGTACTTTTCTTTTTAATAATTTCATCCTCTTTATCTACCTGTTCTATTTTGTGTGTGTGTGTGTGTTTTTAGAACAGATTGGAAGTGTGAAGTCGCCAGAAGAAATCATGTCTTCACTTCACTTTTATGTTCATATATTTCTGCTTTTGCTGATGCCTTTCCTTTTCCACTTATTTTTCTTATCCCTCTATCTTCTAAGGCTCTCAACTAGGCCTCTAATTTGGCTCTGTTCTCAACTCCCATTGCAGAACTGGAACCCTCACCAAAAACATCACAATCAATGGCCAAAGCAATTTTGGCTGCCAGCATTTGAGAAATCTGTCCTTTGTGTTTGGGGCTTGTCTGGCCTACAAGTGAAGTGTGATAAATGAGATCATACTTAGAAGTATCCCTTCTAGACTTGAGGGCTCTGAAGAGTGCCTTTTATGCTCCAAGAATCTGACCTGTAGAAGCTGCATGCTTGGCCAAATTCGAAAAAAGAACCTGTGTGAGGAGTAAGCCGTGCTCCAGCTAATTCCCCAAGCATAACTGTGACATTGGGTGTGATGGCCACCATTTGATTTTAGAGATATTGATAGAACTGGGTTCTATATTCAGTTATTTACATCACCTGGGTACAAAGATGCAGAATGTTGCAGATATCTTCTGAAATCTCTGTTCCCATTGATTTCTCTGCAGCTGCTTTTACTTCTGCTTCAACTTCTGGCAACAATTCAGAAAGCTGGGCAGAGGCCTGGTTCTTCCTGTCCTCAACTTTCTGTAAACACTTGCAATGTGTCAGATTATGTGAAAAAAACTTTTCCTGATTCAGGAAAATGGCAGCCATACCATTCTCTACACTTCATTATGTAGTTATTTAATTCTTTGTCCTCATCATCTAACAAAGAATTGCCTGAACAAATATTGTGTCCACTATATCAGTTCTAAATTTCAATCTATATTGAGTGGTTCTACTCCAGGGATAAATTCATCCATTTGTGAATGGATTCCTCTCCTAAGTTCATTAACAACAGGACTTTGGACACAGCCGAGATTCAGTTTCTCCTTTATAACCCCTCCCAGTTTGGCATCAGGAACAGCCAGAGGTTCCTGAGCTGCTTAGACTAT
This sequence comes from Tupaia tana, assembly GCA_026018925.1. Lineage (NCBI taxonomy): Eukaryota > Metazoa > Chordata > Mammalia > Scandentia > Tupaiidae > Tupaia > Tupaia tana. The sequence continues at coordinate 88,705,335 of JAKSZU010000002.1, forward strand.
TTTCTCAAGAACTTTCTTCAGTCGTTTATAGATTTTGTCCTCTGTCAGAACTGTGAATGCTGCTAATGCTTCTGCTGTATCCTGAAATTTCTCAAAATGTTTTAATTTTGCTATTTTACTTGCTTTATCTAAAGTTTCAAATTCTTTCCTACCAACCTCCTGAAGCTTCTTCTCATTTAGAAAATTAAAGATGGCATAGCCGACCTCAAACAGCACCAACATGGTAAGGCCGGGTCAGGGTGCCACGGGGCCACCACGAACTCTTACCAGTGTAAAAAGACCAATTTTGCAGTCCGAAAATGCCAGCTAAGGTTGTGCCTGGTGAAACACAAAAGCGCTCTTTTTATCTCATTTAAGAGAAAAAAATTGCACCATGTTGCCTAGATAGTCCACACCAGAAATTTTTTTCAAGTTATGAATTATAGTAAAAATTCCGTTTGGAAGACATTCTAAAAAAAGAAATCTTGTTTTCTTTGTTTTGTTTTGTTAATTACATTCTGCTGTCCAAACTTTTTCATTAAATATTAGTGTTATTAAGTATATTAGTGTAACTCTTGCATTAGTAGACATGCCCCGGAATAGTAAGTCTTAAAAATGCACTGGCACATTAATAGAAAATTCAATAATACTTCTGTTTTGCCATCTAGCATTCATCCCACAATAGGAGTGGAGATACATTTGGACAATGGAAAACTGTGAAGAGAAGTAACATGAAATTAATGGCAGCAAAACAAGTATGTCTGACATTATGAAAGATTTACATTTTGTTAACACTTTATTTTATGTTCAGAAAGCACCATAGTACTGGGTAATGTGATTCCTACTGACTAGAGGAAAACAAACAAACAAATAAACAAACAAAAAAAGCCATTTTAATCACTTCTCTTTAGTGAAAGAAAACCTATACAACAAGAAAGTCTAGAGCAGTTTGGAACATATATGAGATATTAAACAATGTAGAATAGAAAATACTAATTGTGAAAAGGGAATCAATAAATAATTCTGTGATAATGATACAGGCTTGGGTCGTTCAGCTTCCTGATGAAATGAGGGATCCAACTGCCTTAACTCCCACACTACTGACTGACCCCAAAAGATTTTTATGTAATGATACATTACAGAATGGACCATTAAGTCTCCTGCTGAAATGAGTATGCCATATACTTCAAAATATAAAACAATTTGGGATTATCATAAGAATAGTGAGACAGATCTAAGAATTAGAAAGTCCAAAAATAAATATAAAGCATTTGGAAATGTAATATACCAAGGATGTTATTTCATATCAGCAAAGAAAAGTTGATGGTTTAGTAAAATGTGTTAGAGTCAGCAGGTGGTGTGGAGATTAAGACACTGGATCACACATGGCCAACTGTGCAGTGGGATCAAGTCCCAGATCCAGTCCCGGACCCGGCGGCTGGGGCGCGTCGTGCGTGCCCAAAAATCACTCTGGGTGTATATGTGTGCATATTCAAAATCCTGAGAGGAGACTGAAGGAGAAGTTCTTGATTATTTGATCATTCCCTCTGGGGGGCATTGGGGAGGTGGAGGAATTGGGAGTTCTCACTTTCCCTCTCTCTATCTTTCTGACAGAGCACATGACAGACAGCAAAACAAAAGAAAAAAATATATAAAATAAAATATGTTAGGCCAACCAGAGAGCCATCTAGGGAAAAATGTTGACTCTCTCCTTCTCATTATTTACTCAAATTAATTTCAGATAGACTAACAATTTAAATAAAAAACATTTTTTAAATTACTAAAATAAAACATAAGATTTCTTTTTAAATCTTGAAATTTGGACAAGCTTTCTAATATAACAAAAGACATAAAATTTGATACATTCACTTTCATAAAAATCAATAAATACATTGCTAAACTCATCACAAAGGCAGAATGACATCACAAGATGTGAAAACTACAGGCTAATATCTCTTATGAATATAGATGCAAAAATCTCCAAGAAAATACTAGCAAACCAAATTCTGCAGCATATAAATGATTAAGCGCCATGACAAGAGAAATGCAAAACTAGTTCAACATTTGAAAATTATTTAAGGTAATATAGCATATTAATAGAATAAAAAATGCATTATCATCTCAGTGAGTGCAGAAAAAGTATTAAAAAATCCATCAGCATCTCTTAATTTAAAAGAAGTGGAAAATTGCAACAAACTTCTAGAAGGGAAGTTCCTTACAAGACCACCTGCTGAAAATCCACAGCCTATATTGTGCTTAATGGTGAAAGACTAAAATCACCCAGAAACAAGACAAGGTTATTTGTTTTTGCCACTTCTATTTGCATTGTAGTGGAGCATCCACCAAGGACCATTAGACTAGAAAAAGAACTAAAGGGCACCAGGATTAGAAAAGAGAAAGTAAAATTATCTCTATTGTCAGAAAACATGATTTTATATAGAGAGGACCCTAAACAATCTACTAAAAACTTTTAGTGTAAGTTTTTAAACTTATTTTAATTTTACTCATGATAGAGCATTATGTGTGTGTGTGTGAGAGAGAGTGTGTATGAGAGAGAGAGAGAGAGAGAGAGAGGAGAGAGAGAGACAAGGAGAGAGAGAGAAAACAGAGAGAAAGAGGGAGAGAGAAGCACCCTTTACAGGGCTTGGTCATATCATAATCCCTTTACGTCAGTACACCAGCGCACCAGGATCATGGTCATGTGCACAGCACCTGGTGTACTTTTAGGCAAACAAGCCAGAATTTGAACTATGGTCAGCTTGTGGCTTCCAGCTCTACAGTCTAGCACGCTACTGACTACTGGATGTGCCACAGAGGCTGGGCCTAGTTTTAGCTTTTCTTTCTTTTATTATTTTTATTTTCTACAGGGCAAGTGCACTTGCTAGAGGGAGACACAGGAAGAAAGAGAGACAGACCAAGAGAGAAGAATTATGAAAAAACCCTCCCATGGGGCAGTTACACTGCCCATCCCTTCTCTTTCATCTCTCTCTCCTTTGGGGATTTTTGGCCATTTGAACACTTGCACATGTGATTTTTTCAAGTCACCAAGTTTGTGACTCAAACTGTGCAGTCAGCCATATAGGACCCAGCTGCTTTAACCATCAGGATAGGGACTGTCCTATATTTCTATACATAGAAATGAATAATCTGAAACTGAAATTAATACAATTTTATTTACATTACCATCAGAAAGAAAAATATACTTAGAAATAAGTTTATCCAACGTAGTGCCAGTCTAGCATACTGATAACTACAACATATTATTAAAAGAATCTAAAATTTAAAAAGATCTAAATAAATGGACATGTTTAATGTTATAAATTTTAAATCCTAATGAATTAGGAGACGTAATATTAAGATGGAAATATTCTCCCAAATGATTTATTTAATCCTGGAATTTCAACTTCCATATTTTTTTTTTTTTTTTTTTGAGAGGTTTTTGCTATAGGGCGCATGACAGGCAGAGAGAGACAGAGAGACAGAAAGCGAGAAATCACCCCCGAGGGGGATGGCCACGCCGCAATCCCCTCTCCTCCATTCTCCTCTCGGGATCTTGGGCACACACGCACATGCACCCGGCATGAGTTTTAAGCCACCGGGTCTGGGACTCGAACTGCAGTCGACCAAGTGGGAGTCCAGCGACATAGCCATTATGCTAACTGCTGGTCCCTCAACTTCCATTTTTTTAGAAAAGAAAAGGCTGATCCTAAAATACACATGGATATTATTATTATTATTAATAGTAATAGTAATAAAATTAAAGGAAAAACACTAAATTCTTAACTTAAACTTGCAATTTATGATTTTGTATGTTGAGTTTGCCTAAATAAGAGCATACCTGCTTTGAGATCTGAACTGCTCACCTTTCTGAAAAAGGAGACGTTACAGGTCCTGCCAAAGTAGCTCAGGTGGACGTTGCTACACAATCGGGGAATTACAGGGGAAGGCTCAGGGTTTGGGTCCTGGGTGGAAATGAACACACAGTACACACTCCAGCATGCCGGTGATCCCAGATGACTGGAGACGGTGGAGTGAGTGGGAGTGTGGCATGACCCTGTCACAGGTCCTTGTCTCTCTTTCCTTCTCTCTCTCACTCTCTTTCTTAATCAATAAATAAACTTAAAAAAAATGAAAGTTTATTTGTGCCATTTGCAGAGCTCAGTATTAAACTGCAAGTATCACATGTGGTTTCTTTCTGTTGCTATGGGCAAGTTACTTAAATGACTTCAACAGATTCTTGAACTGAACAGCAATTGCTTCCCACTCAGTTATAATTTTACCATGCAGATGCTAGAAATTGGGAATAAATAATAAAAGAGGTCATTCCGGTTCACATTTAATGCTGTGTGGGATGTAGCTGATGATTGAAGAGAGAAACATGACCTAGCGGTAAGGAGATCTTGCTTTATGATTTGCAAGAAATTCTGGCAGCTCTGACTTTAATTTCACATAAGTAAAGGGAAAAAAAAAAAAAAAAGGCCTGTCACAAAGAAACTAATATGTTGGGTAAAAATGTGCCTTTAAAGTTGTATCCTACAGAAAGAAGTAAATAATCACCAATAAAGAAAAGACATAGAATGCAGATTTCTTATAGTGTGGTTATGATGATAACATAATTTCTCATATGACAAGCATGTAGTTGATATAAACATTGAACAAATGAAAGGGAAATTTTTTAAGAATTATTTAATTTTATTTATTATTATTACTTTTTCAAAAAAATTTTCTATAGAGCATGTGCACTCACCAGAGAGAGAGAGACAGAGAAAGAAAAGGGAAGAGAGAGTGACAAAGTGAGAAAGCAAGCCACCTGGTCCAGGATTCAAACCATGGTCGGCCATGTGGGAGTCCGTGCTTTAACCACCATACCACCTGCTGGCCCTAGAGAAAATATTTTTCCCCAAAATATTTTTTGTGTATAAAATATGTAGCTTTATTTATGAACAAGAAATATATGTTAGTAAACTCAGGATAACAAAATACCATAGATTATTTACGTTAAACAACAGACATTTATTTCTCACAGTTCTGGAAACTACGAGTCCAAGATCAAGGTGTCAGCAGTGTTGGGTTCTGGTGAGGACCCTCTTTCTGGTTTGTACGTGACCATATTACATGGCAGAGAAGAGAGAGAGGGGACCCTTGGTGTCTCTTCTTATAAAGGCACTAACCCTATCATGAAGGTCCCACCCTCATGATTCTGGGTAAACCAAATTTGCTCCCCAAGTCCCCAAGTCTTAAATATCATCTGGGGGTTATAACTTCGTATGAATTTGGAGGGGGAACAATTCAGTACATAGCATGGTTTAAAGATGGCTACCATTTCTTTGTAATGCTCTCCTATGAGAAGTAGAATTTATTTTTCCTCAGCCAGAATCTAGTATGTTTTTGTGACCACTTAAGCAGTAGATTATGGCAAAAAGTAACACTGTGCCAGTTCCTAGCTTTTTTAGAGGACTGACAGGCAGCCTTTGCTTCTGTCCTCTGGAATCTCTCACTCTAGAAGCCTGCCTCCACAAATAGACTCTATCTTTAATGGGGGGGGGGGGGGTGTGTGGAGCTGAAAAGTCACATCGAAAAGGATCATCGCCACAGGGAGAGGAAGTTTTTGAGGACTTTTGTGTTTTTCTCGTTGACCACAAATTGTTTATATTACTCTCATACTAAAATATAATCACCTTCCTTCTTGACCCTAGGGACAGTTCTTTATCTACCTCTTGCCTCAGAGATGGAGGCCTAGTTATCTAAATTACAGGTGCAAATGCAGATGAATGCCAGGAACTATGATAATCAAGGCTAGTGAGGAAAGCAGAGGTACCATCAGTACTATAAAAATAAGAGATTTATGGGCCAGCCAGTGGCATAGTGGTTAAGGCAGCTGGATCCCACATGGATGACTGTGCAGTTCAAGTCCCAGACTCAGCAGCTTAGAAAACATACCAGGCACATAAGTGTGCATGCTTAAAGTCCCAAGAGCAGAATGGAGGAGAAGGGATTGCCGTGTGGCCATCTCCACTGGGGGGTTGATTTCCCATTTTCCATCTCTCTCTCTCTCTCTTTCTTGCTCTCTCTCTGTTTTTCTCTGGCAAGCCTATGCACCCTATATCAAACTATAGCAATAAATAAATAAATTAAATAAGAGATTTGTTATAGCAATTAGATCTTACACAAAAGTGGAAATAGAGTAAGTGGAAAGGTTATTGGAAGGTTAGAGACTTGCCAATTTACCTAATGTATTGGTATAGGTAGACAAGTCAGAGCTTTCAGGAAAATCTAAGAAACCAGGCAGGTTCAACCACTGCATTAAAAACAAGTTCAAGTTCATAGAGAGGTCTGTGTGAAGTGGTCACCTCTGGGGAGCTACAATTTGTGGGCCACAGCCGAGCATCTGATGGTAGACTGTGGCTGCTTCTGGTCAGCAGAGCAACCAGCCCAGAAGAAGAGTTGGACATAAGACAAAATCGTGCTGTAACTCAATGAACACATTTGCAGTGGTCTGACACTATATCTGATACTGACAAACTTTCAAGAGAAATGGCCAGTTTCATGTATGTGCTTTAAATCTTCCACAAGTTCCTCTATTGACGCACTTAAAACAGAAAGGGAAATTCTGGGAAATGTGGTTCTCAGTCTAAGCAGATTGCCATAGAATAACAAGACATGTTATTGCTAGTTTTATTCTTTAAATTTAACATTGTATCAGTTCTACAGTGCATCTAATTCAGCTTTAATTTGTATTACCCTAATGTCCATTCTTAGTGGTCATTCATATAGAGCCATTTCCCACTAATGACCTACCTATTTAATGAGAGCTCAGGCTTAGGACTAGTTCTATAGTGCAGGGACTCCCTTCTCTCAGTCGGTGTGAATCAGGAAGCCCATCTCTCAGTTTTTGTCTCTTTCCCATAGTCAGTTAGTATTTCACTACACAAAGCATTCACAATCACAAAAGACTACATATGTCATTCATTCATTGCACTTGCAGTAGTATTCAGGATGAGTAAAAGTGATCTGTCATATTTATATTATTGTGTTGTGATATGTCTTGTCACTTTCTGATCTGTCTTGTGGTTTTCTGGGGCTTATTTAATGTACGCTTTTTGTATGGATAGAATTACATTATTCTAGTGTGGTGTCATGATATCCATTGAAAAATACACACCCTGTGGCTCCACAATAAAACACAAGACATCTGCCTTGAAGCTTTTCACTTATCAACCAATTTGCTTAATGACCTAGTCATAGGAATGTGACTCAGTTGTCAAGTGAAAAGTGTTTGCATCTTATTTTGTGAATGTACAAAATTTATGCCAATATTTTGATTATAAAATTTTAGAAACTATATATTCCAAATAGAAATCTTTCTTGTGTAAATATATTGCAATGATTTTTATCCAGTTGAGGCTTGCCTGTGATTTTCTTAATAATGACTAATTTTGAAAGAAGTTTTTAATTGTAGTAGAGTTCAGTTTATCAACTATTTTATTATGCTTAGTGAGCTTTGTATTGTAAGAAATATTTGAATACCCCAACGTTGCAAAGATCTTCTTCTATGTTTTCTTCTAGGAACCTTTTAGATTGGATTTTTATATTTAGACCTGAGTTAATTTTTGTAAAAGAATGAAAGTACTAGTCCAGTTACATTTTTTTCCATGCAGATATCCAATTCTTCTGATCCTCTATAGAAAAATAAAAATGCATGCAGTTTGATTCAATTTGAGTCCTGGATCTGGCAGCCTGAAAATCACTCCAGGAGTGTGTGCATGTGTGCCCAAAATCCCTACAAGAGAATGAAGAAGGGACTGCAGTGTGGTTATTCCCCATGATGGGGATGACTTATCACTTTCCTTCTCTCTGTCTCTTTCCAGTGAGCACAGATGTCTTATGGCAAAAACTTTAAATTACACACACACACACACACACACACACACACACTGTTCTCTCTACATATTAAATTTCACTGATGTCTTTATAAAAATAAATTTGCCCACATTTCATTATGTGTGTCTATTTCTAGACTTCCTGTTTTGATTAATTGATCTATCTTTCCATTCTCTACAATAATTATTATACCTATATTATAATTCTTAAGTAATACAAATACTTTAGATTTGTTCAATTTAAAATTTTAAAAAGTATCAAAGTCATTGTCATTTCATATATATATATATATATATACACACATATATATATATGTATATGTGTGTATATATATATATATATATTAGTATGATATTGTCAATTTCTACAAAAAAAAATCCCTACTTGAATCTTAATTGGAAATTTATCGAATCTATAAAACTTAGAGGAAAACCAACAGTTTACAATATTGAGTCTTCTAAACTATGGATGCAGCAGATTTCACTTATTTAATTTTAGTGATAAAATCTTCAGGTAGAACCCTTATACCTCTTTCATTAAATTTATTACTATGGTTGTTTTGTCTTGGTTTGCTAGTATTGTAATCATGTAATTTTATTCCTTTGTGCCCACCCCAAACTGTTATCAACATGGTAACCAGGTTATTACTCAAACAAAATAATGCTACTTCTTATTTTATAACTAAGTGGCTTTATCTATCACTCATAACAAACACTAAGATCATTGCTTTTTAGATCATTGCCATAAGGCTTATTCACTTACCAGATAGGAAAGAGAGAGAGTGAGAAATTACCCCAGGGAGGGATGTCCACACCACAATCCTTTCTTCTCCATTCTCCTTCTGGGATTTTGGATATGCAGATGAATCTGGTGTGAGTTTCAAGTCACCAGATCCAGGACCTGAACCATGGTTGTCCATGAGGGAGTCTAGTGCCTTAAGCACTATGCCAGCTGCTAGCCCCATCCCAAAATCATTTTAATGGCCTGAAAAATCCCATGTTATTCCTTAAATTCTTTCTCTTAAAAGTCTTACATCCCCCCCCCTTATTCCCTCTCTATCAACCGTCCTAACTCCTTGCTGTTTCCCAAAATGCTTTTCACCTTTGTTGTCATTGCTGTTCTCTTTGCCTATAAGGGTCTATCCACTCCAAATATATGCAAGTCTTCTTCCTTTGTTGTCTTTAGGTCTCTCGTAGGATGTCCCTATCTGCTTATCATTTTATGCTTCAACACTTTATATGAAATAAATCCAACTCACCCCTCAATACCCTCCCCACCACCCAATTTGTCTCAATGAACTTACATTTAAATTTGCCCAGGAAGTTCCAGTTTATGCCTGAGAACCTGGCATCCCATTTGATTTTCAATTCCTTTTATACTAAAAAGTTTCCCACTTTGGACAATAAATTCCTTATCATTCTACCTTCACTCCGACTCATTTTCCTTCATGAAACTTATCAATTATCCATCATGTGCTACATTTGCACATTTTTTGTTTTCAAGTCCCCCCAAAAGGGTTGTAGAGTCTATGTGACAATTTTCATTATTGACTGCTTTATTTATCTCCAACTTTTAGAACATTACTCAGCACATAGTACTCAGTATTTGTTGTGTAAAGTAAGTAATTAATAAATATACTTGTTCATGACTGGGGAAGTCACTTCGCCTTTTGAGGTTCTGTTTTTTTTCCCTCTTCTCCATAAAGAAGTCCCAGATCAAATAAGATCGTAAGTCTAAAATCCAATAATTGCTGTGAAGCCTCCCTCCTTTCCAGCACAAGTTTCAATTAAGTCAACAGTTGCTCGGTGCAGAGAAAGAACACTAGAGCAATGTTTTTAATAAGCGAGGATAATCATCCAGAGCAATAAAAGACATTATTCTAAAGTGGAATTTCATCCAAGCAGCATGGATTGACTTAAAAATAACAGTCAGGGTGATTTTCCTTGCATGAAGAATTTACGCATAAATCCTTATTAGTCATTTTCTGATTTAAGTTTTTTTTTTCCCACTTTCATGTAAAATTCAAAATATTTGGGGGAGTGGGTGAAATTATGATCTCCAAATTTCCATCTCTAGCCTAGACCAATGCCCCAAACTCCAGACTCATATAATCCAACTATCTCCATGAAATCTCTGCTTGGGTTTCTAACAGGCATCTTGAACCGAACATAATCACATTTAAACTCCTCATTTTCTTTCAAAACCTTATGTTCTCACTGTCTTTCCCATTTCACTAGATTGCAATTCTATTCTTTCAGTTGCTCAGACCAAACTCCTTGCTGTCAACTTGATTCCTCTTTTATCTCATACCCATCCAAACCTATCAACAAATCTATGTTGACATGTTGTGGCATCTATGTTATGGCTCTACCTTCAAAAAATACTAAGAATCAGGCCTGTTGTCACTTTCCTACTCTTTTATCCTAGTGTAGCCCACATTGAATTACCACAATAACATTTGAACTTTTCCTAGCTTCTACCCTTCTCACCCTCAACACCCACACGTGTCTATTTTCAACAAAGCATGCAGAAAGATGATTTCAAAGCCTAAATCAGATCATGTTACTTCTTTGTCCCAAACCCTCTGGTAGCTTGCATATGACAGAATAAACACTGTGTTTCTGATCGGAGCCTATAAAATTTGCCACACTGCAACTTCTCTAAATTCATATTTTACTGTTTTTCTCCTTGCTATGTTTGTTCTACTCACATACAATACACCGGCCCCCACCCCAAAAAAAAGGCTTCGTTTGTTACTACTGTTGCCTAGAATGTCCTTACCCTCAAAGGTTGAAGTGATCTGCTCTCTTAGACACTTGAGATCACTCTTCTAATGTCACTTTATCAGAAGGCCATGCCTGTGCTCTTGATGTAAAATAACGTCTTCCTCCCCCTTTGCCACATTTCCTGTTTTCTTTATCCTACTATTTTTCTCTTTAATAGTTATCGCCATCTGATAACTGTAACAACACAATGTATTTATTGTATTTATTTATTGTGAGCTTTTTATCTAGTAGGATTTAAGTTTCCTAAGGGTTAGGGCTTTGTCCGTTGTGTACACTTTCTATAGCCCTCCATTTCCTGGAACTAGACCTTGAACATACAGGTGTTCAATAAATATGTGCTAAGTGGAAGAATGGACAAATCTGTTTATTTGATGAAACTTTCATTATCCAATATTCCTTCTCTTCTAGCCTTTAATTTTGGCTCCTTTATAAAAAATGGACTCCTTGATAAAGCAAATTTTAAAACAATAAATTGCCTTTAAATTAATGTATATCTTAAAAAAAAAAAACTTGGTTATGAAGCTGGAAAATTTGCTCAAATGCAAATGGAAAAATGCCTAACCACACTTGTAAAGCATTGTGTGGAATAAACAATATATGATGGGAATCCAGAGGCAGGACAAGGCTGGCTGTCAGTCCTTCTCGGCTTTCAGAAGAGAAGACTGTAGGCAGAATCAGAGGAACTTTGATGGCTTTCTACCTCTTTTCCCAGATGTCTGCCACTGCTGACTTCCTGCTGTTTTTGTTCTGCGAACAGCTCACCATGGTAGATTCTTATGCTGCCTTCTAGTTGTACAGAGTTCCTTGCTTCAGTGAACTATTTAAGACCTTCTCCACCAAAGTGCTCCTCACTTCTGGAAGGGTTGGAATCTCTTTACTGGCCTTAATAAAGACCTGGGACTACATTTTTCTACCTGCCAGAAAATGAACTCAGAGAGGTGAAATGACTTCTCTAAAACTGCTAGGAGCCGGACCAAAGTCCATGCCTCCAGTTCCTTATTTCTGTTAATCTCTACTCACTATGTTTCACCAGCCTGTCATTTACATTAGTGAAATATAGGAAATAACCTAAAAGTTCAACAAGAGGACAGTGGTTAAGTATATTCATGTGATAGCTTACCCTATAGCTATTAAAATTCATGGTGTAAAAAAATTATCAAAGGATGGATAAATATTAGCAACATAATTAAGTGAAAAAGTAAAATAGCATAATCTCAATTTTATAAAACAACTATGTATATTATAAAAAGACTCTATTCATCAAAATGTTATTAATGTAAGTAATAAATATATAGAAAGCTGAATAAGCATCATAAATGTAAAGATTACCAACAACATAAACAAAAGAGATCAATGACATTTAATAACATGTATAAGGTGACCATCTTTTGGAGAGAATAATACACCTTATAATAATCAAGAAGCTTTATTTTTCTTTAGTCTCATGACTTAAAATGATACTTTAGGTTAATTTTTCCCTCCCACAAGTTTTTAGAATTCTTTGGACCTCATGGATCATAATAACACAAAATCCTGTTAATCTGTGTATTGCAGGTTCAGTTTTTGCCAAGTTATTTAGAACTTTTATATAGACTAAGCGATGGTGTCTTAAAGGAGCATGTGCTGTTTTATTTCACTTTGTCTTATTTAACATATGTATCTCAATGAATCTTCACAATGATCAGATGAGGAGTGAAGTTTATAATCATTATTTTAATGAGTCAGACAAAGCTCAGTGAGTCTATTGGGTCATTGGAAAACTTATGATGTATTTAATACATCATGACTTTTTCAATGACCCAATGTATAGCTCACCTAACACACACGTAGCATATGACAGATCTAGGGTGACTGCTAATAAAGCATGTTATGCTTCCTACATACAGTCTTTAAAGTGAATTTGGCGGGTTTTTTTGAACAAGTGAGATAATGGGAAATTTTCTCCCATATTTCTTTCTGCTGTTCTTTCCTTTGTGCAAGGGCCCTAAAAGCATCACCGGCCACTTTTCAGAACTTCTGGCTGCAGCAAGCCAGGGCTGCTCCATGATCCAGACCTGAGTTGTCTTTCCCACCCTCTCGCTGTGTATCTATCTTATGCTTATGTATGTGAATCTTGACCTCAGCTAGAAACTTCTTTCCAGTCGCAACAGACTATATGCCCCTTGGGTGTCCTTACTTGAGGCTGCCATAGTTCTTGATACAGCTATGATCTCAATGTGTTGCACTGTTTCATAAACACCAGTTCTATCTTATTTGCCCCACAACTTTTGAGTTATTTAGGGGCAGGAACTACATCTTAGTCATTGTTTTAGAAATACACAATGCATAAAATTGTATCTCCAGAAAAACTAAACTTCCAGATAAACACAATTAAGTTAAACAAAAAAATTATTAATATTCATAGTACATGTGCCAGTCTAAGCAAGGTAAAATTCACAATGTTTTCTAACTAATAAAAAAATAGCAAATGAGGAAAATACATCCTAGAAGCTAGAAAAAATAAGTAAATCAACTGAAATAGATCCAGAAGTGACATAGATGGAAGAGTTAATAGCGGCATGAAAGCAATTGATACTGGTTGGATAACACTTATTCAAAGTCCTTGGGACAAGAAGCTTTACAGATTTGAGATTTTTTGCAAATGTTTGAATATTTACATATACAATAAGATTCTTAGGGCTAGAACCCACCTATAAACACAAAATTCATTTGTTTAATATACTTTTTTTTTCTTTTTTTGGAGAGGTTTTTTTTTTTTTTTGCTATAGGGTGCATGAGCTCACCAGACAGACAGAGAGAGACAGAGAGACAGAAAACAAGAAATCACCCCACAGGGGGGATGACCATGCCACAATCCCTTCTCCTCCATTCTCCTCACTGGATCTTGGGCACTCATGCACACGCACCCGGCGTGAGTTTAAGCCACTGGGTCTGGGACTCGAACCGTGGTCAACTACATGGAAGTCCAGCGACATAGCCATTACGCTAACTGCTGGTCCCTGTTTAATATACTCTTGATTCACATGGCTTGAAGACAATTTTACATAATATTTTCAAATTGCAGCATTTGTCTGCAATTTGTCATGTGAGGTTAAGTATGGAATTTTCCACTTGAGACATCATGTTGGTGCTCAGAAAGTTTCAGATTTTGGATCATTTTGGAGTTTGGATTAGAAATGCTCAATCTATATAACTGTATTTTAACTCTCTTTTTGGAAGGGCGTGTGATCACCAGATAGTGAAAGAGAGGAAAGACCCCTCCCAACATGGGGAGTAGTCAGGCTGCTGTCCCTTTTTCTCTATCTCTTCCTCCTTTTAGGGTTTTATCCACCCTTGCACATCACAGCCAGTATCTCTCTCAAGCCTTCAAGTGTGGAACTTGAACCTCATAGTCGACCATTTAGGATCCAGCTGCTTTAACACCAGGCCGTGAATCTGACCCATATATTTCATTTTTTAAGATGGTAACAGCCAAATGGTTTGAGTTCTTATAATTAATTCTGTCCTGAACTGTCCCATGCATCTGAGATATTATACACGTTGGTGCTTTCTTCTCTATTAATGTCCCATTTAAGACAGGAAAGGTTTAACAGTTGCACTGCAATCTCATATCAGTGATGAGCTCCTCATCTATTGGTCAGCTGTAAAGTTGACCCATTTTAAGATCTTCTTTTAACTATGATTTTAATTGATTTGATTATGATGTCCCTGGGTGAATTGTTTTCATTTTTATTGGGTATGAGCTTTATTGAATGTCTTAGATCTATGGACTTTTATCTTTTATGAAATTTGGAAAATTTCAACCCTTATTTTTTCTATATTCACTATACCATTTCCCGTTCTCCCCCGCCATGTCTACTCGGAGACTCCACCTACATATATTAAGACATTTGAAGTTGTCCCCTAGAATACTGGCATTCTATTCATTTTACCAATAGTATTTTTCTCCTTGTTTTATTTTGTTTTTTTTAAGATTTTATTTTTAAATTAATTAATTTTTTTAATTGCCAGAGGGCATGTGAGAGAGGGAGCTCCTCCCTCTTTCTCTCTCTCTCTCTCTCTCACACACACACACACACACACACACACACAATTAAGCATGGTCATGGTCAACCCCTTCTCCTCCATTTTTCTATCCTGTTGGGATTTGGGGCCTGCATGCAAATGCACAGCATGTTTTTTAAGCCATAGGTGACGGGATTCAAACCATGGTCTCCTCTCAATGCACAGTCAACCACTGTGCTGTAGGGCTGGCGCTGTGTTTCTTTTCTAATAGTTTCCATTGCTATAACTTCAAACTGACAAATTTATTTTTCTGAAATGTCAAATCTGCCACTATTGTCATACAGTGTATTTTTTAACGTAGAGATTGTACTTTGCATTTTTAGATGTTTCTAAAATGAATTCATCGTATTCAATATTTCTTCTAGCTTTTTGAACATATGGAGTTTAGTTATAATAACTGTTTAATGATCTATCTGCTAATTCTCTCATCTACAACTTTTCTGAATCATTTTCAATTAGTTGATTTTTTTTTCACCCTTTTAGTGGGACATATTTTCCTTCTTACCATGCTTGCTACTTTTTTTTTTTTTTTTTAATTTGTGAAAGGGCACATGTGCTTGCTGGAGAGAGAGAGTCAACAAGCACTCCCTGGGAAGGCAGGGACCCAGTGGGAGCTTATGCTGAGGAGGTCACCTGCTCTGGAGGGTGGAGGCCTTCGGCCATTGCCATGCCTAAAGCACCAAAGGGAAAAAGTGCCGGATGGGAAAAAAAAAGTCATCCACTCACATAGTAGAAAAGCAGCTCAAATTACGAGGGAGGCCCACAAATGAGAAAAAGGAAAAACGGAAGAAAGAGAAGGCCTTACGTCTTAGCCTTATTGGTGAAAAATTGTAGTGGTTTCAAAGTCATCTTGATCCCCAAAAAGGGGGATATTCAAAGAGAGACTCTTGTGAGTTAATTGAAAGGTATTTAAATCCACTTAGTGGGGAGCTGGAGCAGACTGAGTTACACAACAGCATCAGAGACAGGCAGGGCCAGTGTCACTGTTCCCGGGAGGCGGTCATCAGGCAGACAGTGGCCCGCAAGTGGCAGCAGTTCGTTCGAGGACTACGGCCTCGAGATTCCAGACATCCTAAATGCAAATAATTTGAAAACTTCGGGAATGGGATTTTGTCAAACATTAAAATGAGGAAAATGATGCAATTCACAAGAAAGTGCAAGAAGATTAAGACTATTATAATGGTAGACAAAGATTTAGAAGAATTGGATCTAAAAGGTGAATCCAGTGACTTGGATGAAGAAATGACTGTGGTGGACTAATTGTCTTTACTTGAGTCAAAAATAAATGACCTGTAAGTCAAGTGTCAACTCATTGAGTTTGGCAAGTACATGTCCTCAGATCCAAGGGTTTGTCATTTAACTGTTCTCTTCTGGGATGGGAATCCCATTTGTAACTTCAAACATGCTACAATATCTACTTAGAAATGAAGGTTGCTTTTCATTTACTTTACGTCACTAACATAGAAGTGATCTACAGAGACCTTTACATGTGACTGTGTTTGGGGAGAGGAACAATATGAGTGAAGACAAAAACAACTTTTTGATTTTTCCCAGGTGTGTAGCTCTTAGGGTTGCCTGACTTAGCATTTTGGGGAGTGGACTAAAAAGTTTCTTTGGGTACCTCGACTGTGATGGCCTTCAGATTGTCTTTCATAATAATGCCACACTATTCCTTCCCCTCAATTTATTTTTTATAACATAGGGGAAAATGATAGATGCCAATGGATTGTACGGTTTCAGCCAGAGTTAAATGGTTAAGAAAAAGTGACTATTACGTTGCTTTCTTACTCTTATGTCAAGGGGGGTAAATAAATGTGACCTCAAGTTAAGCCTCTTATGTTTTCTCCTTCCTCATTGTGAAAAGTGATAAGTTTTATTTGTGAAGACAGAAGTAAAGATTAGAGAACTGACCACTTTATTAGTGTTATTTTGCCTTCTAGGAGATAGCTTAAGTTGACATACAATGTAATTTAATATTTCAAATATCCTGAAAATATGAACGTTAAGGAATTTGTTCTTCACAGGATTTATTAAATGTAAGTATCCTTTAGTTTATGTTCAAAGAAAGCAATTCAAGTATATTTTAAAGATCTTCAAGAAAAGAACAAAAAAGCAAGGCTGTATGGGGTTAGTTCAGTATCAACTAAGTCTTGTTAATAGTTGATTTAAAGTGTTATGACTTCACTTCTGAAATTAAGAAATAAAGTTTATTTTCATAATTTCAAAAAGAAAAAGAAAAAAGTACTCCCTGTGGGCAAGGGTCACACCACCTCCATGTCACACTCCTTTTGGGATTTGGGGCACACATGCCATGTACCTGGAGTATTTTTCAAGCCAGGTATAGGACTCTAACTGTACAGTCATGTGGGATTTAGTCACCTTAACCACTATGCCACTAACTGGCTTGGCCATTTTTATTGGATATCAGTTATTGTGACTTTTATATTGCTAGGTGCTGGGTATTTTCATATTCTTACAAATCCTCTTAAGATTTTTTTTTCTGTGATGCTCTTCTGTTATGTTTTTTTGGGGAAATAGTTTGATCATTTCAGATACTACTTTTCAGGTCTGTTAGGTGGATCCAGGGGGCAGTCAGTCTAGAATACACTTTTCACAACTCTGAGGACAAAACTCATCTGAATATTGTACTCCATAGACCAGGAATTTGGTTTTATTTTTGAGTCAGGCTGGTGAGAACAGGCACCCCACCCCGTGTAAGCTCAGAGAAGGCTGCTCCTATAATTTTATCAGGTGTTTCTTCCCCTGGCCTGAGAGACTTCTCTGACACAGGAGGGAGGACAGTTCAGCATTCAGATGAATACAGAGAAACTCCCCTCTGAAACTCTGTGTGCAACTCTGTCCTTCCACACGCTGCTTTATGCCATTTTCTCTCGACAATACCCTGTGCTATGACTCTACCTGCCTAGCCTCCCTGGGACTCAGCTCTGCTTCCCCAAATCAGGCTGCCCAGGTTTCCCTTCCTTGTTTGAAGACTGAGCAGTAAGCTGGAGCAATAACAGGCTTATCTCTTCTGTTCTCCACCTCTCAGGTTCACTGCCTTTCATTGCCTGAGAGCCAATGCCTTCGTATAGTTTATTCACTTTATTATCTTATATGAAAAGGAACATTCAGTCTCCATTACATCCTCTTGTTTGAACGTGGGAGCTCCCCACTTCCCTGCTTCTTAGATCCATCACTAATACCAACTGTTCCAGGCTAGTTCGCAGGAAGCCAGCTCTGGCACTCTGAGGTTTGCATGCATGGTGTTTATTAGCTAGTGTTCTCAATAACATCTGTAAGTTGCTATGGGCTGAAGAGGTTAAATTGCATTGCAACTGAAGCTAAGGTCTTCATTGATCATATGGAAAGCTCTGGAGAGATGAAGACTTTCAACGTAGCCCAAATTATATCCCCTTTTCTTACACAAACTAGTGCAAAGCAGATAGCTTTCAGTGTGAGCATAGAACGTTGGGTCAGGTGAGGCAGCTTCCTCTGGCCAGGAGACAGAATGACTCTGTGCAAAGCACAGATCTGGAGCATCCACTGGATGCATAATTGCAGCATTGTGCAAATGCAGGTTAGTCTGTGTCTGATGAAGTGCTCTGATACAGTCAGAAAAGCTATTGCTTCTTCAAGTAGCTTATCGACATGTCAATTATTTTTCATTTTCTTTCTTTATAGCTTTTTAAAAGCTTATTTTGTTGTTTTCTTCCATGAGATGGAGACAGACAGCATCTCCAATAGGGTCTTGATGCCATGATCCACCCCCAGCTTCAGCCAGCCCCAGATCATGAACATGTGCACCCCCAGTGACTCAGAAAGGTCTCTGTATATGAACCAGAACGTTCCCATGTGGGCCAGCCTTGCAAAGCATCTTTTACTGGTGTATTACTCTCTATCTCCACAAAATAAAAAAAATATTTTTCAGCTAGTATCTTATTACTCATATTATTAATTCTTTTTTGTAGTTTTAAAAAATAACTCTTTTATTTTAACTTTATTTACTATTATTTTCCAATTTGACCAGGGAGACAGAGAGAAAGAGAGAAAGTGAGAAAGGAAGCCACCAGGTTCAAGACTTGAACCATGGTTGGCCATGTGGGAGTATAGTCCCTTTAACTACCATGCCATCTGCCGATACCCTTATTATTAATTCTTATTCCTCCATTTTAAAAGACTCTATGTAGAACCTCTTTTCAAAGATCATTAACACTTCAAGTTAAACAACACTGGAATAATGAAGCTTCTGTGACAGGTCCAACTGATTCATATATACAGGATCCAAATCCTCTCTAGAGAGACGGTACATGAGGAGACACAGATGAACCCTAGTTGTGGTCTATAACAGTATTTTCAGGGATTTACAGTGAACTTCTCTGTTTAAAGTAGCAGTGCAGCAAGGAGTTGAGGAGTCAAGCTTCTCACGTTTATCTTCTGACTCTATTCCCTCTATGCTTGGACTTTGGGCAAGTTGTTTTGCTCTCTAAAGTTTTACGCAAGCTGTTTTGCCTTCACTGCAAAATGGGCCGACAGTAACACCTCATAAGACTGGGATTCTTAAGGGGGTCAGAGGCAGAACAACATGGTTATAGAAAGCATGGGCACTGTGCCAATTTGTGTGGTTTTAAATCCTGCTTGGTCACTTGTTAACTTAATTTAACCACTCTATGCCTGTGTCCTTACTTGCAAAAAATAGACCATAGTAACAAATTCCTAGAGTGCTTGTAAGGATTAAATGAGTTAATGCAGAAAATGAGCTTAGAAGAATGCCAAGCTAAAGCAAGTACCCAACAAAAGTGAGCTGTAATTATTAGGGGTTTAGGAATTTCAAATATTTGAGTTGAATTTAATGAAAGGAGAAGAGTAGACCAATTTTTTTCTTTGAGAGACATTACAGTCTAGTAAAGGAAAAGGGCCAGGGCATCACTAATGATACAACTAGGGCAACAACATTGCCTATCCCTTTGGGTCAGGTGAGGCATTTGTCCCCATAGTCTAGTGATTAAGGGAGCCAAATCTCACATGACTGACACTGGTTTGAGTCCTGGCCTCGGAGGCTTGAAAAACAAACTGGGCACATGTACACACCCCAAATCCTGATAGGATGGAGAAATGAAGGAGAAAGAATTGCAGCATGACACTAGGGGGTGCTATCTTCCTCTCTCTTTCTCTGGTGGACACATATGCTCCTGGTAATTAATAATAATAGTAATATAATAATAATGGGACAACAATATTATATGAATTTAGAAAGAGGAACAGCTACTGTGTTGCAGAGGATAAAGAAGAAGAATGCTAATTTATAAGGAAACGTGATAGAGGACAGAACTCAAAATAACAGTTATACTCAACCTTAAACAAAATTTGTAGAAGTTACACTTTCTTGTTTGGCTGGTGAAATCTCAGTCCACTTTGTAAGTAACCTAATTGCAGAGATGGCTGAGCGGCACCATCTATACTGTTCCCTTTTGCTGTAGAATGGGTGTACCAAGCTGTCTGAGTTCTGGCTTTAAGAAACAGAAATGCGGACTCTTTGATTCTTGCCATTCCCTACCCACCCTCGGGTGAAATTTCAGTCATCCAGGACTCCCAAAGGTGGAGGGAAGTGGTTATCAAAGCCTACTTCCCCATTTAGGCTGCTCCCCAAGCAGAAACTCCAGCTTGTTTTGTTTCTGCTGATATATAGGGAAGTATTTCTAACCACTTCCCCAAGGAACAAGGGCTACTGCTGCCTGAAGCCAAAAATCTCTTCTCTCAAAAGTAATTGTAGATTGGAGACAGGTCTCCTCTGGCTAGTTCTAATAACACATAAGTCCTTATTTCTCAGCCTTTGAAAGCTGTTAAACAGTGACAGAGTTTGGAAATACCTAAACTTATTTCCAGGGCAATCATCTGGAAGAGTCTAGCTTTGCTTTGCTTTGCTTTGCTTTGCTTTGCTTTGCTTTTTTCCTTCCTTCCTCCCTCCTTTCCTTTCCCTTTTCTCCCTCCCTCCTTCCTCTCCTTCTTTCTTTCCTTCCTTCTTTTCTTTCTTCCTTCCTTCCTTCCTTCCTTTTCTTTCTTTCTTTCTTTCTTTCTTTCTTTCTTTCTTTCTTTCTTTCTTTTTAAACTCATATCTGCTTAGTTTTTTATTTAGTGAAGTATAAAGGCCCAGTTAATCATCTCATTAGATTGGTCAAGGCAAGACACTTGAACTACACAACAGGATTTAAAAAGCAGTTGGTTTCTTAGTAGTTCTCTGGTAACCACACACACATGCACACACACATAAATTGGTAGCCTACTCTGGATATAGGACTTTCCCCCCTAATCTTGTACAATACCCTGTTCACAATATGCTGCATTCATAAATTGGCCATGGCCTAATTAGAGGTGGCTGATATACTCTTATAAAGTGTTTGGAAATCTCAGCTCTATTCCCCAAAAGATTTTATTTTAAACTATAAAAATCAAAGCTTCACATAAAAGCATTAACAGATTTAACAGACACCTTTGGAAAAAAAAATAAATTGTAACTCGACTTTCTACTTTTTCAAATATGACTAAGAAAAAATTTACAGGTATTAATGTCTACTTTTAAAAAAAAGAACTATTCACTGGGTGATTTTTTTGGGGAAAAAGCTGTACAGTATTATTGCACTCCATGAATGTGCAGAATTCCGGAACGTGCCAGCACCGAACCACTATCTCGCACTGAGGTTTTCCAAGAGGTACAATGCATCTGCCAAGGAAGCATCTGGTCTGTACTAACAGCTTGCTATCTTCAGTACAGGTCTTCATGATGTCAGTCATGCTGCTCTTGCAAAAATCCCTTAATGTAAAATAGTTTTCAGTGCTGATAAGTGGGGCCATGATCGATGATGTGGAATTGAATCCATTTGTACATTGAGCTTTATTTCATTGTCAAGAATTTGAACGAGTTGTTGCCTGGATGGAAGGTGACCAGATTCCAACTTAGACCATACAGGGACATCATTTAAAGTTATCGCAAATGCACCTGTTGACATACACTGGTTCTCAATCATGTTGCTCAGGAAGAAAACCATCATGCATGTATAGACCTTATTTTCTTGGCCCCACTGCCAGATGTTAGGAGCTTGCATGCCAAAGAAAGCAAAAGGATCGTTGCCTACAATTATTAAGCCTATTAATACTAATTTGAAGACTGACAGGAGAGTTGCTATGTGTCTATATATTGGCTGAGGAAGGTAATTCTCTCCTTCGATGTGGATGTCTGAGTACTGCTGGCTGATAACCCGCATGTACTCCTCAAACACCCGCCTATGTCTTCAGGAAACACAAATCTGGAACTTGAGCAGTGGCCCTGTGGTGTACTACATCTTTAATCTCTTATTGGGCATCCCTCCCAGGTTGACCAAGGCCTTACTCTGGTCCACTGCCGAAGCCGCCGCTAGGAAGAGCAACAGAAGCCTCATCTTAACTGAGCCAGCAGCTTCAGCTGCCCTCAGACCGAGACTGCACTGAAAGCGTCTAGCCTTAACCACCACCCCACCAGCTGGCTGAACAAACTCCTTATGTTTCTGCCAATTCCATCAATGTTTAGAAAACAGGCTCTGAATGGCTTAAGCCAGTGGTTGTCTTGACTTTAATGCCTTTATCCACACGCTATCAATAAGTAGCCCTGCAACTTTTAGCCTTCCACTTCATTTCGCTTAATCTGGAGTTCTCTGTTTATGAAATATGGGTGGGAAGTAGGTCCTTTGATTTATTTATTTATTTAAAGAGAGATTTTTGCTATAGGGTGTGTATGCTCACCAGAGAGACAGAAACAGAAAGTGCAAAATCACCCCCTGGGGGTATGGCCGTGCTGCAATACTTTCTCCTCCATTCTCTTCTCAGGATTTTGGGCATGCATGCACATGTGCCTGGCCTGAGCTTTAAGTTGCTGGATCTAGAACTCGAACTGTGGTTGACTATGCAGAAATCCAGTGATGTAGCCATTATGCCATCTATTGGTCCCAGGTCTTTTGATTTCTAGAGCTTTTCTTCTCTATTGGTCTGGGCATCCTGCAGTCATTAACCACCTCATCAGGAATAGTCTCTGCTCAAGGTGAAACTCACCTGTCCATTAGATTGGCTGCCTAAATTTGTGCTGTTTTTAAGCAAAATTTTTGTATGTGCTTATGGCTATGTAGTTGATTATTCTGATAAGATTTGGTCTTAAGTAGTATTTTCTCATCATTAAGTCCTCTAATTCAGGGACATTCTCTGGGAATTCCTATCCTGGGATAAATGTAGCAGAGCTATCAGGGTGTCTTCTTCCATATATAAAGGAGACGATCACCCTGCAGACCCAGCAGTAGTGCTGCTGACTTTGAATTTATTTAATTTGCACATGTAAATCCTATCAATAGTTGGTGTCAGATTGTCATCCATGCAATCCCCGGTAATAATGAGATTGGGATACTCTGACAAAGCCTGGCTATGCTGAGTAGAGAAGACTGGATATTCATTTGTCAGAGAAGCTGAAAGATTAGTTTTGCTGGAAGCTGCTTCTCACCTGCACAGGTGTTACTCTGGACTTGCTTATTCCCAGTCCTGAGGACAGAGGGGGTTTCTTTTATTTAAAGACATTTAATTTATTTCTCAGAGCATGAGAGAGAGCAACCAGTGGCAGAGGTTCTACACCTCTGAGGATGTTTTCAAATCTCTCCTCAGTGAACTTACATTAGGCCAGCACAATATTTTGTTTTTATTTTAATGCATTTGAAGATGTTCTCAGTCTCAGTATTTTAAAATCAAATATGGGCTGCTACTCTATATGCAGCTGGTCTGTTTGAACCATTTATGTTACCTGCTTGTTCTTTGAAACCATTTGAACTATCATCTCTGAAAGAGTGGCCCTTACTTGTGCCTTCGCTGAGTGCTCAGCACATCGCATACTGATTTGTCCTCAAAACCGAACTGTGAGTTAAGTATTAGCATCTCCTATGTACAAATGACTAAACTGAGGCCCAAAGAGAAGAACTAGCCCGAGGCAAAATAGCTAATAGATACCTCTGCCAATAAACTGAGCATCAAGCTGCAGTTGTACATCTTAGTTTATTTGGATCTGGGTCGTCTGGCCGGTTTTTTCCTTGCAACTGTATTAAGGGCCAGTGGATTCCATGACTTCGATTTACTCTTTCATATGAACAACCAAGACACCCGATTTGTTTCATCACGGACATCATCATCATTATCTAACCTTGAACAACTAAGGATGACATGATCTGGTCTTTTCTGCAGGGATCTCCCCCACACCCCCGCACTGTTTATTTCTGGGCCGATAACTTGCAAACCATTGGCGAGTTCAGTGTGTTGATAATGTCTCCGCAGTAACTGCAGAAGGAAATTATGTTCGCCCCAGAGCAGACCTAGGGTAGGACTCACTTAATACTCATATTCAAATAGCTGAACCTTCAAGAGAGAGTTAGTATAAGTGCTGTCCATGGAAAGGCATAGCCAGGCAGAGTGGGTCTGAAGAAAGAGCGCCAATAATCAAAGCTGCCCATTAATCTTCCTGGCAAATCCGCGTCCGAGTACCTCACTCCTCCGCAAGCACCAACTGCTAGGTTTCGCTTGGGTGGAGCCTTGAGCTCCGCGCGCTCCCAGCGCCCTCGCGCTCTGGACGCTGTCCGAGGTCTCCGGGGCAACAGCAGACGCTGAACCCGGGCTAGGCAGCGCAGCGACTCCTAAAGTCAGTTTAGCTCTGCCTGGACCCGCTTCTGCCATGACTACCAAACAATCTAAAAAGAAAGAGGTGCATCGCATCAACTCGGCTCACGGATCAGATAAGTCTAAAGAGTAAGGAACCCTTCTTGCCTGTCCAGCCCTTCCCTGGCCCAGCCCCTAGGTCTTACCGCAGGTGCTAGCCCCGGAGGGCTCCTTCCCTGTCACACTGCCAGGGCAGGAGGGCAGCTGACCTCCTGACAGCGTCTCTATCTTTCTTGGGAAACCAGACTCTGCAGTGTCTTGTGCCCACTCAGGCAGTTAGGAGGGCTGTAGCTTCAGTAAGAAAGGGGTATAGCTCAAAAGACTTCCCATTAAAGCACCGCTGCCTGGCCCCAGTAACCAGACAGAGAAGCAGACAGACAGGTAGACACTTTTCATCTTAATGGTGATTGTGTCTATTCAATAGATTGTGTCTGCCCATTCCAACAACCAAGACTTTTAATCAGATGAAATAGAACATAAAATGACTTTAAAAAGTTAACGCAATATAAATATATAGCTCATGTTGTCTGTACTTACTCTGAGAATGTATACAGACCCCAGATCATGGAATCTTTATAATGCTTCTCTGTCTCTCACTGGCATTAAGTGTTTTGTCTCTGTATGTAACTCCCTATTATAATCAATTTTCCTTAGGTCATTTTTTTTTCTTTCCTTTTTTACTTAGAGATATCCACGTATCAATAGCACAGGATTGGGGCTATTGTTTGAACTTACAAAATTTCTAAAAATTCATTCCATTTCGGGACCAGCAGATGGCATAATGGTTATGTGGCTGGATTCTCATGTAGACCACTGGGGTCGGAATCCTGGACCTGGTGGCTTTATATTCACGCCTGGCATGCGTGTGTGTGTGCCCAAGATCCAGAGAGGAGAATGGAGGAGAAGGGATTGCAACGTGGCCTAACCCTGTGGGATGATTTCTTGCTTTCTGTCTCTGGCAAGTGCATGAGCACTATAGCAAAAATCTCTCTCTTAAAAAAAAAAAAAAAATCATTCCATTTCTGAGAGTCTGCCAGCTGTCATGGTTTCACTCATGTTCTTTATGCTCTCTGACTGTGGGTGTGAGCAGACATTATCCTTTCTTAAAATTGACTTATTATTTTTACATAATTTTGCTATAGTGCACTTGCACTTACCAGAGAGAGAGAGAGAGAAGAGAGAGCACAAGAGGGAAAGTGAGAAACCAAGCTGCCAGGTCCAGGACTCAAATAATGGTTGACCATGTGGGGGTCCAGCACCTTACACATCATGCCACCTTCTGGCCCTAGCAGTACATCACCTTTAAGTGGATTCTTTCATCCTTGTTGCCTACTTCTCCAGTTCCTTGTTTTCCTAAAGAATCTCGCATTGGACTTTGTCAATGACCCCTAGTGTTTAAACTCTTCCCTTTGTGAAGTCTTCTCCCAGACTCTTTTCCATGCCTTTATTGTCTAGTCTGCTACTTCAGTTCTCTCTCATAAACAGGTTTCCAGCTACCTGATAGGTAATTCATTCATTTTGTTAGTTTAACTTAAAGATACTATATCACATCCATAAACTATTTCAATAGAATCGCTCTACTTCTGTGTACCAGTGTAAGTCAGGTCATTTTAACATCATTAATGGCTTCCACTGTTACAGGTTTTAGGCCTCTGAGCTCACAGGATCGAGCTCCTATGACTTCTGACTTTCCATTTCCCTTTTCCTTGAGCTTTAGACACACTTGCCTCTTCTCCACTTGGTGGGACACCACAGCTGTATTCCCACTGCAGGGCTTTTGCACATGCTGTTTCCTCTGCTGGAAAGCTCTTCCCTCCAGATGACCGTGTGGTTTTTCTCCTTCGGCTCCTTCAGGTGTTTCCCTAAATATCACTTGCTCCCGTTAGCTTCTTTGGCCACTGATTTAAAATTGCAACCCTTCATTTCCTTGCCAAAACCAAAATCAGAGCCAAAAAAATCTCCCTGTCTTGCTTCATTGTTTTATTTTTCTCTTGATGTTTTTGCTCATTTAACATACTTTGTAGTTTACTTTTAAAAAATTATATTTTAAAATTATCTTCCCTATAAAATGTAGGTTCTAGAAAGGCACGGATTCTTCCTATTCTATCTTATATATTGTTGAATCCTTTGTAGCTAGAGTGGGGCCTGGGGCATACGTAGTAGACACTCAGGAATGATTACTGAATAAATGACTGGGTGCATGTGTACATAGTAGTAGTTAAGAGATTTTAACAGGGTTACAGAAGCATTTTGAATATAGCTTAGTCAATGATGATTATAATTAATACATATTTAAGGCTCACAACTCTTGAGGCATTTGAGGAAAATCTTCAACATTAAGGACCTTATAACCTAAAACAGAGGAGATTGTTAACTCCCATAAAGAAACGGTCAAACAATATATCATGAAACATATTACGTGGTCTGATTCTATAATGATTGTATCACACTATCAAGATCCATTTCCTGCTGATAAGATATAACCTCCCTTGCCAGGATTTCTCTTTTTCTGTCTCTCTTTCTCTCTCTTCCTTCTTTCCTTTCTTCCATTTATTTTCCCCCCTTTTTTTAGAATGACAATATATTTTAGCATGTTTATTTTTTCAGACAATATCCGAGTTAAATTATACCAGCAAAAATACATGTATATATTTATGAAAATAAAAGAGAAAGAGCAAAGAGTTAAAGAGTTTTTTTTTTTTCAAAAAAATGAGACTTTGCTAGGAACTATTAAACATTAAGCACCCAATTATCAGTTTTTGTTATAGCATTAAATGATAGAATGTGAAGTCCATCATAAATAAATTCAGTTCCCTATATTTTACTGAAGAACTAGTCACGGACATCAGGCTAAATCATAGCCAAATAAGGTGTTATCCTATATAGGATGCAGAGATCAAAATCTAACAAGGCTCCAGTATGATTGTCATTTAAAACACACTGGGAAGGGTTAGAGTCAGTTTTTATGTCATCTTCCTGCATATTATGGTTACACAGTCAATAACTGTAACCAAGCCCAGCGTGAGCCTGGATAGGGAAATTTAAAATCTGCAAAGCCTTGAAAGTGACAATCCTGTAGTGATAATCCTGATCTTAGTCTCCTAGAGCTGCCATCTGTAGCATTTCTTTTCTGCCCTAAAATTATGTGTTGGACTGGGGACACGGACTGAATCTGGCTTCTGCCTGATATAGTGAGTAGCACACAGTAAGCATTCACTCTACGTTTATTAAATGGGCTCAGAGCTCAGTTATCTACCCTGGTTCTCATCCCTTCTGAATTCATTTGAGCCTAATTCTTCTTCCCTTTCATATTTCATGTGCTGTTAGCAAAGTTCAAAAGTTGAGTGGTTACAACTGATAATTGAATCATCTACGTCCAGCTATGACCAAATTTGTGAGTCAATATGACTTCAAATCAGGAAGAAAAATTATGCTCCGTAACTGACCTGCCATTTTTACATTAAACCATTTCTATTCTATTGATTCTCTCATTCTCTGGATCCACCGGTATGAAATCACTGTTCGAGGGTTCACTCTGCCACCAATTCTTCTGTGACATTGGACAAGTAACCTATGCTGACATTTGATTTCCTCTTTAAATGAATGACTATCTAATCAAAATTGCTATTAGTACAACACTCCCTATCCTATCTTCCCTGCTTTATTTTTCCTCCAGCTCTAAACTTCCATTATTTTTTCAGTTTTATTTTGTTGTTGTTGTTTCTTTAATTTTTTTTTTTCCCTCCATTCTCCTCTTGTGATTTTGAGCACACATGTATAGACCCCCTGACTTGATTTTCAACTCGAACTGCAGTCGGCCATGTGGAAGTCTAGCACTTTAACCACTTCATAACCTGCTGGCCCCAGATCTTTATTTTTAATTACATTGGGCTTAAAATAAGTGAGTAAATTTTGTTACAGTGAAATCTTTAGAACCTCAATTGAATTGAGTTTTGGATATCTGTCTGCTCCGCAACTCAAGTTTAAATTTAATAGCTGCTGTAACGGTGCTAAAAAGTAGGATCTTTGATAAATGATTATATCATGAGGCCTTCACCCTCATGGGTGAAATTGGTGTCATTATAAAGGGTAAATTCAGCCTTTTCCCGCTGTCTCTTGGCCCTTCCACCTCCTGCTTTTTGACGAGGGAGTGCTGGGTGATCAGCCCCAACACCTGTGCTGGTTCTTATGCTCAAGAATTAGAGATGTGAAAAAACAGAGGATAGTAAGCAAAGTTTATCAGGAAGGAGAAAAGGCTTCCAATGTAGTGGAAAGGGGCCCAAATGGGTTCCTGAAGAGGGGCTGGAGGTGAGGGATTTTTAATCGAGTAGTCCAAGCAATGGGCTGGCTTTCTGATTAGAAAGTAGGCTTTAGAAAACGGTTACATGATAGTCTGAGTGATTTATTGCCCGTGGAGTTCTGTACCTTTTTTTAAGACATAGTTACTAAATAGAAACCGTTGTCCTTAGCTACAGTTGCTTTGAGTCCCAATACAACCAGCTTTTGGTTGTGAAAACTTAACCATTTTGACTCCATCTTGGGTGCTCAATTAATGAAGATCCCATTAGATCTCATGCCCTAATTACCTCCTAAGTGCCCTATATCATATTTCACCAACATTATTCCATTAAAAGTAAGAGTTTCAACATATGAATTTGGGGAGGCAAAGATATGTAATCCCTAACATATTTAATGATAATTATAAAATATAAATAAATCAAAATTAATTGATTTAAAATATAATTGACTTGAAAGTTTACAGGCTCTGTAAAGATTCTTTCACTAGTTAGATTCACTAGAAAGATTTGTGTACAGCATTATCAAACACAAATTTGGTTTTCTTGAAAGTGCTAAATACAAGACTGTGCAGACCATGAATCACAACGGAGGCAAAAGGAGGCAGGCTATTAAAGAATTTGTAGTTATCAAAGTAGTCATGCATATACTTCATAAACTAAATATTTGGTTCTTTTTTTTTTTTTTTTTTTTTGGAGAGGTTTTTTTCACTATAGGGCGCGTGCGCTCGCCAGACAGACAGAGAGAGACATAGAGACAGAAAGCGAGAAATCACCCCCCAGGGGGGATGGTCACGCCACAATTCCTTCTCCTCCATTCTCCTCTCGGGATCTTGGGCACGCACGCACACGCGCCCGGCGTGAGTTGTAAGCCACCGGGTCCGAGACGCGAACCACAGTCGACCACGTGGGAGTCCAGCGACATAGCCATTACACTAACTGCTGGTTCCCTAAATATTTGGTTCTTTAATGGGCAGTTTGAAATAGGGCCATGATTTGCTATTTCTGATCATGAAATTTTGTTCCACTTCCAATAGCACATTCGAACTATGATTGAAAAAAAAAAAACAGGTAATTTGTTAAACTAACAACTGTATAACCTTCTAGATCCATAATAGGGATGAAATAGCATTGAACCTCTTTCAAAAATATAATTAAATATGTAAGTCCTTTCTGTCTCTATGACTAAAATGTACATCTAAATTTCATAGAATTTTCAAAAATGATGAACATATGAAATTCGAACATGTGAAATTTGAAAATAGGACTACTACAAAAGCTGACTTGTGATAAATATCATGATAGCAACATTAAACAGAGAGACAATTGCCTTCCTGAATATTGAATTAAGTGTTTTCTTGGTTACCTGAAGTCTGGGAGGTGATTTAATAAAATCGTGCAACAGTGTTTGGTGAGAAGTTTATTCCTCTATGTGCAGAGATCAGGAAAGAAACCCCACAAAGAGCAGGACACAGTAGAGGGATGTTCCTGATAGCTCCACATTAGGTCTTCACAGTACACATCAAAAGGCAGAAGTGAGAAGAGGAACCATAGGAGGACAACCTATGAATGATTTTTCCAGGTGACCTCTGCAAATCTCAACAAGTAAGGTCAATTTACAAATCTAAAAGGCCAACTTAAAGTCCAGCCAAGGGCTGAATATTGCTACTTGAAAGACTGAGGCCACATAGGAACCCCAGGTTTGAGTCACAGCCCACCCTAAAAGCCAGGCACAGTGACCTATACCTAGCATTTCAGCTATTTGAGAGGGTGAGACAGGAGGATTATAACACAGCAAGAACCTGTCTGAAAAAAAATTGTTTTTTTGGAGAGGGCGCATGTGCTCGCCAGAAAGACAGAAAGAGACAGAGAGACAGAAAGCAAGAAATCATCCCCAGAGGTGATGGCCACGCCACAATCCCTTCTGATCCATTCTCCTCTCAGGATCTTGGGCACGCACACACATGCGCCTGGCATGAGTTTAAGCCACCAGGTCTGAGACTCAAACCTCGGTAGACTACATGGGAATTCAGCGATGTAGCTATTACGTAATCTGCTGGTCCCTGAAAAAAAATTTAAAAAAGTAAAATGAATTGTCAAGGTGACAGACCCCACCCCACCCCAGGGGAAAAAAAAAAAAAAAGCCTATTTTTTTTTTTTTTTTTTTGAGAGGTTTTTGCTACAGGGCGCGTGCGCTCGCCAGACAGAGAGAGACAGAGAGACAGAAAGCAGGAAATCACCCCCCAGGGGGGATGGCCACGCCGCAATCCCTTCTCCTCCATTCTCCTCTCGGGATCTTGGGCACGCACTCACACGTGCCCGGCGTGAGTTTAAGCCGCCGGGTCCGGGACTCGAACCGCGGTCGACTACGTGGGAGTCCAGCGACACAGCCATTACGCTAACTGCTGGTCCCAAAAAAGCCTATTTTTTATGCTTCTTTCCCAACAATTTAATGAGGACTTCTCTGGTCAAGACATTGGTAGTCCCCAGAGGATAAGAAATTGTGAAATATGGTATCTTCTGCAAGGGCTGAGCAATCCAGGAAGAGAAGGAAAATAGGATTCATGTAGAACTAGGAAGCATATGGTAATATCACCTTTGTTGGGAGAATTTGCTTTAAATGATCAAGGGACCACATGTTGGTGTGGGGTTAGATTAGAGAAACCATAAGACTGCTAAAATGAGGGCTTCGTGAGTGAGAGGAGACAGAGATGATTTCCACATGGAGTTGGCCTTTCATCATCTCTCTCTAACAAACAACCACTCCCCAATTTCTAAAA
The DNA here is from genome assembly GCA_026018925.1 of Tupaia tana. Classification (NCBI taxonomy): domain Eukaryota; kingdom Metazoa; phylum Chordata; class Mammalia; order Scandentia; family Tupaiidae; genus Tupaia; species Tupaia tana. The sequence goes on from JAKSZU010000002.1 coordinate 88,736,835, forward strand.
GTGCTTGTTGGTGAGACAGTTAATGTATGCAGTGGGAATGTTTGGGGTACAGAAAGTTATCCAGGTTGGCAAGGTTAGAGAGTCTTTGTGTAAATGTACTAGCACAAAATGCATCTAAGCATGCCGTTGAATGAGGGATAGATTAAGGCATTTGAACTATGTGGCATCTTCAGATTTTTCAAGGAAAATGCATATTATGAAAAAAACTATGCATGAATTTAAAAAATTGTACTGAAGTAAACTCGTAGTTTTATTCCATTTTCCTCAAACTTTCTGAAGAACGTTTATATATAAAGTGGGAAAACATAAATGACTTTAAATATCAAAATGGTAAAATGGCTTAGGAAGTAGAAATCAATGATTACATTGAAATGATGCTAGGTTAAGAATCAGAGTAGCAGGGAATGGGCAATTCTGAGCATTGCTGATGATAGTGAGAAATAGTTTTTTTAATTGCCAGAGTGCACATCCACATGCATAAGAAAGACAGAAAGAGAGAGAGAGAGAGAGGAAGAAACCACCCCCCAATTGGGCATGGTCATGCTACAATTCCGTCACCATTTCTCCATACTGTCAAGATTTTGGACATGCCCCCCAACACATGCCTGGTATGTTTTTCAAGCAGCCAGGCTGAGATTTGAACTGCAGTTGGCCGTGTGGAATCCAGGCACCCTAACCAGAAGGCTATGGAGTTGGCCCAGAAAGAAGCATCTTAAAGGGATAGGGGTTTTACAGAGCAAATCTGTCAGATGATTATGGTCAACAACTACAAAATCCAATTTCCCAGTCTCAATTGCAGTCAGGCCTGAAAGGGAAAGGGAAAATATGTGTAAATGAGATGCAATGACAGATCTCCAAATGCTTGCCTTACTTGTTTTGCATTCTCTTCAGGGCCTAGCACAATACGAATTTAATAAGTGCATGTGTAATTTAACTGAGCTGAACTGGAAACCTAGTCTGGTAGCTGGGCCGGAAAACCTGATTCAGAACCACAGAGGGACTGTGGGGCCCATGGCAAGAACCCTTGTCATGGTTATCCCAGCAACTGGGGCAACACTGGCACAAATTAGCACATTATATAAATGTAAGGTGCATATTTTAAAATTTGAAATCTCATCAAAAGGCATTCTCTAGTGAGAATAAGGGCATCTCCTTTAATCTTAATACAGTGTGCCTTTAGTTCTCCCATTGTTATCATCTTAATCTAAACATTCGTTTAGCAATTCAGTAAAATTTGACTTGATTTAGGGGCCAGCAGATGGTGTGCTAGTGCAAGTGCTGGACTCACATGGTCGACGAGGGTTTGAGTTCCAGACCTGGTGGTCTGCTTTCTTTCTCTCTCTCTTATCTCTCTCTGATCAAGTTGAATAATTAAAAATAAATAAATAAATACACAAAAAATTTTTAAAATATTTGACATGGTTTAAAGATCATCTCTGGCAATGAAATCTTTTTAATCATCCAACTTTTAGACTTTTTTTTTAGTTTTAAGGGAGGAACAGTTCCCTTTAAATGTACTCTGAGGAATTATTAGAGGGGTAGAGGAAAATAGATGGAAAAGATTTACATTTACACATTCATAAAATTAGAGTTTTCATGTAAAGACATAATTAAATATATACTTTTAAAATAATAGCATTGTTGTTAATGCTTCTAGAAAAGTGAACTAGTAGTGGCTTAATCAAAAGTGATTCTTTTAAAATGTTTTAATTGACTATGATATTATGTTGAAATTTCCAGGTCACAGATTATTGAAATCAGTGAATTAATTTAAATATTACTCATCTTTTTTATTTTAACCTTGTTAAAGAATATCCCATAAGTTTTCATGACATTGTAAAGAAATACTCACTACTTCTTTGATATTTTCATTGTTAACATTTCTTGCCAGAGTAGGTTCAGCTAATGAATTCTAAATTCTAGGATTATGACCTAGTTAATTTGCATGGGTAAACTAACACATGATACTTTTTTAAAGTAAACATTACTTTAAATATTTTTTTTTTGGTGGTGTCAAAATGAATGTCATTAGTGGAATATTTTGTAATTATTTTTATTCCATCTTTCTGACCTGATGAGTACCAGAATTCTGTGTATGGCTTAAGTTCTCAAAAAGTCAGCATGTTTCTTCTGCCCCATTTCCCTATCTCTCAGACTCTAGTCCAGGATGCCTGACTTCCATCATAGCCCCGTGTAGACACTCAGAGTTCAAGGTCAACCCAATGCTGCTTCTCTGCTCTTCATCTTCAGGCTTTCCCCAGCATTTGTTTCTGAGTGGTACTACTCAAAAGGTACCACTTTTGGGACCAGCAGATGGCATAATGGTTATGTCACTGGACTCCCACTTAGTTGACCCTGGTTTGAGTTCCAGGCCTGGTGGCTTAAAACTTATGCTAGATGTGGTGTGTGTGTGTGCGTGCCCAAGATCCAGAGAGGAGAATGGAGGAGAAGGGATTGCGGTGTGGCCATCCTCCCTGCAGGATAATTTCTCACTTTCTGTCTCTCTGTCTCTCAAGGAAGCACATGTCTCTCTCTTAAAAAAAAGTACTTGTTTGAGGGTAGGGGGTTCAGAGGAACGATCTATTGAAATTAAGGGCAGAGCATGTGTTTGGGTTAATTATTAAATGAATAGAAAAGAATGCAATTCATTAAGTGTTGCGGACACACAGGCAAGAGGAAAGAAATCAGGAAGAACTGCTCCCTGTTTCGGTTTGAGCCAGGAATGTAATGAGAATTTAACCAGGTATGTTTGAGGTTGAGGTTTAAGGTCAGACCGCACAAACTGGGAACAGAGCCTTTCTGCATAATTCAAAATACAGATGAATTATTAGAAATTTGCAACAGAGCTACATGTTTGCTCCACGTTGGGTCAAAGTCCAGGAGGAACTTGGGACTAGTTTACACTATGAAGAATGAGGAAGGTAACTGGAGTTGTGTAAAACAGGGATTCTTTTAAGCCTGCACACCTGTTCATGTGCACTAGCACTAGCCTTTGGGTCCTGTGGACATTTCTTCTCTCATGGATGCTGGTGAAAGTAATACGGATACTCTCTCATTTATTTGCATGCCATGTGCTCTTGATAAATTTCAGCATTGCTGCTGAAAGCTGTCATATCCTAGGAAGTGGCAGAACCATAGGATCGCATGGCCTTGGGCACTGGGCCAGGGAAGAAGCAGCCTGCCCCACAGACCCCTCTCCTGGATCTTCCCTGTCCCTCAAGAGAGCACTGATGCCTACAGGGAACACCAGGCACAACAGCTTCGTCCCACCTCTCAAGTCTTGTACTGGAATTCTCATCCCTTTCCAGGGTGCCTAACATCTTCTCTCATCTCTTTCCTATCTGTCCCCTGGCCATGTTTTCTTTCTGCCATCTCTCTCCCCCCCCCCCCAAATTAAGTCAATTGTGTAATTCTATTCATATGCTGATCCCTTCAGGTTATTAGCTACACTACTTAAGAAGGCCTGCTGATTGCACATTGCATAAATAAACTGTCTCCCACTATGAATAAAATCATGTCCTTACAAACGAACAGCATGCATTAAGGAAACAATGGCAACATTCCAGACCCTCATTTTATTGAAATTTTAACATCCCCACAGTGAACCTGCTTCCATAAAATAATCTAATTAGACCAAATATATGAATGTGTCTCTGTGTGTGTTTGTGTGTATAAACCAGATTAGGCTGGTTATTTTTTGGTTCAAAAGTTTCTAATGACTTTAACTTTGTGTCTGCTAAAGTTTTTCTTAAAGGTGCTTAAGATAATATTAACAATCTTGTAAACTGACTCCAGAAATTTTTTTTAAATATTTTATCATCTTTGTAAGGTTTGGGATTATTGTTTAAAATTTTTAAGTTATTGTATTAGTGTTTTATCAATAATGAGATTATAAATAATTTAATTAAAATGTGGATTAGTTTTATTATAAAGACATTTTTAACCTTTTCTTGATTATAAGTTATGTAGGGATCACTTTCCTAATTTAACTACAAGAGTTACTCATTACTACTAAGGTATACTTATGAAAGCCAATTCTTAAAGCCAGGAAACAAGTACTCAATAATGCATGAACCTATTATGTACTTTTATCTTCTGTTCTGGTATATGGGATATAATATTCGTTGTCCCTCTAATTAAGTAATAGTTTTTGGACAAATTTTCTTGTACAGCACACCCTTGAGAACTTCTTGGAGATCTGGTCTGGTGCTGGTAAATTCTTTCAGTATCTGAGAATGTTACCTGAAAGATAATTTGCCGGGTACAGTATTCTAAATTGCTTCTCTCGTAAGAATATATTTTCCCATTCTCTCCTCGATATGAGAGATATGATGCTATAACATGAAGTATCTTGTCTTTGTCTGCGGTTTTGGTCAACCTGTATAATGTGTCTTGGAATTTTCTATTTGGGGTCCTTTGTAACTGGATTGAATGCCTCTTTTTGGAAAATTTCATGGAATAGATTATCCCCTTATGGGTCTTTCACCTTCTGGAATGCCAATTATCCGGATTTTGGACGTTTGATGGTATCCAGTTTCTCGCATATCATTCTCACCATTTTCTCAGTCTTCGTGGTGGACTTTTCTAAGCCAGCCATTTTCTCTCACATCTGAGATTTATTTTCTGAATGATCTAGTCTTTTTAATACTTTCAAGGGAGATTTTGACTTCTTGTATTATAGACTTGATCTCTAGCAGTTCTTTGAGTCCCTCTTTTAGATCTTGCTTTTCATCTCCTGCTCGGCCTTTTTCTCCTTTCTCTTTAGCAGTTCATTTTCTCTTTTCTTCTTCTGTTAGCTTCGACATTACGAATGCTCTAAATTCCTTATCAGACATTTCCATGACTTTCACCGAACTGCTTGTGGATGAAGGAGAGTTACTCTTTTCCATTGGAGGAGAGGTATTTTCTCGTTTTCCCATATTTCTCGTGATCCGACGGTGATTTCTTGTCATCTGATGAATGGCGTGTTTCTTTCAAATTCTTGAAGTTAAGCCTCAATGTTCAGGAGCAAGCAGACAGAGGTGTTCTAGAATCGGATTGCCGTTCTGTAGTGATAGCTGGTGCAGCAGATTCAGTAGATATTGGGTGGAGAGACAAGAAAAAGGAAAATGAAAAAGAGAGAGAGAAACAACAACAAAAAGAGAGAAAAAAGACAAAAAAATCTTTTCTTTTTTTTTTTAAAGAAAAAAAATCACAAAATAGAAAACCGCGCGGTGCGCAAAGCGCGCCACACGAAATATCTAGTTCCCAGTATCCATGTGGATTCTTCTCAGAGAATGGCTCAACTCTCCTGCCTGGGAGAAAGGAGCAGAAGGGCTTATTAACAAAACAAAAGATGGAGCTGAGAGCCAGAGAGAAATTCTACCTTTAAAAAAATCGTAAAAAGGAAACATTACCAAAAAATATGAGGAGACAGGAGCAGAGAGAGACAGAGACCTCAGAGACACAGGGACAGGGATAGAAGGCCAGAGGGGCTCCCTACCACACTAGCTTTGCTTGCTGGAGGCTGAATTATGAGTAGAAAATCTTCATTTCTCCTGTGCCTGAAATATCTAGTTCCCAGTATCCATGTGGATTCTTCTCAGAGAATCAACCTTTTCTTGATTATAAGTTATGTGGGGTACTTAATTTACCAAGAGTTAGGTATACATGAAAGAATTCGTACTCAATAATGGTTTATTGCATATGACGTGGTAATTGTATAATAGAAAGTAGATTTAAGTTTAACTAGGAAGAGATAATATTGCTATCATGAAGTCATGTCTGGAATTTTCTTAATTTGCCTTTTAAAATCCCCAGGCTTGTTTCTTCCCTTTCCTCTTCACTTCTTTCCTCCTTTCCTCAGTTTCCATTTTTCCTTTTCTTTCTTTCTCTTTCTTCCTTTTCCTTTTGCTCCCTTTCTTCCTTCTTTATTGATATAAAGTTGATATGAAGTAAATTGTACATATTTAAAGGGTGCACATTGATAAGTTTTGATACACATCTATACACATGAAATTATCACTACAATCAAAATAATGAACAAATTTACCATTCAAAAAGTTTTTTTCAGAGGCTGGCTAGTGTCGTGGTGTATAAAGGCTCCAGAATCCCACATGGTTCGAGTCCTGGACCTGGTGGCTTGCTTTCTCACTCCCCCACTCCCCTCTCTCTCTGACAAAAATTGGAAAATAATAATAATAAAGCTAAATAAAATAATTCTTTTTAAAAAATGTTTTTTTCTGCCTTTGGCTATCCCTTCCTCTTGTCTCTTCCCGACCCCAGTGCTTGGGCAACCACTACTCTGTTTTCTGTCACTTTATTAGTTTGTATTTTCAAGAATGTAATATAAATGGAATCTATGTACTTATTTTATATGGTTTCTTTCACTCATGATGATTTTGCTAGTCATAGTCCATTGAATGTTTCAATATATGTTTATGTATTCACTTGCCAATGGACATTCTGGTTATTTCCAGCAAGCTGCTAACCACATTCACATGTAAGTTGCATATGCTCACTTGTTTTTGTTGCCATCTAAAACCAGGCTGCCATTTCTGTGAATAATGGAGAAGCGAATCAAGGAGAGAGAAACAAGCTAACAAGCTCACGCCAACTCCCGAACAGAAATTTCTAGCACATTATACATCTTTCCACTTCTTATTTATCCATTTTTATCTATAACATAAATCTAGCTAGCTAAGAATTACTCCTACCCCCATAATTTTCCTAAAATGGGTCAGTGCACCTTTTCCTTTCACATGACATTTATGACCCTGCTTTTGTTAACAATTCAGTCTGTTAACTTAGTCTTGTGACTTACATAGCTAGATTAAGCGAAGTTACAAAATATTTTCTTTATATACTGTTTAATAAAACAATCTACACATATGTGAGTAACTGTTATGTTAAATGATATTATGCAATTTTCCTAATTTAATCCATTACGTCCTGTCTCTTGGGCTAACATTCCTATCTCTTTTTTTTTTTTTTTTTTTTGAGAGGTTTTTGCTATAGGGCACGTGCACACGCCAGACAGACAGAGAGAGACAGAGAGACAGGAAGCGAGAAATCACGCCCCTGGGGGGATGGCCATGCCGCAATCCCTTCTCCTCCATTCTTCTCTCAGGATCTTTGGGCACGCATGCACACATGCCCGGCGTGAGTTTAAGCCACCGGGCCTGGGACTTGAACCATGGTCGACTACGTGGGAGTCCAGTGACATAGCCATTACGCTAACTGCTGGTCCCAACATTTCTATTTCTTAAGATTTCTCACCTTCAATCCCCATCCCTCCATCCCGGTTGCATTCTTGTGACCATTGTCCAAAGCCAGCAACTTAAGTTTCCTCTTCTAAGCAAGCAGGCTTATTTATGACCTTATTTGTTACAGTAATTATAGATTTCCCAAAATGCTGTATTTCCACCCACAGTGTAAAACACGCTGGGTGCACGTATGTGTGTGCCCAAAATCTCAAGGGAAGAATGGAGAGAAGAGAATGGATGTGGCTGTTCCCCCGACAGGGGTGGAAGGATGCTTTCTCACTTTCTCTCTCTCTCTGGTGAGTGCATAAGCCCTATAGCAAATTAAAAAAAAAAAAAAAAAAAAAAAAAAGAGAGATAAAAGAAAATCAGTTGTCTGTATGTGTTGGCCTATTTTTCAAGTCTCTGCCATGTTGCTTTCATCTATCTTCTTGATGCCACCACCTCACTGTTTGATTAATACAACTTTACTAATGAGACCTGAACTTAATGTCACTTATCCGCTAATGTTTCTTTTTTTTTTCCATTGTTGCTTTGCCTATTCTAGGTTCCTTATGTTTTTATATGAAATTTAGAATCAGCTCGACTAATTCTTTCTATTAAAAAAAAATGCCTTCTAGTATTTTGATTGAGATTATCTTAAATCTTTTGGTCAATTTAGAGATGAATCATCATCTTATCAATATTGAGACTTTGAACATTTGTATATGGTATATCTCTTCATTTATTTAGCTGTTCTTTAATTTTTCTCACTAGCTGTATACTGCTCGTCAACATTATTTGTCACATTTATATCTACAAATCTTGTAGATTTATGCTAAAGGAAATTGTATTGTTTATTTTTAATTTCTAATTCAACTTGCCAGTGTGTAAAAGGTAAACTTATTTTTGTAGATCGTCTTATGTCCTACAACATTGCTAACCTCCCTTTATTGAAAGGAGTTTTTGATAAATGTCATCAGATTTTCTAAACAATAATATCTGCAAATAAAGACAGCTTTACCTCCTCTTCTCAATCTGAATTTATTTTCTTTCTTTCTTGTGTGCATGAACTGACTAGAATCTTCAGGATAATATTAAATAGAAGTGAGAGTAAATATCTTTGTTCTATTCCTGGTCACAAAAGTAAAGAATTTAGTCTTTCCCCACTAAATATTATACCAGCTGTGCTTCCAGGGCTGGCCCATAATTCTGTTTTCTATAGCTCCTATAGCCTTACTAATTCTTGGTAAGCTTGGCCTGTAAATTATGAAGATAATTATTTTGCTCCCTTCTATCCTGTTGATTCTTGAACTCTTTTTAAAAGAAGTATAAAATTTTAATTACACTTTTTATGTTTACATTTTGTGGGTAATGCGGGCCCTATGGAATGAGTAAAGGAAGTATTCCCACCCCTTCATTTACTACATGAATTAGTGAAGAATTGGTGTTGTTTCTTTCTATTCACTGACTTTCTCTACTAGTGAAATTCAAAATAATACAGAGACATTAATTTCCCCGCAGTTCATTTATTCTCAGACCAATCCAGTTGAGAATATTATACATGTCATCATCAACAGTTAATAAGCCATATCTGTTTCTCACTAACGTCCTGCCTCTCTATTGTATCTTTCTCTATCCTCTTCTCTTCACCTCCCCCATTCCACACTGTCCTATTCTCATTAAGTACCTTCATTTCCCTATAGCCTGGCTTACTTCACTCAGCAATAGATCCTCCATATCTGCTATCAAATGCCAGGGTCTTGTTATTTTTTTCATCAGTTTGTGGACATTTGGGTTGGTTCCAACTTATGACTTTGTCCTTTGGATATTTTAATTTCTTTTACACATTCAATCACATATGTCACTTAGCTTGTAAAGTGAGTGTTCCAACATGAATACCAGTCCAGTTGGGGATATTATACACATTATCAACAACAGGTAATAACCCATTTCTTTGTCCCATAAATGTCTTACCTCTCTATTTTTCTCCTTAATGTCTTTCCTTAGACTTTCCTCCTTTTTATACCCACCCTCTTCCCACACTGTATCTGGTATCTATAACCAAAGATTTTCTATGTTTCTAGATTCTCTAATCATTTAGTTTGGGCCATAGTGTGTGTCCATGTTATAATCCCTTCTCTTCCCATTTTCTTTAGGGATTTTGGGCACACATGTACACCCATGGCATGATTCTCATGCCACCGGGTTGAACTTGAACTTGTCCATTTGAGATCCTCCACACTGCCTGTTGGCCTTTGCTTTTTTTATTAAATCCAATCTGTCAATCTTTTTTTTTCTCTCTTTTTTTAAATTGACGGTCTAGACCATTTACATTTAATGTGATTATTAATATTGCTAGATTTAAATATGTCATTTTGGTATTTTTTTTGTCTTTTCTGTGTTCCTTTTATGCCAGTCAGTATATATTAAGTGAAGACATACAAGTCTGGCTTGCTTCACTCAGCAGTAAATCTTGGTTTGCTTCACTCAGCGGTAAACCTTCCATATTCATCTACTTTCTGTCAAAAGCCAGGGCCTTGTTGTTTTTTGTGACTGAGTAGTGTTCTATAGATAATGAACCAGCAGAAGGCCTCTAATGTATCTTTCAGTGCAAGAGTAGAGGTCTCTCTGATTGGTAGGTACATTTATCATAAACATTGAATTTTTTAATATCATTGTCTCAACCCAAGCCTTAGTATTGGGGAGGTTGGAGGACTTTCTGTCATGTGAGAAGTGCTGTCCTTGGTGCCACATCCATGCTGGTGGAGGACTACCTTCATTTCCCATTTTTTTCTCATTTCAGTATCTGCTATATTTTCATGAGACTACCATAAAGAGTCTTGTGATTATAATCAACTGTAATAATTTAAGCTGATAACAACTTTGGTCACATAAAACATATAGACTTTTTCCCCTTCCACCTGCAATTTATATTTTTTGCTGCCTTAATTTGCATCTTTATGTATTGTTATTCCTTATTCTCCAATTAAGGCTGTTGTTTTTGACCACTTTGACTTAATCTACAAATTAAAGATTAAAAGATTTGCATAGTATCATTACATCACTGGAGTATTTTGGTTTTGGTTTTGCATTTACTTTTAAAGTTTTGTATTTTTTTGTGTGTTTTTATGATGGTAATTATTATCCTTCCAATTCCAAATGTAGGATTTCTTGTAAGGGTGGTATAGTAGTGATGAATTCCCTCAGCTTTTGTTTGTCTGGCAAGGTCTTTATTTCTTTTACATTTCTGAAAGATAACTTTACTTGGTATAATATTCTTGGCTGATAGTTTCAATGCTTTGAATACATCTTCCGTTCGCTCCTGGCCTGTATTGTTTCTGCTGTGAACTAATCTGTTGATAGTCTAGTGGAAATTCCCTTAAATTTGACTTGATATTTTTTTTCTTTTACAGATTTTAAAATTCTTCTATCTCTTACTTTTTATAGTTTGTTTATAATGCACTATGGAGAGGATCTTTTTGTGGTGAATCTACTTTAGAATATTAGCGCTTCCTAGACCTTGAAGTCCCTATATTTTCTAAGATTTAGGAAGTTTTCAGTATTATTTTGTTAAATAAGCTTTTTTTTTTTTGCTTTTCCTCTATCTCTTCTTGCTCTCACATTCTTATATTGTGAATATTTCACTTAATAGTATTCTATAGGTCTCTAGGCTCTTCTATTTTCTTTTTTTAAATATATATATATATGTGTATATATATATATATACATATATATATATATATATATATATATATATATATATATCTTTCTTTTTTTTTTTTCTCTGGCTGATATTGTCAAAAGACCTGTCTTCAAGTTTAGACATTTTTTCCTCTGATTGATCTAGTCAGTTATTGACGCTTTCAATTGCATTTTTTTATTGCACTCATTTACTTCTGTAGCATCATGATTTCTCTTTTGGCATTTATGATGTCTATTCATTAAATTTTTCATTCAGATCATGAGTTATTTTTCTGATTTCACTGAATCATTTGTCTATGTTCTCTTGTATATCATTGAATTTACCTAAGATCAATATTTCAAATTCCTTTTCAGGCATTTTGTAAATTTCATTCATTCATTCTTTCTTTCTTCGGTTATTTTTTGAGACATTTTTTGCTATAGAGTATGTGTGCTTGCTGGAGACATAGTTGACCATAGTTTGAGTCCCAGACCCAGCAAATTAAAACTCTTGCTGTGCATGTGTGCATGTGTGCCCAAGATCCCGAGAAGAGGATGGAGAAGGAATTGTGGTATGGCCATTCCTCCTAGGGGGTGATTTCTTGCTTTCTGTCTCTCTGTGTCTCTGGCAAGTACACACACCCTATAGGAAAAATCTCTCTCTAAAGAAAATAAGCAAACAAACAACCAAAGTGATAACAATGTGCAGCATTGTGGACAGGAGCACTGAATTGGCTCTCTGTCCAATGTAGGCTGGCCAGCTGTGAGGTAGGCTATCGGGAGGGTGGCGCCATCACCAGGACGACTTTCAGGCTATCTAATTAGTAAGTGAAGCTGCTGCCAATCTAAATGTCAGATGGGTATGTACAGTAGCAGTGGATCCTTTAACTATGTCAATTTCCTTGTGGTGCAGACCTGCCTACCCCCGGTGAGTTGGGTGTCACGTAGATTGGCATACCAAGGTCTGGGACATTCTGCTAGGCATTGGCTCCAAGCAGCTGGAGTTTTGGGACTGTGATCACTCATCTGTGTGTAGTGGAATGATGGCGAAGCCTTGTGTGACTATTGGCCCTCAGGGTAGTATGCACTCGAGTGTCTGGTCTCAAGATGGCATCATACCATCTTGGTTATGGGTGAATGGGGAGTGCACTAAATGGGCTTCTTCTCTGACCATGCTGCTGCATGAACTCCAGGCAACTCTCCAAACTGTTCTGAGCTGTAAGGGCTTCAAGACGCTCCTGCAACAAGGGTTACAGTCATCTCTGGTGGCAATGGGGACCACGAGATCTCTGACTTACCTTTTTCCCATAAGAAAAAGTCCATCTTAGCTCCTAGTTGATCTTGGTTGAGTAGATAGCATGGCAAAGTCAGGGTTTCTTGATGGACCATCTTTGGTGTTACCCTGAGTTTTTGTACTCCCCAGGGATCCAGACATCTTGCACGTTCCTCTCTAGTACACTTATATAGCCACTCCAGTCAAAATATAGTTGTTATTGTTAGTCATGGACCTTTTCTTATGGGGGTCAGAAAATTGGCACCAAGAAACTCCTTTTGGCCATCTGCTAAGGTCATTTTCCTTCACAAATATGTTTTGCTGGTTTTCATTCATGATCACTTACTTCCTCTATGTTTGCTCTCTTTTCTCCAGGGGTACTTTCGTGTTTTATATTTCTACTCAAAAAAAAAGTCTTTTGCCTGGCTCTCTGAACATTTTTCTTCTTCCAAACGCTGGTTTGCTTTGAAATAGATTTATCTTTAAAATTGCTTATACAACTTATAATATTAATGAATTGAATTATTTACTTGTACTTGGTTTAGTGCTATGTGAATAAGGAACTCTATGCATAACTCTCCATGTTGCAGGTTGGAATTTTCTAAGTTTTGGTAACATTATTTCCCAGTATCACCAGTTCCTAAATCTTTCTGGGTTACTTTTCTGTTTAAAAATGATCATGAGGGACCAGCAGTTAGCGTAATGGCTATGTCGCTGGACTCCCACATAGTCAACCGCGGTTCGCGTCCTGGACCCGGTGGCTTAAACTCACTCCGGGCACGTGTGCGTGCGTGCCCAAGATCCCGAGAGGAGAAGGGAGGAGAAGAGATTGCGGCGTGGCCATCCCCCCGGGGGGGGGTGATTTCTCCCTTTCTATCTCTCTGTCTCTTTCTGTCTGTCTGACGAGTGCACGCGCCCTATAGCAAAAACCTCTCAAAAAAAAAAAAAAATGATCATGATGAGGACTAGCAGTTAGTGTAATGGTTATGTCTCTGGACTCCCACGTAGTTGACCGCGGTTCGCATCCCAGACCCAGTGGCTTAAAACTCATGCCGGGCATGTGTGCTTGCGTGCCCAGGATCCGGAGAGGAGAATGGAAGAGAAGGGATTGTGGCATGGCCATCCCCCCTGGGGGGTGATTTCTTGCTTTCTGTCTCTCTGTCTCTCGTTGTCTGTCTGGCGAGCGCACACGCCCTATAGCAAAAACCTCTCCAAAAAAAAAAAAAAAAAATGATCATGATGAGCCAGTAGATATTATGGAGGTTAAAGCATCTGGATTCCACATGGCCAGCTGCACATTGGAGTCTGGACCTGTCGACTAGCAAAACATGTCAAGCACGTGTGTGCATATGAGCCAAAAATCCCAAGAGGAGGATGGAGAAGAAGGGATTACTGTATAGCCGTCAACCCAGGGGGTGCTTTCTCACTTGCCCTGTCTCACTCTGTGTCTCTGTCTGTCCCTGGGGACTGCATATGCCCTATAGCAAAAAAATTTAAAAATTAGAAAATCAAAAAAAGGCTCTTCTTTCTAAATTGCTGGGACCAGAAATAAAGTGCTTTGAATACTTAAAGAATCTCAACTATGCTAGAACAGAAGTACATTTGGCCAGAGAACTTCAAATATATATTGTGCTGAGTGTTAAAAGCAACGTTTTACATAATCATTTTGAGTCTACAATGGGCCATATTTGAGCTTTGTTTGTATTGTGTGTATAGCACTGTTGTTGATCCATCAGGCTGGTGTAAGACTCTCCTAATGAGAGTCTTTTTAAATCTTCAATATAGATGAAAATAAATCTGATGCGTTACAAGGAAAGTAGGCCAATTAGTGACAAAGCTTAAGAGCTTAAGGGAGGGAGCTAGACCTTTATTTATCCTTGACAGAATAAGGAAGCAAAGCAGTCTTAATAGAGCATTTATGTTTCAATAAATTAGATCTCCTGTTTAAGAAATAGACTTTAAGATTTTGAACTTCTAGGTCAGGTAATTTTATCATGGTTTTGTGGGATGCAAAATCACTGATTATTTTTGATCTGTAGGCTTGTACCAATACTCAATGAAACAGAGATATAAATGTACTCTTTTATATCTTCATTTTTCTGTTAATATTGAGAAAGTTCCATTTTCCCCTGAAAAACTATTCTAGCCATTCTTGCCTCATATATATATATATATATATATATATATATATATATATATATATATCCTTGCATGATAATTAGGAATACTCCTTAATGATGTATATATTTCCTGACTTCTTTTCCAGCAAGATACTAGACTGAGATATTTTTTTTTTTAAATAGTGATATCCAGAAAATTCTATGTAAAGAATAAAAATCTTCTGGACCTAGAAATGAGGAGGAAGATGAATATTGGAGTGTCATGGCTTTCAGAGAAGTCATCATTTATTTGAAACTGGAATCTTTAGTTTGAACATACAGAGGACACAGTTGAGTCAAAATGATGAAAGAGAATGCTCGAACCTCAAAAAGAAATGGCTTTCAGAGTTTAGATTTCTTAAAAATCTCTTTGAAAAGGTGAATTAGAAAATATACCAAAGCACAGAGAAATTGTAAAAATGTAGCTTTTCTGTGCCTGATGACAGGCTGAAAATAAATTCTTCCTTGAGAAATGGAAACTCTTTGAGACTTGCATGGGTTTGAGATCTGCTTTTGCATTAATAGTACTTGTGAGTTCCTGCAAGGTATATTCATTTGGGGTTTCTGACAGAAGAAAACTCAATATTGTATTAAAAGAATGTTATCTCAAAACAGTATTGTGTAGAGAGAAGAGGATTGGAGAAGAAAACCCTGATAAGCTCATAATAAAAGAATTTTCAAAAGATAGGCAGATGTCACCACAAATAAGATAATCAAATATTACAAATTTAAGATAATAGAAAAATAATCTATAAGTTTTATGGCATATAAATCTTTATAATGATTAAAAATAAAAATGATGAAATCCACATTATATTAGCCAATGCTAGCAATCAGTGCTACTATAATATCAAAAGATTTTCAAATCTCAGTAACTTATCACAGCAAAGGATGTTTCTCATTTATACCAGAGTCTCATAAACTATACAGTGGTGATTGACTTTGCATGTGCTGAATAAGGTTTCATGCTCTTTCCATCTTATAGTTTTACATTTTCTAAGGAGTTCTCATAGAATTCAGCCATATTTCAAGCAGTAAGAGAAAAAGTATCACAAAGGCTATTTTATTGGCCAGAAGGTGGCTGATAAAAAAATCTTCCCAAATTTTTATTGTCCAAGCCACTAGGACACAATACCAGCCTAACTTCAAAGGATGTGGAAACAGGATAGACTAGCATATTATCTATTTGTTCCTACATATAGACACGTTTTAAATTATAATTAGAAATTATAGAAATATAAATTAAAGACTAATTATTTTATTCTCTATAGTCTTGTTTATACTAAAGAAAAATATTGAAAAGGAAACTTGTAATATCGTTTAGTTAAATGAGACATGCTATCTTCATACAATAAGACGTTATGCAGACATCAAATTACTGTTTAGATAAACATTTATGTACCTGAGAAGTACTAACAATACACTATTAAGTGGTAAAAGGTCATCTGTTACAGAGAATATTGTGAGTGATTTAATGATTGAAGACAAATTATATTGGTCTGAGAGCATAGTTGTTGACAATGTCATTTCTCAAGTGGGGTATATTATTTTTATTTGTCTGATTGTATTTTATAGTTTTCTTTTAAAATAATGATTACATAGTACCTTTTCACTGGGAAAAATCAAAATCGTACTGATATTACAAAAATTATTACTATTATACACACAAACTTTTTTTATTAGGTGTAAATTGTTTATACATATTTTTCTTCATAGCATTTTATGTGTGCATGATAATGCTGCTTATTTCTACTCTTGAACTTTCTGCATTTATAAGTAGGCAATGATGCACAAAATTTGCTTCTGGATAATCTTGTGGGGGTCCTTTTAGTTTTTAGAACACTAATATGTGGAAGCTGTTCAGCCACAGGAATGTAGTAAGGAATGTATACTACTTAAAATGACTCTACTGGCAGGATAATTAAATTTATGTCATGCATTTAATTCAATATTTTACTTCAGAAATTTTGAGTAGAACTCACTCACCTTCTCCTGCTCTTGTTAGTCTGTACCCCTTCAGCAGTGGTGTACAATCTGGTTCTATCGAGCAGAAGAAGGGGAAATTCCCAATCTGGCCAGAATGGAGTGAAACTGACATAAATGCAGAAAAGTGGGATGCAGGCAAAGGTGGAAAAGAAAAGGACAAAACAGGAAAAAGCCCCATATTCGTAAGTAAATTTGAATGTTACTAGATTTTACTTTGGTTTCAAATTTCATAATGGAGGGACCAGCAAATGGTGCAATAGTTATGTCACTAGTCCCACGTAGTTGACTGAGTTGACTGCAGTTTGAGTCCCAGACCCAGTGACTTAAAACTCACACTGGGCACATGTGAGTGCGTGCTCAAGATCCAGAGGAGAGGATGGAGGAGAAGGGATTGTGGTGTGGCCATCCCCCCTGGGAGGTAATTTCTTGGTTTCTATTTATCTGTCTATCTCTGTCTCTCTGGCAAGTGCACATGCCCTAGAGGAAAAATCTCTCTCTTAAAAAAAATTCATAATGTGATAAGATAGCATGTCAGTGTGTTCTGTTTTTGTTTTGTTTTGTTTTGTTTTTTTCCACAATCTCCATTCAAAAGGGAAATAATAGTATCTTTGTCTACCTATCTAACTCCATTCTCCTTCTTCCACACCTTGTCTTTCTAAACCTTAGGCCTGAGCCTTGGAGCAGTGATCCCCAACCTTCTTGGCCCAAGGACCAGTTTTGTATAAGATAATCCCTCTGGGGGGGAAGGTTTTTCCAAGTGCAACACATCCACCATGCACCCCATTTACACCACTGCCACATTGCAATATACAGTGACACAATCACACAATAAGGTTTGCACTCCTATGAAATTCAATATGAACACTGATCCAACAGGTAATAGAGCCCAGGTATCATTGAGATCAATGGAGACTGACTGTAAACACAGATAAAGGTTTGCTTGTTCTCCGGTCATTTACCTCCTGCTGCATGAACACCACTGGTCTGCAGCCAGGTCAACAGCCCATGGACAGGCACATGTCTATAGCCTAAGAATTGAGGATCCCAGCTTTAGAGAATTCCATTTGTTTAACTGGGAGGAAAGAGATATAATGCAACAAAGGGAGAATTAAGAGATAGAACAAGTTAACAATGGATTTGGACAAAGTTGTAAAGCAAGCATTTAGAGAGGGTGGTTTAGAGAATAGAAGTCCCAACAAAGCTCTGAGCTATGATCAGAGATTATAGTAAACATGATAATTTAAAGAGATGCTACTGTGGGATAAGAATTGGATCCCTCTTATTATCTCTTCAATATATTTGGATAAATGATTAAACCATTCTTTGTTTTGGTCATTTATATAATGTGTTTCTGAGACTGAAGATAAATGGGGTTCCTGTATTCTGGATATATATAGATATATAGATACACACACACACACACACACACACACACACACACACACACACTTCCTTTTGCCTATTTAAAAACTTTTCCTCTATTTCTAAATACTTTTCTGTTAAGGTTATGGGTCTGCATTGCCTTTAGAATATGATATATTTATTTAGTACAGAAATTCACTTAAAATATTTATGGAATGCAATAAAATTTTCAAAAGACAGATGATGTTACCAGGGTGGCTGCATTGAACTCTGGTGTCTTTATTTGCACGGAACACTCTGAAGTGGTATATAGTAGCATTTACATTTTGTTCATAACATGCAGAATTGAAAACTGCTTAACCCATATCAGTGATTTGCTCACAGAAGATATTCTATATAGGTAACTAGTTACTAACTCTTAACAGTTCGACAATTTCCAAATTAGCAGTGTGTGGGAGACATATTCTTTGCACCACACCTAGAAATATTATGGAATTTTTAGATGCAAAGACTTTTGAAGACTCTGGGTTCAAATGAAAATGGAGATACTCTATGTATTTTTAGTGGTAATTCAAAAGTTATGGGTATTTCATATACGTATATGGATATGTACATATCATTTCCAGAATTTACATTAGGCAGGTAGATTGTCCAAATCCTAAGTTGAGAAGTTGAACTCT
Organism: Tupaia tana; assembly: GCA_026018925.1. NCBI lineage: Eukaryota > Metazoa > Chordata > Mammalia > Scandentia > Tupaiidae > Tupaia > Tupaia tana. The sequence continues at coordinate 88,755,199 of JAKSZU010000002.1, forward strand.
GAAAAAAAAATACCTACAAATGAGTCACTCCAAAATGTGGAGAAGGGGAGGGTCAGAAGTACTTGAATATTTTGACATTTAATTTTAAAAATTATTTATTTAATTTTGTTATTTTTTTTAAAAGTAGACTATGTCTTTATTATAAAATATTTTACTTTTAGAAAAACTTTCCTTTCTAGAATACACTATGATGTTAGAGGTCCCATAGTGGGAAAATAACAATTTATTTCTTCTAACTTTATATTTGTGGGCAGATTATTTTAGGACAAGTACAATACATTTAAACATTACATCTCGCTTCAGAATTTGTAACATTTTGACATGTCTCAAAGTTGGACCTCTTCCCTAAATGAACTTCTCTATATTCAGAAGCTCTCTAAGATTTTCTTCCTAGCATAGAAAAATTCTTCACATGTGGTATTAGTATTCCCTCATCTTAAAGTTTCCCTAGGATATGTAACCATCAGTAGCTGGTATTAACTGAGGAGAACAGGAAGTTTTCAAAAATTAAACACTTTTCTAATTTCTGGCAGTCTTTACTCACGGCTTAATAGTCTTTCCCTTTGTCCATTGTTCCCAGAACTTTGATCATGTGTTGCTAGTAATAAAGCTGAATTCTCTTCGAGAGACTGATAAATTAAATAGCAAAAGGTCTTATATAATAATGCTTAATTATACTGTGAGTCTTATGATAAGTTTGGAGACAACCCCCATTAACTCACCAGAATACAAAACTCAATCTCATAATTTCTGGACACCTTTTAAATCTTTTCATCAGTAATTCAATTACGAAAATAACCATGAGATTAGAGAAGAGGCCTGTCCACCAATGAACTTATCTGTTATTCCCTCCTTATTGTGAGCCGAATAACATGACAGAGCAAGGCAAAGAGGCACACCATCAGTTCCTAAGGTATTATATCAAAAAGGTCGGAGCTTATATAGCATGGCAATGGCTTTGCAGGTGCCATATCATGATAGTTGAAATAACAAAGCCCAGCTAAGAGGAGTGCCAAAAGGCCTGCCTTGGCAGCTCTCTGGGATGCATCCCCATGAACACGGTCAGTAACAACTTGTCCAAGAGGTCCAAGTGACTATGGAAAGTGGGGGCTGCAGCCAGGGAGTAGTCCATTGCAGAGTAAGGATTCAAATAAGCATCTGGAAGCAGGCCCATGGGCAAAACACTGACAACTCTCTCACTAGTCCAGGGGAGAGATGCAGCCTTGGAACCAGAATGAAGGCTTGGTGACAGGTGAATGTGCTGCCCCCCCCCCCCCACCCCCCGCACTCTACACTATCCTGGGGCAGGTCAGGGTTGGTCCTGGAAAAATGTGAAGACATGAGCAGGTCTGACTATGGGGGTGTGCAGGAATAGAGTTTGGTCTCCTTGGGCATTGCAGAGGATACTCAGCCTGCAGAGATGCACTGTCTTGTACTGGGGCTCTATTATTATTTTTTTTTAAGTTGCTATTGTGTATGGACACTCACCAGAGAAAGAGAGAGAGAGAGAGAGAGAGAGAGAGAGAGTAAGCCACCAGGTCTGGGACTTAAACCACAGTTGGCCATGTGGAAGTCCAGTGTCTTATCTATCATATCGCTTGCTGGATCCTTATTTTAACTTTTAAAATAAGTTTTTAGGGAGCTTGGAGTGGAAGTAAGCCTCTATCATATGACTACTGGAAAATTTTGCAGATCTGTGGACTCAGATTCAGAGACTTATCAATATTATTAAAGCAAGGGCAAGTCAGTCACTGATGTGGTGGTTAATTAAGGTAACTGCATCCCACATGGCCAACTGTGCAGCTCAAGTCCCAAACATGGCAGCTTGGAAAACATACCATGTCCATGTGCATGCATGACCAAAATCCCAAGAGAAGGCTAGAGAAGAAGGGATTGTGGAGTGACTATCTCCCCAGGGGGTATATTCTTGCTTTTCTCTTGCTCACTTACTTTGCCTCTCTAGCTAGTGTATGTACCCTATGACAAAACTTAAGAATAAATAAAATAAATTAATTAAAATGAAAAAAAGAAGGAATGTAGCAGTGGCAAATGTGTTGGCCTCTTAATGTCCGTTTCATTTGATGGCAGCACACAATCAGGCAGCTGGACGATGGACACCAAAGTAGAGGCTGGGGCTTTTGGACTAAGGAGCTGTGCAAAACTGCAGGATTAAACACTGGGCCAACTCTTGCTATCAACAAGAGTTATCCAATTAAGTGTGACATGTCAAAACTTTAGCCAGCATCCCATTGTGCATTGTCACTGTGGTTTTTTTTCTTTTCTTTTTTTTTTCTTTTTTTGAAAGAGAGATTTTTTTTTTTTTTTTTTTTTTACTATAGGGCATGTGCACTTGCTGGAGAATCAGAGAGAGACAGAGACAGAAAGTGAGAAATCATTCCCCAGAGAGGATGACCACACCACAATCCCTTTTCCTCCATTATCCTCTTGGGATTTGGGGCATGCAGGCACATGATGCCTCGTGTGAGTTTTAAGCCACCAGGTCCAGAACTCTAACCATGAGTGATTATGTGGGAGTCCAGTTACCTAATCATTATGCCATCTACTGGTCCCATTACTGCAGCTTTCCAAAGTGAAGAGTTCAAACCACAGTGAAAATTGGTAGAATCTGGGCCAGAACATTGCTGCCAACTCCCAGTACTGTCCCACAATCTTAGCATTTATGGCTCGTAAAGCAATAACCTCTCTCCTGGAGTGAGTGGTGGACAATGTCTGAGCCTAGTCATTGCCCATTTGTGATATGGTGGTATGGGACATCTTAACTCTGCTTAAAAACATACACATTTTACCATTTTTCCTTAAACATCCAACTATAGCAGGTATCTTTGGAGTTTTTTTCAGAAGGCCACTTCCTCAGAGTGGACTTAGTCATCAGGAAATCAGCCTCACATGAGTTAACCCTTCCCTTAGATACAGAGTAAGGTCTCACTTCTTCAGCTAAGTGATGACAACTAAATGATAACAATGGATGAACCAAATTGAGAAAAATAGGATTAAATACTGCATATAAATGCAAGGAATGCACATAACCAAAATGACAGGGAAAGATTACCGCTAACTTCTTAATGCAAGAAGTTCAAGTCCTGGAGAAAAGAGAATCACAAGATGAGCTCCATATTGATGTTTTTTTTTGTTTGTTTGTTTCTTTTTTTTCACTCAAGGACATTTATTAATTCAAGGCATGAAGATCAGAAATCAAATACATAATTGTGACCTGGGGCCTGTGTCAGTCTTTCTGGGATGGAGAATTAGGGAATATTGTCTGGGGTTGTCAAAGGGACTGGAATGTAAACCAGAATTCAAGGGTAATTGTAAAAAAATGATATGAAAGTATTGCATATATTTTCTTTGTTTTTTCATTTGCCAAAGAGCACATGCATTCACCAGAAAAAGAGATAGAGACAGAAGAGAGAAGGAAAGTATGGAAATACCCTTCATGAGGATTGGTCACACCACAATCCTTTCTTTATCTCTCCTTCCTTTTGGAATTCTGGGCACACATGCACACATTCCTGGCATGTTTTCCAAGCTGCCAGGTCTTGGACTTGAACTATACAGTTGGCCCTATGAGAGCCTGCTGCCTTTGTCACAATACAACTGGCTAGCCCTGCATATAATTTTATTTCAAGACATTTGTTTGACTCCTAAGCTATGTGTGTAAAGAGAAAGTTACTGAACAAATGTGTAAAAAGCAACAGCTTGGAGGCTCAATAACTAAACAAATTTCATTGTTGCTCTAGGCTGCAGGCCGCTAATTTGTTTCTGCATGGAATTAATAAACATCCTTGAGGATAAAAAACAAAGTGAATGTGGATCTCACCTTGTGCTTCCCCTTTCTCCAGGATTTGAACCTCACACATTAAGGAGTTAATGATAATCTTTTCCTCTCATCTTGCTTTAGATGCATTCCTTATATTTACCTTGTAGTACTCCAACATCTATTTCTTAATTTGGTTCACCAATTATATCACTTAGTTGCCATCACTTAACTGAAGAAGTAAGAAACGAGCCCTTACTTTGAACCTGAAGGGAAGGGTCATCTCATCTGAAGCTGATTGGAATTCAGGGTACATAATTGTGGAATGACTCTGATAAACATTCTTGCCTTTTAAATAATACCCCTGAGTCACTATAGCATTCTTTATGAAATAAGGACAATCTGTGCTCTTCCTGCCAAAGGGAAATAAAATCCTCCTTTCTGGATAAAGACCTCATTATCTATATTAATTTTTTATCCAATGTGTATCATTCAATCAAAAATTACCAGGCATGAGGAAAAACAGAACCAAACAACTTAAAACCAAGAGTAAATTCAGACAATAAAAACTGATCCATGGGTGACTCAGATTTTAGAATTATCAGATAAGAGACTTAAAAATAATTAATATTTGTCAGGAAAAAAGGGGGGAACACCACTGTGAAGGAATCCCAAATGTCTAGCATAGCTTCTAGAAACCTGCAAGAGAACTCAAGGAACCCCAGAATTCATGTTTTGGGCATTTTGGCTAGATGCTGAGGTGCTCCTGTCTTCATTCAATTTATTCTAGTGTCTTACATGTGACAACAAACTACATGTTTCAGATAAATATGTTTACTTATGTTTAAATCTCAGACAACAGCCTCAAATATAACTTCTCAGGTCACAGCAGACTTAGGGTAAAAATATAATTACTGTGAAAACCACTAAATAGTATCTATTTGTTCTTGTTTAACTCAGGTGAAATTTAGTAGATTTTCCCCCTAAGCATTTTTTGTATTCCCCCAAGCATTAATTTGTATTTTTCATGCTATTTCTTTTCTTTTTTTTTAAATAGATTTTGGTTATAGGGTATGTGTGCTTCCTGAAGAGAAAGAGAGACAGAAAGCAAGAAATCACCCCCCAAGGGGGATGTCCACACCATAATCCCTTCTCCTCCATTCTTCTTTTAGGATCTTGGGCATGGACACACATGTGCCCAGCATGAGTTTAAGCTGCTGGGCTTGGGCCTCGCACTGTGGTCGAGTACATGGAAATCCAGTGATGTAACCATTACACTATCTGCTGGTCCCCATGCTATTTCTTAGAAGGATCTTTTTTTTTTCCCCAGTACCTATGTGTTCGGATTACTTTTTTTTTTTTTTTTTTTTTAAGTTTTTGTCATAGGGTACATGAGCTATTCAAAGAGGAGAGAAACAGAGAAAGAGAAAATGGGAAATCACCCTCCAAGGGGGATGGCATACATATCTGGAATGATCTTCAAGCCACTGGGTCCAGGACTCAAATAATGGTTGGCCATGTGGACATCCAGCCATGTTAACACTAGGCCATTTGCTGGCCCCTGATAACTCCTACATAGTAGCTTTTTGAAGTATCTCTCACTTACAAGATTACTAACTTTGAGAGTAGACATTTGAATATTATTCTTTCTCCAAAACTCACTAATTGACACATATTAAGTGTTCAAAACAAAAAATCTGTTACATTCTTATGCATGTGTTCTAGAGAAATGGAAACTTTAGTGCACACAAAAACCTGTAGACTATGTACAAATATTCATAGAACCTTCGTCAGTAAAGCACACATCTGGAAACAACCCAGATGTTCTGTAAACAAATATCTATATCATGAAATACTACTCAGCAATAATAAGAACAAACAACTGATATACGCAACAATGCCAATGAATCCCCAGGGAATAAAACTGACAGAAAATAGTCAGTCCAAAAAACTTCATGCTGTGTGATTTCATCTTTATAACATTATTAAAATGACAAAATTCTAGATATAGAGAATAGATTAGTGAATGCCAGGTGCCTTATCTTCACTACATAAATATCAATTTACTGGTCATTATTATATGGTTCTCTGGTTTTGCAATATGTTACTATTAGAGATATTGCTTGAAGGTAAAGGTAATATAGGAACTCTTTATTTTATTTCATATAACTGTATACGAAACTCTTATAATCTCAAAAGAATAATATTTTTATTTAAAAATTAATAAATGAAAGCCAGGTCATAGATTCAAATTTTATTTACATGTAATACAGTTTATGATTATAAAAGTTAAAAATTAGTTAAATATTTTTCAGTATTCCTACTCATTTATGATTTTTTTTTTCCAGTGGGAAATATGGCCATATCTTGCCCATCCAAAATAGTTTTTCCATCATACCTAAATTACACTCCAAAGAAGCCCATGCTTGTTTGAACTACTTTCTCTATGATAAGAATCTTACTAAACAATTAGTGAATTGTAAACAAAGTTGTTAAATTCAGTATTTTCCAGATACTCCATGAACTACTTGTGTGGACAAACATGTAAATTACTCTATAAATGCTTATTGATTGATCAAATAAGTGTACATATTTATTTTTATTAGGATTAAATTGTTTTTTATATTTAAAAACCATATGGAGAAAAGCACTCAATTTATTTTTTATATAGCACTTTTTTGAAGACCCTGAAGGAAAAATTGAATTACCACCATCATTGAAAATTTATTCCTGGAAACGTCCACAGGATGTCGTTAGTCGGGTAAGAAGCATTTCTTTCTATTAAACAAAACACTTTTTAACTATTAGGATATAACTTTCTAATGATAAAATTTTGTATTTTAAAAATGATTCAGGGTTATTTTTTTCTTGTGGTATTTAGTCAAAAATGTGATAGTGTGGCCTAAAATGCTATGTGCAGTTATTCCTTATTTTCTGACTGATAAACTGTCTTCTTTCTGCCTAGCATGAACTTACATGGTATGGAGATATCTTCATTATCATTAATTTTCTAGCCAAAAAAGTTCACTCTTGGATATCTCATTCTACAGATTTGAGAAGCAGTTTTCAAAGACTGCTTTTATTTCTGGTCTCTGTGCCCAACCACTTGCATCATATCGACAGGGCCATTACCTGAGATACCTTTATTTTAAATAACACATTTACATGAAAACTTATGACACCCTGGCTATATTCTCATAGATATGTTTCATACATACATATTACATATTCTATATAATATTTTATATTAAATATATATAAAGTATATATTCATCCATCATATTTTCCAATTACTGTTACTAGTCAAAAAATTTGGATAAACCTACATTCTAAAGGATTTACAAAAATGAGAAAATTGAAAAGTACATGTCTGCCCATCACAATATTTGTTACCTAGTTGTAACATATGTTAAATAAAATAAATCAAATATACATGAACCATGCTTTTAAGTACTTACAGTATTCAATAGCAAGTTTATGCAAAATTATTATTAAAAAAACTATGCATGGATTTCAAATTTTTTTGCATCAAAATAAATTCATATTTTTGTTTTCCCATGAACTTTCATGAAGTCCCCTCATGACTATTAAATTAATTTTAAATGTAACAAAATTTAAAGTTGGATAAGATTTTTAGAAGTTGCCACAGTATTTTTCATCCAAGATGAAGATATTTTTCCAGCTACCAGATGTTAATTAAGATTCAGGTTTAACTTGAGTGGTTAATTTAAAATTTAAATATTTTTTTTTCTTTTTTTCAGGTTTTTGCCCTAGGGCACATGTGCTTACCAGAGAAAGACAGAGAGGAGAAAAATGAGAAATCATTCCCCAGGGAGGACGACCACACCGCAGTCACTTCTACCATTTTCCTCTTGGGATTTTAGGCACATATGCACACATGCCCAGCATGTTTTTCAAGCCATCAGACCCAGATCTCAATAGAGTCAGCCATGGGGGACAGTGCCTTAAAGGCCAAGGCCTCCTGCTGGCCCCCAAATTCAAGTCATTTTTATAATCTCCTTTTGCATGTGTATGAATATCAAGTTTTTCTGCATATGTAATATATGATGATATTTTATTTGTATCTTAAAATACTGTATTTTATCAATATTATATTGAATTAATGTCAACAGCAGGTCTAAAGATTATTTTAAAGAATAATGTGCTTATTTTTTATTATTTTTCATTCCTCTACCTGTGAAAACTGAAATCAGGTTGGATCTGTTTGTAGTACATGAAACTGTTTCATTAAACTGCATTTCCTTTATTTTCCTTATGGAGTAATATCTCTTCATTTTTATTTTTCAGACGCCAGTAGTTGTGAAAAATGAAATTACGTTTGACTTGTTTTCTGCAAATGAACATTTACTCTGCAGTGAGGTATGTAGAACTCAAATGTATGAACTCAGGTATATGAACTCAAGTCTCATTGTAAAGTTTTTTCCAGACCTGCTTAACTCCCAGACCACCAAGTGCTGCCCTCCTTGGCTCACCTTTTACTTTGGAAATAACTTGATCCTTTTATCCCAACTGTATTGAACTACAGCTGACAATTAAAAATTATTTAATGGGGGTCAGCAAGTGGCATGGTGGCTAGTGAGCTGGATTCCTGCCTGGCCAACCATGGTTTGAGACCCAGACCTGGCGACTTGAAAAATCACAACAAATAGATAGATAAATAAATAAATAAATAAATGTTTTAAAAATTATCTCATATATAAGTTGTCACCTATGTATTCAGGATGTATATCTTGACGATTTGATACATATGTATGTGGTGGACATCAAAAGGTTTATAGAAAAATGGAATTAAAGTATGAGTTTATTTTACGGTAAAACAATTTTGAAATTCTTGCCTAGTTTCTTTATAATGTGAATTTTTCATGAATATTTTGAAAACTCCTCTTATATTCTGAACTAGTCACCAAACTCGAGCTAATTAACACATCATCTCACACTGTCATTATTTTGTGTGTATGGTGAGAATATTTAAGATCTAACCTCAGCAAATTTCAAGTATCAATACAATATTGTTAACTATAGTCACCTTGTTGTACTTTAGATTTCCAGAACTCATCTTGCATAACTGGAATTTCGTACTTCTTGACCAATAGCTCCTTGTAACCCTTCCCTCCAGACCCCTACAGCTACCTCTGATTCTACGAGTTGGACAATTTTAGAGTCTACTCATGAGTGAGAAAAGAAAAATGCACCTTTTTAATTAACTTTAGCCAAAACATGATAGGAAATTGGTGCTTGTTCTGTCCATGGGCATGACAGCTAGGTTCTCGCATTGTGTAACCCAAGAATTTTTACTCATTTTTCTATTCCTCATAAAAGGCTGAAAAACAGACACTATTTTCTATACTCTCCAGATGAGAGACTGCAATTTAGAGAGACTGAAGTGACTTGCCTGAGAGCAGAGACTATGACAGGTCTGGAGGAAGACTTGAGTCCTGTCTCTCTTTCTACTATGAAGCTCACCTTTCTAATATTCATTGCTGTCCAAAAAACATGCAAGTGGGAGTTTTATATGGAGCATTTCAGTATGTACAGATCAACACATGAAACAGGAGATTTCTAGTGCATTTGCATATCTATGCAATTTTAATTGTTTCACATCTCATTCCTTCTTTAATTGGTCTCATTGACATAAGGGAGATAATTTCCTTCTCAAACTTCTTAACATTTACAGAAGAGTAGGTCTTTCATTTGAAAACCTCATTAGTGCTCACAGAAGAACTATTAGTCTCTCTCTTTCACACACACACACACACACACACACACGTACACAGAGCTAATATAAAGGTCAATGTCAAATGGAGGTCAATATCAAATCACTCATAATCTAATCTAAGCAACTCATAATTTAATCTAGCAGATAGCTTTCTTAGCTGAAAGTATGTTTAATATTAGACAATTTAGTTTGTCTGTGACTGTATTTTCTCCAAACAAAGGTAATCCCCATGTTTTTATTCCGTAGGTTATAAATAAAAATGTGGAGAAGATTACCTGTAGAATTTAATATTACTTTGAGGAATTTAATGTGACTATTGGAAGTAGAATTTTTGCTGTATTTTTCCCTAAATTATAATACAAAAAACTGAAAAATAACCAATTAACACTAATTTCTTCTTGTTATTAGCTGATGAGATGGATTATCAGTGAAATCTATGCAGTGTGGAAGATATTCAATGGAGGGATTTTGAGTAATTATTTTAAAGGGAACACAGGGGAGCCTCCTCTTCTTCCATGGAAACCTTGGGAGCACATATACTCACTATGCAAGGCTGTGAAGGGTCATATGCCTTTGTTTAATAGCTATGGGAAGTATGTGGTAAAACTTTACTGGATGGTAAGTTCAAGTTCATGTGCATTACAATGTATGTATCTTTCATATTGCAATGCCATGTCTCTTACATGCTGTAACCTAGGCTACTATAAGACAATGCATGTGTACAGGATATAGCTGTGTAGCTACTGGGGGAAACTGTCCTGCATATGGGATTGGCGATTAGTAAGACAAACAGTTGCTCCTCCCAGGATACTAGCCCACCTGCTTTTTTATTTTTTAGAGAGAGATTTTTGCTATATGGCGTGCGTGCTCACTGGAGACATACAGAGAGACAGAGAGAGAGAGAAAGTGAGAAACCACCTCACAGGGGGAATGACCATGCCACAATCCTCTCTCCTCCACTCTTCTCTTGGGATTTTGAGCAGTGTGCACATGCATACACACACACACACACACACACACACACACACAGTGTGAGTTTCAATCTGCTGGGATTCAAACCATGGTCAGTGAGATAGGAGTCCAGCACCTCATCCACCACACCATCAGTAGTGCATCTGCTTTTAAACTGATGTTACCTGGACCACTAAGGCATGGCCGCTCTGTATGATGCTATAACTGCCCCCATATCCTCAGGATGAGGCGATTCACATAGGCGGGTAGACACTCAAGACTTCCTCCCCTCCTCTTTTCTCTGTGATATGGTATCTAGGTTACAGGGAGTAGGGAGGATGGAAGCATGGTCCAGTTCTCTCCTGGCCATTGGTGCACTAAGAGCCTGACCCCACCAATCTTTTATCCTAAACCTGAGATTTTTTTTTTTTTTATGTTAACATTTCTTACCTCGACACAGAAAAATTTTAACCTCAGCCTAAAAGGAAGCAAATGAGATAGTAGAAACTATGAACAGAAAATTCAAAATCCTAGCACGACATTTAGCAATGCTAGACTGTATTAAAAACTTTTGGGTTTTTGCTGGTCCTTGTCGCTGGGAAATAATATTATTCTTAAACATTTGAAGGAGTAAAGAAAGTCTAAAAAGTTAATACTTCCTTTATATATTCATAAAACGTCTTTTTTCTTAATAAACCTGAACCATCTAATTTCTGGGATGGGAAATATTGTAAGGCCAATAACTACAAATTAGTATCATCATTACAATTGGAAGGTTATGAAAATAATATAGCCTTTAATGTCTGAAATAGAATTTTTAATTTTAATTTTATTTTATTATTTTTAGTATTTTTACTATAGTGCACATGCCTCACCAAAGAGAGAGAGGGAGAAAGAGAAGGAAAGTGAGAAATCACTCCCTGGGAATGATGGCCACACTGCAATCCCTTCTCCTCCAGTCTCCTCTCAAGATTCTTGTCATGCATGCACACATGCTAGCATGATTTTTAAGCTACTGGGTCTGAGACTTAAACCATGCAGCCAATCATGTGGGATCCAGTGCTTTAATCTCCAAGCCACCTGCTGGCCCAGAATTTTGTATTTATTTATTTTATCTATTCTTCTTCTCCTCCTCCTCCTCCTCCTCTTCCTCCTCCTCCTCCTTCTTTTTCTTCTTCTTGTTTGCCACGGGGCATGTGTGCTCACCAGAGAGAGAGAGAGAGAAAGTGAAAGTGAAAAAACAAGCTACTAGGTCCAGGACTCTAGCAGCCATCGGTTTTGTGGGAGTTCAGAGCCTTAACCACCACACCCTGACCCAGAATTTTTGATTTTTAAATATTCACAGGACAATAGACCACAAAACTTTGTTAGGAGAGAAAATAACTTCTTCAATTCCTTCATTTTCTTTACTTACCAATCCAAAGGCAAATTTGGCAGACTGTATTTTAGAGTTTTACATGTGCGCAAAGAAGTGAGTGGTATTGAGAAAGTGGAAGGACTGGCAGGTACTGCAGCAGTAAATCGTGGTGCTCTGTGAGGTTAACCCATATGTGAAGGTTCTGGGTTCACATCTGGTGGCCTCCCTGAGTGTGCTGGGCATGCACATACCCATCATTTAAATTCAGCCTGAGGCTGGAGGTGGATTGTGGAAAGACCATGTTGGTGGTGATCATCTCCCTTCCTCTTTCTGTCTTTCTATCTCTCACCCTCTGTGACTTTCTCATCCACAGAAGTGAGAGAGATAAGAAAAAGAAAAAATAAGAAAAAAAATAAGTGAGGAAAAAATAAATATTTTTTTTAAATGAAAGAAATGAGAAAACCAATGGATAGTGTTGAAGGATTATAAAAAGAAGATAAACAAATGAAGACTGAATGAAGACCCATTCTACCACATTGGTTTAAACTTGAGGTGGTGGGGAGTTCAAAACTATTATGCATTTACCAACCCTGTTTGTTTCTCTTCTCTTCTTTTCTCTTCTCTTCTCTTCTCTTCTCTTCTCTTCTCTTCTCTTCTCTTCTCTTCTCTTCTCTTCTCTTCTCTTCTCTTCTCTCTCTCTCTCTCTCCTCTCTCTCCCTCCTCTCTCTCTCTCTCTCTCCCTCCCTCCCTCCCTCTCTCTCTCTCTTTCTTTCTCTTGCTATCTCTGCTTCCTGACAGCTCTTTCTTTTAAAATTTCCTTTGGTAGAGATAAACACTTATCAACACTGTTTTATTTTGCAAATAAAATGTGATTTAGTTCTCTTTACTGCACTAACTTCTCAAAAGCCCAAATACAATTGATTCAAAAACAAAACAAAACAACAGTCCACTTTGGAAATACCAGTCTGAAAGTCACTTAACTTGTCTCTTTAGGTAAGTTTGTCATTTAGGGAAAAGTGTAAGGAGTGTGACAGTCAAAGACTGGACGTCCAATCTGATGGCTTCCTCCAGTTTCTCATTAATCTCATTTGAAGATTAGCTTGTGGGTGATGTGGTTAAACTGGGGGGCAGTGAGATTCAACTGGTTCCATAGCAATTACTTTAGTAATCAATGATATAGGTGGTTGCTGGTTTTGTGGATGGTAGACATCTGTTCTCTCTGGGCTGGGGGGCAAACATTTCTGTTCATACCTCTTTTTACCTATTTCCAGCTGGTAGAGCTAAATTCATATTACTGTTAGTAAAGAATTAGAGTAAATTATTTCTAATAAGATAAAATGTAGTTTTTTATTTCCTTGTTCCTTTTCAGAGTAAACAATTTAATTAAATTCTTTTTCTCTTTCAATTCCAATTCGGTATTTGTACATGTCTGTCTTTGCTTTCCCTGCAGAATCTGGGAAGCACGCTCATGACATGTGCCTTGTTTTCTCTCAGTGCTTGTTCAGTGTGTGCACTGCAGACCCATCTTCTGCCCTTCACACATTTCCGACCCCTTTCACATCTGGTGCACCCCAGTCTCATCCTCCCTGTTTTCTTCTTCAATTTCCTGATGCTTTCTGACCCTTTTCCACTTGGAGATTGATTGACTTCTCTGCCTTATGGAAATAGTCTCCCCCTTTCCTGTTGTCCCTGGAAGCATATACCTTGATGACTTTTGTGAGACAAACCAATCTCTCAAGTCTCTCTGCATGACATTTAAAATTTCAATTTTTGCACCAGCCTATCATTTTCCCCATGAGTATTCCCACTGTTTCTACTTTGGGGTCTAAGTAAATCACATAAAAGTTCTTTGACATCAGCCAGATAGAAATGTATTGAGTGGTATTAAGAACATTAAGAGTAAGAGTATGGAACAGAGAGCAGCTTTATCTCTTCTTTCACCTGGCAATAATGCTGATTCTGGGACACTTAGCACCCCCCAGCTGCTTTCTAATTTCTGTATTCTTCGGATCCCTGGAAAAAGCAGTTCAGTCATTGCTCTCCCCTTGGACTATGGATTTCTGTTGGGAACCTTTCTCTGAGTTGTCTCTATGTTTTGTTTATCTCTGGTAAACAGAAAATGCACACATGGGGACCTATCATTTCCCCCAGTTGCCATCAATATAATTATACAAAAATGAATTAGCTTTTATTTTTGAATGACTTGTACTTTTTAAACACAATGTTATTGTAGAATTCAGAGTTTTTAAACTGTGAGGTGAAAAACATAAACAAAAACAAAAAACCAGCATCAACACCACCTATGGCACTTCTTAAATAACTACCTCGCATTCCCATCCCAGGACCTCTTGAGTCAGAGCTTCCAGGATGGAGCCTGCAACCCTGCATTTTAAATACTCTCTCCCATTCACTGACATTTTTGTTTCTTAAATTTGAGGAGCAATGTTTGCAATGTATAAACCATGACAAATTATTTTGTTCTTCAGTTGCTTTCTTCCAAAATGAAAATGCTTTATTCTTATTTCATTATTATTAATAATATACTTGCTTTTAGTACAGCAAATTGAAGCACTATTAAAATGTTCAAGGTGGGTAAGGAAAGTTCCTTGTAATTTGGTACCTTTCAGAAATCACAGTAAATGCATATGCGTAGCCTCCTAAACTTCCTTCTCTTTCTATAGACGTATGCTAATCCACTATGTATGTATAATTTGTAACAATAGGCTCGCATAGTATTTATTGTTCTGTAAACTATTCCTTCCTCATCTGTGAACACTTTTAGTGCTAATATGTACTTATCTACTTGGTGCTCCATCACATGAATGTATAATTACTACCATGGTTTTTTTTTTTGCTAATTTCATATTGATAAACATTTAGGTTATGACAAGTTTACCAATACAAACAATGCTAGAAAGCAATAAATATGTGTATTTTTTGTCCACTTGTATGGGTTTTTTTTTGTAGAATTTCTACATACTGAATTATTCTGCCAAAATATATGCAAATTCTTAATTTCGATAATGTATTCAATTAATTTGTTTTTACTTTGGGTGTATAAAATGTTTATACTTGGTATCATTAGGATGTAAATCTGCCACTTTGTTATTTGTTTATTTTTTGTTACCCATCTTATTTTTGTATTTATTTATATGTATCATATCCCTTATCTCTTTTCCTGTTCTCATTCATGTTTCTTGAACATTTTTTAGGTATACCATTTTGATTTATTTAGTGTTTTTTGCATCTATCTCTCTGTATTTTTTTTCTAGTGTTGATCTAAGAATTAAAATATGCATTCATAGCTTATCATAGTTCATGAATGTCAAAATGTTACCACTTAAATTAGAATACACATTACTTTACCATCATTTAGGCCTCTTTCCACCCCTCTCTTTCTGATATGATTTTCTTTTCTTTTTTTTTTCCCCCAAGTTGAAAATATCTTTATTTGCAGATGACATGATGGTATACACAGAAGACCCAAAAGTATCCATGAAAAAACTTTTGAAAGTAGTAAATGAATACAGTAAATTGGCAGGATACAAAATCAACATCAAAAAACCTGTAGCATTTCTATATATGAACAATAAGCTAACCAAGGTATAACTGAAGAAAGTAATCTTGGGACCAGCAGTTAGCATAATGGCTATGTCGCTGGACTCCCACGTAGTCGACCGCGGTTCATGTCCCGGACCCGGCGGCTTAAACTCATGCCGGGCACGTGTGTGTGCATGCCCAGGATCCCAAGAGGAGAATGGAGGAGAAGGGATTGCAGCATGGCCAACCCCCCTGGGGGGTGATTTCTCGTTTTCTATCTCTCTGTCTCTCTCTGTCTTTCTGGCGAGCACACGCACCCTATAGCGAAAACCTCTCAAAAAAAAAAAAAAAAAAAAAAAAAAAAAGTAATCTTCACCATAGCCACAAAATGTATAAGATACCTAGGGATAAACAAAACCAAGGAACTCAGAGATCTCTATAAGAGAAACCATGAAAATCTGTAAAAAGATATTTAAAAAGACACAAAAAAAGTGGAAGTACATCACATGCTCTTGGATTAAAAGAATTAACGTTGATACAGTTTTCTGTATCAATATATACATTTCCTATGTATATATTGAGAATCTCATCATAATTTTTGCTCTTAAATTTGTGTAAATTTTTTAAAACTCAAGAGAAGAGCCCTCCATCTTATTTATTCATGTGCTTATTTTTTGTTTGGTCATTCCTGATGTTTTAAGTGTTCTTTCATTCTGATTTCTTCAAGAACTTCTTCTCATCTTTTTTTTTCTCACCAGTCTTCTGATAAAAAATTATGTTATTTTTCCTTCATCTGAGAATGTTTTTCTCTCATCTTTATTCTGGGCTGACAGTACTTTTCCCTCAGCATTCAAAATGAATGTGTCCCTTCCTTCTGGCTTCTCTGGTGTCTGAAGAACCATCGGCTTTTCTTTGTTTTCAACCTTTTTCCTTTTGCCTTGACCTTTCAGAAATTTTATTTTTATGTGTCTGGCTATAGATTTCTTGACTTTCTTTTTAATTTAAAACAATTAAAAAAAATATTTTTCCAGAGGGTGCACAAGAATGAGAAAGAGAGAGAGAAAAAGAGAAAAAGCCTCCCCAGCAGAACTGAGTTGTGCTATAATCCCTTTTCCTCTAGTTCTCAACTCCATCAGAACTCCAGGCATGTAAGCTGCTAAGACCAGGACTCAAACTCTGATCTGCCATGCGGGGCCCACCTTCCTCTACACAGTGTCTATTTGCTTGTGTGATACGGCTGGCCCTGTGGATTTCTTTGGATTTATCATTATTTGGCTTTTTCTAAGTTTCTCAAATTTGTAGGCTTATTTCTTATGACAAATTTGGGAATTTTTCAGCCATTATTCACTCGAATCTATTTTCAGCCCCAGATTCTTTTCTCATGACTCCAGTGACATGAATATTACTTATTTCTGTATTGTCCCATAGGTTTCCAATCCTCATAGCATTTTTATGCTTACTTAGGCTTAGGTGTTTTTTTATTGTTTTTTTGTTTTGTTTTGTTTTGTTTTGTATGAGAGAGAGGCAGGAGAGAGAAAGAAAGAGAGATCCTCAAGCAGGGTCCTCATACTACAATCCACTTTTAGCTTCAGCCAGTCCTGGGTCACAGGCACCCAGGCCCAGTATGCACAGGTGACTTTGGGACTCAATTCCAGCCCCTCTATGAGGATCTAGCATTGCAAAGCACTGCATTATCTTTGCATCATGATCTGGCCCCCTCATACCATTTTTCTAAACCTGTTTTTCCATATTGCTTGTAATTTCTCTTGACCTCATTTTCAGCTCACTAATTTTTATGCCATCTGCATTTTGCTATTTATCTCATCCAGAGAGCATTGTTTTGTAGTTTAGCTTTAAGTTAAGTTTTCCATATTTCCTCTTTTATATCTTCCATTTCTTTTCTGAGGTTTTCTGCTTTTTAATTGTTTTAAGAGTGTTCATATTTGTCTGTTGTAGTATCTTTATAACAGTTGCTTTAAATTTTTTATTTCCTAATTCCAGTTGCTCTGTCGTTTGTTTCACTTGTGTGTGGGCTGCATCTTAGCTTATAAATCTCTGCTCTATTCTGGCCTGCCACTGATGTTTGCTACCCAGATGATAAGACCCTGTCCCACAGTCCACTGAGACCTGGCCAAGGGGTGGAAAGTGTGCCATTACATTAGTGCAGAGAAATGGGTTGGAAATACTTCCTCCAACAGCGTCTCCTAGGGCAAGGCACCTCCTCTTTGTTGCAGGAGTGAGGTGAAGGCAACAGTTGTGCCCATTGACTCCTTTGAGGACAGTAAGTGCCTTGTTTGCTTCTGGGTGGGTACGGTAGTCAGAGTTCCACCCTCAAGCCTTCACGGGAGGGATTCTACGCTGTTACTGCAGTGGAGGTAGGGAAGAGATTCAGGCTTCCATTCCATCAGTATAGTTTTGATCATTCAAATATTTGCTGAAATCTCCATCAACCTATCGCTTATTTCTTCCTTTTTGTAATTGTGATTTATACAGTTAACTTTATAAAAAGATTGCATCATACTTTCATCATGCTCATATAAAAAGAAAGTATAAATGGATGTGGTCATTTAGTTATCTTGATCTGGAATTCCGGTGTGGAAAATATTGGGTTGTAGAGAAAGTCCTGACGCACTTTTTCATTAAAAAACATCATGACTTTCCCGATGACCTAATATTCAAATCTGAACATGGCTGTATTCTAAATTATTGTAGTAATTTATGTTTACAATAACAAAAGAGTATCTTTCCTCATAAGCATTTTTAATAAGTAAACATTTTGATAGTTCTTTTTTTTTTTTTTTTTGGAGAGGTTTTCACTATAGGGCG
The DNA here is from genome assembly GCA_026018925.1 of Tupaia tana. Taxonomy (NCBI): domain Eukaryota; kingdom Metazoa; phylum Chordata; class Mammalia; order Scandentia; family Tupaiidae; genus Tupaia; species Tupaia tana. Next base: position 88,773,385 of record JAKSZU010000002.1, read on the forward strand.
CGTGCGCTCTCCAGACAGACAGAGACATAGAGACAGAAAGCAAGAAATCACCCCCCAGGGGGGATGGTCACGCCAAAATCCCTTCTCCTCCATTCTCCTCTCGGGATCTTGGGCACGCACGCACATGTGCCCAGCGTGAGTTTTAAGCCACCGGGTCCAGGACGCGAACCGCGGTCGACTACGTGGGAGTCCAGTGACATAGCCATTACACTAACTGCTGGTTCCCATGGATTTCAATTTTTTTGGTACCAAAATAAACTAATACTTTTGTGCTCTTTTTGAGTAACTTTCTTAAAGTTTATTTAATTGTTTCTTCCATGAGCTAGAAAGAGAAAGACAGTATTGCAATAGGGTCTTAACACTGCAAAACACCCCCAGTCTTCAGCTAGCCCTGGGTCATTGGAAAGTGTGTACCTAGCATACTCAAGAATTGGGAACATTGTCGTGTGGGCTTGTTGTGAAGAGCATCATGTTTTACTACTGGCCCAAAACATCTATTCCCTTTGTATATGTATATTGTTTCATTTCTTTGTTTTTGAAGTTTATTTATTTCCTCCTTGAGAGAGTAAAATACACTGAGAGAGAGAGGGACCTAGAGAGAGAGAGAGAGAGAGAGAGAGAGAGAGAGAGAGAGAGAGAGAGAGAAAGAGAGAGAGGTGCAATCTATAGGATCTTCACTCTGTGATCCTTCCTCCAGCCTTGTGACTGACTAGAATCCTGGACATGTTGAGATAGAGTTGGGATATGAACCTGGCATCTTTTCACGTGATCTCTATCATCAAACAGTAACATCCCTATTGCCTGTACCACCATGACTGGGATACAAAAATATTTGATTTCTTTATAAATGTTAAGGATGCAACCAACCAATATATCAATATGGTTCATTATTAAAAAAATAAAGAAAATATAGTCAAATTTTGCAACAGATTTATTGAGACACAATTAACATATCATACAATTCACTCATTTAAAGTGTATGATTTAGCAATGTTTAGTAATTCAGGGAATTCTTAATTTAAAAAATGTTATCATTGATGATCTGGAAGCAAATGACATTTGTTGACCGGTCCCATTTAAGTTCCTCCGGGTGCTTAAAAATGTTCTTTCATAAGAATCCAGACAACCTTTTCTGAATCTTATTTAATATAAAAGTATAGGAAGGTAACACCTATTGCAAATTTTTATTATGATAAAGTATACATTTTGTATCATTTAATATTTTAAACATCAGTGCCGGCAGGTGGCGTGATTGTTGAGGGTGCTGGACTCCAACATGGCTGACCACAGTTCAGTATAGAAACTTCAGTCCTGGACCCGGCAGCTTTCTCTCTCTCTCTCTCTCTCTCTCTCTCTCTCTCTCTCTCTCTCCCCCTCTCCCTCTCCCTCTCTAGTCAAATTAAATAAATAATATTTTAACCATTAATTATACACTTGAGTGGCATTAAGACTTTTGACAGTATTGTGCAACCATCACTACTATTTCCAGAATTTGCATCATCACAACAGAAATGCTGTACCCATCAGAAAACAACTTCTCTTTTTCTCCTGTTCCCAACCTCCAATAACCTCTTTCGGTTTCTATGGATTTGCCTTTTCTAGATATTTTTATACAATGTTTGTCCTTTTGTATCTGACTTATTTTTCCATGTATTCTTCTTGGTTATTTCATTTGAAATTAGAAAAAAAGGGACTAGCCTTGGCCCAGTGGTTAAGGTGGCTGGATCCCCTAAGACTGATTGTACAGTTTGAGTCCCCACCTGATGGCTTGAAAAACATGCCAGGTGCACATGTATGTGCCCAAGATCCTGAAGGGAAGAAGAGATAGAGGAGAAGGAATTGCAATATTATGCTCATTGGGGAATACATTCTCACTTTCTTTCTCTCTCTCTCTCTCTCTTTCTCTCTCTGTGAACACATATGCCTTATGGAAAATATTTTAAAAAATTAAAAGAGGAGGATGGCTAAATACCTGTACCTTTCACCTGCTTTGCCAAATATTGTCTAAAGAAAGATAAAAGACATAAAAATATAAATAAAGCAATACAAAATTCAGGGTAAAAAGTGTCATACAAAGAAAACATTTTTCATCTCATTGTTCCAATCTACCTGGGAAAAAAAATATGCTGTTCCTTGAATCTTCAGTTCAAATATCATTTTCCTGGGATGACTTTCCCCAGTAAACTTAATCATGTTTTGAAGGTCTTAGAGCACTACTTTAAACATAATGTGTTCTATGCTTCTCCCTCCACTAGACTATAAGTAATTCAATAGTATAGCCATGGGTTATGCAAATCTTTGGGTTCAAAATGCCTGATGCTACTTTTGAAAATATTTGTTAGCAAAGCATTGAATTTGCAATGAAACTTGGGATATAAAACCAAAGTTTTTTTTTTTTTAAAGCAAACTTAAAGCTCACAATCATTAAAGTTATTTATTTCATGCTTTTAATTATGAAGTAATATAATAAATGACTTTACTAAATAAAATATTAATTTGCTTCATGTTTTAAAAAGATTTTTAATTATCAGTAGAAGTAATATTGGAATGAGGCATGTAAGATCACTGAGCTCATATCAGGATAAGCAATAATCATTAAAGTGATATTTGGAGAATGTATTTTTTGATTACTTATTTAATTATACTCAAACTTATCTATAGTTGCATAATGTTTTGGTTCTGCTATTTGAAATACTTTAATTTAGTGCGTTATGTAGGACAGAGAACCTAAGAAAGTGTTCATAAGACCTTGTAAATATGGATAGTATTGACATAGATATTAATGTGCTTCTATTTATATTTAAAATAAGCTAAAATTCTCAAAGTAGTATTTAAAATCAGTATTTCAATATTTAAATACGGATACTAAAGCAAAATTATAAAATAGCAAACAATGGTGTCAACAAAGAAAATATCATGAATCATTGAATGGTATCATATTCCTTTCTTCTTATTTTCAGGGTTGCTGGAGAAAGATAACTATTGATGACTTTCTGCCTTTTGATGAAGATAATAATCTATTGCTTCCAGCTACAACCTATGAATTTGAACTCTGGCCCATGCTTTTGTCTAAAGCGATTATTAAGTTGGCAAATGTTGAGTATGTAGTGAGAAATTGTTACTTTCCTGTATAAAAAAATACAAACAACAACTATTCTTCTATATTTTATACATTTATTTAAAAACAAATTAAATGAAAGCTTTCTTTCCAAACAATATAAACTTTCTAATATAAATATAAATGTGCCAAAGCCACTGCATTGAAGTTGGGTTAGCCAACAAAAGACAAAATTTCCCCAAGGAAACATAATATAGGAAAACATTTCATCTAAATATGTAAATATGTGTACTGGAATCTAGTTAAAGTTTTTGGCTCAATACAGGCAACAAAAGCTTTCTAATATTAAAAAAAATCTGAACTCTTCTGGAGATATATTCCTTATTGCTCTTGGAAAGAGTTGTCACTTTTTGATACATTTATGATGAAAACTACTTCTATTTGTTTCAAATTTTTTGTAAAATTTGCTGTGTCTTATATTCGCACATGACTTGTATACCAACATGTATGAGATATGTCTGCCATTTTATAGTCTCTCAGCCTCTACTTCCAAACATATGCAGTCATTATATACCTCTGCTCCTGCAGTGTGTATGGCCACTTGGTATTCGACAGAACACAGCCACGTACTGTAAATGTCAGCCATTGGCTCATAGCTCACCCCCTTCCTGTCTACAAACATAGCAAAGTCAGAAGCCAGATCTGCTTTGTGAAGATGTTCTTTTTGCTCAGCTTCTTTTTTTCTCCCAAGGCTATAAAATAAAAACAACAACTCCTACTGTAATCCTCTTCATTTCACTTTTCTCTTACTACCCTTTGATTTTCTACTGGGAATTTCTTTTAACCAGCTTTTATTTCTTAATTGCAATAATTTTTATAAAAATTCCAGCCAGATCTTTTTAGGTAGCTAAGTACAATATTCACACTGGTGGCAGTTATGTTTGTTTTTTGGAAAGAGAAAAATAATCTTTCTAATGTTCTTCATTCTCAGACCTAACTTGAAGTTCTAAGAATTACAGCCATAAAGCCAGTGATGCATTAAATATGTGACCTAGATAATTAGAGTGGCATTTTACCTCTCTTAAAGACATAGTTCAGCAGAATGCTATAGCCACATGAATAGTAGAGTTATTATTGTTTGGAAATCTAAGCAAATACATCTTGGAAATAAAGAACCTAAGCATAATATACATCTTAGGAGTTCTGGTGAAACCTGTCCTACCTGGTACAGTTTACATTTTTTTATAAATCCATCACAGATTATATAGGCTCTGTAGTTATTATTTGTATATGAGGGTTAGCTTTCTACATTTGAAAATTAGTATTTAGTCATTATTTTAATATCAATGTGAGATATGTAAAGAAAATAACATTATTTATATGGAGTTTACAAAATTACCTCATATATGTATTTATATTGTACAAACAAGAATTTAGACTAAACTATAAACCATCCCAATAGATAAACCAGTACAAATTCATAATTAATGAAATATGTGGTCAAGATAGTAAGATTTCTTTCTGAAGAAAAGGGCATATGTTGGTCAATACCATCAATATCACCATTGGCATATGGTGGCTCAAGCCATGACTACCAGGCAGAAGAGGGATATAGCTTTTCTGTGCATAAAGATAATTACCTCAGGCAAGGTATAAAAAGGACTAAATGATAGTAAAATCCTGTTTGCTTTATTACAACCTCATTTGACTTTGTGCTATGCTGGCAGCTCTGCTCTTCTGTACAAAATAGGACATAGGTTTCTAAGTTCTCTGCAGTTATCTAAGAATTTCCGATGACCACCTTAGCCTGCTACAGACAAGACTGACTATAGCCTCAAAACCATCTTAAAATAATTACTAAGTCATAGCAATGCCATATTTAATCTATAATATGGATTATATATGGATTTCATGATACATATATAAATGTTTTATGCAAAAGCATTAATACTAGCTTTTGAGGTTTTAAAAGCTTAATAAAGTTTATATGCATGCTTTGCTAACATATAGAAACTTTATCTCTCTGGCTCTATGTAAGTGTTTTAACAAAACAAATCATGTGGCTATTAAAATAGCGTTTTCTTATACTTTAATGTATGACCAGTATGAACCCTACATTTGATATTATATTGCTGTTTATTAATGATTCCTACTTCTTATAGCTCTCTCTGTTTTAATATTTTGTTAACTACAGTTTTATGCATTTTCTTTTTTAGCATCCATATGGCACAAAGGAGAGAACTGGGGGAGTTCACTGTTATTCACGCACTCACAGGGTGGTTACCTGAAGTCATTTCTCTTCAGTAAGTTTGACCATTAAGCTTCTTGTATCTATTTTTTTTTCTTCCCAAGATATTTTTAAGCATATTTTTAGTATTTAAAAACATTTTAAGAAAAATCAGGTATACAAAAAGCTCAGGAGAATAACATATTATGGTAGTATGTAAAATTCGTTGGAAATTCTAGGATTAAGTTCTGTCTCCTTATGTAGAGAAAGAATAGCTTCTGCAGGTTTTTAGTTTGAACTGACCCACATAGCAAGAGGTAAGTTAACAAGGTTCAGCCACGTGGCACAGACTGTAGAGTACAGAAATACAGAGCTGGAGGCTACATCCTTCATGGGTTTGGATTCCTGGGTCAACATGAAGACATACCAGGTATGCAGGTGCCCAAGATTCCGAAGAGGTAGAGGGTTGGGGAAAGAGCACTATAGCATGATGAGACTCCTTTGACAACTCTCTCTATCCTGTGCATGTGCACACAATTTCTGTCATTAAAAGAAAGAAAAAAAAAGTTATGAACTTCTAAAGTTTTATTTTTACTGCTGCTAGAATATTTTATAGGTTTTGCTTTGAAATTTTTCGTGTAACAGTATTCAGTAGAGATATAAGAGGCATGAAATCTTCAAGCCTATCAAAGATGGTAAAGAAACAAGAGATCAGAAAATTTATAACTAGAATATTAGTGATTTAAAAACTATGGATTTTTTCTTGCTAGACTCATATGAAAATTAAATTTAAAAATTGAAAAGTGTCCATATACGTCAATGATTATAGAGACCATGTCAATAATTAATATTTTAGTTGAAGTATTTTATACATTCAATTTGTATAAATTGATATTTGAAGATGAAATAAGAAAAATGAATCTTGAACTTTGGAGTAAGAACTCTGTGGTTAGACTTAAATTCTTACACTTTCAATTTCCAGTTATGAGAATTTTTCTGATATGTAACCTCTCTAAGTCCCAGTTTCTTCATCTCTAAAACAGGAAATAATATGAGCTAACCTATAGGATTGTGTTGAAAATTAACAGGTGAGAATGTTAGAAATACTAGTGTGTGGTAGAGACATAATTAGTGAAATTGCGTTTTCCATCTCTAGTGACTTTTGCCAGATTATCAAATATTTTCTAGAAATATATATGTTAGTTACTAATCAACCTTTGGAAACAGAGTAAAGTATAAAGAAGAATAAGTGACACTCATCCAGACAATGACATTTTTCAATTTTCTTCTAAATACAACTAGAAAGTAAAAGATATAAACTTTCATCTACTATGTCATGATTTGAAGGATTTTTCATTTAACTGTTCTACATTATTCAAATAATTGAAAATTATAACTATACTATAAAGTTTTTGAAAATAACTCATTCGTAAACTAATTTTAAGTGAAAAGGTGTCATGACATAGTATATAAATGATTATAAAATAATTAAGTGGAAGTCCAGTCCTGTAGCCTAATGATTAAGAGAGCTGGATCCCACATGGCAAACCATGGTGAGTTAGCCTGAAAAATGTGGCAGGCACTTGTTTGTGCATGCCCCATTTCCTAATAGGATGGGGCAGTGACATAGAAGGTATTGTGGTGTGACAACAGCTTGTTGGGAGTTTCTTTTTCCTTCTCTCTCTCTGTTTCTGTTTTTCTGGCAAGTACACATACTCCCTAAAATTAGAAAAAAAAAAAAAGTTAAGTTGAAAATTGGGTGCAATTACCATCTGCTTAGTGTGCAGGGAGAAGTCAGGTAAACCTTCATGAAAAAAGTTCTCACTTGATCTAAGCCTTCAACATCGATTGAGTTTGATTTGATTGAAAGAAAGACAAGGAGCATTGAAAGCAGGAAAGGTCCAGGATATGTTCAGGAGTGTGATATTTCAGTTTTAAGAAGGATTAGAGTGTGTGGAAAAATTGACCAGCCATGTTCACAGCTTTACAGAACTCAGTAAGAATTCAGGTGCCAATTTTTCACACTTGTGTTGAATACTGATTTTTTTTCCCCATGTGTAAATTAGTGAAGGTGAAACTGTGTTCTGTGGCAACTCCCAACAGACTGCTCCTTCCTTTCCACTCTCCCATATTAGCAACATAAAGAAACACCACTCTATTTGCTATTGCTGACCTTGTTTCTTATATTTTCTATAATTAGTAAACGTTTACCTTTGAAAATCAAAGCAGAATCTCTTCTAATTGTTCATATAATAATAGAAGCACAGTCAATGACATGTTGAAGTGAATATTAGAAATCTGACTATATCAGTTGGAAAGATGATTCTTGTCATCATATATCTCTGATGAATGATCCTTCTGTGAATATAGCACCTTCTTCTTACCCAGTCATTAAGTATAATGGTCCAAAAAGTAATTTGGCCTCATTCTGTGATGTTTAAATACATCTTTTTCATAGGATAGCATTTTAAATGTTATAGAGGGGAAAAAAGGCAACATCGTTTTTTAATTCAGAACGATGTTTGAATCCTAATTCTAACGTTTGCTGGTTGTGTGACCACATAAAACGTACAGCCTCTTAACACTCAATTAAGATCCACTCCTGAGTATCTACCCAAAGGATAGAAATATACTCAGTCAGAAAAACACTTGTACAAGTGTTTATTGTGGTATTATTTACAATTCCTAACACATGAAACCAACCCAAATGTCTGCAAACAGTTGAATGGATTGAAAAATGTGGCATATACACACTATGGAATACTACTCATCATAAAAAAAGAGATCCTTGCATTTGATAGAAAATGAATGAATAATTTACTGTTAAGTGAAGCAAGCAAAACTATGAAAGAGAGGTGTTGTATATCCCCACTTGATATACACCAAATGTCTGCACTTTGTGGCAGAAACTGAAAGAGTGGAAGGTATTAAGGCATAGAGAGCAACTATAAATTCTAGAAACAGTGTGGGAGGAGGGTGGGAAATGGAGGAGGATGAAAGGAGGAGAAATAAGGGAAAAATGAAAGAAGCAAAACGTTTATGAGACACAAAAATGGAAAATTATCTGTTGATAATAATGTGTATGATAATACCTTTGATTAGACCAATATACAGTGTATTCATGATGGGAGAATTCATTTGGTATGCTGAAATGATAGACATACAGTGACTGAATGTAAAAATAATTCATTAATTTAAAAAACAGATTGTAATACCTGTGGGATTTTTTTTGTCCTTGTTGCCTGTCATTGACTTTCTGAGTTGTACCCACTGGAGCAAGAGGGAGCAAGTGCTAGAGCTGCAGAAGGAGGCAACTCTGAACTACCTGATTGTGCATTCCAACTACTCAGGTGTCTTTTGTTTGTGTGTTCTTTTTTTGTTTTTGTTTTTCCTGTCTCTGGTCCTGACTCTTGAGTTCCACTCACTGGAGCAGGAAGGGAGCAAGCAGGAGAGCTGCAGAGGGAGAGCAACTCTGAACTTACTCATGGATTTGGACTATCCAGCCCAACCCTAAGTGCATTTGGTCTTGGGAGATTGGGAGAGGAATTGCACACCTGAACCTGACTACATACTCTACTCTAATGGAAAGATGTGGCCCTTTACCAAGAACATACCTGGGAAGAAGAGTTGTTCTCCCCCCAATGCTACAGAATCTACTCCAAAAAAATGTATGAAGAAGTGTGTACTTCATCAGATGACTAAACACCAGAACAAAGGCACAAGGAATATGAGAAAACAAGGAAATGCCCCTCCCTCAAGAGAACCCAACAACTCCTGATTAATCATAGACAGCCCAAAATAATGTGCAGAAATGTCAAAAAAGAATTCATAACACTAATAGTGACTAAACTAAATGAAATGCAGGAGAAAATAGACAACCAACTCCAAGAGATGAGGAAATCATTCTACAACTTGAAAGAGGAAATCCATAAAGGGGTAGACACCAGAAAAAGAAGCAGGTCCTAATGTGTGCCCAAAATCCCAAGGGGAAAATGGAGGAGAAGGAATTGTGGCATGGCCATTCCCCTGGGAGCTGATTTCTCACTTTCCCTCTCTCTGCTGAGCACATATGTCCTATCACAAAAATCTTAAAAGAATACAGATGTAAATACTAAGGGAGACTGTGTGGTTATATGGGAAATCTGTCCTTTCTGCCCAATTTTGCTGTGAACCTCAAGCTGCTTTTAAAAAGTAAAATTTGTTAATTATAAAAAAAATGTAAAGACAAATGAAGATTAAAAGCATTATTAAAGTGATGATTTATTAAATAAAAATAGAAACAAACAGAACTTCTAGAGATGAAGATTGTAATACAAGAAATAAAACTCTCCATTTAAAGTATAATAGCAAATTAAAACATGCAGAAGATAGAATCTATGATCTAGAAGACAAAGTCTCTGACTTAGATGAAACTACCAAAAAGAATTTAAAAAATCAAAAAATTAAAATAAACACAACATACAGAAAATAATAGATACCATTAAACACCTGAATGTCTGAATAATCAGTATTCAAGAAGGTAAAGAAACTGGTAAGGGTGGTAAGGGCAAGTAAATCTACTATTTTTTTTAGAGAGGTTTTTTTGTTGTTGTTGTTGTTTATAGGGTGTGTGCACTCACCAGAAAGAGAGAGAGAGAAAGGGAGAAGTCAACCCTCCCGGGGTGGGGGGGTTGTTGGTCACACCGCAATCCCTTCGCCTCCATTCTCCTCTCAGGATCTTGGGCACGCACGCACATGTATCTGGCATGAGTTAAAGCCACTGGGTCCGGGACTCGAACCGCAGTCAACTACGTGGGAGCCCAGCGACAGAGCCATTACGCTAACTGCTGGTCCCGAGGGCAAGAAAATCTATTCTAAGAAATTCTTGCAGAAAACTTTCCAAACCTAGAGAAATATTCACACATCCAGACACAGGAAATACAAAGGACACCAAATAAAATTAACACAAAATCTTACCCCTGGCACATTATGGCCAGATTGGTAAAACTCAAAGACAAAGATAGCATTCTAAAAATGGCAAGAGAGAAACATCAAATTACTTACAAAGGTTATCCTATTTGCCTGACATCAGACCTGTCAACTGAAACAATGCAAGTAAGGAAAGAATGAGCAGACATATTCAAAACACTAACAGAAAAACAATTTCAACCAAGAATACTGTACCCAGCAAGACTATCCTCAAATGAGAAGAATAAATAAAATTATTTCAGGTTAAAATAAATACTGAAAGAATTTACCAACACTAGACCAGCTCTTTAAGAATTATTGAAAGGAGTAATATATCAGGAAAAGTAAAGAGAGACAAACAGAAATAATAATTATAATAATAATAAAACCTGAAATAACCAAGAAAATGGCTTATAAAATGATAGGGATAAGTCTCCAGGTATTAATAATAATATTGAATGATAATAGATTAAAATTTTCAACTAAAAGACAAAGATGGGCTGAATTGATTAAAAAAAAAAAGGAGCCCTTTATATGCTGCTTGCAAGAAACAAACCTAACTGATAAAAATATACATAGACTGAAAGTGAAGGTCTACAAAAAGATATTCCATGCAAATAGAAATCAAAAGAAGGCTGGAATTGTGATACTGGTGTCAGAAAAAATACTTTAAGACAAAAACCAAAAGAAGATACAAAGAAGTGAACCAACAGGTGGCATAGTGATTAAGGTGCTGGGCTCCCACATGGTCAACCACAGTTCAAGTCCTGGACCTGGTGGCTTAAAACATGCTGGACACATGTGAGTGCATGTCCAAAGTCTTGAGAAAATGTGGGAGAGGAGATTGTGGGATGGTCATCCCTTTTGGGGGGTGATTTTTCACTTTCTGTCTTGTCTCTCCAGTGAAGGTACACACCCTATAACAAAAATATATCTCTCAAAAAAAATCCGAAAGAACCCTCTCAAATTTATTCTATGAAACATCCATCACCCTGATCTCATAAGTAAACAATGATATAACAAAACAAGAAAACTAGAGACCAATCAAACTAGAGGAATATAGATGCAAAAATTCTCAATTCTCAACAAGTTACTAGCAAATCATATCCTACAACACATTAGAAAGGTTATATACCATGACCGGGTAGGCTTTATTCCAGGGATGCAAGGGTAGCTTAGCATACACAGAACAATATATGTAATATATTGCATCAACAGAGAGATAAAAAAAAAATGACCAAATGCAGAAAAACCATTTGACAAAATACAACATCCCTTCCTGATTAAATCTCTCAGCAAAATCAGCAAGAAAGGACATTTTTTGGGACAGCAGTTAGTGTAATGGCTATGTTGCTGGACTCCCACGTAGTTGACCGCGGTTCGAGTCCCAGACATGATGGCTTAAACTCACGCCGGGCGCGTGTGTGTGTGTGCCCAAGATCCCGAGAGGAGAATGGAGGAGAAGGGATTGTGATGTGGCCATCCCCCCTGGGGGGTGATTTCTTGCTTTCTGTCTCTCTGTCTCTGTCTGTCTGGCGAGTGCATGTGCCCTATAGCAAAAACCTCTCCAAAAAAAAAAAAAAAAGAAAGAAAGGACATTTTTCAACATAATGAAAGCCTTATGTCAATAACCTATAACTAACAGATACAGAATGAGGAAAACCAGAAAGCTTTTCCATTTAAAAACTGGAACAAGACAAGGCTGCCCACTTTCTCTACTCCTTTTAGTACTGTAAGCCTTAGTCAATGCAATCAGAAAAAAGAATGAGCTAAAAGGGATTCAAGTTGGAAAACAAGTGAAATTATCTCTATTCTCAGATGACCTGATTATATACATAGAAAATCCAAAAGAACCGACAAACACAAGCAACAGCAAAAACTTCAGGAAGTGATAAATGAACACAGTAAAGTGGCAGGATACAATATCAACATACAAAAATCTATAGCATTTGTATATCCTATCAATGAACAGACTGAGGTAGAACTGAAGAAAGAAACCCCATTCACGATACACACACACACACACACACACACAGACACACACACACACACACACAAAGATATGTAGGAGTAAACTTAACCAAAGGAGTGAAAGACTTCTATAAAGTAAACTATGAAAAATGAAAAAAAGAAATTGAAAATGATACATTAAAATGGAAAGATACCTCATCTCATGTTGCTGGACTGGAAGAATTATATTCAAAATGTCAATCCTACCCAAATCAGTTTACAAATTCAATGCAATTCTGATCAAATTATTAGAGATATTCTTCATAGAAATAGACAAAACAATCATAAACTTAGTCTGAAATAACAAAAGACCCAAACAGAAATCATGAAAGCAATACTGTACAAAAAGAATAAAGTTGGAGGCATCCCACTTTCTGATCTCAAAAGATATTACAAAGCTGTGATAATCAAAACATCATGATACTGGCACCAAAACAGCCATGCAGGCCAGTGGAGCAGAATAGAGAACTCCTAAATAAACTCAAAACATACAGCCAGCTGATTGTTTACAAAGGGCACAAGGCAATCCAGTAGGGAAAAGAAAATTTCTTCAGCAAATGGTGCTGAAATAACTGAATACCCACATGCAGAAAAATGAAATTGAACTCCTCTCACCACTAACAAAAATTAATTTAAGATGGATCAAAGATTTAAACATAAAATTGATAGAAAACACAGGGGAAGCTCTTGGAGTCATTAGAATAGACAAATACTCCAAAATTTTTAACTAAGGTCCCTGAAGCACAGGAAATAATTCCTCAAAGGGACAAGTGGGACCACATCAGGCCAAAAAGTTTCTGCACAACCACAGAAGTAATAATCAAAGTGAAGAGACAGCCCTCAGAATGGGAGAATATATTTGCAAATTATGCCTCAAGTAAGGGCCTAATAACCAGAATATACAGAGAACTCAAGCAGCTTACCCACAAGGGAAAATAAATCGCTCCAATGAAAAGATGGGTAAATTAACTGAACAGACAACTCACCAAGGAAGATATGTGAATGGACAAAAACCATATATAAAAAAAAAAAAGAAAGAAAAATGTTTAACACTTCTTATCATAAGGGAAATGTAAATCAAAAACCACAATGAGATACCACTTAACCCCAGTCATATTAAGAAAATAAATAATGGTAAGTGCTGGTGAGGCTGTGGTAAAACGTAACCCTCCTATACTGTTGGTGCAAATATAAATTAGTACAGTCATGGTAGAAAACAATATAGAGGTTTCTCAAAAACCTACAAATAGAAGAACTACCATATGATTTAGCAATCCCATTTTAGATATACATCCAGAGGAGAAGAAAACTGCCTGTGGGAAAAAACAATTGCACATCCATGTCTAATGTAGCATTATTCACAATTACTAAGACATGGAATCAACCCAAATGATGAATGGATTGAGAAAATGGGGCACCTATACACTGTAGAATTCTAGTCCCCATAAAAGACAATCAAATCCTGACATGTGATACAAAGTGGACAAATATAAAAAAATGAATGCTAAGTGAAGCAAGCCAGACTATGAAAGAGAGGCATGGTATGTTGCTCTTTAATATATACTGAACATCTGCACTCTATGGCAGAAACTGAGCAATTGCAAGGTATAAAAGCAGGGAGGGCAACAGGAGATACTAAAAACATTGTAGGAGGGGTTGGGTAATAGAGGACTAGAAGGAGGTAATCAGGGCAAAAACCACTTAAAAGACACAAAAATGAAAAGTTATCCTGTACTCTATTCATGCTTAGAAAAAACATCTGATATGCTGTACAGATGTGCACTGATTAAATTAAATAAAATATATATTAACAATCAATCAAGAAAGAAAGAAAAATTAGGGACCAGCAGTTAGCATAATAACTATGTCACTGGACTCCCATGTAGTCGACTGAGGTTCGAGTCCCGGACCTGGTGGCTTAAACTCACACCAGGCACGTGTGTGTGCATGCCCAAGACCCCAAGAGGAGAATGGAGGAGAAGGGATTGCGGCGTGGCCATCCCCCCTGGGGGGTAATTTCTCACTTTCTGTCTCTCTGTCTCTCTCCGTCTGTCTGGCGAGCGCACATGCCCTATAGCAAAAACCTCTCCAAAAAAAGAAAAAAATAATAATAAAGAAAGAAAAATTAGAAAAATAAAGACTAAGATTGTGGGACCAGCAGGTGATGTGGTGGTTAGTGTGCTGGACTCCCACATGGTCGACGGTGATTCGGGTCCCAGAACTGGCAGCTTACTTTCTCTCTTTCCCTTTCTCTCTACCTCTCTATGATCACATTAAATAATAATAATAATAAGAATAGTGACAAATAAAGTAAGTAAGTAATTCTTTTAAACAAATAGATTGTAATACCAATAATACAGAGCTTTCAAGTATTTAAATGCTAAAATAATATACCCTGAAGGCCTGGTATCTGCTAGGTCCTGGAGATTCAACAATGAATACAGCACAGTTCAAGCACTGAAACAAATCACAGATGCACAAAGAAATCTATTATTATTTTCTAGTCATCACACTATTTTCTTCAGAGAAAATCTTGATGAATGAGTTATCTGGATATATAGTCTCTATATCATCAACTCCCAGTCTCTTCTCATACTCTTAGTCTCTCTCCATTATCTATTGTCATGGCTCTTCCTGAGAGACAACAAAGATCTTAACATTGTAAGATCAAGAAGTCATCTCTCTTGCCTTGTTTTCTTGACATCTCAGTATCTGACCTTCTTGAACAATTTTTTCCTTTGGCACAATACACTCGTATTTTTCTCCTACCTTATTTATTGCTCTTTCTCAGCCCTCTTAGAAATTTCCTCAGAAACTGCTCAACTACTAAATGATGGTATGTACCAGGTTTCCTGTCCTTAAATAACAAACTATTTGCCAGTGACTTTTAAGTTCATAGCTCTATGATTAATCACTATTTCCTAAACTTTAGACTGTGTTTACACACAAACATCTAAATTACATAGCTATGAAGATGTCAAAAATGTATCTCAAAATATCAAGAAAGAATCTCTTGGTTCTCAATCTCCCAAGCTTGTACTCTTCCTGTATGTTTCATCTTGGTACACTATACTAGCATACGCCTAGTCAATCAAGCTAAAGAAAAGAGTAGGAGTCATCCTTGATCCTTATTTTCCTCACCTCTCATATATAATCTTTCACTGAGCCCTGTCGATCGAATCTCTTCCATTAATTTAGATTCTGTTTTTCTACATATTCATTATTACAATCCTAGTTCAATTTCCCATCACTGCTCACATGCCATAGTTTTAAAACTAATCTTCTTGGGTTTACATTATCCTCTTCTATTTAATTTTCCAAGTGGTAATCAGAATAATTTTCCAAAACATAAATCAAATTATATTGCTCTTCTTGTGTGAAATCTTTCAGTGGTTAGGCATTACACTTGAATCTTTACTCTGGTCCTCAGAGATCTACACTGCTGACTCTTCCATAATCTCTGATTTTATCCCTGATCTCATGTGTGTCTTGGCAGCCATTCACGTGGTAATCCAGGTCTTCTTTCTGTTTCTCAGATACACTAAACTCAATGGCATGGGGTCTTTATATATGCTATTCTTGTTTTCTTTCTTACCCTGGGTCCTACCTAGGATAAAAATCAGCTTCTCAGACAGTTCTTGTTGAGCATTCAATCTAAATTATTCCTTCTTCAAATTATGCCATATGCTGTCTTCTATTATTTTATTTTTATCTTGAAAATGATCACTTCATGTTATAATCTGTTTGTCTGACTCTCTCTTTCTTGGTTGTGGCCATTCACTGGATGTTAAGGTCATGAGAGTAGGAACCCTCTTTGTTTTGCTCAATGTTGTGCCTTCTATGCTTATAACAGTGATACAGAAAGATGAGCATTCAGTATAATATCAGTAAGTGTATTGAATGAGTAATTTAAAAAGTATTTTTAGGGCTGGCTCTTTAGTGCAGCAGTTAAGGGAGCTAGATCTCACATGTTTGATCAGTTCAGTTCATGTTGTAGCCCCAGTCCTGGCGCTGGTGACTTGAAAAAGATGCCAGGCACTTATACCTGCATGCCCCAAATCCTGACAGAATGGATAAATGAATGAAAAAGTATTTTTGGCAAGACAACACCCCGCTGAGGGATACTTTCTATTTCTCTCTCTCTCTTAAGTGCACATGCCTAAAAATATTTTTTTTAAATATTTTAAAATGTATGTTATGCTACAAGTGTATAAAAGAGTCTTTGGAAACTAAGAGCAAAACCATGCAGCTTAATTAACCTAGAAAGTAATACAGATGCTCCCTGACTTAGATGGGGTTACATCACCATAAACTCAACATAAATTAAAATTATTATTATTTTTATTTTTATTTATTTTTATTTATTTTTTTTGGAGAGGTTTTTGCTATAGGGCACGTGCGCTCGCCAGACAGACAGAGAGAGACAGAGAGACAGAAAGCAGGAAATCACCCCCCAGGGGGGATGGCCACGCCGCAATCCCTTCTCCTCCCGGGATCTTGGGCACGCACGCACACGCGCCCGGCGTGAGTTGTAAGCCACCAGGTCCGGGATGCGAACCGCGGTCGACTACGTGGGAGTCCAGCGACATAGCCATTACGCTAACTGCTGGTCCCTAAATTAAAATTATTGTGGGCCAGCCAGTGGTGTGGTGGTTAACGTAGCTAGAGCCCATGATACCAACTGTGAAATTTGAGTCTTATACCCAGTGCCTTGAAAAGCATGCCAGCCCTATGTGCCTGCATGCCCAAAATCCTGAATGGAGAATAGAGGAGAAAGGATTGTGGTATGGCCATCTTCCCTTTGGCATGCTTTCTTTGTCAAATAAGTACATGCACTATATAAAACAAATTTTAAAAGAGAGAGGAAGAGAAAATATTGTGAGTCAAAATGTATTTATTACATGATAAACCCATTATTAAGTTGAAAAATTAAATGTCAAATATAGTAAGTCCAAATTCTCCTTGACTTATGATGTGGTTAAGTCCAGGTAAACCTATGATAAAGTCATAAAATCATAAGTTGAACCATCTTTAGTTGGAGACCATCTGTATTTTTATTTGATCTCAAAAGATTAGTTGAAATTAACCCAGCTGATTGAGGCAAGGATGTCAACTCAGAGACTTAAGGCTAGCAAGGTAAAAGGAGCAGATATTGTCCTAGAAAGATACATGGTTCTGCATGGTGGGATTATGTGTAGTAAATTCTAGAGGTGGAAAGGATTTGGGGATGGAAAGGTAAGCAGAAACTAGACAGACAAAAGCCTTTTATGCCATGTTAAGGAATGTTCACACCATCCTTATAATGACAGAATGTCACTGAGGGATTTTAAATAGAAGGATGGCCTAATCAGACCTGTGATTTTTGGAGGAGTGCTGGAAGGAGTGCACATGTGGCAAGACTGGAGTAGGAACGCTGGCTCATGAAGGAATTCATAGGGGTTTTCAGAGCTCCTGCACAGAAATTTGGTGACAGGAAAGGAGATAAGGTGATCTACTGTAGTGAAAGAAGGTTAAATCAAAGCAAAGTGATACTGTGTGTTATTTGATGACCATTTCAAGATTTGGTCATTCTCAGTTTTCTGTCTTGAGTACTAAGTAGGAGATAGTAACAAGACATTTTCATTTATTTATTATCTTTTTGTTTATTAGGTGGTTATATGATTGTATTTGGATAGCAGGAGAGATGTTTGAGCTGAAGTAATGGTTGAAGGTTACATTTATATATGGGCCAACTCAAAACCTGGTTGTATTTGTTCACTGAGGAAACAGTACGTAAAATGGCAAGAACATGAAGGGGAGAACTCTGGAACAGCAACCCAACAATGAGCAGAAGAGAGAGAGTATTTAAAAGAGTCTGCAATTAATTTCTATAACAGTAAGAAAGTCAAGAAAGTGTAAGGTTAGGGAAGCCTCAGGAAAGAATCTGAAGAGGAGAGTAACAACACTTTCATATTCCACAGAGAAGCCGAGTAAGATAAAGACCTTTACATAGAAGACAACACAAGGGAAAGTCCCTGACCCTTAATAGTTACTCAAATATATATTCTTTTCCTGTGATAGCTGTTAACATGCTTAACTCCTCTGCCAGGCTAGGTGATCCTTGAGAGAAGCATCATGTTTTTACTTTCAATGTGCACACAGTAGGCACTCAATGAAAACTTGTTGAATAAATAAACATATAATGGTGTTTTACAACTAAAAATTGAAGTACCAATTAAAATTAGTCTTATTAAATATCAAGCTTATTTTTTTCTGTCACTAATGTTTTACTCTAAAGCTGAAAAAAAAATCATTTGGAGATTAATCTTTGTTGTTTTTTTCCCTAAGTCCAGGATATATGGACAAAGTTTGGGAGCTCTTGAAAGAAATATTGCCTGAGTTTAAGCTGCCAGAAGAGCACAGCTCTGAAAGCAAATTAGCAATGATAGACACCAAATTAAAAGAACCAGGGAAAGAGGTGAAAGATGGCAAAGAAGGGAAGGAGATAAAGGAAATGAAAGATGGAAAGGAAGTGAAAGACTTGAAGGATTTCAGACCCGATGGTTCCTCGACAACACTAAGAGGTCCTGAGAAATTTGACAAAATTTCAAAGGGTAAGATATTTTATAACAAGATGTTATTAATATAGACTTTACATGCAAATGCTTTAAAATCATTATTAAATCTAATTCTTCTTTTTTGTCATTATTATTTCTTAAATGTTGTAAAAGCAGTCATGTAATTAAGATCTTCCTTTTCTAGTACTTTAGAATTTTTAATGAAGTTATATGTTAGCTTTGTTTCATATTTTGTTTACGTTAAAAAATCAGAATCAATTGTCTACTTTGATGATACCAGATTTATGTGTTTTTAATATAAGAAGAGCTATGCAGTTCTCCATTTCCATCAAGCATATGTTTCTAATATGTTATAAACAGAGTGAAATAGACCCCCCCAAAAAAAGATTTTTTTTTCAGAAAATGTGAAATGAGGACAGATTAAATCATGATTTTTTAATAATTTATTAGAAAGTGGAAGTTCCTGTCAGAAGGAAAAATGATTTCAAATTATTTTACAAAGTACACAGTCATTTTTCTTCTTAGGATGGGAAATATATAGAGAGAATATTTATTTTTTTATTTTTAGATTATGTCACAGGGTGTGTGCACTCATTGTGGAGAGACAGAGAGAGATAAAGTGGTAAATCACCCCCTGGGAGGATGGCTGCACCACAATTCCTTCTCCTCCACTCTCATCTCAGGACTTTGGGCATACTTGCACAGGTATGTGATTCTCAAAACAGCAGGATTGAGACTTGAACTGCAGAATCAGTAATGTAGGACCCAGCACCTTTACCATACAACCTACTAGCCTGAATAATTATTTATTTTGTGTCTTCCAAAATATATCATATAACCATTCATATGAAAACTAATGCTTGTATAGTAAAGTAGAATTAAATCTACTACATGATACTCAGCTTTTTTGTATATCTTGTGGTATTTACAAAGCTCTTTCAAATATTTATAAGTTATAAATATTTTGTGAGAATCATTCCTTATCAAGATTTTGTCTACTTTCATTTTTCACAGTATACTGCACAGAACTTTCACTTTCCATTTTTCTCAAAAATATACTGAGATAAAATATATGAATGAAATCTGTCTACTATAGGCCACTCTTGAAATGCTTTAATGTACCTCACCTTATAAAAGAAAGCAAATTAATAAGCCTGTTTTATCCAGTATATCTCAAATTAATTTGCTCCTAGAAGCCCTTTCCCATGCCTCACAAGTTAACACTCATTCATTCATTCATTTTTTTCACATTCTAGTTTAAAAGGCTAACATTAATAACAAATTTATAACCACATACTAAAACATGGCCTAGAAGGGAAATACAAATCTATGGTGGTACACATTGGGGACCTCTTTTAGTCTGAGCATCAGGGAAGAGTTCTCCAGGGAATTTTGAGCTGTTTGCGAAGATAAGAGAAAATTACCTAGAGGAAGTTGAGGACTGTGGAGAGAAGGTCACTTCAGGCAGAACAAATGTCAGGGATAAAGACTATGAGGCAGTAGGAGAGATGACAGTGTGCTGGAGGACTTAGTAATGGATGTGTTTAGCAGGAGGAGAAGAAGTGAAGGGATGACATGGTTTAAGAAGAGCCTGGAGAAGTAAGAAAGGGAGTGAACAGATCGACTCTTCTAGGTTATATTCAGGATTATTTATCTTTTTCATTAGAGATACTGATGATCAATGAAAAGTTTAGAGCATCATGATCTGATCTGTATTTTCAAAATGATCACTCTGGCTTCATGCAAAAGACAAGACATGATGTTGGTGCAGGAGAGGTAGATCAGTGATTGAGTGGGCACAGAAAAAGCAGTTTGGTGACGATCATATCAGCTCAGGTTAGAAATAATGGCATCTTGGAACAGAGTAGTAGGGTAATCACAGCAGAGATGCAAATAAGGTCATTTATTTGAAAGAGTTTTAGGAAGCAAAATCTGATAGGATTTGGCAGAGAATTTTGAGATGGTAGTACCTATTAAGAGAGATTAGAAAACAATGTTGAAAATGTAGGATTTAAAAAAAGGTGGGGAAGGAACGAGCAGATGGTGTAATGGTTATGTTGCTGGACTCCCACATAGTCTACCACGGTTCAAGTTCTAGACCCAGCGGCTTAAAAACTCATGCTGAGCACATGTGTGTGTGTGTGTGTGTGTGTGTGTGTGTGTGTCCAAGATCCCGAAAGTGTGGCTTTCTGTTTCTCTGTCTCTCTGGCGAGCATACGCACCCTATAGCAAAAACCTCTCTAATTTTTAAAAAAAAAAAAATAGGATTTGAGGTGCTTTTAAGATAGCCGAGTGATTTTTCATGTCAAGAGTCCTAGACAGGGAAAATGCATTTAGGAATCATTGACAAATGTATGCCAAATTAAACTATGGAAAATATCTTCCAAGGAGACACTATGGAGTAAAAAGACTAGAGAGATTGAGACTAAATCTTAGAGAATCTGAATGTTTGGAGTTAGTACAAAACAATGAGCTCATTAAGAAGACTAAAATGTAGCCAGAGAATCAAAGAAAATCACAGAAGATCATGTTGGCATTGAAGTCAAAGGAAGTGTTTCAAGAATCATAGAGATTGTCCATCTGTGACATTATTGTTGAGAGATGAGATATAAAATAACTTAAATTTCTCAACTAGATTTGAGGTATGGAGGTCATCAGGAACTGGAGAGTGATTGGAATGAAGGCATATTGGAGAAAGATAAGAAGGAAATGTGATATAAAATAATATATAAACAAACCTGTGAGAAGCTTGATCTCCAAGAGTAGGAGTGCTGTAAAGTGGAAGCTGAGAGGTAGTAATGTGGGACACAGAATATTTGTGTTATTCTAGTAAAGAAGAATTCAGCAAATGGTTTCTGATGTGCAATGTTTTCACTTACAATTTTTTTTAATTTTACCATGGTGAGAAAGCAAAAGTGATGTGCATTATGTAGAGACCGCACTTCCAGTTTTGAATTTTGGTCTTTTCTGGCGCTAATAATATGTGGTACAATACTCTTACAACACTAGGTAGTGGCAGGAAACATTCTATTTCTCACTGTGAGTACAGTATTCAGTAAATTACATGAGATAGTCAATACTTTCCTTGAGATGGAAGCTCCTAGTTAGGAAGATCTGAACACTTCACATTTAGGACTCAACTTTCAGTACACACTTCACTGGCTTCGGTTTTGATTTCAGAAAGAGAAAATTAGCTCGATATAATTTTATATAAACAAAATATATTCAGCCAATCATTTCCATGACACATAAAATTAGGTGTAGTCAGTGATAAGTAATGCTATATTTCCTTCATAATACATGCTGATTTTCAAAGTTTCCTCTGGCTTTGTTATGATATTTCCAATTGTTGAGGGAAGCTTTGGCTATAGTTTTACATTTAAATAAGACTATTGTTTTGCCACCCCTCCCCCTACACACACACTTTTTAACACCATGACTGAATAAGAAACATAGTTTGAGTTTTTTTGGGTACAAAATTGATGTCATTTTTAAAATGTGTTAGACAAAACAGATACAAAAGACCCTGGGAAGAAGAGGAGTAAAGATGGAGAAAAGGAGAAGGAAAAATTCAAACTATCACTTCATGGTTCAAGACCCTCATCAGATGTGCAGTACTCGGTGCAGTCCCTTTCAGATTGTAAGCTCACAACCTTTTCAAATAACTATTTTAGTTGTTTCCTGAAATGTTGGATAATATTTACTCTTTCGAAATAACTCAATAAGCTTGCTCAAGGTTGTCATAAAGTTGAGCTCTTACGTGGGCATGTGCATAGGACGAAGGTGCTACTTAGGAGACAGAAGCAAGACTGTCACATACTTATGGTGCAAGAGCCACAGAAACATCCACATATTTCTGCTATTATTGTCAGGTATTTTTCTGAGAAACAATTAGAGTTTAAGCTGACTATCAAAATCCAAGTAAATCCACAGTTAGACCCTGAAGGAGTTAGATGTCAGCCAACAAATGAAACCCAAAGTGTGCATGTAGCTTTTTGCTCACAGTAAGCCTTCAGCTCTTTTACAGGGTTCTAAAAAAATAAGTATGGTGCAGGAAGCTCAAGAAGCAGTTTCCTGTTACTATCATGATACTGATGACCACACTTTGTGGTATGTCACATTGTGACTGGATAGATGTAGAGTTATTGGGACATCAGAAGAGTCTTGACACATTTTTGCATAGAAAACAGAAAAATATGTCATGAGTTTTCAGATAACCTAATATTTAAAATAATCCCATTGTATAAAAGTCAAGTCTTTTTAGTAATAGCCCATGAGTTTCTATCTTTATCCATTAATGCCATATTACAGATCCCTCATTTTGTTCATATATTTTCAATTTGGACTTAAGAATTTCTATAAAGACCTCTGGGCCAGTGCATTTCTTTCCTCTGTACCAACTAAAATGATCTAAGTATAGTCCCCTCTAAAAAAATGGTATCAATTTGAAAGAAGACAAAATCAAAACAAAACAAACAAACAAACAAAAACTATACTTCAGGCTGTTCAGAAAAGATCTTTTTTGAGATTTTATAGTCCCAATTTTGAATCATATATTTGGGTGCTTCCATGGTGTAGGTTTTAATTTTCAGCTAATTCTTCATTAGTTCCTGAAAACATGTTCTTTAACCTCTAGCACTGTGTTTTATCTGGTTTCTTTTAAATTTTTCTGTTTTCTTAATATATTATGATGATTTATAGAAGACATTTTAATAATTGTCTCTTTTTATTCCTTCTGAAACATTTGATATTGTGATAGAAAAAACAATCACCAATCTTTGTAATATTTTCCTCCAATTTTATTTTATATTGTTTAATTTTCATTTAATTGTTGTTCACCTTTATGGTGTAAAATATGGTTTTTCAAAGCATTCATGTAGTATGTGATAATTAAAACAAGGAAGTTAACATATACATTGTTTTCAATAAAGAATGTTACATTCTTGAGTGTGTTAAATGCTCTTTTGAGTCCCTCACACTCATCCCCATTATTTATTTATTTATTTATTTGGAGAGGTTTTTGCTATAGGGTGCATGCGCTCGACAGACAGACAGAGAGAGACAGAGAGATAGAAAGTGAGAAATCACCCCCCAGGGGGGATGGCCATGCCACAATCCCTTCTCCTTCATTCTCCTCTCGGGATCTTGGGCACGCACACACACGTGCCCGGCGTGAGTTTTAAGCCACCGTGTCCAGGACTCGAACTGCGGTTGACTACGTGGGAGTCCAGTGACATAGCCATTACGCTAATTGCTGGTCCCCCTCATCCCCATTATTCACCCTGCCTCCTGTTCAATCTCTAATATCTATGCTTGTTTCCCTACTAGTAAGTCTCTAAGCATTTTTAGAAATGACTATTTATTTAATTTTTATTTATTATTACATTTTAATTTACCAGAGAAAGATGGGGGAGAGATAAAGAGAGAGAAAGTGAGAAATGAGAAAGGAAGTCCAGGTCCAGGACTTGAACTGTAGTCAGCAATGTGGGAATCCAGCATATTAACCACTGTGCCACCCGCTGGCCCCAAGTCTTTGAAACTTTCCATTTCTACCATAGAGAGCAGATATTCACTATGTGTTCAGTGGGAATATGCAATGCTTATTTTTTATAGACTGGCTTATTTCACTTAACATTTAATCTTCTATATTCATCACTTTGCATGGAATGATAGTCTCACTCTTTTGTATGGTTGACTACGAATCCATAGTATTCGTGTGCCACATTTTTTTCAATCTGGTCATCAGCTGTAGGGTACATAGGTTGATTCCATGTCTTAGCAATTTTGAATAAAGCTGCCATAACCATGGATGCGCAAGTGTCTTTGAAATGTAGTGTTCTCTGTCCCCTAAGTAAATATTAAGGAGTGGGATTACTGGGTCATATGGTAGTTTTATTATTGATTTCTGAGGAACCTCCATATTTTTCACAGTGGCTGTATCAGTTTACAATCTCACCAACAGTGCAGGAAGGTTTTCTTTTCATGGCAGACTCACCAGTACTTGCCATTTATGTTTTTTGGCCCTAGTTACTCAAACAGGGGTTAAATGGTATCTTGTTGTGGTTTCGATATGCATTTTCCTTACGCTAAGAGACAGCGAACATTTTTCTCATATGCTTTTTGGCCAATTTTTTATGTCTTCCTTTGAGAGTTTTCTTCTCGGCTCATTTGTTCATTTTTATTTGGATTACTATTATTATTATTATTATTATTATTATTATTATTATTATTTTGTAGGTGAACTGCTTGAGTTCCGTATATATTCTGGCTATCAATCCTTTATCTGAAATACAGTTTGCAAATATTTCCTCCCAATCTTTGGGTTGTCACTTCACTCTACTTACTGTTTCCTTTGCTCTGCAGAAGTTTTTTTTAGCATGATGTGATCCATTTGTCTATTTTTGGAATTATTACCTGCAGTTAGGGGTCTTATTTAAGAAATCTTTACCGTCTGCAATGACTTCAAGTGTTTTGTCTGTATTTTCCACAAGTAGTTTTATAGTTTGAGGCTTTACATTTAGATCTTGGATCCATTTTGAGTTGCTTTTTACTACTGGTGAAAGAGAGAGGGATTGAAATTCTATTAATATTGTAAATTAATTTGGGTATATTTGACATTTTAAATATATTGATTCTTCCAATCCAAGAACAAGGGATGTTTTAAAATATTTTTTGTATCATATTTAATTTTTTTCTTCAGTTTTTTTTTTTTTTTTTTTTTTTTTTTTTTTTTTAAATAGTTTTCCTCATAGATGTCCTTCATCTCTTTGGTTAGATTCATTCCTAGGTTTTTGGTTTTGTTTTGTTTTTTGGTTTTTTTTGGGTGACTATTGTAAAAAGGATTGTTTTCTTCAATCTTGCCTCAGTCTGTTAATAGTTGCTTTATAAATAGGCTCATAGGTTCTACTTATCTTTTTGTTTTGTTTTTGTTTTGAGAAATTTTTGCTATAGCATGTGTATACTCCCAAGAGACAGAGTGAGAAATCACCCCCCAAAGGAGGGATAGCCATGCTGCAATCCCTTCTCCATTCTCTTCTCTAGACTTTAGCCCTGCACATATACAGGCCTAGTGTGAGTTTCAGGCTGCTGGGTCCAGGACTCAAACCATGGATAACCATGTGGGAGTCCAGCACTACAAATACTAGGCCAACTGCTGGCTTCAATGTATTTAGATTTTTGTACATTGATTTTATATACTGCATCTTTACTGAATTCATTTATCGCTTGTAGGAGTATTTTTTCCGGGATTCTTTTGGATTGTCTATGTATATAATCATGTTATCTGCAAATAGGGATTTTCACTTCTTCTTTTGCTACCCAAATGCCTTTTATTTTATTCACTTTTCTGACTGCATTGACTGGAACTTTCAGTAGTGTGCTAAAGAGGAATGAGAAAGTAGACAATCTTGTCTTGCTCTAGATTTTGGCTGGAAAGCTTCCAGCTTTTCTTCATTCAACATATTAGCTATAGGTTTGTCATACATAGTTTGTATTGTGTTGAGAAATTTATTTCTATACATATCTTATTGAGAGTCTTAATTATGAAGGGATGTCATATTTTTAAAATGTGTTTTCTGTATCTATTGATATGATCATGTGGTTTTTATTTTTTCTTTTGTTAATGTGATTTATCACTATTGTTTTGCATACGTTGAGCCATCCTTGCAACCCTTGGGTAAATCCTATTTGGTCATGGTATATAATCTTTTTAATGTGCTATTGCATTCAATTTGCTAGTCTTTTATTTTGAATTTTTGCTTCTTTATTCATTAGAAATATTAGTGTATAGTTTTCTTTCTTTCTGTTCTTAACCGCTTTAGATTTCAAAGCGATGGAGGTTTCATAGAATGGGATTAAGAGACTTCCTTTCATTTGAATCTTTAGAAATAGCTTGAGGAAAATTGAAGTCAATTCTTCTTTAAAATATTTGTAGAATTCAGAAATAAAGCCATCTGAACCCAGGCTTTTCTTTGTCGGAAAACTGTTCATTACTGATTGATTTTTGTCCCATGTTTTTTTGTCTGTTCAGGCTTTCTGTTTCTTCTTGGCTCAATCTAGGTATATTGTATGAGTCCAGGAATGTATCTATCTCACAGGTGTCTCTTGTCAACTGTTAGGAAGGCTATTCTCAAAAAGAACAGATACAACAAGGGTTATTGAGGGTTAAATAAAAGTAAGTGTGGTACATTGTGGGAATACAAATTAGTACAGCTATAATTGAAAATCGTACAAAAGTTTCTGAAAAAGAAAAAAAAAAAAGTAGAGCTACCATATGATCCAGCAAGCCCACTTGGTATATACCCAAAAGAAATGAAATCAGCAACTCAAAGAGAGCTCTGCGCTCACATGCTCATAGCAGCTTATTCAGAATAACCAAAATAAGGAAACAACATGAGTACCCATCAATGTGCATACATTGCCTTTGTTATTATATTGCTAAAAGAGAGAACTAGGTCTGGGTTATTTATAAAGAAATAAGGGTTCATGGGCCAGCAGGAGGTGTAGTGGTTAAGGTGCTGGATTCCCACTTGGTCAACTGTGGTTAAAGTCCTAGACCTAGAGTCTTGAAACTGATGCTGGGTGCCTGTGCTTGCATGCTCGAAATCCTGAGAGAAGAATGGAGGAGAAGGGATTACCTCTGTGGTGGTGGTGGTGGGGGTTATTTATCACTTTCTCTCTCTCTGACTCTGTCTCTCTAGCAAGTGCACTTGTCCTATAACAAAAATATACAAAAAAATAAGGGTTTATTAAATCATAATTCTGATGGGACCAGCAGGTGGTATGGTGGTTAAGATGCTGGACACTCCCATATGGATGACCATGGTTTGAGTCCCGGACCTGGTGGTGGCTTGCTTTCTCACTTTCCCTTTCTCTTGCTCTCTCTGCATGTGTCTCTCTCTGATCAAATTAAAAATAAATGAATGAATAAATAAAGTTAAATAAACGATTCTTTTTAAAAAAATCATAACTCTGATGATTGGAAAGTCTGAATGCATAGGCCTGGCATCAGGTTTTCCTACAACAGAAGCATAGTCAGACATATGCAGAGAGAGAGAGAACAAACTGTAAGTGGCTCTTTTTTCTTACAACCAACTCTCATGAGAGCTAACACCTTTTCATGACAATAAGAACTCACTGGGTCTTGAGAGAGATCATTCATCTGTTCATGAGTGTCCTCTCCATGATGCAATCATCTTGATCCCATCACCACCTCTAGGCCTTACCACCTTCCAAAATCAAATTCCAAAACATGAAACTTTGGGGAACACAGCATCGTCCAATTCATAACATCAATACAAAACAGAATGCTATTTGGTCTTAGAATGAGAAGATAATCCTGCCACTGTGACACCTTAAATGAACTTGAAGAACTGTGTTCCAAGTGAAATAAGCCAGATAGAAAGGCCAAGAATGCCTAGTGTTGGATGCTAAGAATACTGAGTTTGGGAAACCATAAATTGATGTTGCCAGGGACTCAGGCATAGAGAAAGTGGGGAGATGTTGGTCATAAGGCACAAACTTTAAGTTATAAGATAATTAAGTGAGAACTAACATACAACATGGTTGCTATACTTAATGATAATTTATTGCATTCTTGAAAAAGTAGCACTTAAAAATCAAATAGAATGCTAACTTAAAAAAAGATTCTGTTTAGTAAATCTGGGTAAAGGTGTGTATATCTAATCTCATGTTGATATTTATTTATCCCCCTTTTCTCTACATTATTGCATTACCACCAATAAAATTTTCATTGATAATTAGCAAAAGAAAATGAGAAATTAAACACAACAAGACAATACAATGAACCAAAGTACACAAATGTAATTATTGAGAAATTTCATCATAGAATATAATTCCTGTTAGGGAAAATTAATGCAATGTTTTTATCTTTGTACCTGAGATATTGTATAATGGACTTCATTATAAGCAGTAGAAAATATTATCCTTGAGTTTTTGTGTGTTTTTGTTTGTTTGTTTTTTTAGTTTTACCATAGGTCACATGTACTTGCAGGAGAGACAAAGAGAGATAATGAGAGCAAAAGTGACAAATTACCTCCCAGGGGATGGCCATGCTATAATCCCTTTTCCTCCATTCTCCTCCTGTAATTTTGGGCATGCACACACACACATGCTTGGTGTGATTTTCATGCCACCAAATCCAGGCCTTGAACTGCGGTCAGCCATGTGGGAGTCCAGCACCTTAACCACCATGCCACCTGCTAGCCCCTATTTTTGAATATTTTACATCTTGGTTGCTATCATTTTTTAAAAACTGTGCTAAGAGACTCATGGTTATTTTCCAATGTGAAATTCTTCTTAAGATTTATTTAGGACTTTTTGTTTGTCGTCTTACCTTTCCCTCATTAGAGGAACTCAGGTTTGTTTTCTTGTTTGTTTGTTTTCATGTAGGCAGTGTTTCAAGCTCAAGTGAAATTCATGCAGATTCAACCCCCTTGTAGTAAAATAGAGGTGGCCATGTGTACTTGGTTCAGTAAAGTGCATTCAAGTGACTATCTTTTGAGGGCTTCTGTAGAAGCATTTCCTTTTTCTGAAGAAGAGCCCAGATGTTGTTATAAAATGTCCATCTTATCTTGAACATGGAAATAATCTAGTTAAGTGTTAGAGAGAAGTAAAAAAAAATTGTAGTGACATAGGTCCAACCTCATTGAGTAGCTGAACCAACTGTGCATCTGTATGTTTTCAGACTGCTTATTACCTGGGACAAAACAATAATTTGTTTTGGCTGTTACATGAGTTTGTTGCAGGTAAGCTTATTTCTAACTGGCAGCCTACTACAAACAGCAATTCCAAGTTCAAACATGAATTTCATGTTCAAGAATGAATTTGTGTTTGAGTTCAAATTGTACTTCAATTACTATTTATGTCAATAACTGTTTTTTAAGATAAATACAATTAAAAATACTAAAATCTATGCAACATTAAGCCAATATTTTTCAAGTTTTATCCCAAAGAATACATATTCATTGAGATACTAATAAGTGTCATTAATAGAAGACTAAGTAGAGGATGAAAAATGAAATGAAATGTAATTCTGTGGGCAAATGAGTTTGGTAATTATTCTTATTTTTATTTTTCTGCAAAACATCTTTGACCTTGGACTTCTACTGCTCTAAGATTATCTTATCTTGTAGGGCTTAGATATCGGGGGTACAATTCAGGAAATACCATAAGCTATCCATTGATTTAATATTTTAAAAAGTGATAAAATGCCTTTTATATTCCATAAATCTTTTTTAAGACAGATTTTTGCAATAGGACTCATGTGCTCACCAGAGAGACAGAGAGAGACAGAGAGACAGAAAGCAAGAAATCATTCCCCAAGGGGGATGACCACACTGCAATCCCTTCTCCTCCATTATCCTCTTGGGATTTTGGGCATGAATGCACACATGCCCGGCATGAGTTTTAAGCTGCAGGGTCCAAAACTTGAACCTTGTTTGACTATGTGGAAGTCCAGCAACATAACCATTTTGTCATCTGCTGGTCCCATGTTCCATGCATCTTATGTCTTTACTAATAAATCCATATTTCCATCATACTGTTCTGTAAGATTTTGTTTGTTACTACCATTCTTCCTCATCTTCCATTTATAGGTCTATAATAGTAACTCTTCACGGTAGATTTCTTGTTACATGTTATGATTATTTAACATGAAAGAGAGATCATCTAAACACATCATGTTTATTTGTAGATAGTACAAGCCAGTCATAATCAATTCACTTTGTTAATTGCCTCACTAATATAAATTTTCCATTTTTAACTCACTACTCACTACTGAAGACCAAAATTTAGAGCTGGTTCATAAGTCCCAGGCTGCAAAGCTTCACAATCATCGGTTTAATTTTTTAATTTACTATATTACCAATTCTGTTATCTACCCATAATTAAAATGAATATCATTGATTTCCTTATGTTTTTACTGTGTCTGAAATCTAATACTATAACACTAGAAGAAGCAAGGGTGTATATTTAAAATCCAGAACTCAAGTCAAATTTTATAAAAGGAACCTAATCCTTCTCAGTAGTCAGAGAGGAATCCATCTTCTTATTTTCTTTTCTTTATCTTTGCCTTCACCATTCATAAATTTATTAAGTAGTGGGTCAATTGGTAAATCTTGAATTTTGAAAGTACCTGGAAAGAACATTTAATATTTTCCTTTTCCATGAGCATAAAGTTCTCAAATAGATGAGAAGCTGATTTTTAAAATTTTTATTCATTACAGTTATCATGGTCTTCCATCTGAAACCTAAAGATGTTTCTGAATCTTTTTTTTTTTCTTTTTACTTATTGATGGGCTTTGATTAGGTTGAACAGTGAGCAAAGAAACTGGACAGTAATTTTCTGGTCACTGCTAACCAAGATCGTTCTGGTTCAATGTGATAACAGATCATGTTATCTAGTGTTAGAAAATATTTCTCTTCACAGTCTAAAAAGAAGAATAATTATTTTGTTGCATTTTGAACTTGAGACCATTAATCAGGTTTCAAAACATACTAGTTCACACAAAGTGCCTCATGGAATAAATCAAATTATTAAATCAGTCTTTGCCTCTAAACCCCTATAAAGTCAGTTGGAGAGATAAAATACATAGACATAAGAAGATATTTAACATGATCAAACAAATGTAACATAGGTAAATAAGTAGTGTAGGAAAAAAGTGACCAATATGTGTTGGCAAATTTCATGAGAAATGTACAAAGTTCCATTTTTTTATTTCTTTCTCTTTTTTTCTATTGAGTGTATGCACTTGTTAGAGAGGTGTGAGTTTCACAGGTACTGGACAAGAACTGAGGTTGGCCATGAGGTAGTCTAGTGCCTTAACCACTGTTCCAACTGCTGACCCCAAAGTTCAATTTTTAAATGTAAAGCTAGATTTCTATTACTTTGCCTTATTTCAATCTCTATTCTAGAGAGAAACTGGACTGCTATCTAAGTTATATATTTTGGCCCTAAGGGTATTTCTCTTCTATAACCATATCACCTAATATGTAATTATGTAAGTTTGTAAAGAATAAATAAAAATATTTTCTAAAAAATTAAAAGACTAAAGTGCATTGACTTCTGCTGGTTTGTCCTGAATGTTTATAGGAAAAAAAAAGCACTGAACCAAGTATAGCAATTTCAGGGATGTTGAGAAAAACAGGCTCAAACAAATAAGCAATGCTGAAAAGCAAATTTTCCCAGCATCCAAGCTACATATGTTTTTCATCTTTGTAGAAGGATTCATTTTATTCATGATTTCTTTCTTCCTGAAAGAACACAGAAACTCGTGTTTCTTTTAGTTCAAATAGAGTGAAACTTCTATCTATGAAAGCTAAGGAATGTTTCAATTTAAAAATCATTTAATTGGAACATGCTTATTTTTGCACCACTCTGTGCTATACTAAGAGCCAGAGTGTATGTGTAGGAAAGGAAATTTGAGGAAAAAAAATATAAAGGTAAGACACTTATGGGATTCAGATATGGTTTATTATCTGTTGATGAGGATGTGTATAGTATTTTCAACTGGGCTGGACTGAGGTGTATATCATGCTGGGAAAAGTCTCTTTATAATCTACATGATGTGTAGTGATTGAATGTATAAGTAATAATAATAATAAAGAAGAAAAAACATGATAACTTTTTTACAGGGAACTAAAATAATATCTTAAATAATTAAATGCTACTACTGTGAACTCAAAACTAATGAGGCTTTCTATAAAATGAATGTATATTTGAGATTCTACATTTGTTAAATTTATTTTGAGTCATTTATCTACTTTTTTTGCCATCAAAGATAAGTTCATTAAGAATTTTAGACAATCTTGATAGATCCATTTTTACTAGAATTTTAGTAACACAATATATGTTTGTCTTACAGGTTCTTCAGCAGTACTGTCCCCTCATATGGTTGTGTATGCTACATTTACACCTCTCTATCTGTTTGAAAATAAGATATTTTCATTGAAAAAGATGGTAAGCATTCAAGACCAAGAAATACAGTATCACTTATGTCGTGTGTGTGTGTGTGTGTGTGTGTGTATGAGAGAGAGAATAATTGCTATGGTAAAATGTAAACTACACATTAATGAAAATCCTATCCTTGGATTTCAGTTTCCTTGTCTTTAAAATTAGGTACCTGTCCTAGGGGACTTGGCGCATCTAAAGTGATCTTAGGTGACTGCAATAGTTCTATCTATATAATTATAAAAAAGGAAAAGAAAAAATATATATGAAGTCACATTTTTTTTTTAGGTTTTTATAATAGGGCATGTGAACTTGCGGGGGGGGGGGGGGGGGGGTGGGGGAGACAGAGAGAGAGACAGTGAGAGGGAAAGTAACAAATCACCTGACAGAGATGATGGCCATGCCCCAATCCCTTCTCCTTCATTCTCTTCGTGGAATTTTGGGCACACACATGTGTGCAGCCTCTGTGACCTGGACTCTAATGCTGTTGGCCATGTGGGAGTCCATTGCCTTAACCACCATACCACCTGTTACCCAACATTTTGTTTCTCTTTAGAGAGATTTTGTTTTGTTTTATTTTTGTTTGTTTGCTTGTTTGCCTTTTTTTGGTATGTGTGCTTACCAGACAGAGAGAAAGAAACAGAAAGCAAGAAATCAGCCCTGGGGGTTGGTCACGCTGTCGTCCATTCTCCTCCATCCTTCTCTATGGATCTTTGTGCCTCGTGTGATTCTTAAGCCAGCAGGTTCAGAACTTGAACCATGGTTGACCACATAGGAGTCCAGTGCCATAACCATTATACCCTCTACTGGTCCCAATATTTTGTTTTTATAGATCATTTTATTGTATAAGAAAGGAAAAATATAGAGTCTATACTTTTCAGTGAAAATCATGTAAATCATCTCTGGATAACAATTAACTACCTTCCTATAAATAGGCCACACATATTTTCTTAATGTAATTTAAAGGAATTCTCACACAGACTAAAGATTCCTCACTATGGACTTCCTTGTATCATAAAATAATACAAAATGAATGCTAATAATTTTTTCTTATTAACTTGGAAAATGTAGTCAAAGAGAATGTAATTAAATATCCATAGTGTAAGTGTTTATTCATAAGCACCTTTAAAATTTTGTCATATTCCCTTTCATTTTTTTCTTCTCTCTGTATTTTCTGTATTTCTATGTCCTTTTTTTTTTTCCCACAGTGGAATCATATTTTATGTTCCATTTGGAAATTAGCTTTTCACCTAACAAAATATTATTATGGTGTTCTTTTTATTTAATATGTCTAGTGGCTGCAGAGTATTTATTAATTTTCATAATGTTTTTGTGCTTGAACAGAAAAAAAATTTTTCTTCTTTCCTCTTCATGGAAAGTCTGTCAGTTCACTATAAAATTTATTCAGACAAATGCCCCATTGCATTTGGGGTTTGAGAGAACTTAGTCCTATCTTGGGACTTTAGTACTAAACATAGTACTTTTTTTTTTGCTGGGATTCCACATGTTCTGAAGTCACTACATTAAAGGAAAATACAAGATGGGGCATGATACAACTTCCTATAAATATTAATTTGGTTAGTTAGAAAATGCTGAGTTTTAAAACTTGAGTGGCAATTAGTCAGAAATGCAAATATTCCAACTGGATAGTTGTTATACTTTACTATATGCATTCTATTTGCCTTTTAGATTGTGTCTGAAGGGCACAGTGTTATCATTCTCCCCTTCTTTATTTTCCCCTTCTTCCTCTCCGTCATCCTCCTCCTCTGTTTTAGATATAAATCATTCTTTCCTTCCGAAATCCACTGTATAATACCAGTGTAGTTTTGCTGTTTTTTATCCTAAATTAAATAACATTAGCTATGGTTAGTAACAGAAACAGTAATTCAGACTGGATCTTAAAATGGTTAACAATCAACAGTCCAAATGTACATCTCAAACCTCTCCTAAGTCAAGTCAAACCTCTTGAGATTAGGACTGCCTACCTCCATATATATATATATATATATATATATATATATATATATATATACACACACACACACACACACATATATATATATATATATACATGTATAGATAGATAGATAGATCTCACACACACACACACACACACACACACACACACATACACACATTTAACCTGTTTCCTGTTTCCCTGCCACTGGCCAAGGGGCTATCTCAGGCCTTCCCTATTTGGATAACTAAAGAACATCAGCCATGCTTTGTGGAGTGCCATGGCCTCATGTCTGAGAAGTACTCAAACTCCTTTTAAACTGCAAAAAATGAGTGCATATGATGAATGCATTACAAAAAGAAAAACCTGCAAAGTAATCCATTTGGACTTTTTGGTGTTGTTACTGAGAAACTAAGAGCTAAACACAAAGCTAATTTTGAATTTTACAAATATTCAAAAAAATGGAAAAAGGTCTAAAAGCTCACACCTGCTTATTCCTTGGCTAACTCAACAACTGTTCATTAATTATCAATTATTTGCTAAGCAATGTGCTAGGTTCTGAGGACACAATGATGAGCCAGATTGACAAGGTCCTTCTCCAGTGTTTAGAGTCCAGTGAGGAAGACAGACAATTAAGTGAAGAATAATAATACATTTAGAAAATTATTGTAAAAGAAGTCATACAAGATGCCTACTATGTAGTAGGTATAGGTGCTTAAATGCTTGTTGAGGTAGCATCCAAGCGAACATGTGAACAAATGAATGAAAAGTGAGTGGGGAACATATTGCAGGAACATGTCATCCTTTCTGACGGGTGGCCAGGGGGGTCTTCCCTGAGGAAGAACACTTTAAGCTGAGACCTTAAAAAGTTTATCCAAGTAGATTCAAAGCTGAGGAAATCATGTCAGAAAGTCTGGAGAAAGTGAAGAAGATCCCATTGGATTTAGAGAACTCCTAGAACAGATTGTGAGGGGAGAAGTCTTAGAGGCAGCTTGAAGTGTGGGTAGAAATCAGGGCATAAAGATCATAAATCAGGGCATAAAGATTTATAAATCATCCTTTGGGGAGTTGAAAATGGTTTAAGGTATCCAGATGTTCTATAATTAGCCCAGTATCTGTAACAGCAATTCTGCGACCCCCAGGGTTATAATGAACTGATCATAGTGTCGTGGTCTTCTATCTTGCCAGCAGATTCTTTTAAGTTTGCTATCTATGAGAGTTATCTAGTTTCTCTGGCGAATACCAGAATATAATAGAATTGTAACATTTTAATAGTAAATCTATAATAAACAATCTCTGTCCTAAGGAAATTTTGTCAAATGGGGTACATTACTAAAAGTTTTGGTCCCAAAGACCATAATATCACACGCAAGATAAAGTCGACAACTTACATTTTTTTAAGTAAGTGATTAAGAATACTTGGGGTGGGGACAGAACAGAACTAAGGAAGAAGTAGATGATGTAGAAAACTACATCATCTGACATCCACCTCCTCTTGGGTATTCTAAATGGTTTTGGTTTTAGTTAGATGAGTGATCTGAGATTTTTTTTTTATTATTATCTATTTTTTTATTACATTGAATTACATACAACTTTACAGTGTATTACATTGCTTTTTCAAAAGGGAATGCCATGCATGTCAGTCAGTACAGAGACATTAATCTCCCCGCTTCAACATTCAATATCTTTCCTATGTTTCCCCCAATCATTATTATTATTTTTCTAATTAGTTTTTATGATAAACATGATTTTTTTTTCCAATTATCAGATCATAAAGTTCCCAACAATAGGAAACGTAGACTGCACTCAGGGCTGGACCAAGGGTGGGTCTCGTGCAGCCCCGCAAATGTAGGTGAAAGAGATTTTTTTTAAAAGTCTCCCAGACCTACTCAAACTCCAACTCCTGCTTCTTTCAGAGAGTTTGAAATGAGATGGTGTAAAAAGAATGAAAGGCTTTAGGAAAAGTAAACGTCTAATTGAAAGCTTACACATGAATTATTCAGTAAACGTGTACTGTTACTATTCTAAATCCTCTCTGCTCCTAATTATATTTTTTATTTTTTTGGAGATGTTTTTGCTATAGGGCACGTGTGCTCACCAGAAAAACAGAGAGAGACAGAAAGCAAGAAATCACACCCCCCCCCCCCCCCAGAGAAGATGGCCACATAGCAATCCCTTCTCCTCCATTTTCCTCTCAGGATCTTGGGCACACATGCACACATGCCCGGCGTGAGTCCAGCCACATAACCATTACGCCAACTGCTGGTCCTGTCTGCTCTTAATTCTTATCTAAGAACTTTAAGATCTTTTAACAAAGATTCTAACATTAAAGTATAATTATTATTAATGATATTATTTCTCATAAATCAGAAGTATTGTATATTGAAAATAAAGTATGAAAATTTGTCTTACCTAAATTTCTCATTCTTAATTCAGTACTTGGCAGGCTATTCAAACTATAAATAGTTGCAAATACCATACTTTGTTATTTGGATCAATGCTTTACATTTTCAAAATACTTAAAATTGTTTTATTATCTAATACTCTACAGCTCAAACAACAAGATCTTTTTATACTAAAATGTTTGCTGTAATTGTAAGGAGAAATTGAGATATGTAAGCCAAAAATTATGACTAGTAAAACATTTGGAACTCATTCAATGTATAAATACTACTTTGAGTATGACTTCAATGATGTATATTATTTAAATGGAATTTTTACAGTAATGCACTTTTTAAATGCTATACTGAGGCATTGCCATATTGAATAACCTCAAATTCTCCAATAAAAAATTTCCATCAGAAGAATTACTTTCAGGTATTGATTTGACTCTAAAACTTGACAGTATTAAAATTGTAGGAAAAAAGTTTATATTTCAGATTATCTATGAAAGCCACTCCAACACATAATCTCTGGAGTTTCTGAATGGTTTCCAGTAAATTGAAAAAAGAAATCTACAAAAGAGATAGAGGGAAAATGACATTTTCCTCTATTTTTTAATTGAGCCACTTTTTAAAAGCCGTTGAATCACTTTTCACTTTATTTTGAATATTTATAACATTTTAATGACTTTTCTGGACTCAGCAATGTACTGCTTAACTCCTTCTTGCAATTACGTCTCTGGCCTGGGGAAGAACTGCACCGTCTCCTGGGTACTCCCACTTACTTTACGCCTCAGAGAAGTGCAGCTTGAGCTATATAAATGCACTCATGAGACCAGAGCAGGTTCCAGTTGGAACAATATTTGAAATAAGCTACAAGGTAGGTTTCTGGTCCTAATTTAAACAACTGTTCCATAAATCTACAGTCCCAGTTGTTGCTGTAGAAATCAGTGATGCAAAATCACTTGGAAGAATGCTAGTTATTGGCAAATTTAGCATTGTTTTTATCATTAGATAACATATTTTTATTTTAATATGAAGAAAATATATAGTATAATGGTTTAAGGTTTAGTTACAAATGAAATAAAATAAGGAATTCACGGAGCTAGCAGGTGGCAAGATGGTTAAGGTACTGGACTCCCACATGGCCAACCATGGTTAGAATCTTTTTTTTTTTTTTTTTTTTTTTTTTTAATTTAGGTTTTAGTTAGGTTTTGTTTAGGGTTAGGTTTAGGTTAAAATTTAGGATTAGGGTTAGTGTTAGGGTTGAAAATGGGGTTAGAGTTAGGTTTCTAGTTAATTTACGGTATAGGGCTCAGGATAGGATTAGGGTTAGTGTTTTCATTATGGTTAGGGTCAAGGTTTGGATAGGGTTGAGTGTTAGTCTAGGGTTAGGGTTAGGCTTGAGGTTAGAGTTAGGGTTAGTTTTAGGGTTGATGTTAGGGTTAATTTTAGGGATAGTTAGAGTTTAGAGCTTGGGTTTGGGTTCGGGTTAACGTTTTGGTTAAGGTTTAGGTTAGTTTAGGGTTTAGGATTAGGGTTAGGGTTACCTTAAGGTTTTGGCTTAGGGATAGGGTAAGGTGAGGTTTAGAGTTTGGGTTCAGGGTTAGGTTTAGGGTTAAGTTAGGGTTTAGAATTCATGTTAGGGTTAGGTTAGTGTTAGATTAAACGTTTTGGTTAGGTTTATGGTTAGGGTTCCAGTTATGATTAGGTTAGGGTTTAGGGCGAGGTTTAGGGATTTCAATAGGATTAGGGTTAGGTTTAGGTTAGGGTTGAGATTAGGGAGATGTTTCTGGTTTGGCTAGTGTTTAGAGTGCATGTTATTTTATTTATTTAATTTTATCTATTTATTTATTTACATTTTTTTATACATCCAATCGCATTATTTAGCTTACAAAGTGAACATTTCAATATGTGAACATTTCTCCCCGGTCCAGTTGATCAAAATATAACAACACTACCTCCCTGACCTGACAATGCTCTGTCTCCGTATCCCTCCTCCAAAGGAACTAAAGAAGCTGTTTGGAAAAAAAGATGATCAACCCTATTAAAAGATGGGAGAAGGAGTTGAAAAAACCACACACTAAAGACGACATACAAATAGCCAAAAGGCATATGAAAAAATGCTCAACATCCCTTATCATAAGGGAAATGCAGATCAAAACAACAATGAGATGCCACCTAACCCCAGGCAGAATGTCTAAGACTAAAAAAACAAAAAATGATAAGTGTTGGTGGGGGTGTGGTGAAAAGGGAACTCTCTTACACTACTGGTGGGAATGTAAATTAGTCCAACCACTGTGGAGAGCAATTAGGAGATTCCACAAAAGTCTACAAACAGAACTACCACATGATCCAACAATCCCACTCCTTGGCATCTACCCAAAGGACAGAAGAATTCTTCATTGGAAAAGTGCTTGCACATCGATGTTTATTGCAGCACTTTTCACAATTGCTAAGACATGTAACCAACCCAAATGCCCCCGTACAGAAGAATGGATTGAAAAACTGTGGCACATATACTCTATGGAATACTATTCAGTCATTAAAAAAAATAAAAAATAAAAAAAAAAAAAAACCCTGGCTTTTGACAGAAAGTGGAAGAATATGGAAGATTTACTTCTGAGTGAAGCAAGCCAGGCTATGAAGGAGAGACATTGGATGTCCCCACTTAATATATACCGAATGTCTGCACTCTGACTGAAACTGATGGGCTAGAGGATGTACAAACACAAGAGATGGGTGTGAATGCCAGATGTGATGTGTGTGGAGGAGTGGGGCCTGGGGAAAGACATTTGGAGGCAAATTTAACATTAATGTAGTTAATATGTCACTTTATTTTTAAATGTTAAAATAAGTTTTGAAAGTCTCATTTGCCTACAGAATATATCACTTTAAGTTTCACATTCTTTTTGTTTCTTATGGCATACTGCAGCCTTCAATTAGTGACTGAAGTTCTGTATAAATATTATTCTGAGTTTTTCCTAAGCAGAGCAACTTTGGGAAATCTAAACATTTGAAAATGGGAAATGTCTACCTGGGCAGTTGGCAAGATAACAGAGCAGCTTCTATCTCCTCTCTCCATGAATGTCTTCAATGTCAGGAGTAATCACAGGGATTTCCTGTAAAGAAACCCACTGTTAGAAAGTGAGGGTATGAGGACCAGCAGTTGGTGTAATGGCTATGACGCTGGACTCCCATGTAGTTGACCTCAGTTCGAGTCCCAGACTCTGTGGCTTAAACTCATGTTGGGCGTGTGTGCATGCATGCCCAAGATCCCAAGAGGAGAATGGATTACGGTGGGTGTGACCATTTCTCCTTGGGAGTGATTTTTTACTCTCTATCTCTTCGTCTCTCTCTGTTTTTCTGGCGAGCGCACACGCCCTATAGCAAAAACCACTCAAAAAACAAAAACAAAAACAAAAACAAAAAAAAAGAAAGAAAGAAAGAAAAGAAAAAAGTGAGGGTATAAACCATAGATAAGACAACCACTTGCTTGTCACTTCTTGAAAAGAGATAAGACTGGATTTGTTTGAATACTAGATAGCAATTTATAGTGATTAAAACAAACTTTACATATAATTGCATATACATATTTAGTACACTAGCACTGGTGTTAACACTTGAGCCTATAAACACAATGGCTGATTAAATTTTTTTTTTTTTTTGGGAGAGGTTTTTTCGCTATAGGGCGCATGCACTCGCCAGACAGGCAGAGAGAGACATAGAGACAGAAAGCAAGAAATCACTCCCTAGAGGAGATGGTCACGCCGCAATCCCTTCTCCTCCATTCTCCTCTCTGGATCTTGGGCACGCACACACACGCGCCTGGCATGAGTTTTAAGCCACCGGGTCCAGGACGCGAACCGCGGTCGACTACGTGGGAGTCCAGCGACATAGCCATTACGCTAACTGCTGGTTCCCAATGGCTGATTAATTTTGTACCAAAACTGATGTGCTAAAAAATTTACAAAACAAAAATTTTGTAACCTCACAGAACCTTATAAGTGTTTAGAACTTAAAAGTGTCTTCTATTAGAACCAGCAGTTAGCGTAATGGCTGTCGCTGGACTCCCACATAGTCGACCGCGGTTGGAGTCCCAGACCCAGTGACTTAAACTCACGCCAGGCATGTGTGCGTGCTTGCCCAATATCCTGAGAGGAGAATGGAGGAGAAGGAATTGTGGCACGGCCATCCCCCCTGGGGGGTGATTTCTCTCTTTCTGTCTCTCTGTCTTTCTCTGTCTGTCTGGCGAGCGCACGCGCCCTATAGCAAAAACCTCTCCAAAAAAAAAAAAAAAAAAAGTGTCTTCTATTCTAATCTCTCGCTTTGTAAATAAGGAAATGCGCCCCAGAAAAGTAAAAAGATGCAAAGTGTAATATAAATGGTAATGGTGCTTATATGGAGGGAGGTAGAAATATGGGTGGTTATTTTTTCCTTGTTACCTCTGCAGCATTGTAGTGATGATACATGGTATTTTTATGTTAACAAAGCATTGTTTTAAGAGTTGAAGGTAATTGCAAGGTTTCTTTTGACTCTGCTTTCCATCTTCTAGGCAGATTCTGCTGAGAAACTTAGAGAATATGGGCTTTCCCACATTTGTAGTCATCCCGTGCTGGTGACTAGAAGTAGGTCTTGTCCTCTTGTGGCACCACCAAAACCACCTACCACACCTCCCTGGAAGCGCATTCGTCAAAAAAAAGAACCTGTTATAACAGATGAAGCTCAAAGTATGCACCAGATTGTCTTAAAATTTTTTTGATTAACCTTTTTCTATATGAAGGTTCAATAGTTTCTTTAGTGGTCAAAGATGTATGT
This sequence comes from Tupaia tana, assembly GCA_026018925.1. NCBI lineage: Eukaryota > Metazoa > Chordata > Mammalia > Scandentia > Tupaiidae > Tupaia > Tupaia tana. The sequence continues at coordinate 88,815,309 of JAKSZU010000002.1, forward strand.
CAAGGTAAACCATGCAACATTGCACTTTGCACCTACTTTTATTTATTTATTTTTAAGGTGGGGTCGTTCCATGTTACAATCCTCCTACTTCAGTCTCCCTGGCACATATAACCAAGACCTTTTGTAGACAAGGTCTTGCTATGTTTTCTAGGCCAGCTTTGAGCATCACTATTTCTGAGTGACTGATTACATACAGGTGCCTCTGTACTCAACCTTAAATTGGAATGGGAATCAAAACAGGTCTCCCATGTGGTCCTAAGTCATGTAGCTCAGTCTTCACAATGTACGCCACCATGGCTGGGACATTCATGTAATCTCATGTCCAAATTTAAGTCTTTAAAGGATTAATTCTTCAGTCACAGAAGTCAGTTTGGTCCATGTCTTAATTACTCAGATTATCAAGCTCATTCTTTGAGTGATGGCATTGTTATTATTAGTGTGATACAATCTAAAAAGTGGCTTATAACAAATAATACAGGAAATTAAATGCCATATATTAAACCACTGAAGTGAACTTCTAATATGAAAATTACTATAGAGTACCCTGTAGAATATAATCTTCAAATTACTGATTTGTATTTAGAACTTTTAGAGGGGTAGAACTGCTGTCCTGAGCTGGCTCCTGTGTTAATACTATCATTTGGCCACTTAGGAAAGGCCAAATAAATAGGTTCCCATGGGCTAAGCACAGGGAAGAGATGATTCATACTTTATTCTTATTTTCACACAGTTTATTGCTAAATTCTTCACAATCTATGTCTAATTATTTACTCCTTTGACTTTTTCATTCTAAGTCTCCATTCTTACTGCATTTTTCATTAGCACCAAGTGTGAATAGAAAAGGGACCAAGATGGCAGGAGAAGAAATGAATGAGACCACAAATCAAAAATCAATTTTAAAGTAAAAGCATGAACATGGGGGGAAGGAGTTAAAATAAATACTAATAATTTAAAAAGCATAGCATGGTAACTCATAATTCATGTATGTTTATTCTACATGTAGAGCCTTCTCATAGCTATTTTTGCATGTGTGCTTTTAGTGGTGAATGATGAAGAATTGCACTGCCGTTGATTATATGTGTGACTATGTGCTTGTGCATATGCTAAAAATATACATTCTCATTCTAAAAAGTTTCAGTTAGCTTTTTGTTCAAAACCAGATTTTAAATTATGTTTTTGTCCTCATTTTCTTGCTTTTACTTTTTTTCTTTTGTCTTTTCTAATACCTCATTAATTTTAAGTTCTACTAATTAAGTAATAGTATATCATGTTCTGTAGGTTATAGTATCAGAGGCTGCATTTGGAGGTCTGGCACCTGACTGAACCATGAAGGCAAAGCCACAGTGAATGTTGATAGTGCCTTTTACCAGAGGGATTATTGCTAAGCTTATTAATGTGTTTAATGTGGTTGGTCCCATGAAACTTGGCTTCCTGCTGGTGATAGCCTTTGAACTGCTATGTCTCTTGCTATCACTTAAAGTGCTGCTGAAACTTGACTACAAGAAGCAAGAGACCTTACCTAATTCAGTGTAATACATAAATCTCAGTGATACTCAGGATCCTAGAACGCCAGTAGCCACGTAAAACGGGATATTTACCTGTTCCTTGCCTCCTACTTTCAACTATAATATACACATTAAAATATATATAAATAACAGAGGCCAGCAGGTGATATGATGGTTAAGGGTGCTGGACTCCCACATGGCTGACTATGGTTCGTGTCCTGGACATGGTTACTTGCTTACTCTCTTTTTCTCTTTCTCTCTTAGTCTCTCTCTCTCTCTCTCTCTCTCTCAATCATTCTGTCCCTGTCTGGTCAAATTAAGATAGAATACATAAACAAATTTAAATAAAATAAGTCTTCTAAAAATATAAATAAGTATTAACAATATAATTTTCCTCACATTTGCTTTTTGCCTACATTGACACAACCAGTGCAGTGAGTAACAAAGAGTTCTCTAGAACAACATGTGTTACCCTTGCCAGAAAATAATAAAGAAATGTCTAGATTGGATGGAGAGGCGAAGTGGTCGATTCACTTTTTATGTAGGTCCCACTGCCTTCTTCCTTTCCACTTATTTACGTAGTAGTTTCCGTACATTCCTTGAGTTTTTGCAATGGGATGTTGGTGCTAACAAAGCGCTTTTGATGCTTTGGGTTATAAGAACTTTGCAGTGTCCCTCCCTTCTGACCTTCCTCCCTCCTTTCTTTCCTTCCTTCCTTCCTTCCTTTCTTCTTTCCTCCTTTCTTATTTTATTGTCTTTCCTGGAACTAACACTCACATGAAACTTAAAATAAAATATTTTATTTTTAAATGCTGAATTTAATTTAATACATTGAGCCACTTGAAACACTTCTTCATTCAGAGAATCAAGGAGTAGCTGAAGGAAAGAATATTAAACATACTGATTTCCTGATTTTGCTACCAAGTGTCCTGTAATTTTATGTAAGTTACCACTCTTTATAAATGAGAATGCAAACCTAACATGGTGATGATGGTGTCCCACATAGAGAGTCACCAAAATGCTGTCTTTCTTCTCTCAATATTAATCTTCTCTTAATATTGTAAGTGAAGATGAACAGAAAATGGAAAGGAGGATCAATTTAGAGGATAGTACAGAACTACCAGAGAAAATTTATAAAGACATCCTCAGTGTTTTTCCTGACAGTCATCCCTAACACGGTTCATTTCCGTGTTCACCAGAGTAATGTATAAGCCTTGCCCCGCTATGTATTGAGAATTTTTTACTTCTAGGTCAACTTCAGACTCCCAGAGGAGTAGTCATGGATCTCTCCACTGCCACTTTCTTTTCTACGTTGACCTCTACTTTATTACATTTTCTGTTCTTCCACTACTATTTTCATACATTAGTTCACATTTTCTTTTTTTTGTTTTTGTTTTTGTTTTTTTTTGGGGAGGAGTTTTTGCTATAGGGCGCATGTACTCGCCAGAGAGAGAGAGACAGAGAGACAGAAAGCGAGAAATGACCCCCCCCCCGGGGGGTGGCCATGCTGCAATCCCTTCTCCTTCATTCTCCTCTTGGGATCTTGGGCACGCATGCACACACGCCCGGTGTGAGTTTAAGCCACCAGGTCTGGGACATGAACCGTGGTCGACTACATGGGAGTCCAGCGACATAGCCATTACGCTAACTGCTGGTCCCAATTAGTTCACATTTTCTCTTCATGTTCTAAGTAGTTGTGCTGAAGAAGTTAACAAAGGTTAACTTTTTTATGAAAAGAAACATTTTTAATTATTTATTTTTTGTTTTTAGAGTTAATTTTGCTATACGGTGCTTATGCTTGCTGGAGAGACAGAGGCAGAGAGACAGAAAACAAGAAATCACTCACCAAGGTGGATGGGCATGCTGCAATCCCTTCTTCCTCCATTTTCCTCTCAGGATTTTGGGCACACACACACACACATGCACCACGCATGAATTTCAAACCACATGTCCGGGATCTGAACTGCAGTTAGCCATGTAGGAGTCCAATGACATAATTATTACACTATTCACTGATCCCAGTAAGAAGCGTTTTTTGTCTTTAAAGGATTATTTTATTTTATTTTATTCATTGCCATTATTTTGATAGTGATGAGGGAGATCGCTTTCCTTCTCTCTCTCTCTCTCTGTCTCTCCATCTCCCTGAAGTTGATCAGGGAGAGACAGAGAGAGAGAGAGAAGGAAAGTGAGAAAACAAGCTTCCAAGTCCGAGACTTGAACAACGGTCAGCCATGTGGGAGTTCAGCCACCTTAACCACAACACTGCCTTCCAGACCCCCCCATAAGAAGCTTTTAAAGAAAGTTATCTCCGTACTTGAAATAGCAGGAATCCCATGTAATAACTATTTATGACATTGACAGTTTTTTCCCTTAGGGCTTAATTTGTAATATGGAAAGCAAATGAGAATGAGAAAAAAGTAATCTAATAATCTAAGATCTATAAATTCTTTCAATAAACAATTTTTCCTATCTTTGTATATTTCTATTTAACTCTATTGAAATTAGCTGGATAAATGGTTAATCTAATCAGTACTGCATTAAGTGCTCAATTCTGCATGCAATCCTGGAAGACGAAAAAAAATGTACATCACAATTCCAACCTGCTACTTTTTAGGAACAATTTTAAAGAAGCCTGAGCAGTTTCTTGAGATTTCAAGTCCATTTCTGAACTATAGAATGACTTCATTTACAATTCCAACAGAAACGTAAGTATATAACGTTCTTTCACATGAATACATCTTATTAACAAATAGTATCCTGTGATGTGTGTGGTTAAAAATAACACTAAATGGGAGCATTGTGAAGAATATTAATTTAAGAAAATGACGAATATATATTAAAAACACACTCAAGGACATTTCCTTGACCTTTTGTTGTGTGTGATTAAGTTAATTCATTTAATTACCAGTTCACTTTTTTTTTCTTTTTTTTTTTTTTTTTTGGAGAGGTTTTTGCTATAGGGCGCGTGCGCTCGCCAGACAGACAGATCGAGACATAGAGACAGAAAGAGAGAAATCACCCCCCAGGGGGGATGGTCACGCCGCAATCCCTTCTCCTCCATTCTCCTCTCGGGATCTTGGGCACGCACGCACACGCGCCCGGCGTGAGTTGTAAGCCACCGGGTCCGAGACGCGAACCGCAGTCACTACATTTAGCCATTACGCTAACTGCTGGTTCCCATTACCAGTTCACTTTTTAATGTGTAAATATTATGAACTGAATGTTTGTGCTCCCCCAAACTTTGTATGTGCAAAACCCTAACTCCCAGTGGGGCTAATTGGGAAATGAAGCCCCTAAAGAAGTAATTAAAGTTACATGCTATATCCAAGGTACTGTGTTACAGTATTGACTCAGAGCCCAAAGAACCCTTGAGGTCTTCATCATAAGTATATAAGCATCCACATCAACTAATTCTAAAAATTTGTGTTTTTTATCGCAGCCAGCAAATTAAAGGCACATTTGGAGGAGGCAAGGCTATCTGAGGCAGACAATATTAAGCACTGATAAACCATTAGTACTGTAAAAGCCGAAAAGAAACTACAAGTAGTACATGTGGTCATGTAATTTAATTTTAAGTTAATTATTATTATATAAAATTAAAACCTAAATTCCTTATTTGTGTTGGCCATATTTTAAGTTCTCAATAGTCAAATATTTTAAGTGAATAATTTTAATCATTGTATTTTTTTTCTGAATGTTAAAGGGAGTGATTAAGTGACCTGCCTATAAGTGTAACATTTCATTATAATATTATTATATTATTTTTAGTTTTTATTAGTTTTATTATTGACCTGTATTTCCATTTATAGACTAAAATGCAAAAAGCCAATCAATTTATATAACTAGATTGAATGTACTTTGTTCTATGAGAAAGGCTCATTGAATTTAAATGTCTTAATATGATAGTTAAAATATTTCAATCAATTTTATTTTATAAATAGAAGTTTATACTTTGATGACAAATATACTAAAATTTGTGTTAATGCAGTGGTTAAACAATATTTCTTAGATTCTCTTTTATACTAATAAATACTTATTTTAAGATCAATTTTGAATCGATTAAAATGAGGCCTACTTTGAATGGCCTTTATTATTATTATAAAATTTTTTTAAAAAAATGAATGAGCCCTTCAATCCCAGGTATGTATAAATAAAGAATCAGGGGAATATGAAGTATTTATTATGAAGGGCACTCCTGTTTTTATGAGGCAAAAACTTACTTAATATGATCAATGAAGATTCTGAAAAAATATATAAAAATATTTGTGCAACAAAGTTATATAGGAAAATGATATATTGTATAGAAAAATGTCCTCCCTATCCTTCCTTATATTTTTACTGTCTGTTTTACTGCTTTGGTGAGATGTTATAGAATCAACAGGTTGGATAAATGGATGGATGGATAGACAGATATAGATAGATAAATAAATAGATGATAGATAGATAGATGATGATAGATAGATGATAGATAGATAGATAGATAGATGATAGATAGATAGATAGATAGATAGATAGATAGATAGATAGATGATAGATGATAGATAGATAGGAGAGAGGACTTATTAGAGGAATGGGTTCACATCATTATGGAGGCTAAATCCCATGACTGACTGTCAGCAAGCTGGAGAACCCAGGAGGTCAGCAGTGTGGCTCTGTCCAAGTGCAAAGTCCTCAGAACTTGGAAAGCCAAGAGTGTAACTATCAGTCCAAGGCTACAGGACTGAAAACCTGGAGTGGGAGTAAGAGTGCTGCTAATACAAATCCCAGAGACCCAAGGCCAGAGAACCTGAAGTTCTGTTGTCCAAGTTGAGGAGAAGAAGGGTGTCCCAGGTCCAAGAAAGAGTTATTTCACATTTTCTCTGCCTTTTGCTCTATTCAGCTCTCCAGCTAATTGTGCCTGACTATGTTAAGGGCAGATCTTCACCACTCAGCCTATGGACTCATATGACAATCTCCTCCGGAAATACCATCACAGACACACTAAAAAATAAAGCTTCACTGGCTGTCTAGGCATCCCTTAATCTAGTTCATGTTGGCACCTAAAATAAACCAAGACACTTAAGATGATGACTTCTCCATTCCAAATAATTTTTGCCTATCGCCCAGCTGACCGAATTTGCATACTAATCATAGATTTTGTAGGCTGTTAAAAAGGGAGCTGCAGACTGCAAGGGCAAATGTTTTCATGGTTTAAATTGTTATGTCTAGCCTCTCAGAATCTTTATGCCAATTTGGGCCACAAATGTGTTGGTTTTATAATCTGAATTCCCTGAGCTACTCCCTTACTTGATTTTCTTGTACCTTCTTTCAGCTTTATTACTTGATTAGGATGGATAAAACACTAATTCTCAGTTACAGGTGACTTCATTACTTGATTGAATTCAACTAATCTAGTCACTGCTTGAATCTGTTAGGAACGAATTTGCATATTCATTTTATCTGACAGAGCCAAATGCGAGGATATATGAATGGTATTTTATCCTAAGTAAAAAACATGTCCCTTCTGTCCCATCTTGCTGTACAGTCAGAGTTCTCAGGTCGACATAAAAGCAAGTCCTTCTTGTGGAGAGCTCTTGAAAGCACCTGCTCTCACAGCTTCCTATCACTCAAACTGTTATTGTAGCAACAGGCCGGGTTTGCCCATTCTTGGCTCATAGCCTTGTGTGCTAGAATTGGAGCCTCAAAATCATGTTTGTACTACCCTCTAGTGGAAGTTTCATGCATATCAGAGAAGTTTAATTAGAGGGGAATTCAGTTTTACTGGACGCTAACTGGAAAGAAATGTTTGTAAAGTTTAAATGCATATAATTTAATTTTCAAAAAACACCTTACCTAAAACATATATACTATAACAAATGGATTTTTGTATGACTATAAAATTCAAGCTATAGCAATGTTAGTTTGGGGTAATATTAGAAATCTGTGGGAGGATTATACACAGGTAGTTTAAGTATGAGTGTCACAGTTATAAACTAAGTGCACAAGACTCATAATTAAATGCTATGACTCTGATCCTGGCTTCACTGACACATTACTCTGATACTTTCTTTGGAATAGAAATCTGCTTTTTTCACTTTGTTTTATTTTTATCATTTCTTGAATTAATTTTTTTTACATCTTTAAGATATGCAATATGGTTTTTCAAAGCATTCATGCAGTGTGTAATAATAAAACCAAGGATTATACATTATTTCAACAAAGAACCTTACATTCTTGTCTGTTAAAACCCCTCCCTTTTTTTCTGAATCCCTTACCCTCTCCCTACCCCCTTCATGCAGTCTCTGGTATCTACATTTGTCCTCTGTACTACTATGTCTTTTAATCTTTTCATTTCTACTGTAGATGTGTGTGTGTGTGTGTGTGTGTGTGTGTGTGTGTGTGTGTAGAGAGAGAGAGAGCACAAAGATATACAATGTTCATCTTCTATATTCATTCACTTTGTGTAGAATCACAAAGTCTCACTGTTTTTTATGGCTGAGTAGTATTCTGTCGTGTATTTGTGCCACATATTTTTGATACAGTCATCAGTTATTTGGCATTTAGTTTGATTGCAAGTCTTAGTAATTGTGACTAATGCTGCAATAAACAGGAATCTCTATGTGTCTTTCCAACAGCTGTTTTCCTGGTCTTTGGATAAATACCAAGGAGTGGGATTACTGGGCTATATGGTAGTTATATTTGCAAATGTTTGAAGAACCTCTATATTGTTTTTCACAATGGCTGTACTAATTTACATTCTCACCAATAGTGCAGTGTAGTTTCTTTTCACCATGGCTTTGCCAGCATTTGTTGTTCTTTGTGTTTTTGAATGTAGTGATTCTGATGGGCTAAATGATTACCTAATGATAGCTTTGACTTGCATTTTCTTTATGATAAGAGACATTAAACATTTTTTCATGTGCTTTTTGGCCATTTTATGTCTTCCTTTGAGAGTTTGCTCAACTTATGTGCCCATCTATAAATTGGATTATGCATTTTTTTTATTGTGACTGGACTGCTTGAATTCCCTATACATTCTGGACATCAATCTCTTATCTGAAGCATAGTTTGCAAATATTTTCTCCCATTCAGTGGGTTGTTGCTTCACTCTGCTTATTGTTTCCATTGCTATGCAGAAACTTTTAGCTTGATGTAATCCTAGTTGTTTATTTGGAATTCTTGCCTGAGCTCTAGGGGTCTTATATAATAAATCTTTGCCTGCTCCAATGTCTTCAAATGTTTCTCCTTCATTTTCCACAAGTAGTTTCATAGTTTGAGATTTTACATTTAAGTCTTTGTTCCATTTTGAGTTCATTTTTGTTAATGGTGAGAGATAGGGGTCCAGTTTCATTTCCCTGTAGGTAGATATCAGTTGTTCTAGCATCATTTTCTGAAAAGATTTTCTTTTCCCCACTGGATTGCCTTGTGCCCAGTGTCAAAAATTAGGTGGCTGTATGTTCTGGGATTTTTTTTTTCCTAAATTCTTTATCCTGTTCCATTGGTCTGTGTGTCCATTTCTGTGCCAGGACCGTGTTATCTTGATTAACACAGATTTGTAATATATTTTAAGGCCTTGAAATGTGATGAGATGCCTTGTACTTTATTCTTCCTGCACAGTATTACTATTGTGATATGGGGTCTTTTATAATTCCAGAAAATTTTATAATTGCTTTTTGTATTTCTGTGAAGAATCTCACTGGTAATTTAATCAGAATCACATTGATTTTGTAAATTAATTTAGCTATATTGACCTTTTAATTATATTGATTATTCCTATCCAAGAACAAGAGTTGTCTTTCTAATTTTTTGTATCATATTCAATTTCTTTTTTCAGTTTTTCATAGTTATCCTTGTGGAAGTCTTTCACCTCTTTGATTAGGCTTATTCCTAGTTTGTGTGTGTGTGTGTGTGTGTGTGTGTGTGTGTGTGTTTTGCTATTTTAAAAGAGTTTTTTTCTTCAATTTTACCTCACTATATTCATTGTTAGTGTATTAAAAACACTATAGATTTTTCTATATTGATTTTTTATCCTGTTACTTTACTGAATTAATTGATCACTTCCAGGATTTTTCCCATGAATTATCTTAGCTTTTCTATGTAATCATGTCATCTGCAAATAGGGACAATTTAACTTCTTTTCCTAGTTGAATGTAGTTTACTTTACTCTCCTGTCTGCATTGGCTGGAAATGCAGTAATGTATTGAGAAGGAGTGGAGAAATCAGACCACCTTGTGTCTTGTTCTCATTTTTAGTGGGAAAACTTGAAGCTATTCCTTATATAGTCTGAAGTTGACTATAGATATGTAATTTATGGCTTTTATTGTGTTGAGGAATATACCTTCTATATTTATTTTCTGGAGAGTCCTATTCATGAAGGGATGTTGTATTTTATGAAATTATTCTTCAGCATCAATTATTATGATCACTTAAACATTTTTTTCCTTCTTAATGTGATGTATTACAGTTATTGTTTTGCATTGTTAAAATATCCTTGCATCCCTGGGATAAAGACTACTTGGCAATGGTAAAATGCATTAAAATGCACTACTCTGAAAATTAAGTCAATTCTAAATGTCAAATTTCTATTTTCTTTTTATTGCCAGAGGGTACATGAACTCACTAGAGAGAAAGAGAGATAATGAGACTGACATGAAGCACCCCCCAATGAGGTATGAAAATACTGAAATCCCTTTTTCTCAATTTCTACATCCCATCAGGATTTGGAGCAAGCACACACATGAACCTAACATGTTTTTCAAGCCACCAGTGCTAGGATTTGAACCATAGCTGGTCTTACGAAATCCAGCGTTTAGTGCACAGTGCTAAATCATTGTGCTACAGAACCAGCCCATAGAATTCATAAAAATACAAAGATGATCACCATAGCTGTGTTCTGGAAAATTTTACACTGATACTTTGACTGAGATGAAATATTTCTTTAGTAGTGAACAAAGTGATTCAATGTTTTAACATGAAGTAAAAAATATATATTTCTTATACATAGTAGTTGTGAAAGCATGAAAATAATCAAAATGAACAAAACCAGAACTCCCTCTGACAAAGCGGTAGTTATGTATTAGCAACTTAAAATGAAAGATTGAAACAGTAGGCTTTCTTTTTCTCCTATAAGGCATTATGTACAATCTTTTATTAAGAAAGGAGTGTCTTCAAGATCTGGTTTACCTTCCGTCCCCGAAAGTGATGAAACCACAACCACTAGTCAGCTAGACTTGAGTCAAATAACAGGAACTGTATCTCAGGTAAATATATTACTCTCACCATTGTCCTTATGGCTTAATTGTACAAGTTTTTCCCTAAATTGTGAATTACTTTATACAAATGAAACAATGTAGAACAGTCATCTGAACTCTCGTCTAGTACTGACTGAGCCATTCTTTATACTAAGATTACTATGAAGATGTGTATTTTATGTTTCTATGACTTGTCTTAGAAAATACAATATTCATCTGTAGTGGAAGTTTTCTGTGTCTCTTCTGTGTTATATTCCCTATCTGCCATTCAGAATTTAACATTTATCAGCTCCATACTTTTCTAATTTTTCTAATTATGTATGTGTTTATAAGCAACATACAGCTTAACACAATTGCTATATAATCTTAATTGACATTTATTGTATTAATTCTTCTCTTACATTTTTTTTATCTTAACATCATGTTGCTCTCCACAGTTTGCTCATTTCACTGGATGATAGTATTTATTGAGTAACCAATATTACAGTTTTTAAAAATCAAGCACAGTGAAAATATGGCTTTATTTGTCACTTCTTTACATATTTGGGTGTTCTAAGGTTGGGTATACAAGACATATATATTTACAGTGTTATATATTATTGAATAATTGACCACTTTCTCATTATTTTATGACCTTCTTTGTCTCATTTTATAATTTTTTTAAATTTAAATTCCATTTTATCTGATATGTGCACCTAAATCCCCTTTCTCTCTTTTAGTTTTAATTTATATGGAATATATTTTTCCATCTTTCCACTTTCCATCTCTATGTGTCTTTAAAGTTACAGTGAGTCTCTTATAGGCAGCATATGATCACATTTTTTTTCCGGTTCTTGCCATAGGGTGCATGTGCTCACCAGAGACAGACAGAGAGTGGGAAAGTGAGAAATCACCCCTCAGGAGAAATGATCATGTCACAATCCCTTCTCTTCCATTCTCCTTTTGGGAATTTGAGCACTAATGCACATGTGCCCAGTGTGGTTCTCAAGCTGCCAGGTCCCTTAACCTCCATGCCACCTGTTGGTCCCAACTATGTTTTTTAATCTATCCAGTCACTCTGTCATTTTTCAATGGAGAATTTAATATACTTATATTCAAGGTAAACACTTATTAATATTATTTAAGTAAGTATGTTTGGTTGTTTTGTATATTGTTTGTTTCTTTTTTCCTCTTTTTACTGTCTATTATTAGGTGACTTTCTTTATAGAGTTGTGCTTTGATTCCTTGCCTTTTATCATTTGTGTATCTGTTCTCCATTTTTGCTTTGTGGCTACCATCAGGCTTATATTAAACATCTTATAGCTATAACAGACAATTTTAAGCTCATAATAACTTAAGTTCAATCATGCATAAAAACTTTATACTTTTACCCAACTGTCCTCCCCATATTTGATGTTTTCTTTTGTTTTGTTTTGTTTTCTGACAAGGTCTCTCTATGTCATGATCCTTTTATCTAAGCTTCCCAAATAGCTGAGAATATAGGCATGTGTCATAGTGCCCACCTTTTTAAAGTGCACCAGGAATTGAACCCTGGCCTTCCATACAGCCTTAGGCTACTGAATAACAGCATCAAGTAGCATGTACTACTGCAGCTGGATCTTAAGATTTTGATGAACAATGTATATACTTTTATACTTTGAATTATCTGTCTTGATACAGTCTCGTTTGGATTGAATCTTAGTGGAGACTTTTGACCTTCCTTATGTTTTTAATTTCTCTGTTAAATATCTTGTTTTGGTCATTCTTCTTAATTTTGTTGAATTTTTTTTTTTACATTTTCTTGAAGTTCAGTGAATATTCTTAAAATCTTTGTTTTGAATTATTTGGCAAGAAAATTATGTATCTCCATTTCTCTAAGGTTGGTTACTAGTGCTTTGTTTTATTTTTTTCTGTTTCTTTGGTGGGATCCTGTTTCTCTGATTTTTCTCTGATGTTTGTGGTGATATATTAATGTCTGCACATTTGAAGAAGTAGAGTCTTTCCTCTTTTTTTTGGAGAGGTTTTTGCTCTAGGTCAGAGAGACGGAGAGAGACAGAGAGATAGAAAGCGAGAAATCACCCCCCAGGGGGGGATGGCCACACCGCAATCCCTTTTCCTCCATTCTCCTCTTGGGATCTTGGGCACAGACGCACACACGCACATGCACCCAGCATGAGTTTAATCCACCAAGTCCAGGACTTGAACAGCAGTCAACTACATGGGAGTCCAGTGACATAGCCATTATCCTAACTGCTGGTCCCGAAGAAGTAGAGGACCACAGAAGCAGGACTGAACCTTAGGTTCACTGGAACATGGGTCCTTGGAGACTGGTCTGGAGCCTGTGGCTAGCCTGGTACTGGAGCAATCAAGAAGCCTGTGTCTGTAGGGTCTGGTCTGGAGCCTGTGGCTGTAGGGACAGGCCAGGATCTTGGGTCTATGGAGGCTGGCTTAGAGGCCTTGTTTGTGGGTGCTAGTCTGGTGGTTCAATTCATTAGAGCTGGTCTAGGTCCTGGGGTTATGGTAGCCAGACTGAAATCTGGCTCCACATGAGTAGACCTAGAATCTGAGTTTATAGAGGTGGTCTAGTACTGGGGTCTCTTGGGATGAACTTGGATCTTGGATCTGTTGAGCATGGGCCCATGGAGACTAAATAAAGGGAGGGATCACAGGAACTGGTCTGGCACTGGAATCTGTGTCAATGGGTGTCAGAGGCAAGGAGTGCCAAAATGGCCTGCATTATGCTTAAAGCCGGGGTTGTGTGGACAAACCTTACTCTGAATTTGATGGCAAATTTGCTGGTCTGAATTTAGGGTAGGTTTGGAACCTTGGGCTTCAAGAGCCATCATGGCGCTGGTAAAGTTTTAGAAGCTCAATTCGTAAGTACTGGTCAAAAGCTTGGGGCAGTGGAGCCCTGTGTATTCCTGAGTTTTACTGCAGTGGGTCAGTTTTTGAGTCCAAGGAAAAGTCCAGAGCCCATTTCCCTCTCCTTCCCCCATTTGGAGGGCATCTCTCTTTTTACACACTGTGTGGTCAAGATAGGGAGATGTGTGATGCAGGAAATGTAAAATAATCCTTCTGACCATCTTCAATTCAATGAGTCTTTTCTTATTTCTTTGCTATACCTAGGTACTCTAATGTCTCAGTTTTTTTTTTCTCTTATAAAAGTATTGTTATACATGAATAGTTGTTGAAACTGATGTTCCTGCAGGGAGCAAGCCATGGAAAGTCTTATCTCACCATCTGGCTCTCAAGCGCTCCTAAACATTTTTTTTTTAATTTTGTCTTTAGATGAACAGATTTTTTTTTTTTATTTTGAATGTGGTTGAATTAATTTATATATCCCATGAATGAGATTTTTATATCTGGTTTAAGAAATCCTTCCTTACACTAAAGTCATAGGCTATTTTCTACATCATCTTATAAAATGTTATAGTTTTACTTTCCTAAAGTCTGGTTCATTAGGAGTCAATTTTTGTGTATGATATAAAATAAAGATTGAAATTTTATTTGTTCCCATAGGGGACACAATTCATTGTCTTTGAGAAATTATTATGCTGGTTTCAAAGTTTACAATAACCTCAAGTCATTACATGTAAATATAAATTAATTGTAAATTATAATCATAGATTCTTGAAGATGGAAAGGACATAAAAATGGTTATTTCAAATTATAATGAAATCTTCCTCCTAGTAAATCATTATTATTTGGTTTTGCTTATTGCTGAATATAATAGCTTATCTGTTGATTGAGGGTACCTAGGAAGGCACTACCTTACATACAACTAAATAACTCTTTACTATTAACTAGAAAATATTCTACTTTTCTCACCTTCAGTGAACATTTGAATTGCTTCCATCTTTTAGCTCTCATGAATAAAGCTACTATACACATGGGTGTACACATATCTCTTTGAGTCTGCCTTCAGTTTTTTGGAATATATCTTGAAGTGGAATTGCCACATCATATGACAGTCCTTTCAGAAACCACTATACTTTTTTCCAGAGTGAATATCCACTTTTACCTTCCCACGAACAGTGTACACAAATTGCGATTTCTGTACATTCTCACCAGTACTTGTTATTTTAGTTTTTGTTTTGTTTTGATCTTAATGGATGTGAGGTACTTTCTCATTGTGGTTTTGATTTGTATTTCTCTAGCAATCAGAGATATTGAAGATCTTTCATGTGCTGTTGGCCATTTTGTGTCTTCTCTGAAGAAATGTTTGTTTAAGTGCTTTGCCCATTTTTTTTTTTTTGAGAGGTTTTTTGCTATAGGGCGCGTGCGCTCGCCAGACAGGCAGAGAGAGACATAGAGACAGAAAGCGAGAAATCACCCCCCAGAGGGGATGGTCATGCCACAATCCCTTCTCCTCCATTCTCCTCTCGGGATCTTGGGCACGTACGCACACGCGCCCGGCGTGAGTTCTAAGCCACCGGGTCCGGGACGTGAACCGCGGTCGACTACGTGGGAGTCCAGCGACATAGCCATTACGCTAACTGCTGGTTCCCCCCATTTTTAAACTGGATTTTTTTTTGTAAAAATTCTTCATATAGTCTTGATATTTATTCATTATCAGATATTTGATTTGCAAATATTTTCTATCATTCTGTAAGTTACCTTCTCACTCTTGATTATGTTCTTTGATTTTTATTTTTATGTCCAACTTCCTATTTTTATCTCCGTTGCCTATGTTTCTGGTGTCATCTTCAAGATATCATTGCCTGCGAACTGGCAGTTAGCATAATGGCTATGTCGCTGGACTCCCACGTAGTCAACCGCGGTTCGCGTCCCGGACCCAGTGGCTTAAAACTCACGCAGGGCGCGTGTGCGTGCGTGCCCAAGATCCCTAGAGGAGAATGGAGGAGACGGGACTGCGGTGTGGCCATCCCCCCTGGGGGGTGATTTCTCGCTTTCTGTCTCTCTGTCTCTCTCTGTCTGTCTGGCGAGCGCACGCGCCCTATAGCGAAAATCTCTCCAAAAAAATAAATAAATAAAAAGATATCATTGCCTAATGCAATACATGAAACTGCTCTTCACTTTTCTTCTAAGAGTTTTATAGTTTATCTCTTTGGCTTTTGTGTAACTTTACTATCTAAACTTTTCATTGTATTAATTTAACTTATCTTATGTTTAGTTCCTTATTATTTTTGTTAAAACTTCTTACTTGATATATTAAAATTCTATTAGTAACTTTTTTAAAAAACTTCCTTATGTTAATGTTTCTGTTTACCATGGATCTCCCTATCCACCTGCTCTTCTTTCTTTCACATAAGGATCTTTTCTCAATTGTCTGATGATATTTTATTGTACAGATATCCTTAAGGAATTTAAGGTTCTAATAAGCTTCTCTTTGGATGCAGTTATGATATGTCTAGAACTTAATCAATTGGTAGCTTTACTTTGGGATGATTAGATATGAGAGGACTTCTTTGGAAATGAAATGGCTTAGAATGTCAGTGTCCCTGTTTTTTTTTTTTTTTTTTCTCCTGACTCTAAGTTTCTCCAGTTAAAGGCCTTCTAATCTCTTTCCAAAGATGGGATCACAGGGATAGGTATACACTTATTCATCCATGTTATTAAAGCCAAGTAGCATGGAGAAGCTGGGCATCTCAACATTCTGCCAATCGACTTTCACTTGAGTTCCTTGTTCTTTGTATCAAGCCTTGCTTGCTTTTCACAGTAAGTGAATTCAGATCTAGAGACTTCTCTAGTTTCTCTTATTTAACCAATTTTCAATGTCCTGCTCAGACCGAAGAAGCCTACCTGCTAAACTGGAAGGGATTAGGGAGTTCCTTATACAGTTTGCCCTTCGTATCTTTGGGCTCTGCAGCCAGACTCAACTAACTGTGGATGAAAAATGTTGCAGGTTGGGGACCAGTAGTTGGCATAATGGCTATGTTACTGGACTCCCATGTAGTTGACTGTGGTTCAAGTCCTGGACCCGGTGGCTTAAACTCACACCTGGCACATGTGCTTGCATGCCCAAGATCCTGAGAGGAGAATGGAGGAGAAGGGATTGTGGTGTGGCCATCCTCCCTGAGGGGGGTTGTTGGTGGTGATTTCTCACTTTGTGTCTTTCTGTCTCTCTCTGTCTTTCTGGTGAGCGCACATACCCTATAGCAAAAACCTCTCCCCCCCCAAAAAAAAGGAAATGGAAAAGGAAAATGTTGCAGGTTGTTGACGAGTACTATGTAGTTAGGCCTACAATGGTAGCATCCATACCAGTGGTACAGACTTTTCTGAGCTATTATTTCTTAAACAATACATAATAACAATGATTTATATATAGCATTTACATTACATTAATTAAGTAATCTAGAGATCATTTAAAGTATACAGAGGGATATAGGTTACATGCAAAAACTACACTTTTATATAAGGTAATTGGACATTCTTGAATTTTAATATCTTTAGGAGATACTAAATGGAACTAATGTTCTGTGGATACCAAGGGACAACTGTGAAAACATTCAACACAGTTCAGTTTTCAGCCTGTATCTCATTTTCTTTACACTAGTATTCAGTTATCTCTACTCTGCTATCTCTTCCATTCATTACATGTCATCCAAAATATTATAGACATCACTCATAATTAGTCCGTAATTTTAGTTGTGTTTAAGAGCAAACAGAGCTGTACACATGGATTGAACTTCATTACCATTTTGAAATTTTGTGAACTCTTTCTGTAATTGAAACCTTTCTAGGTTCAATACATAAATTGCCAATTATAATTTTTTTGAGGGGTTTTTGCTATAGGGTGCATGCACTCGCCAGACAGACAGAGAGAGACAGAGAGACAGAAAGCGAGAAATCACCCCCCGGGGGGATGGCCACACCGCAATCCCTTCTCCTCCATTCTCCTCTTGGGGTCTTGGGCACACACACACACACACACGCCCGGCGTGAGTTTTTAAGCCACCGGGTCCGGGACGTGAACCGTGGTCAACTACATGGGAGTCCAGCGACATAGCCATTACGCTAACTGCTGGTTCTGCCAATTACAATATTATTAATTTCTCTGTATTAATGACAAGTACTTCATGCCAAGTAATATGTCTACTTTAAGATGTTGTTGTTTCAATTTAACTTTTGTTATCAGATTCAGATTCATTCACTTCATAAATTCACATATTCTGTGTTTTTGTTTTTATTTTTAGAGAGATTTTTGCAATACGGTATTTTTTTTTTCTGTATTTGGTAGAAAATAAAAATTATTGTCACTGAGTTTAGGTTTAGGAAACCCAGAGCCTAGTCTTAAGGGAAGTTTCCTACTTCATGGAATGGGTCTGTTAGCATTGAAGATACAGCTGCTGCCTTAAAGTAATATTCTGCTAAAACCACTTTTTTTTATTTCATTAACCATTATTTATAGAAAAAAATACAAGTTATGAGTTAAAAAAATTCTCTGTATTACTGTATGTTTTAGTAGTCTTCCTTGAAATCTATTTCTTTAATAGTGAAAAAATTTTATTAACTCACCACAATTTTTTTTTGTTCTTCAGATAGCTTTAATGTTTTTTAATTCAAAATGGTTTGTTAACATGTTCCTTTTGATTTACAGGGTAATATTGTTTCACAAGTTGTACTTGGAAAAGGTAAGTTAGTGACCTACACATGTTTTTTGTTTTGTTTTGTTTTTTGTTTTTTGTTTATTTTTTCCCCCGGAGGACATCAAAGTACACAGGGGTCTCTGTTTTTAGACAGCTTTTAGCTCTCCCTTCTCCTGGCTCTCAGCAGCCCCAGTTCATATCTCTTATGATTTGCTCTAGAAAAATGAAATAATTGTACTTACTAAATTCAAGCTAAAAATAAAAATAAAAGAGAATATGATTTATGATCCATGAGTAAAATTCACGTGTTTTAACACATTCACCTTTGATCAAAATACTGAAACCATTGCAAATTCCTCAGTTCCTAAAGACTCCACCAAAACTCTAGTCAAAAGAATGTCATGTGGTATATTTATGTATAAAACTGTGGTTCAAGAAGTCTACAGGAATTTTATGACATTACTTTGATAAATATAAGGGAAGGCTCAGAACCACTGGAGTAATAAAATGGCTTAGCAACACACGCTTGTTCAAAAGATCTTTCAAGTTTGTATTTCCCCTTTGATTGTTCGATCCATCTCTTCTTTAATAAATATGACTGGCTGTAGCAGATTTTTAAGTACATAAGCTAGCTAATTTCTGTCATAAATTTACTTTTACTACAGAATGTGCAGACAAATTTATTAAAGTGATTTCAAACTTTCTGAACACTCAAGGGCCAACCTGTGGCCTGGTGGTTAAGGGAACTGGAACCCATATGGCTGACTATAGATTCAAGTCCAAACCCTGCATCTTGATGAACATGCAAAATTCATGTACATGTGCTGCATGTCAAAAAAGTGCTGAAAGGAAGGAGAACTGGAGAACAAATTATGGCATGACCATGCCCCATGGGAGAGTGTTTTCTTCCTCTTACCTCTGTCTCTGTCTCTCTGCCTCTCTCTAGTAAATGTACATACCCTCTGGAAAAAAAAATCAAACCAAAATAATCTGAGCACTCTGATATACATAGAAATTAAGATTAAATTATCGTAAGTGTATGAAATGTGTCATGGTCTGCCATCCACTGAGGTCTACATGTAAATGACTCTCTCAGTAAATGTTTTCCCAAAAGAGATTTTGATATTTGAATGTACCACTGCAATTTCCCAATTGTAATAACATTACAGAACAATATAAGATGTGTTTGACAAGTTTGTCTTCTCTGATGCACAGATGAACAGACAGACCTTGGATGGAGTGACATCCATCAAACTGAGGGATTTCCTTTGGAAAGAGATTTGGCCAGCCCAACCACAGCAACACAGGAAAAATCACAAGAAGAGCTTACAATAATAAATAATGGAGTCTCTAAAGAAATATGGTTAGATTTTGAAGATTTCTGTGTGTGCTTTCAGTAAGTATCCTGATGTGACCCTGACTGTGTTGTGGTGGTTAAGTTCTGAGTTGCATTATTATACAAATTCACATTAGGATTTAGTTTTATACATTTAACATAGTGCTTATATAACCTGTGAATTCTTAGCTATCATTCAAAAAAAAGCTAAGCCAATATTAGCCTAGTGTTAGCATAATGCCAAATAAAAGTTTTAGAATGGAAAAAAAAAAGGATACACTCGTGATTCCCATAGCAAATTTATAGTCAAACTGACATCAGGCAAATTTCAGCTTCTCTTCAAAGACTTGTTTGTTTATTAAGATGAAGATGATTTATTTCCTGAGATAATTTATTTCCCTTTAGGGCAACTAATTCAATATGGTTTTTATTATTTTAACTTTCTGCCTATATTTATTTCAGTTTTAAGAAGCTTAAAGTACTAGCCTTTCCTTATAATGACCATAACCTGTTATCAATATTTTTTTCCAGCAATATATATATTTTCCACAAGCCAAGTTCATACTGCATTAACTTCCAGAAGACAGAGTTTAAGGTGAATATATTATGATCTCTTTTCTTTCCCTTTTATGACTTAAACTTTTGATAGAACCTACTATTGAGAAGCATCTTCAAGTTTCAAGCATTTCTAGCCTTAAGACATAATTATGTTTTAAAAAATTCATCCTCAGAGTCTTCAGCACATCTCCTATTCAGATAGTAAGTCAGGTTCCACCAGTTGATCTCGTGAATGCACCCTATCTAAATATGTAGTAGAGGTTAAATTCTGAGCTGTATTGTCTTACAAATTCATATTAATAACAATTTAATTTATAAATAAATGAAGGCAATGCATAAATAAATTCACTATATTAACATTTACCAAATGCTCACATTTCTTAATACAAATACATTCTCACCACCATGTCTAGGCTTTTTGTTTGTTTGCCTGTACTCTTCCCTCTGCCTGAAGCCTCTCCCCTTTATTGACTCTGTTCCTTCATCCAGCTAATGCCTACAAGTCCTTTGGTCAGTTCAATCTCCTCGATTTTCTGAGGCCTCTCCTGGCCATGGAGTCTGGGCCAAGTGGCTCAACCTTGTGTTCTCTGTAAGCTCAGTGCCTACTCAGGCAATCATCTCCCACCATCCCAGATCTGACTGCATCTCTGTACTCTCCTTTGCCCTTACTTGGTGCCAGCATGTTTAGAAGGACCAGGATGTCTTTTTGGCTACTATTTCAAGACCAGTCCTGACATGGGATGGTCTTAAAATACAGTCAAATAAGTTAATCTCACATTGAGTGTAATTTTGGAGAAAACTATGAAATATCATAGGAAGCTACGTTGCAATGAATCTTGCATGTTTTTCTGTATTAGAAAGACGCTATTGAAGGGACTAGCGGTTAGTGTAATGGCTATGTCACTGGACTCCCTTGTAGTTGACCACGGTTCGAGTCCTGGATCCAGTGGCTTAAACTCATGACAGGCGCGTGTGCGTGCATGCCCAAGATCCCAAGAGGAGAATGGAGAAGGGATTGTGGTGTGAACATCCCCCCTGGGGGGTGATTTCTCGCTTTCTGTCTCCCTGTCTCTCTCTCTGTCTTTCTGGCGAGTGCACGCTCCCTGTAGCAAAAACCTCTCCAAAGGAAAAAAAAAAAAAAAAAAAGGCTATTGAAGTCCCCAGTGATAACCCCACCCCTCCATGCAGAGGTGTGCAGAGGTGGGGGTAGTAAGGAGTCTCAGAAATAACTTTTCTCATTGCACTTGTAACAGATGAAAGTGTAGGCAGAGAAAACCTTTTGAACATTCAAGAGGTGTTCTGCAGCTGGTTGACTACTCTGAGAGGAAGAGTCAGGTCTGCAATAGAGATCAACAGGAGGTGGGGAAAGTCCACCAAGTCCTAGAGTCTATTTTAAAAGGACCCAGGAGAACGCCTTACCATTAAGATTGCAACCAAAATGGTAACTAGGAATGGTTGAACTCGGTTTGGTAAGAGAATAATGTATAGCTCACAGATTACTTAGGCATAGTTTAAAATTCAAATTATTGGCAATAATAAATGACAATTCTGTATAGACATTGTAGGCCCTGAACTAGGTTCTTAATTTTTAATTTTTGCTAGAGGGAGAGAGCCAGAGATCATGGAGAATGTGAAAAATCACCCTCCAAGGGGAAACGACCACTCCACAATCCCTCTTCCATTTTCTTCTCAGGACTTTGGGCATGCTTGCACATGTTCTCAGCATGTTTTTCAAGCCTTCTGGTCTGGCACTCAAACCACACAGTCAGCCATGTGGGATTCAGCCATCTTAATCACCACACCATCTGACTGGCCTACCTGAACCAGGTTCTTTATTACACTACTCATGGAAAAATCGGTAAAGGGCTATTATTATTCTCTTTATGGTAAGGAAAATGACGCAGACCAGGTTGAGTAAATTACTTAAGATCACCAAAGTAGCACAAATATCATGAGAACTGGGATTTGTCTGGTTTGGAACCCTTACATTTACCAATACCTCTGCTGTTTAAAGAAACAGATTGGTAGTTCTAGAGCCAGATTACCTGGTTTTAAATTCCAGATGCAAAATGTACACAGTGTAAGAGTCTGAGCAACTTCTTTTAAGTTCTCTCTGCCTTAGTTTCTCATCTATAGAGATCTGTGTCATAGGGTTATTACTGGGAAATAAATGAGATCATTTACATAAGACACAAAGAATGCCCACTGGTAAGTGATAATAAATGTTGGAGGTCATTTACTTGAGGCAGTTTGCAAGAGCGTTTTTGTTACACATCACCATCCAGTTTGCGTGTATATATGTGTGTGCATGTGTATGTGTGTCTGTGATAAATGATTAGGTGTTTTTTAATCTGCTCTTATTTTTATGAAGTGATGGTAAATATCAGTTTTTATTTTCCTATTAAAGATTCAGCATGGCAAAATAAAATAATGGCATCCTTATATGGGACCTGCAGTCCACTTTCTGTAACATTTCATGGTTTGAGAAGGTGATTATTTTGTCTTAAG